>CM065801.1:46448357-47648357 GCA_033398695.1 Orobanche coerulescens | reverse complement strand
TCAAATATCTTATGGCGCAATAACGATCAGTTATTAATTCAAGTATACGAATTCAACAATTTAATTAAAGTGGTTAATAAATTTATTTGATTTAATTAGGAATAATTAAATTAAATCTGATTAATCATATTATGGTATTAAATCACATAAAGCATACAAATTCATACATGAAGCAAATAGTACGGTTCGTATCGTGTACCTTACTTTGGTTCGGAGGAGAAAAAAATCTGGTTTGTTGGAGCTGTTGGGTTGACGGGTTGTAACTGGGTCGGGACTGCACTAGAACTGGGTCGAACTGAAGCAGCAGCAGTTCGGTTCTGTAATATCCGTGTTTTTTCCTTTTTTATAGTATTTTCATTTTTGGTGTATTTTTTGTTTTTAGTGAATCGCTTGTAACCGTATGAGTATTTTAAGAATATTTAATACTAGACTTTTCATCATCCGAGCTTGTTTTGGACTTGTTTTACTCAATTCTGCGTTGGATGTCACTTTTGTCGTCTTTGGGTCCAATTCTCATAATCATTGTTCGGAACCGCCGTTTTAGGGTTGCCGCAAATCCATTTCATGTTATTATGGATGTTGTGAACTCTTATTGGTGTTTCGATCGAGTATCGTGTTGGGTCATTCCGTAATATTCTAAAGTTTTGGGTTCCTTTGCGTTTACTCTCTTTCCGGGTCATTTGATGTACCGTCGTGTTGGGACTGACTGTGTTTGATGTGAAGTCACCATACGAGGGTTCTTGATAGTTCGTTCAGGCCTTTAAATGGTCGGGATTATGCATCGATCGAGTGTATCATGTTCTTGGGTCGTTTTTCATCACTTTGGGGCTCAAACAGTGTGTGCCGCGGCACAGCCCTTGCAAGACTTGAGTCTGGGGCGGCTGTACTGTGCGCTGCGGCACGGCCCAAAAACCTGCTCTCAAATTCCAGCCGCGGGCCGCGATACACTCACTCTGCGCCGCGGCATGCGGGTCAGCAGGCATATATTGTCAGCGGGTTTTTGGAGAGGATTTCATTTCCTCTCCTTTCTTCTCCTTCCTCACGGTCTAGGCGATTTAGGGGCGAATTTTGGGTGATTTGGGCATCTTCAATCTTAGAGGTATCATCCTCCTCAAGTTCTTGGTGTAGATTAACATCTACTTGAGTTCTTCATCATAATCCAAAGTAATCTCCTAGAACCCTATTTTTTTGTGAAATTTGGGTGTTTTTGAGTTTTTGCCCGATTCGTTCCGTATTGTTGATTAATCCATGATGTATATGATAAATCTTGTTGGTATTCTTGTTTTCACTATGTATTCATGGTGTATTTCGTGGTATTTATGTAATCGAGAGGGTTTGGTTGCGATCCACCCTCGTTGTTGTTTTGTACAAATATACATGAATCGTAGGCGGGTTTTCGGGTGTATTCCATTTCCGTATGCATTTAGAAATGGTTGTGATTGTATTCTTCGAATCGTTAGGTTCAGTTCCATCGGTTCCTAGCGGTCGTGTTTGATTTCCTTACGTTCGTGTCGTCGTCAATTACTAAAGGCAAGTATTTTTGGAAACCTTTATGCTTAACATGAAATGGTGATGTATTTGTGTGTGTTTGCTCACATCGGGAGGGTCCGATGGGGCCTCGAGGGAATCCAGTGGTATAGCCCCGGATTCACGAGTTTGATTCGCTAGCCAGCTCGGGAGGGTCCTTAGAGGCCTCGAGTGGGATCAGTAGTATAGCCCCGGTCCTAGGCGATGTCGGTGCGTGATTTGTCTTATGATATTGTAATACCCGGCTATATTTCATTCTGTACCACTCAGTAATTATCAGTCTGTAATTATCACTCAGTAATTTTCACTCATTAATAATCACTCATCATTCATGAATCACTCTTTTGCGTTCAATGTTGGCATGTTGTAATCGCATATCAGTTACCGATCGTCATTTTATCTCCGTTTTTAGATCGAGACGGGAGTATGATCATTTTCATTGTGTTTGATAGCCTTGTACTGGGAGTATCATCTTTGGATCGTGTTAGACTTGTTCACTTCCACATTCGTATGATATGTCGGATCATTCATCAGTCGTAGCGAGGAATCGGAATTATCGGATTGATTCACCTTGGCCAGCATCGAGTTACGGCCGTAAGGTTCTGGGCTACGGCCGTAAGTCAGCGGGTACGGCCGTAAGGCTGGCCGGTTACGGCCGTAAGTGATCCAGCAGGCTACCCAGGCATTTTGGCCGAAGGTGAGTTACGGCCGTAAGGAAGATGAGATACGGCCGTAAGTGGTGTTCGTATATTTCGGGTGTTGTCGACCAGGGTGACTTACGGCCGTAAGGGTTGCGGCATACGGCCGTAAGTCGAGGCAGGTACGGCCGTAAGACTTGGCCGGATACGGCCGTACGTTGCAGGAAGGATGTCTGGCCATTTTTGACGAAGGCGGGTTACGCCCGTAAGGTTGGCCGGATACGGCCGTATCATCCGAGTTACGGCCGTAAGGTGTGCGGTACGGCCGTAAGGCTGTCGACGGGTGTTTTTGACGAAGGCGGGTTACGCCCGTAACTCAGGAGCGGTTACGGCCGTAAGTCTGTCGGCAGGCTTTCGGACGAAGCCGAGTTACGGCCGTAACTTCCGGCAGTATTTATAGTTTGGCCGGGACACTTTTTCCTCATTCTCTTCATTTTCACTTTCTTCTTCCTTTTTGTCCGAGAGAGAGCTTGGGGAAAGGGATTCTTCCTTCATCAAACACTTGTGTACTTGAGTTTCTTCATTTCCATTCGATCATATAGCTCGGATACTCGTTTTAACTCGTGTTCTTCGGATCGAAGTGGTTGGATCTTCTAGAGGTAATTTCTTCAACATCTTGGATTTCGATTTTGTGTTGAGATATGATGTTTTGGACGTTATAATCATGTTATATGAAGGGATATGTGTATGATTATGAGTTTGTATAAGGATTCATTGGATTATTGAGGGATTATTCAAGAACACTTTGAATATCGAGTTGGATTTGGAGATTTTCGACTAATTGTTGTTATAATCACGTTTTTGGATATTCGTTGTGGATAATTAATCGTATTGAAGATGTTTTGTTGGTTTGAAACACTTCTTGGGGATTTGGTATTGGTATATTGAGGTTTGATAGAAAACAATCGGAGTTTGGGCAACGTGTTTGATTTAATGCCTCAATGGACTTGGTTTAGTCGTATCGACGTGTTGAGTTCGTTATATTCATGTTTGTACGTATATTAATTGGATTGTTGGTTATTGAATTGTTCAAGGTTGTTCGGCGACCGATATCTCAATTAGGACATTGTTCGTGGAAGGATAATTGTCACCGGTGTTGAGTAAGTTAATTCTTACTCGGTTAAAAGGATATTCATACCTTTTGTTGTTGATCATTCATAATCATAACTCATTCATCATTGTATTAATCATATTAAAACTTGTTATTGTCAATTAATCACTTGATCATAAGGAGCAGCGGTTCCAATCTTTTCGTTGAGCTATCATTCATTTCATTATTACTCTCATCTCGGTGAGTCATTCTTGACCTTGTCGATTATTATTTATTCATTGATATTCATTACGGTCATTCGTTCATATGACCTTCAGGTTCATATTGCGTGGCGGGTGCGGATGTGTGGAATTTTTAGTCGGGCACGTTATGGCCATGTATTGGGAGTGATACATTGGGTGTGCACACGGTAGCATTACCTCAGTGAGACTAATTAGGTACAAGGACGGGTGTGTCCGGTCATTCGTCTTGTACACTTGCACGAACACTACGGGCGTACTATGATACCCCTCTTGACGTAATTCATAATTAAGAATATTTCATAACTTGATTAATTCATGATTGTGTAATTTCAACTCTTGAGGATTGTTGTTCATTTAGCCGACCCGGTGGGATTTTGTTTTTCGTGTCGTGGCAAGGCAAACGCACGGGAATAGCGAGTTGATGTCGAGGAGTCCCAGTGATACTAGTAGGGGCCCCGATCTTTTAGTTATTCATGTTATTGTCCTTTATTTTCCGCTGAGACTTTCATTTGAATACTCGTTTCATCCGGTGTGGTGTATTTTATCTTCATATAAAATACACTAGTATTGATATTGTCTGGTGTGTTGTAACTAAACTCCTCATCGGAGTAATTATTGTTGTAATGTAGTTCGGTACTACATTTATCTGTATAATTCATTCATTTTCAATTGCACAGTGGGTCCCAGGTTGGGGATCTACGGCCTGTATTATCCTCCTAGTTTGGGGTGTTACGAGTTGGTATCGGAGCGTGGTTTTGAATACTACCTTCCGAGTCATGTCTCATTTGAAATCATCGTCATCGGACTAGTATCATTGGACTTTCGCGTCACGTGTGACTGTGCAAATGCCGAGCCAATCGAATAGGAAGAAGCGTAAGATTTCTAACGCCATGGTATAATTTACGCAATAGTTATTCATTCATCATTCATCATTTAACAATCCTCAAACATCATCATTCATTGTGATTAGGCGATCATGTTAACTCATTAATCACTTAATTCATTTCATTACGATTAATGATCGGGACGATCTTGTTAATTCATTTATTACTCAATTCATTTCATTACTCGGTTGTCGATCGGATGATCATATTTTTAATCTTGTTAAGTTATTCAGATAATCATTTCAAGAATTTCCTCGAGATAATCATGTCACTTGATAAATCATTCATATAATCACTAAGTTAGAGCATGTATACTCATTTTCATCATCTCATGACGTAATCATAACATGATAATCATGCGGGAAATATAATCATTTTGCGACCTTCCTACTTCGGTATGGGCCAGGCTGTCGAGGATGCGGGAAGAGGCGCGGTGCGGGCCGAAACCCGAGGAATAATCACTCCGCCGGAAATCGTGCCTGGGACTCGGCTCGATCGAGAAGATGTTCGGGTTGATCCACTCACTTTTATGCGAGCCATGATGACCCATGCGGTTGCTCAATCATCATTGCGCCACTCGGCGGATTAATCGAGAGAACTCTCCCGTATGAGCCACCGCTAAGGAAAGTCTTGAACAACAACCTTCAATTGTCGGCGGAAATCAACGGCGTAATCGGTCAGAGCGGTCGGTCAACCTCAAGAAACCTCGTGCGGGTCCTATCGTTTCGGCGACCTCTACGGCACCTAATCTGCGGGATCTCGGTCCCGACAGTCGATTCGGCCATCATCTGTTTCAGCGTGGGGCGCGGGCCATTTCGGTACTAGGTGTACGGCCGTCTATCACATGTCATAATTGTGGGAATTGGGCATAAGGCCCGTTTTTGCGAAAGGACACAAAGTCGGCCCCGGCAGCATCTCAGGCCACGAAGCAATCATCGTTTCAGAATCAGACTACATTGTCAAAGTCGTTTAAGACAATGGAAACAAATAGAGTTGGAGCTCGTATTTATCGACGGGAGCGTCCGGTTCGGGGCCGGCAAGTCCCGATTCATATGATGGGGAGGATCGACGATCCGGTGGACCGAATGATTTCGGTATACTCGTAATTTTATTTCAACTTGTGTGTACCTTTTGATTACGGTACACCGCATTCATTCATTTTCGAATCATGTTGTAATAGACTTATTTTGGGATAGTCCTATTGCTTGTGGACCTCATACCATCGGTCTACTGGCGATGGAAGAATTTTCGGAATCATACCGAAGTAAGCTTAGTGACCGCGATTGATTGATGGACCTAATCGTGGTGAATTTTATCTTAGGACGATGTAATTTTCGGTGTTAGTTGGGTTGATCGTTTTGATACTATCCTTAATGTTTGTTAGCGTTTGGTCGCTATCTTTCCGTCGTTGGTTGTCGAATGTGTACTTCAGGGGAGTAATCCACGTTGTTCGATAAATTATTATTAGGCGAGCGAAGAGATTCCGCAATCGATCTATTCAATCATTCATTATATCATTTTCATCGATTGGCCTTTCTAAGGCAATCGAGTCATTCAATCATTCATTGTTTCATTTTCATCGATTGGCCTTTCTAAGACAATCGAGTCATTCAATCATTCATTGTATCATTTTCATCGATTGACCTTTCTAAGGCAATCGAGTTATTCAATCATTCATTTGCGTCATTTTCATCGATTGACCTTTCTAAGGCAATCGAGCTATTCAATCATTCATTGTGTCATTTTCATCGATTGGCCTTTCTAAGGCAATCGAATTATTCAAACATTCATTGTATCACTTTTTATCGATTGACCATTCTAGGGAAATCGAAATGTTCGATCATTTGTGGTATCATTGTCATCGATTGACGACGTATTTCCAGACGAGTTATTTGGTTGTCTTCACATAGAGTAGTGGAGTTCGGAGTGAGTTGGGCAGTCGTCCCCTTAATCGAAGGCACCGTATCGGATGGCCCCGACTGAATGCGGGAGTGGAAGACTCAAATTGAGGAGTAGTTCGAGACAGGTTATCGCCGACCGTTTGCGTCCCCGTGAGGAGTACCAGTGTGATCTGTCAAGGAGAAGGATGGCTTGTCTCGTGTGTGTATAAATTATCAAGAGTTGAACAGGGTGATGATCAAGATTAGTACCCTTACCCGTAATGATAATCTTTTAGATCAACTTGAGGAGCTTCGGTATCTTCGAGTGGTCGACTTAAGATCTGAATATCACCAGTTGCGGATTCGAGAGTCGGATATCGCGAGGTCGGCGTTTCGAACACGCCATGGTCATTATGGGTTCGTAGTTATGTCGTTCGGGCTAACTAATGCACCTGCGTTATTCATGGAGTTAATGAATCGGGTTTTCATCGACTTTTTGGATCAGTTTATTGTTGTCTTCATCGACGACATTTGGATTTATGCTCGTAGCCGAGAGGAACACGAGGTTCATCTTCATCAGGTTCTCGACGTGATGAGACGAGAGCAACTTTATGGAAAGTTTTCCAAGTGTGAGTTCTGGAGGTCCGAAATGACTTTCTCGGGCATGTAATTTCATCAGCGAGTTCGTGTCGACCCTCAGAAGACGGAGGCTGTCCGAGATTGGCAACCTCCGAAAGATGTTAAGTAAATCCGAAGTCTCCTCGGATTAGTTGATTAATTATTCAACCCACGACTGTAGCTAGCAACCGTGGTTTTCGCGTTGGAAATTTGGCGTCATTACCTTTATGGCGTCACCTGTCAGTTATTCACCAATCACAAGAGATGAAGTATATATTTACTCACAAGGAGTTAAATATGTGACAGAGGCGGTGGTTGGAACTAATCAAAGATTATGATATCGAGGTCCTTTGCCACCCGGGCAAGGCGAATGTTGTCGCCGACGCCTTGAGTCGTAAGTCCGTTCTAGAGCAGATGCTTGCTCGTTTAACAGTTCAGAAGGAACTTCAGCAGGAATTCCTTAGACCCGAGATCGAGGTCCGACTTCAGCGAGTTCAGGAACAGCTTGTATGTTAGAGATTTCATCATCTCTTGAGAAGGAAATCAGGGAGAATCAGGGTTCAGATTCTTTTTGGTGATCATCCGCGAGGATGTGGCACAGGGGAAAGCCCCTGGATTTGTGGTCCACGAAGATGGACTCTTGAGATTTGAGAATCGGTTGTGCGTACCGGTGAATTATGAGTTGAAAAACTCGATCTTGAGAGAAGCTCATGCTACCCCATATCCGGTTCATCCGGGGACTAGTAAGATGTACAAGGACTTGAAACGAAATTTCTGGTGGAGTAATATGAAGCGAGAAGTCGCGGAATTTGTTTCGAGATGTTTAGCCTATCAGAAAGTCAATATGGAACATCAGCGACCGGCGAGTATGCTGATACCGCTCCCTATTCCAGAATGGAAGTGGGAAGACATTTCTATGGAATTCATCACGAGTTGCCGACGAGTCGTCGTGGCATGAATACGATCTGAGCGATCGCGGACTACTTTACTAATTAGCTCATTTCCTTGAAATCAAGAATATGTGGGGTCCCGAGAGACTGGCCAGTTGTTCATCAAGGAAATAATGAGACTTCACGGTACCCCTAACAGTATCGTTTCTGATCGTGACGGACGATTCGTGTCCCATTTTGGAAATCAGTTCATCGTGCTATGGGAACTCAGCTGAATCTCATTATCGTTTTTTCATCCTCAGTCCGACGGACAATCAGAGAGGACTTTTCAGACATTGGAGGACATGTTGAGGGCATGCGTCCTCGATTAGTAGAGGATTGGGAAGCCCAATTACTGTTGTTTGTGTCCACGTACAGTTTAGTTAGCATGCTGCGATGAAGGTAGCACCTTATGAGGCCTGGTACGGTCGTCGTTGTCGATCTCCCTTGTGTTGGGACGGCCCATTAGAATCAATCAGCACCGAGACCGATATGCTTCTTAGCCGCCCGTGAGAAGGTAGCTTTGATCAGGAGACGTCTGTTGACTGCTCAGAGTCGACAGAAATCATATGCAGGTAATCGTCATCGACCACTAGAGTTCGAGACGGGTGATCCCGTTTTGGTCAAGGTATCCCCGAGTCGAGGTATTCTCCGTTTCGGAAAACGGGGGAAGTTGAGTTCGAGATTCATTGGACCGTGTGAGATTTTGAATCGAGCAAGCGAGTTAACTTATCGATTGGCCCTATCTCTGTTGTTGGGCCGAATTCATAATGTGTTTCACGTCTCGCACATACTTCAGTTCGACGAAATCGAGATCGCAGATGATCATTCGTATGAGAAGAGCCCCATACGAGTGTTGGAGCGGCAAATCAAACAGTTGAGGAATAAGGCGATTCCTTTGGTTAAGTTTCAGTGGTCTAGACACGGAGTCGAAGAGGCCACTTGGGAAACCGAGGAGAGTATGCGGGGGAGTTATCCCGAGTTGTTTGACCCTTAGTTTCAGGGACGAAACTCTTTTTAAGGGGGGGAGTATGTAATACCCGGCTATATTTCATTCTGTACCACTCAGTAATTATCAGTCTGTAATTATCACTCAGTAATTTTCACTCATTAATAATCACTCATCATTCATGAATCACTCTTTTGCGTTCAATGTTGGCATGTTGTAATCGCATATCAGTTACCGATCGTCATTTTATCTCCGTTTTTAGATCGAGACGGGAGTATGATCATTTTCATTGTGTTTGATAGCCTTGTACTGGGAGTATCATCTTTGGATCGTGTTAGACTTGTTCACTTCCACATTCGTATGATATGTCGGATCATTCATCAGTCGTAGCGAGGAATCGGAATTATCGGATTGATTCACCTTGGCGGCATCGAGTTACGGCCGTAAGTTACGGGCTACGGCCGTAAGTCAGTGCGGCCGTAAGGCTGGCGATTCTGGCCGTAAGTGATCGGCCAGCTACCTGGCATTTTGGCCGAAGGTGAGTTACGGCCGTAAGGAAGATGAGATACGGCCGTAAGTGGTGTTCGTATATTTCGGGTGTTGTCGACCAGGGTGACTTACGGCCGTAAGGGTTGCGGCATACGGCCGTAAGTCGAGGCAGGTACGGCCGTAAGACTTGGCCGGATACGGCCGTACGTTGCAGGAAGGATGTCTGGCCATTTTTGACGAAGGCGGGTTACGCCCGTAAGGTTGGCCGGATACGGCCGTATCATCCGAGTTACGGTCGTAAGGTGTGTGGTACGGCCGTAAGGCTGTCGACGGGTGTTTTTGACGAAGGCGGGTTACGCCCGTAACTCAGGAGCGGTTACGGCCGTAAGTCTGTCGGCAGGAATCCGGACGAAGCCGAGTTACGACCGTAACTTCCGGCAGTATTTATAGTTTGGCCGGGACACTTTTTCCTCATTCTCTTCATTTTCACTTTCTTCTTCCTTTTTGTCCGAGAGAGAGCTTGGGGAAAGGGATTCTTCCTTCATCAAACACTTGTGTACTTGAGTTTCTTCATTTCCATTCGATCATATAGCTCGGATACTCGTTTTAACTCGTGTTCTTCGGATCGAAGTGGTTGGATCTTCTAGAGGTAATTTCTTCAACATCTTGGATTTCGATTTTGTGTTGAGATATGATGTTTTGGACGTTATAATCATGTTATATGAAGGGATATGTGTATGATTATGAGTTTGTATAAGGATTCATTGGATTATTGAGGGATTATTCAAGAACACTTTGAATATCGAGTTGGATTTGGAGATTTTCGACTAATTGTTGTTATAATCACGTTTTTGGATATTCGTTGTGGATAATTAATCGTATTGAAGATGTTTTGTTGGTTTGAAACACTTCTTGGGGATTTGGTATTGGTATATTGAGGTTTGATTGTAAACAATCGGAGTTTGGGCAACGTGTTTGATTTAATGCCTCAATGGACTTGGTTTAGTCGTATCGGCGTGTTGAGTTCGTTATATTCATGTTTGTACGTATATTAATCGGATTGTTGGTTATTGAATTGTTCAAGGTTGTTCGAGCGACCGATATCTCAATTAGGACATTGTTCGTGGAAGGATAATTGTCACCGTGTTGAGTAAGTTAATTCTTACTCGGTTAAAAGGATATTCATACCTTTTGTTGTTGATCATTCATAATCATAACTCATTCATCATTGTATTAATCATATTAAAACTTGTTATTGTCAATTAATCACTTGATCATAAGAGCAGCGGTTCCAATCTTTTCGTTGAGCTATCATTCATTTCATTATTACTCTCATCTCGGTGAGTCATTCTTGACCTTGTCGATTATTATTTATTCATTGATATTCATTACGGTCATTCTCGTTCATATGACCTTACGGGTTCATATTGCGTGGCGGGTGCGGATGTGTGGAATTTTTAGTCGGGCACGTTATGGCCATGTATTGGGAGTGATACATTGGGTCGTGCACACGGTAGCATTACCTCTGTGAGACTAATTAGGTACAAGGACGGGTGTGTCCGGTCATTCGTCTTGTACACTTGCACGAGAACACTACGGGCGTACTATGATACCCCTCTTCGGCGTAATTCATAATTAAGAATATTTCATAACTTGATTAATTCATGATTGTGTAATTTCAACTCTTGAGGATTGTTGTTACATTTAATCGACATTCGGGATTTTGTTTTTCAGTCGTGGCAAGGCAAACACACGGGAATAGCGAGTTGATGTCGAGGAGTCCCGGTGATACTAGTAGGGGCCCCGAACTTTCAGTTATTCATGTTATTGTCCTTTATTTTCCGCTGCAGACTTTCATTTGAATACTCCGTTACATACAGTGTGGTGTATTTTATCTTCATATAAAATACACTAGTATTCGGTATTGTCCTGGTGTGTTGTAACTAAACTCCTCATCAGAGTAATTATTGTTGTAATGTAGTTCGGTACTACATTTATCCTGTATAATTCATTCATTTTCAATTGCCTGGTGGGTCCCAGTTGGGGATCTACGGCACTGTATTATCCTCCTAGTTTGGGGTGTTACAGATATGGCCAGCTCGGGAGGGTCCTTAGAGGCCTCGAGTGGGACCAGTAGTATAGCCCCGGTCCTAGGCAAATAGATTATTTGACTGTTTGTTTTTCCGGAAAAGACATGTCTGGTTTGGGTTTTGAAATGAATTGATGCATGTACTATGAAATGTGTAAGCGAATGGTTTGCCTTGATTACTTGTAATAGCGTAATTGCTAACCCCCTTAGGGACCCATTTTGGGGAAATTCTTGTCATGGATTTCAGGTTATGTTCAGCCGGACGAGATGGCGCTGGGACAGTACAAGGATGATGGTCAGAGTCGTTGACACGTGCATTTGAGTCCCTTTATTCCCGTTGTCCTTTTTGATTTGGTTGTTGTCTATTTTATAAACTTATAGATTGTACTCGCGAGTACTTAGGCATTTTCTTTCGGTTTGTGGTTTGTATAATTGGAAGCTACTCTGTTTGTCGGTTGATGTTTATTTTGCCGGTTGTACCGGGCATGTTATTTAATGTTCGTAGTGTTAATGTATGTTTCTTCGCTAACCGAGACGGTTAGTCATGTAGTAATTCTTGTTTATAGTGGTAGGTCCCATGTAGGGGTCCACGGCACTGTAATACACCTCGAATATCTCGGGGGTGTTACAAAAAATGGTATCAGAGCACTAGGTTTATGGATACCTAGGCTTGTCGGTTACTTGGGTCTAGTTGTGTTTTGTTTTGCACATAGTCACACCGCTGCCAGCATCACGGTACTTCCAGTGCTCGTAAGTTTTCCTTACTCCATTCCTTGTTTTCTCATACCGTATTTCCATTTCTCGAACTGTGGTTTTTTTTTCCTCTCATACATATCATCGAGTTGCTTGTGCTACCTTTTAACACTAGTATGGATGCTGGAAGAGGCCGTGGTCGTGGTCGTGGATGCGGCCGGGGACGTGGGGCAGCCGGTGAGGCGGCCACGTCGCATTTTTTGGGATCCGGCAGTACTGGTGATCGTCCTAGCCATGCTACTACTCAGGATGGCACTGATCTTGGTGTTGCAGCGGTGATCCAACAAATGTTGAACCAAATGGCTGCGATAGCTCAGGCGGTTCAGAACCCGACTCGCTACTTGGGGCGGAGCAGTTCGTTAGCTACAAGATGTCATCAAGATGCATCCTCCCCAGTTTTCGGGAGCTTCAGGCCCGATCGGCTGGGAGGGGTGGAACAAGGAGATATCTAAAGTCTTCATTGCCACCAACTGTCCTGAGGACCGCAAGGTCCCTATTGCCCAGTACTTTCTCACTGGGGACGCTACTTATTGGTGGGAGGCTGTTGAGCCTAAGGACCATGTTGCTTCATGGACGGAATTCAAGGACCTGATGGAGACCGAATATTGACCGTGGCTGGTTAGACAAGATCGAGTCCATGCTTTTTAGGACGCTCAACCTCGGGATATCCCTGTTTCTCAAGCTATTGCAGATTTCAACTGGGAGTTGGGCTTTGTGAAGGCCCAAGTTATAGAAGAGAGCGACAAAATTTTTCACATTTCCAGATGGATGAAACTGTCGATTCGAGACTACATGTCTGGGCTCGTCTGCACCACTTTGAAGGATTATTAGAGTAGAGATCTTGCCTATGATATGTCTGTAATGGCCAGTGAGGCGGCTCGTGAAAGCAAGAAGCAGAAATCCGTCGGTAATTTTTCGGGTCACAAGGGTGGAGGTCAATAGAAATCTCAGTCTGCAAATGTTCCTGCGGGCAGTTCGGATCGTTTCTCTGGGAGTTTTTGAGGTGCTGCCAGAACCTCCATTCGTGATATCATATGCTTTAACTGTGGCAAGTCGGGCCATAAGAACCGAGAGTGTCTTCGTCCACAGTTGACTTGTCATACATGTGGTCAGTCGGGCCACAAGGCTTTCTATTGTGAGCGGGTAGGACAGATTCCCGGTGCCGAGACTTATTTTCCAATGCCTAGGGATCCGAGTGTGAACCAGGGCTCGTTTGCTCCGTAGTCTCCGCCGAGTACCAGTCGAGGGAGAGATCGGGGTCAGCCCGCCAGAGGGGGAGCTTCCAGTGTCGGCTCCGCCCATCCGCGTGTCTATGAGATGAGGAGGGCCGATGATCCAGTGACCACTGTGGCGACAGGTACCGTTCACATCCATTCTCATTATGTCAGTGTGCCTTTTGATTTGGGTGCTACACATTCATTCATTTCTCTGGAGTGTGTGTTGGGATTCGGTGCCTAAAACGAAGGCCCAACAGAAGTGGTAAAACGAAAATTAATTCGATCTGAATCCCTACGAGGATCGATCGAGCTACGTATATACGAATATATAAACGAAAGGCAAGAGTTGTAAGAAACTAACCCTTGAAGTCCGTTGATTAAATGGTAACCTTCTCTTGAGCTATTCCCCAAGCTTTGCTTGATCTCTACGAATCCAATCTGCTCCAAGCTCTTGAACGATCCAACGCCGAAAGCACCGCGTCTCTACTTGCTACGCGCTGGAAAAACGACCGGAATGACAACACTTGATTAACCTCTAAGGTTACAGCTAGAATCAAGTGATGAAGCTTTGTATGTTAAGATTATTACACTCTAAGTGTTTTAATCTATATCTCTCAATGTATCTTGAATTTTCTCCAAGAAAACTCAAGAACAAGATGAAGAACAAGATGAAGACAATTGAGAAAACTATTTTCTCTCTCTCTCAAAGTGTAACTCACGGCTGGATGGTGTTGTTGTGAAGTGAGGAATAGTCTTCATTATATTCTTGTTCCAAATCCCACAAAATCAACTATACCTTATTTTAAGAGATATCAAATCTCTAAGGTGATTTGTCTTCACCCACCAAAGCAACACTAAGACTAAAGGTAAGAGATCAAAAAGTGGGGCCGGCCTCTAGAAGGAATCCGACGAGTTCGGTTCGTTTCGGACTCCCGAGAGTTCAAACAGATAAACTCCGATTCCGTTCCGATGTATTTATATCAATTAATTAATCCAATTAATTAATCATATTAAATACATAATATGAACCAAAGAGTAGTAGCACCACCTAGCCAGCCTGGCGGCCTACACTGTACCCCAACTGAGAACGAATGATGGGATCATTCAAGAACCATTCTGTCGTGAATACCAGTAAACGTATAAACCCTTCTTTCAAACGTCCCAATCAAGTTATAGGGTCACGGTCAGTCAAACCCTATCTGTACTTGATGCCATGCATGCGTTAATGCAAATCGAGATCATTGAGCTCTCGTGTATCCAATACAACTAGCTCCAATGCTTTGGCCAAAGAGATATGATCTCATCTAGTATGATCATCTGTAAATGTAATGAAATATTGATATCCGTCACGTGCTGCTTCCAAAGCACCACATACGTCGGTATGGATTAATCCCAGTTTATCAGCGGCTCTTTCAAAGTCCCTGTGAAGGGGGACTTAGTCATTTTGCCTTTAAGGCAAGATTCACAAGTAGGAAAGGGATCCGATCCCAATGGACCCATAAGTCCATCTTTTTCCATCTTGTAAACCTTGGTCTGACCAACATGACCAAGTCTAAGATGCCATTTTAAAATTTGATTGGTTTCAGCCCTACCACGTTTCTAGTCATAGTATTCACAACTACTTTGTTGCTGAGATTTAGATGATACAATCCATTTAACAATGTAGCAGTACCCACTAGTTTATTTCTGAAATAAATTTTGCAGGAACCATCACCAATGAAAAATGAAAAGCCTTTTCGGTCCATGACTGGAATGGATACAATGTTTTTGTGCCCCTTGGGCAAAACAAGTACATCTTCCAAAGTCAAAACAAAGCCGGATTCTAAACCCAAAAGAAGTGATCCTATGTCGGTCGCCTCGACACTATGCCCGCTTATCGTGATCATAACTTCTCCAGCTCCAAGCTTCCTACTTTGTTCAAGATCCTGATTCACGGTACAAATATGAGAACTAGCACCAGAATCCAGTATCCAGGAAGTAGAAAATACAGTAGCAGAACAATTTGTTTCCAAAACTAAAAGTTCTGTACCTGAAGTGCCATGAATAATCGGACAGTCTCTATCCCAATGGCCCAGATCACCACACTTGAGACAAGCATCTTTCTTATTCTTGCCTTTTCGAACCATCGGGGCCTTGCCCTTTCCTTTAAGGTCCTTAACTTGTGGTTCAGTCTGCTTCTTGGTCTCTTTCTTCTTATTCTTAGACTTCCGAAGTCCAGAAGAAATCACAAGGGCAGACTCCTTCATCCGCGGAGTCTTCATCTGAGACTGAGCGGTCACGAGTTTGTTCATTAGCCCAGCTAAGTTACATGCAATATCATTGCAGTTGAAGTTTATAACAAACTGTGAGAAGGACTCAGCGAGAGACTGAAGGATAAGGTCGGTTTGGAGAGAAGTATCCATTTTAAAATCAAGAGCCTCCAATCTCTCGATCATGGATATCATTTTGAAGACGTGTTCCCCAACCTTCTCACCTTCCTTCATCCTTGCACCGAACAGTTGCTTGGATATATTATATCTAGCAGTTCTGCTATGCTCACCATAAAGTTTTGTTAAGTGAGATAGAATCTACCTAGCAGAAGTCATTTTCTCATGAGCTCTCTGAAGCTCATTAGACATAGAAGCCATCATGTAAGCACGAACTTTTATGTCATCCTTAACCCACTTTTCGTGGTTTTCGATCTCTTCCTGATTGGCTATGGTCCGCACAGGAGGCGCCGGAATGTCCATCTCCAAGACGTATCCCAGTGCCTCTATACTGAGGACAATCATCAGATTGCGGAGCCAGTCCACAAAGTTAGGTCCAATCAAGGTGTTCTTCTCGAGTAGAATTGCGAGTGGATTCATTGTCATATTGAGAGTTATGTCTGTATTAAGTATAACAGATTAATTAGTGACTCGTTTAATTATGTTCTGAGTATAGAATTAAGGTCTTTTCTATTCTTGTTACCCAGCTCCCACTATTTTTATTGGAACAATACACTCCCATGTGAAATCCGGAAGTATCGTCACACTACTTCATAGTGGTGATCGAGTTCTTTATAAATCTTAATAGAGGAAAATCGAACAGGTTTCTAGTCTATTAATTTTCATAAAGTGGTGTCCAACACCAACCCATCTAATGGATAATTCGATCTTCTTTTTCCCCTTGTTCACTCCCTTCAACCTATACGGTTTCTATGGTTTGTGAACAAGTTAAGTTTATACCATCGACGCAAATTAGTTTCACAATTGAATCTTATTCGGCAACCTATCAGGTTTCTAGGGATAAAATTTGCTCCAACCGAAGGCATCCAATGCGCTTCCGGTAATTTATCCGTCCTCCCCGAATGACTACTCCGATAACTCAGAAGCATAGCACATCCAGTTTGGATTTCAATTTCCCGAAAACTCGATGGAGGGAAGGAAAACCTTGAAACCTTATAAACTTAATAATTTGTTGTGGGAGAATTTTCGTGATTAACATTACACTTTGCACATTAATCATTTTAGCGTGTTTATGGCATTCATACAATATGAAACAACCATTCACAACCTAGTTGCTACCAACATGTGGTTCATGGACCGTTCCTAGAAAACAAAAACTCCGTAATCTAATTACAAGTCTTCGTCTTGAGTCTTCATCTTCTCGAAACGGATCTTCCTCTGGTCTTCGTCATTACATATAAATTTTACATTGAAAATTGCATCCTAGATATAAATATTTCTAGTAATATAAATAGGCCCAATCGAATAAACGAACGATTCAAAAACTAAGTCCACGAACCACATCCCCATTCAAAAGTATTCATCCAACAAATACTAAATAAATAGAAAACATAGAGATACATTGATCCAATCAACAATACGAACCGATCCAATCGATTCACACAATCGGTAATATGAAAACGTTCAAAATAATTCCGTCGATCACAAGTATTCCAATTAATCTATTTTCCCTTATAAAATGAAAGACCATAAATCATTTTAATCATATTAAATCCAATTTAAAATGTGGGAAATCATTTTTAGGAATACATGAAGAAAACAAGCCCGAAACAGGTCCCCTGAAAGGGGCTGGACCGCGCCCAAAATGAGCCAGGCAGCAAGCAGCGCTACCCAGCAGCCCTGGGCCGCGGCCCCCAGTCCAGTCCCTTCCCAGGCGGGCTGAAACAGCCCTGGGCCGCGGCCCCCTGCTTCGGACCACCCCCGGACCGCCCAACGGCAATTCGGGGCTAGTTTTTCGACCGAATATCCAATATATATATTTTCCAACATTAATATCATCAATATAAATCATGTTTCCAAGAAATAGAAGATATATATTTAGACATAAACTTACAAAAAATACAACTATAACGAACGTAAAACATATACCACGATTATGACTAAAATGATTCCAAATCATTCACCATCTAATCAAGCATTTCAAAGGCTAATATCGTATATATGATCGCAAGACCTACGCTCTGATACCACTATTGGGATTCGGTGCCTAAAACGAAGGCCCAACGGAAGCGGTAAAATAAAAATTAATTCGATCTGAATCCCTACGAGGATCGATCGAGCTATGTATATACGAATATATAAACGAAAGGCAAGAGTTGTAAGAAACTAACCCTTGAATCCGTTGATTAAATGGTAACCTTCTATTGAGCTATTCCCCAACCTTTGCTTGATCTCTACGAATCCAATCCGCTCCAAGCTCTTGAAAGATCCAACGCCGAAAGCACCACGTCTCTACTTGCCGCGCGCCGAAAAAATGATCGGAATGACAACACTCGATTAACCTCTAAGGTTACGGCTAGAATCAAGTGATGAAGCTTTGTATGTTAACATTATTACACTCTAAGTGTTTTAATCTATATCTCTCAATGTATCTTGAATTTTCTCCAAGAAAACTCAAGAACAAGATGAAGAACAAGATGAAGACAATTGATAAAACTATTTTCTCTCTCTCAAAGTGTAACTCACGGCTGGATGGTGTTGTTGTGAAGTGAGGAATAGTCTTCATTATATTCTTGTTCCAAATCCCACAAAATCAACTATACCTTATTTTAAGAGATATCAAATCTCTAAGGTGATTAGTCTTCACCCACCAAAGCAAGACTAAGACTAAAGGTAAGAGATCAAAAAGTGGGGCCGGCCTCTAGAAGGAATCCGATGAGTTCGGTTCATTTCGGACTCCTGAGAGTCCAAACAGATAAACTCTGATTCCGTTCCAATGTATTTATATCGATTAATTAATCCAATTAATTAATCATATTAAATACATAATAACATAATCAATGTCTCCAAGAAATAATTATATTCATGAATTAAATTAATCACCCAGTAATTTATTTAATCCATTAGGCCGTATATCAATTTATCCAATAAATCAATTTAGACATCCAATATCCCAAATTAGATATCTAATATCTAATATTCATAATGAGATAATAAGCTTGATACATTCCGTCGTCAATCCTATTACGCGACTCGGTAGGTCCATCTTAGTCAGCAATGGGAGGAACCAAAGAGTAGTAGCACCAATTAGCCAGCCTTGCGGCCTATATTGTACCCCAACTGAGAACGAATGATGGGATCATTCAAGAACCATTCTGTCGTGAATACCAGTAAACATATAAACCCTTCTTTCAAACGTCCCAATCAAGTTATAGGGTCACGGTCAGTCAAACCCTATCTGTACTTGACGCCATGCATGCGTTAATGCAAATCGAGATCATTGAGCTCTCGTGTATCCAATACAACTAGCTCCAATGCTTTGGCCAAAGACTTATGATCTCATCTGCCAATAACCACATAGGACATATAACCCGCTCACTAATGGAAGAAAGAATTCTATCTTGGTATTCAGTATTACCCCACTCCCAGTTTATAGGGTCGAACTACTCTAATGAAAATCTTAACGTCACAAGCACATCCCTACTAAATCCTCAAGTTGAAGGTTCACGAATACCTATCACAACCTTTTGATTCCGTCATTGACTATCCCGGAGTGAAATCCGTGTGACAAATCGAGGGTGAGTCGGTTCTAGTATACTAATCCAATTAGTATACCTTTAACGTGTGCTCTCACTAACCATTAGTGTTCGGCTGGCACTTTCCATGTCAAAGAACACGTCATACAAGTCTTCACATAAACTTAATGCCCAATCAAGTTTCATCGACTTGCGAACGATTAAGTATTTGAGCTATAAACCTTTCCAGTTCCGACCCCCTTATCTAATAAGGAGTGGAACGTTTTGCTCTCAAATGCACGGACTAGTTTCTATATGTATATTTGCAAGTTAGGAATGCTAGTAACTACCACTAAATAAAGAAACATTCATTTGCCTTATGATAATAAATTACATAATTACAAGTACAATGCCCTCACTCAACATCCTCTGAGTGGCATTCAAGGGCATACTCCTAACAGTGTGTGCGTCGTTTGAGTCTTGACTGTTTGTCGCCTTGCAAGCCTTTCATCGTTAAACTTCCTAGCGGTGATAGAATCGTTGGTGATCAAGAGGTCCGAGATTGTTCCGTTTTCATTTGTGGGAGGGCTTGGCTATCTAATCTTATTGTTGTGGGTATTGAGGGTGAGAATTTGATTCTCGGGGATGATTGGCTCGAGCGGCATGGTGCGATCATGAACTACCGCACGAGAATCATCACCATGCTAGCCGAGGATGGCACCGAGCACTCTTTCGCGGGGCGAAAGAGAAACCAGAAGTTCGTAATTAACACCTTGAAGGTGATGAGACTCCTGCGGAAGGGGTGTACTGGTTATTGGTATTACGCCTTGAAGGCGGAGGATAGTAGAGTGGAGTTTTCATTGATCCCAGTCATCAGTGAGTTCCCTGATGTCTTTCCTGATGAGTTACCGGGGTTGCCACCAGACCGTGAGGTCGAGTTCGCTATAGAGTTAGAGCCGGGTGCGGCTCCAATTTCGAAGGCGCCGTATTGCATGGCACCTATAGAGATGGCTGAGTTGAAGAAGCAGTTGAGTGAGCTCCTTTAGCCGGGATATATTCGACCGAGCGCTTCACCGTGGGGTGTGCCGGTTTTGTTTGTGCGGAAGAAGGATGGTTCACTGCATTTGTGTATATCGACTATCGGGAGCTAAACAAGGTGACCATCAAGAACAAGTATCCTTTGCCGAGGATTGATGACTTGTTTGATCAATTTCATGGATCTGCGGTATTCTCGAAGATCGACTTGAGATCGGGGTACTATCAGCTTCGGGTGAAAGAGTCTGATATTCCGAAAATAGCTTTTCGGATGAGATACGGACATTATGAGTTTGTGGTTATTCCTTTCAAGTTAACTAACACGCCGGCAGTTTTCATGCAATTGATGAACAAGGTCTTTATCGAGTATTTGGATAAGTGTGTCGTCGTCTTCATTGACGATATACTTATTTATTCGAAGAATGAGGAGGAGCATGCCCATCATCTGCGTGTGGTGTTGGACATTTTGAGGACCGAGCGACTCTATGCGAAGTTCTTGAAATGTGAGTTCTGGCTGAAGGAAGTGATGTTTCTGGGTCACGTGATTTCAGCCGAGGGGGTCCATGTGGATCCACAGAATATTGAGGCAGTGTTGGATTGGGCACCGCCTAAGAATGTGAAGGAGGTCCGTAGTTTCTTGGGTTTGGCTGGCTACTATTCGTCGAGGGGTTCTCGAAACTAGCTCGGCCACTTACGCAGTTGCTCCAAAAATCCGAGAAGTTCGTCTGGAATGACGAGAGGCAGTCGAGTTTTGAGGAGCTGAAGAGATGTTTGACTTCAGCCCCGATTTTAGCGTTGCCGTGTGGCAATGAGAGTTTGGCAGTTTATAGCGATGCTTCAGGTCAGGGTCTTGGGTACGTGTTGATGCAGCATGACAAGACTATTGTGTAATATCTGCAAATTCGATTTCCCGTAATTTTCTTTTTTTGGCGAGAGTCCGTTTTGACGACTCGCTGGGGACCGTTTCATCATTCTGAGAATGATTAATTCTGCATTTTTTGACGTCCGAGTTCGTTTCGGTGTTGTTTTGTTGAGTTTCGTGCTTCGTAGCGACTTTTCTGCACTCGAGTTCGATTCTTGCGAATCTCATTCGAAACTACTGTTTCGAGTTTCCCGTAAGTCCATATAACTTTTTTAGACGTGTTGTGAACTTCGGTTTAGTTATCCGATCACGTATTGCGATTTTCGGGCATTTTAGGCCATTTTGTAATTTACCCAAAGTTGTGGGTATCTGCATTTGTATTTGTTGTCTTGACCCTTTTTATGGTCGCGTGTGATTAATTGTTGCATGGTATTTCATTTCGGGTCGATGATGTTGTCCGCGAGCTTTTCGTCGTGTTCGTTCCGCGCGTTTTCAGAAATCGAGTCGTCGGGTCATGACGGCTGAGCACTAGCCGGACAGCTGTGGCAGGTACTGTCGGAAGTGCTGGACACTGGTCGGGCAGGCGCGGAAGGAACCGGCGTAGCTCACGCTACTGCCGGAAGTCTGCGCACGCTAGCTCGACAGGGGTAGCGCACGCTGCCGACCGGCCAGCGTACGCTATCGGATTTGGGCAGAGGGGTTTCTGAGGTTCTAGACTCGGGAAGGATCGGCAGGTAGCGCACGCTACTGTCGGTTGCGGCGCACGCTAACCGGCAGGTGTAGCGCACGCTGTCGGCCGGCTAGCGCACATTACAGCCGGCAGCTTTAGTCGAGAGGTTACGGGCGAGTTGGCTAGCGCGCGCTAGCGTCACACTTCTGGCCTTCTCCGGAGTCGGGCGGGCAGGCCTTGTTCGGCAGGTTTTGTCAGCAGTGCCGGGTCGTGCGGGCCCCGACCGAGGGTTCTGGGCTGATACCGGCCGAGACCGCACGCTAGTCTGGGAAGGCTAGCGCGCGCTAGTCCGGGAAGGCTAGCACACGCTAGTCCGGCCCAGTATAAATGTGACAGAGCAGTCGTATTTTCACTCGTTTGTCATTTCCTTTCTTTTCTGTCCGCGGTTGGAGTTTCGGAGGAGGCGAAGCCATGTTGTTAAAAAACAAATCCACGAAGTTCTTGAATTCATATCATTGATTGATCATTCCATAACACCCTTTGATCCAGCGAGTCAAGGTTCGATTTCTTAGAACCCTATCTTTGGGAAATTTTGGGGTTTTCGGGTTTTTGTCCGATTCGTTCCGTATTGTTGATTAATCCATGATGGGTATGATTAATCTTAGTATTATTCATGTGTTTAACATCATTTAATCCATTGTTCTTCGTCGAATCAAGGTATATTTCTTGATTTCCTTCGAGTTGACTTTTTGGAGGATTTATTATTGATTTCGTTTTCCATCTGTTTTTGATGAAAAGATTGTTGTATTATGATGTTTTTAAACATATCCTATGGATTGAATATCCATATTTCGGTTGGGAATTCCATTTTCATTTTTCGTAGGGTCGATTCGTGTTCTTGGCCGTTTTGGGGGAAACCTTTGAACTTTCATCGTTTGTTCCTTGAATTCAGCGGCTTTGGGTCGTACTTTGGAATTCATTTTCGTTGTTGTTATTGTCCTTCGTAGTTTATTATCGCGAGTTGGCGTTTGATTGAGTCGGCGCGTTCGTAGTCGGTTCATGCCAACCTACTTCGGTTGATTCTCCGCGTTGTGGTTATTCGAGGCAAGTACCTTGTCCATACAATTCTTGTCTTGTGGATATGATAATTAGTGATTGTCTCTATGTGTTTGTTTAATCGTTTGAATTGAACTTTCAAAAGATTCAGTTTAGCCTCGTTAAGGGCTCACTTTCAAAACGCGTGTGTTTTGTGAATATTGTGCCCCGTGAATGACTAAGTGAACCCTACGAAGAGCCTCAGGCCCCTGCCTGGCCTTCGCCTTCAACCTCCGGAGCGGCCTCCCCGTCTGCCGGAGCATCAGGATGAACAAGGTTCACCGGAGTCGGGTACCAGCTCAGGTCTACGCCGATTTCCGAGAAATCCAAGATCGGCACAGAGAAGTCAGGATGAAGAGGGTGCTCCAACGCATACACCTTGAAGTTTTCGGCTAGAAGGCCGACCTCCAGCCCTCCCTTCTTAGCAGCCCGGAGTGAGTCAGCAAACTCTATATAATAGGCAAACTCGCTGACAAACTCCACGTTGAGAAAGGGATTGGCCTCGGTCGCCTCCTGCTTCCCTTTCAACTCGGCAACCGCCTGTTGCGCACCCTGGAGCTCGGCCTCCCTTGCAGCCGTCTCTCCCCTCGACGCCGCCAGCTCGCTTTTTAGACGAGCGACAGTCACCTTCAGTTGGTCGACCTCCTTTTCAGCGGCCGCTTGCAACCATCGGGCATCTGTCATCTAGTCCCAAAACCGGTCGACCGCCGCCCGAGCTCGTTCATAATTCTCTCTCATCAGCTCAAGGTCATGACTCGCCCGCTTAGCTGCTTCGAGGGAATCCTTCTCCATCGCCACGATCCTGTCGGCAAATTCGTCGTTCTATTTCTGAGCCACCTCGAGATCCGCCTGCAGGCGTGTAGTAGAAGGACGCCCCTCGAACTCCTGCACAGCTTGGGCAGCCATCGTCGCCGCCTGAAGAGAAAGAGCAAAAGCGGCTTTCATTGCATTCCCGGATTGCTGGCGAGCGATTGCATCCAAATACATCTTCCAGGCCTTCGGCAAAGCAGAGACGGCCCGGTTGACGTACAGTGGGACATCGCAGGCCGCGCGAGGATATCGACACGCGAGGAAATCCATCACCATCGGCGGGCAAGCAGGGTTAGTGCTACGGATCCTGCATCAAACAACAAAAAGTTAGCACATCTCCCACGCAAGTGAAGAAACTCAACGAACAAACTAAGTCTACCTCTCGGCTCTCTCATGATCGTGGCCAAAGTATGGTTTCTCGCGAGGGGTCTCAGCCTCGGAGATCGCCATCTCTCGTAGGAATGCCGCAGAGGGCGTAGACTCATCCACCGGAGGGACCGAGGTAATTGGAGGCGCGGCGATCGGCACCTCACTGGCTGGGGCAGAAACTGGAGTTTCTCCTGACCTCTGGCGTATGCGATTCATCCGGAGCCCCTCCTCCCGAACTTCCTCCTCCGCCACGATCGGCTCTACACGAGGCCCCACCTCCGGAATAAGAGGTAATGCCATAGGAGGAGCTCAAGATGACTTCTTCTGGAGAAGGCGGCCCAAAACTCCAGGGTTCGACATAGCTATCTCCGGTGGGGGCTCCAAGAAACGAGGAAAGCGGACTTCTGCATTAAAGAACAATCAAACCACGGTCAGAAACACTCTCCAAGCAGGACGATCGCCAAGCAATTGGAGATCGCATAAACTCATACCTGACACCGAGAGATGATGTGGAAAACTGAATAGCCGAGCTGGCAGCCAACGGCTCTCCTTGTTGATCCGGCAAGCGTCTAAGTCGTCGTCCAGCAAACTTCGTATCCGCTCCCAGACGATCAAAAAGTCAAAAGGAAGCTCTTCGATCGTCGGAATATGGAAGCCTGCAAGAGGAAAACCAAATTCGATCAGTTCAGAACATATCCGAACAAAGGGAGAGTCAGAACCCTTACCCGGATTCCTCTCCCGAAAGCCAGTAGGAATATTCAGCTCGTCCGCGGGATTGTTGCTCGCCAATGCCTTCCATGAACCGCCGACCGAGAACCACTTCGCCGGGTCGCTCAGCACCTTGTTCGGGACTCCGAGGATCACCCGACTGGATCGGACTTGAATATTATAGCCTCCGACCGACCCTTTCTGAGCCGTCAGCTTGAACAGGTGGTTCACCTCCAACGGCGAAGGAAGGCGGTACAGTCGGTGACCGCCGAACAAGGTGAGAGTGCAAATGATCTGGAGCCAGGCATTCGGCGTCAACTGGAGCGGTGCCACGTTCCAAGCATCCAGCAGATGGGAGACGGAGGACGACAAAGGGAACCGCAGCCCGGCCTCCATGATCGCTTCGTTCACGGCGACCATGCCCTCCGGAGGCTGATCGGCCCGTTCATTCTCGGCTGGCGCAAATAGATCCATATCTGAAGGGACATGATACCTCGTCCTCCAGACGGCCAGGTCCTTCCTGGTCGCCGAGCTCCTTATCTGTCCGAGAGACCATGTAGATCACTGCGCAGCCCGAAAAAGCGACCGCCTAGGAGGTTGATAAGGATGAGTGATCGAGTACTCCTGGTAATCGAATTTAGGAGACGGACCGGCCAACCTCTCCATAATCTCAGCAAAGGCCACGTAGGCCTGGCCAAAGGCACTATGCTGCTCCCAGTAGGCCCTCAATGCCAGATCTCTCTCCATCTGCAAGCGTCTGTGCTCAACCGCCGCCTCCCTGGCCACGTCGGCCTCATTAAACAGCGCCTCGACTTCCGCGGGGTCAATACCAGCACGGATAGCCTCAGTGGCCGTCTCCAGATGGAAATCTGCGGAGGATCCTCCCCGGGCAGTCGAAGCCCCGGCGGCGGAGGTGGTGCCCACTCCGTGCGAAGAAGATGTTCCAGACATTCTCGAAATAAGAAGAGGAGAAAAGGAGTTTCTTTTCTTACCAAGGATCGAGTCGATCGACGATCAGAAGTCGAAATCTCCAGAAAAATCTTCAGCAAAAGCCTTCTCCTCCGATAAAGCGCGTAAGGGTCTTAAGCCTGCAACTTGGCACCCTTTTATAGGAGAAGGCAGGGACTTCTATGCAATTAAGGAGAGTCTTAGGGGTTGGAGTGCAACCGTCGCATTTAATGACTCCCTTGAAACCCGCGACTCGTCGTTTTGAGGGCACGCCAGACGAGGAGTCACAACTAACCATCGGTATCCCCCAACAGGAACGCGACACGTGCCCCGGAGACTTTTCCACGTCCTTCATCATTTCCCGCTCATTTCAGCGACCGAACAGGTTGTCCAAGTACAAACCAATTCACTCAAAGACGATCACCAGTTCAGTAAAATGCAGAGGCACTCGTCGTAATTCAACGATCGCCATCAGAACCACCTCACCCCATGTTTCCAACATTGGAGTGAGCTGGGGGGTAATTGTTGTGTCGAGATTTATTCACCTCGATAGGCGATCGACTACAAGGCCGAGTGACTGAGGCCACGGCCGAATAAGCTACGGCAAACTTGCCTAACCGGAGATAACAGTCCACCTTTGAGTATCTAGCGATCGACTCTCAAGGCGATCGCCTTTGGCACCTAGCGATCGCCTCTGGTGCCCGACTTAGGACGACCGTCCTGTACCACGAACAGAGACCTTCGTCCGTCAAAGTCTACGAAGACTGGATCTCAAAGCAACGCCCATGTGCAGATCCGCGACAGGCACCGCATTTCATGGATCGTTGACCACAGCCTGTCACCGCCTTATCACCTACCGACAGACCCGCCGAATGGTACAAGGTGGGACCGCCCGTGACAGCGGCTCAGACGCGTGCAGACTTCTCATTGGACCGCACAGCTGGCTGCCAGCAACTCCTGCGGACTTTAAAGAGACCAGCCCATGTTCTAAGAGACGATCGTCCGCTTATTATAATACAGCAAAGGCGATCGCCCAACATCTCCCAGTGCTATAAATAGAGAACTTCCAGCAACTGGAAAAAGGTTCTCCATTCAGTTCAAAGAAAACGCTCAGTTGGAAAATCATTCCGAAAAACATACATACTTTTAGGCTCCCGGCTTCCTCTCCCGAATCTACCTCAGGATTTCTCTCTCAGTACCTCTCAACCAGAAGACGGTCGGCAGAGGCACCAAGTCTCCACAGCACAGATTCGAAGAGACTCACAAGTCTAGGAGCTCAGACATATAGCTAATACACACTGTGAGAGACCGTCGATTTCTCACAGTCGTCACAACATCCCATCGTTGTTACAAGAACTCACAGAGCATCATATCTGGTTCTTCCGGCAATCTTCATGCTCACTAGCTAAGATAACTAGGGTCTTTACACTCATTGTAATTGTACTCTAACATTAATACTTGTATCCCCGAATATTTGTATTAATAACATCTCACGAGAGCATTCAAGCCCAAGACTAACAACCCCGGCAAATCTTGTGGTATTTACTTTCTCTATGGAAGTGTTCTCGCACTTTGTTTGCTATCCATCCATTCCAGCAATATCTATCTCCGGATAATATTTTGGGTAGCAACATAACGTTTCACCGTTGGGTGTAAGTTACGCGTTTCTTGTGTATCTCGTTGAGTTTTCCTGGCGGGATATTGCTTCTCCCTACTTGTTTTAAGTTTCGGGACGAAACTTCTTTTTAGGAGGGTAGTATGTAGTATACGCAAATTCGATTTCTGGTAATTTTCTTTTTTTGGAGAGAGTCCGTTTTGACGACTCGCTTGGGACCGTTTCATCATTCTGAGAATGATTAATTCTGCACTTTTTGACATCCGAGTTCGTTTCGGTATTGTTTTGTTGAGTTCCGTGCTTCGTAACGACTTTTCCGCACTCGAGTTCGATTCTTGTGGATCTCGTTCGAAACTACTGTTTCGAGTTTCCCGTAAGTCCGTTTAACTTTGTTAGATGTGTTTTGAAATTCGGTTTGGTTATTCGATCACGTATTGTGATTTTCGGGCATTTTGGGCCATTTTGTAATTTACCCAAAGTTGTGGGTATTCGTATTCGTATTTGTTGTCTTGACCCTTTTCATGGTCGCGTGTGATTAATTGTTGCATGGTATTTCATTTCGGGTCGATGATGTTGTCCGCGAGCTTTTCGTCGTGTTCGTTCCGCGCGTTTTCGGAAATCGAGTCGTCGGGTCATGACGACTGAGCACTGGCCGGATAGGTGTGGCAGGCACTGTCGGAAGTGCTGGACACTGGCCGGGCAGGCGCGGAAGGAACCGGCGTAGCTTACGCTACTGCTGGAAGGCTGCGCACGCTAGCTCGACAGGGGTAGCGCACGCTGCCGACCGGCCAGCGTACGCTATCGGATTTGGGCAGAGGGATTTCTGAGGTTCTAGACTCGGGAAGGATCGGCAGGTAGCGCACGCTACTATCGGTTGCGGCGCACTCTAACCGACAGATGTAGCGCACACTGTCGGTCGGCTAGCGCACGTTACCTAGCCGAGCAGTTTAGTTCAGAGGGTTCTGGACAGGTTGGCTAGCGCGCGCTAGCGTCCGCGCAACGCACGCTATCGGGGTCGGGCGGGCAGGCCTTGGTCGGCAGGTTTTGTCAGCAGTGCCGGGTCATGCGGGCTCCGGCCGAGGGTTCTGGGCCGATACCGGCCGATAGCGAACGCTAGTCCGGGAAGGCTAGTGCACGCTAGTCCGGCCCTGTATAAATGTGACAGAGCAGTTGCATTTTCACTCGTTTTTCATTTCCTTTCTTTTCTGTCCGCGGCTGGAGTTTCGGAGGAGGCGAAGCCATGTTGTTAAACAACAAATCCACGAAGTTCTTGAGTTCATATCATTGATTGATCATTCCATAACACCCTTTGATCCAGCGAATCAAGGTTAGATTTATTAGAACCCTATCTTTGGGAAATTTTGGGGTTTTCGGCTTTTTGTCCAATTCGTTCCGTATTGTTGATTAATCCATGATGGGTATGATTAATATTAGTATTATTCATGTGTTTAACATTATTTAATTCATTGTTCTTCGTCGAATCAAGGTATATTTCTTGATTTCCTTCGAGTTGACTTTTTGGAGGATTTGTTCTTGATTTCGTTTTCCATCCATTTTTGATGAAATAATTGTGGTAAAATGATGTTTTTAAACATATCCTATGGATTGAATATCCATATTTCGGTTGGGAATTCCATTTTCATGTTTTGTCGGATCGATTCGTGTTCTTGGACGTTTTGGGGGAAACCTTTGAACTTTCATCGTTTGTTCCTTGAATTCAGCGGTTTTGGGTCGTACTTTGGAATTCATTTTCGTTGTTGTTATTGTTCTTCATAGTTTATTATTGCGAGTTGGCATTCGGTGAAGTCGGCGGGTTCGTAGTCAGTTCGTGCCAACCTACTTCGGTCGATTTTCCGCGTTGTGGTTATTCGAGGCAAGTACCTTGTCCATACAATTCTTGTCTTGTGGATATGATAATTAGTGATCGTCTCTATGTGTTTGTTTGATCGTTTGAATTGAACTTTCAAATTATTCGGTTTAGCCTCGTTAAGGGCTCACTTTCAAAACGCGTGTGTTTTGTGAATATTGTGCCCCGTGAATAACTAAGTGAACCCTATGAATTCGCTTGTTGTTGTTGTTGTTGTTATGCTTTGATAATATATATACACATATTATATCTTTTCGGTGCGTTATGGTTTGACGTGGTGTTTTGCTAAGTGTTTGATGCCTCCGGGTGAATTGTTGGATATCCTTGGTGTGATATGTTATTTGTACATGATTGTTTCACTAGCCAGCTCGGGAGGGTCCTTCGAGGCCTCGAGTGGGATTTGTGGCTTCGTCCCGATCCTAGGCAGCGTGTGTGCTTGATTGTTTCGCTAGCCAGCTCGGGAGGGTCCGAAGGGGCATCGAGTGGGATTTGTGGCTTCGTCCCGGTCCTAGGTGATGCGAGTGCGTGTGTATGTTTTGTGAATGTGTTTGCTCACCTCGGGAGGGTTCGACGGGGCCACGGAGGGAGTCCAATGGTAGAGCCCTGGATTCACGAGTGAAACTTCACGAGTGCGTGTGTATGTTTTGTGAATGTGTTTGCTCACCTCGGGAGGGTTCGACGGGGCCACGGAGGGAGTCCAATGGTAGAGCCCTAGATTCACGAGTGAAACTTCACAGGTGCGTGTGTAAGTTTTATGTCCGTCGAGGACGCGTGACGTGAGTTTTAACCTTGTGTATTGTTGTTGGTTTCATTTATGAAAACAAAACCTTTGGGCTGTGACCCCTGTTGATTTTGGAAAGAAGGATTCGGTAATCTTAGATTGTTTTCTATTAAAACTCTCGATGGCAATTCAAACTGTTTTATAAATTGTTTCCCTTAATTTGTGATCTTTCGGTTTTGGAATGTTTTTCCCAAACTCTTGCCTCGGGAAGTACTTCTCGTTTCGTTTCGATCTTTGAGGATTCCTGGTTATTGTTATTCGTGGAATGTGAATTGTATGACTCGTATTTTGCACTTTGTTCTTGCACTAGCAAAACAGTGGAGTTTTGCTAACCCCCGAGTATTCGGGGGGTGGATGTCTGTCTTTGCATTCAGGTTTTGGGGAGCATAGCACAGGGTCGGCACGAAGGATGATGAAAGATGATCAATAGTAATCACATGAGGATTCGTACATTGTCGTATTGGTTTAGTTGTATTGCATTTACGCTGCATTATATTTTCCCCATTGTACGGGAGCATTTTGTATTCGACCCCTGCGTGGGCATGTATTGAGTTGTATGTATTTATTGAAAGACCAAATCGGTATACTGAGTCATTTTTAGCCTTAAAGGCATTGTTGAAATGTTCGACGTTGTTTACCAGCCTGGTAGATCCTTGAGGAAAGGGTCTATGACATGTAATATCCCTGAGTGGATTGGGGGTGTTTCATAAATGGTATCAGAGCTTAGGTTGTGGAAACCTGGGCTATTGGGTTTAGTGGTGTCTTTTGAGTTTTTGTCTCTTCAGATTTTGTCTGACTGAGTCGTGTCGCGACACGTCGTCTGAGTTGGTTGGTCGTGATTAGTATCGTGGGGCGATCATCATCTTCGTGCGACCTGTGGATGTAAGTCTACCTTCTTTGCATTGTGCCTCGTATGACACGAGTTACTGGTATGATTATGTATTGAGTGATGGAATCTTTATGTATATTCTCGGTTTCGCGATGCGTTTATGTGACTCTCATGTTTCATTTATATGAGAAGTGTTGTTGTTATTTATGTCCTTTTGACTGTGATATTTGGTTGTTTCTTTTCCGGTAAAAGACATGTGTGGTCTTGATTTTGAGCGAGTTGATACGTGTGTTGTGATGTATGTAAGTTAATCTTGTTACACGTGAGTTTTTTTTTTGTTGGCATTCTAGCCTAATAGATTTTCGAAAAACTTGAGTATCTTAGAAAATAAATTTCGAGACGTACTTTTAAAATAAATTATTTTCTCGCGATACTTTCAAGGTGCCTTCCAGTGCCGCAATATGTTTCAAAATTATTCCAGTTGAGGACCAACATATTTTGAGACATTTTCAATTATTTAGAAATGCTTTGCTTAGGCTCGAGGATCGAATATTTCCGAAAGTTTTTCACTAAAAGAAAAGTGTCCTCATTTTTGTTCAAACGCAAGATAGTTTTCAAAGTCTCGATAATGGTATTTGTACTACTTTTTGTAAGGTGATACTCAAGATCTACCGGTGTTTCCAAATTGTTTTCAAAAGGTGGTTTTCGTTTTTAAAACCCATCATTTCCTGCTTGTAGTCGGAGAAGGTGTGTATGATTGTGTACATACGTGGTTGTTTCGTGATGTTTAATAATTATATGATGGTTATCGTTTGGACCTTTGTAATCGTCGAATGATGCCGTGGTTGTTGTGATTTTAGTATGTGTTTTTATGTTATGCCAAGTTGGCATCTCCGGTTTGTTGTTTTGCGACGTTATATTCCATTGTACCTAGCAGTTGTATATTCGGTATGCCGAGCCGAGGTGTTTCAACCGTGGTGTGCCGGGGGCATGCACGTACCAATTGGCCTTTTCGTCAGTAACGCATTTCAAGTGTGGACCCGCGAGACACAGGATCCAATTTTGCGAGTTGGGTTCCGAGTCTTTCGGGGCACGAACTTCAGTACAAATATCAGGATCGGCTCTAAGAGGCCCATGGGAAATGTTTCCGTCAGCTGCTTTTATGTTGTTGCCTTGTTTCCGTTATTGTGAGTTGCAGGGACGACCTTCTTTTATATGAGGTCGAATGTAATACCCGTATTGTTTTTGGACTTCTGCATTTCCTCTTTCTCAAGTCTATCGACTCGCTCGTGTTCGTTGACATTTTCTGAGCTTGTCCTGTCCCTTGTTTTTGTTGATCGAACGAGTGTGGTATTGTTTCAGAATAACTCGTTTGTCGTTGTGACTTTTCAATTGCTATTTCCTTTCCTGTGGATCTTAGGTGAATGCACATCTTGTTGTTTTCACCGGATCATATATTGTCTCGAGTCGAGACGTGAACCTGGGAGTTGTTGTTTGAATTTTATTGTTCTTCGTGATTCGAACATGATTGTTCGATTTTTGTTGTCTCGATCGTTGTGGTTCGGTCGTTTAATGGTTCAGTTTTTGTTGATCTCGTTTCGTGATTGTTGAATGTTCAGACTCCTTCGTAATTCTTTTAAGTTCGGGAAATTACTCTCGTTTTCGATCTTCCAACCCTTGGGCGGTGGAATTCCGTATTTGTTCAGCGATTGGCTTGCATTTTGATTGATGTACCGTTGGGTTGGACAAGCATATTGATTTTCATTCGTTGTGTTTTGTGATTGTTCGGATAATCGACTTGATTGTATTATCCATTTGTTGAAGCTTGTCATTTGTTGGTTTTATTATGTCTCTACGGTGGCGTTGTGCTGGTCGTTGTGGAGCGTGTTTTCACGTCGAGAGCATTCAAGCCTCGGGAAGTACTTCTCGTTTCGTTTCGATCTTTGAGGATTTCTAGTTATTTTTATTCATGGAATGTGAATTGTATGACTCGTATTTTGCACTTTGTTCTTGCACTAGCAAAATAGTGGAGTTTTGCTAACCCCCGAGTATTCGGGGGGTAGATGTCTGTCTTTGCATTCAGGTTTTGGGGAGCATAGCACAGGGTCGACACGAATGATGATGAAAGATGATCGATACTAATCACATGGGGACCCGTACATTGTCGTATTGGTTTAGTTGTATTGTATTTCCGCTGCAGTATATTTTCCCCGTTGTACAGGAGCATTTTGTATTCGACCCCTTCGTGGGCATGTATTGAGTTGTATGTATTTATTGAAAGACAAAATCGGTCTACTGAGTCATTTTTAGCCTTAAAGGCATTGTTGAAATGTTCGACGTTGTTTACCAGCCTGGTAGATCCTTGAGGAAGGGGTCTACGGCATGTAATATCCCTGAGTGGATTGGGGGTGTTACATATTGCGTTTGCGTTGAGGCAGTTGAGGCCGTATGAGCTTAACTACCCTACTCACGATTTGGAGTTAGCGGCGGTTTTTTTTGCGCTCAAGATTTGGCGTCACTATCTTTTTGGCTCTACGTGTCAGATTTTTACCGATCATAAAAGTCTGAAGTACATATTTACTCAGCGGGAGTTGAATATGAGATAGAAGAGGTGGTTAGAGTTGATTAAGGATTATGATCTCGAAATCCTGTATCATCCGGGCAAGGCGAACATCGTGGCCGACGCCTTGAGTCGGAAACTAGTTGCATTGCATGTTGACTCAACGTATTTTGATGATGATTGTATTCAAAATATTTAACAAAATGTATCTCATTGAGATGCTACATTGAAGGAAAATTATGTTCATAGCGCACGCTACAGTCTCAAAGGTAGCGCACGCTATCGAGGGTTCAAGTCACCTGCAGTCAGGCAAGTTATCTGCAGCCTAGTGGAGTCAGCTGATGGATAGCGTACGCAAAGGTCACAATATCAGCGCACGCTAAGCTGTTAGTCTTAGCGCATGCTATCATCTTTATGTAACGCATGTTATCGCACTTAAGGCAGAGAGACAGTAAGGTCTGGAAAGAAAAAGGAAAAGGATTTGCGCATGCTACGGACGTTCATTTACGTACGCTACTATGAGGTCTTAGCACACGTTACATTTCAAGTCTTGCGCACGATACCGGAAATCAAGTTTGGTAGTCCAGTAGCCACTGGACTCAAAATAAGAAAGCACTTACGTACGCTACACAAGGTAACGTATGTTACTGAGGAAAGTATATAGCGCACGCTATTCAGCAATATTTAGCGCATGCTAAATCATTCAAATTTCTACCGTTGGACAAATTACCCGTTGGAATGCAGGAGTCAAAAGGAGATCCGAGAAATCTGGAAAGTTAATATTAAACAATTACTAGCGCACGGTATGTACAATTATTAGCACACGCTAAGTATAAATATATCCATTGGGAAAGAGTCGTTGGGGAGACAAACCGACATAATCTAAAGTCAAGATTGAAGACCTGTTGACCAATCGTTAGTGCACGCTACGATGGTATGACTAGCCCACACAAGTCATATGATTTTACCGTTGGAACAGTTTTGTGACCGTTCAGATCGGTCAAGTCAGAGATCGATTGCGCATGCTATGGAGGTATTATTAACGCACGCTAATAATACAAATATCAGAATTCGATGAAGGTTGTCACCTATAAATACCCATATCATTTGGGTATCTCATGCACAACTTCAAGCATTCAAGCATACAAGCAATCAAAGCATTCTTGAGCTCAAATCTCTATCTATTACTACATTCTAAGTTGTGAGAAGAACGATACAAAGAGTGATACATCTTGTAATATTTATTATACTTTGTATTTTTTCATTTGGTTGTGAGTGTTGCATCACTCATACGAGAGCTTTAGAGAAACGAATTTAGAGTCACTAATCTGGTGTTATTAGGATCTTTGATCCGGCATTGTTAGGATTACACTCCAATATTCGTAAAGTGAGGATTATCTAGTTCCTATAGAATAGATAAACAAAGTTTATTTTGAGAGTGGTTGTGCTTGGACCAATAGAAGACAAGAGGTTGTAACGGTTGTTGTACTCGGACCGATCGAAGACGAGTCAAGTGTGTGGTTGTTCTTGAGCCAATAGAAAAAGAAGTCGGAGATAGGACATAGGCAAGTTGCCGAACCTCTATAAATCTTTGAGTCTTTTACTTTCCACACTATTTTCTTTTATTCGCGAGAAAGTTCGATATTCCGCATTACCACTATTCAACCCCCCTTCTAGTGGTGAATTTATCTCTTCATTGCGGACGCTTGAGATCCTTACGTCTCAATCTGAGCTTCAGCGGGTTTTGATCGGGTTAGGTGTTGAGATTTCGTTGCCGGGAGCTATCGGGCAACTTTGCGCTTTGGAGATTTCGTCGTCTCTGATCGATGAAATTAAACTGAAGCAGTTGGAGGATCCGGTGATTACTCAAATTCGAGAGAATGTTCTTAAGGGAAAGTCTCCTAGGTTTGTGATTCACGAAGATGGTGGGTTGAGATTCCAGAGTCGACTTTGTGTACCGAATGACTCAGAGATGAGGCAGGGTATTTTGCATGAGGCCCATGCTACGCCTTACTCCGTTCATCCTGGTTCGAGTAAGATGTACAAGGACATGAGGAGGAACTTTTGGTGGAATGATATGAAGGAGGAGGTCGCATGGTTTGTAGCGGGACCTTTGACTTGTCAGTAGGTCAAAATTGAGCATCAACGACCGACTGGATTGTTGCAGTCGCTTCCCGTTCTGGAATGGAAATAGGAAGATATTTCGATGGACTTCATCATGAGTATGCCGAGATCGAGATCGGGCATGAATATGGTTTGGGTGATTGTGGACCGTCTGACCAAGTCAGCACATTTTCTGGGCATCAAGGATACCTGGGGTCTAGAGAAATTGGCTCGTGTGTTTATTGCGTAGATTGTGAGGCTTCACGGTACTCCGAAGTCTATTATTTCGGATCGGGATGGCCGTTTTGTATCGCACTTTTGGCAGGCGGTGCATAAGGCATTGGGTAGTCGCTTGCGTCTGAGTACCTCTTTTCATCCTCAGTCAGATGGACAGTCGGAACGCACTATCTAGACGTTCGAGGACATGTTGCGTGCTTGTGCTATTGACTGGAGTAGTGACTGGGATGAGCATTTGCCATTGATCGAGTTCACGTACAACAATAGTTGGCACGCGTCGATTCGTATGGCACCGTATGAGGCACTTCGTGGGCGGCATGGTCGATCACCGATTTGTTGGAATAAGGCATCCGATTTGGTCGGGACCGAACCAGATATCGCTTTAGAGACGAGACGGAGGGTGGAATTTATTCGAGAGAGGATGTTGACTGCTCAGAGTCGACAGAAGTGATATGCCGTGTCCGTCATCGACCTTTGGAATTCGAGGTGGGAGACCATGTTTTGCTGAAGGTGTCACCGATGAGAGGAGTTTTTCGCTTCGAGAAGAAGGGAAAGTTGAGTCCGAGATTTATTGGGCCTTTCGAGATTCTCGAGAGAGTCGGCGAGTTGGCTTACCATTTGGCATTGTCCCCGGCTTTGAGCCATGTTCATAGCGTTTTCCATGTTTCCCAACTGAGGAAATATTTTCCGGATCCTAGTCACGTCATCGACTATGGTGAGATTGATATCGTCGAGGATATTACTTTCGAGGAGCGTCCCTTGAGGATTTTGGAGCACCGTGAGAAGTGACTGAGGCATAAGACCATCCATTTGGTCAAAGTGCAGTGGTCGAGGCATGGTGTCGAGGAGGCAACTTGGGAAACCGAGTTGTTTGCTTCTTAAGTTTTGGGACGAAACTTGTTTTTAGAGGGGGATAATGTAATATCCGCGTTTTTTTCCTTTTTCTAGTATTTTCATTTTTGATGTATTTTTTGTTTCTAGTGACTCGTTTGTAACCATATGAGTATTTTGAGAATATTTAATACTAGGCTTTTCATCACCCGAGCTTGTTTCGGACTTGTTTTACTCAATTCCGTGTTGGATGTCACTTTTGTCGTCTTTGGGTCCAATTCTCGTAATCATTATTCGGAACCGCCGTTTTGGGGTTCCCGCAAATCCATTTCATGTTATTATGGATGTTGTGAACTCTTATTGGTGTTTCGATCGAGTATCGTGTTGGGTTATTCCGTAATATTCCAAAGTTTTGGGTTCCTTTGCGTTTACTCTCTTTTCGGGTCATTTGATGTTACCGTCGTGTTGGGACCGACTGTGTTTGATGTGATGTCACCATACGAGGGTTCGTGATAGTTTGTTCAAGCCTTTAAATGGTAGGGACTATGCGTCGATCGAGTGTATCATGTTTGTGGGTCGTTTTTCATAACTTTGGGGCTCAAACAATGTGTGTTTGTAATCGAGAGGGTTTGGTTGCGATCCTCCCTCGTTGTTGTTTTGTACGAATATACATGAATCGTAGGCGGGTTTTCGGGTGTATTCCATTTCCGTATTCATTTAGAAATGATTCTGATTGGATTCTTCGAATCGTTGGGTTCGGTTCCATCGGTTCCTAGCGGTCGTGTTTGATTTCCTTCCGTTCGTGTCGTCGTCAATTACTCAAGGCAAGTATTTTTGGAAACCTTTATGCTTAAAATGAAATGCTGATGTATTTTTGTGTGCTTTGCTCACCTCGGGAGGGTCCGAAGGGGCCTCAAGGGAATCCAGTGGTATAGCCACGGATTCACGAGTTTGATTCGCTAGCCAGCTCGGGAGGGTCCTTAGAGGCCTCGAGTGGGATCAGTGGTATAGCCCGGTCGTAGGCGATGCGTGTGCGTGATTTGTTTTATGATATGGACAGCTCGGGAGGGTCCTTAGAGGCCTCGAGTGAGACCAGTGGTATAGCCCCCGTCCTAGGCAAATGGATTATTTGACTCTTTGTTTTTACGGAAAAGACATATCTGGTTTTGGTTTTGAAATGAATTGATGCTTGTACTATGAAATGTGTAAGCGAATGGTTTGCCTTGATTACTTGTAGTTGCGTAATTGCTAACTCCTTTGGGGACCCGTTTTGAGAAAATTGTTGTCATGGATTTCAGGTTATGTTCAGCCGGACGAGCGGGCACTGTGACAGTACGAGGATGCTGGTTAGGGTCGTTGACACGTGCATTTGAGTCCATTTATTCTCGTTGTCCTTTTTGATTTGGTTGTTGTCTATTTTATAAACTCATAGATTCTACTCGCGAGTACTTAGGCATTTTATTTCGGATTATGGTTTGTATAATTGGAAGCTACTATGTTTGTTGGTTGATGTTTATTTCGCCGGTTGTACCGGGCGTGTTATTTAATGTTCGTAGTGGTAATGTATGTTTCTTCGCTAACCGAGATGGTTAGTCGAGTAGTAATTCTTGTTTAGCCTGTGGGTCCCATGTAGGGGTCCACGACACTGTAATACACCTCTAATATCTCAGGGGTGTTACAGGTTCTGGGAGACGAGCGGACCAGAACTTGGACTTGCAAACGGGCTGGGCTGACGAGCGACTGAACAGATCATAGATGAGCGACTGAATAGATCGGAGACGAGTGAGGTTGCGGGTGGTGATGGCATCGTGGTTTCAGAGGTGCAGGGCGGTGGGCAGGCGTCGCGATTTCGTTGGGTTTGGGTCCCGATGATTACCGGAGGCTAGGGTTTCGGTCGGAGGGGCGGTTGCGTCTAGGGGGAGGGTCCAGCCCGGGGGGTAGGGAGCAGCGGCGACCGGAGGTTAGGGTTTCGGTCGGAGGAGTCCGAAAATGTGATATTCTTTATTTTTTTCTTTCGGACGATTTTTCAGAAATTTGGGACGAAAAAATTTGTTCCTCAATTGGGGGATTACGTGCTGATAACGTGTTGAAGTAAAAGCAAACAAGACAAGAATTAGGGTAGAAGATGGCGGAAGATTACATATTTTGGAACATTCTAACAGACCAAGTCCTACACTAACTAGGAGAAGTCCATTAACTTGTAAACTAAGACACGCACATAGTATTTACTTTAACAGAGATGATTGAAATACCATACCATATAAAACTATTTTGGAGAATCGACTATTATCAAATACTCCATAGAATCAAAGACTATTCAAATAGATGAAGAAATATTATATTTTCGGTATTTCATTAGAATATCTTTTTTGTTGAAATAATCTTAAAAATATGTAATTTTAGTTATTACATACTTCTAGTTTTGGTTGAATTTTTTCTATATCTATTATTATATTCTGTATGTTTTGTTTATTAGATCTGGAAGCTTTGTAATTCTTAAATTTTTTCGCAATCGCATCTCAAAACTACAGAAATGAGAAAGACAAAATGAATGAAACAAATAATTTTTTAGGCTCCCACGACCATAAATTATGACAGGCTCAACCACTTGGGCCAACTTTAGGCGGACACCCCTTCTATGTGCAATGAATGTCACCAACCTAGGCTATGAGTCTTTTTTGATCCCTAGTTGACACCTCAAGTATAATGAAATAAATAGGCTTACCTAAATTTGGTTTAATTAAATCATTTGACTAGGATCAAGTGTAAAGTGTATTCATATCAGTTATATGATATGCGGACCAATAATGCATGACATTAAATAAAATATTGGGGGTTAAGGTAGCTTGATATCTGTGTGTTAAAGTGTTGTTCAAATCGTGCACGATTATATGGGCGTGGCGCCCACCAGTCCAAATTCGGATTGTATTGTATTAACTCTGTCATAGTTGTACGATATTTTGGGGGTGTTTGGGATGGCTGATTGAAAATAGATTATTCGTTTTGAAAATGGATAATCAAATAATCAGCTGTTGCAAAACGTGGTTCTCAAATATAGTGTTTGGATTTGATTATGCTGTTTGATATCGCAATAATCAAATAATCAGTTTTTTGAGTGTTTGGCAAATTTGATTATTTTGTTACTTAATGGATAAAATTACCGAAATAGACATTTCGTACGCGCATGAAAATTAAATCAAAGGGTAATAAAGGTATTTTATTGTGGGCCATGTGAGAAATAAATGAAATAATCACTTTTTCAAAACCTGCGTTTTGTCACAGTAGGTAGTGAGTAACTTTTTTAAAACTGCGTTTTGGCCCCCTAGAAACGCAAATAATCACTTTTTCAACTTTTTTTTGCCAAACACTCAAAACCGATTTTTTGCGTTTGCAAAACGAAATAAGTAGATAATCAGTCTCATAACGCAATCCCAAACACCCTCTTAGTGGAATCTGAGTATTTATTAGTTCTATTTTGAAAACATTATCCATATTTTATGTTTACTTAATTAAATAAGCTTAATTTTTATTATTATTCGTGCATGACGACTTTCGACGGGACATAATTTTTTATTTAATTAAGAGTCAAACATAACAATAAACTTATATAAAATTAAACACAATAAAATATATTAACAATAAATAATATTATACATCATACACAAATTTTCAAACTCTGAGTTACTAAACATAAATATTTGTCACCGCATCACAATCCTAGATATTCAATAAAATATAATAACCACAAAATATAATATAATAATAATTTGTATAATTAAACCATTTTAAGTAAATTTAAAATTAACGCAAATTGTTATATAAAGCATATTATCTAATAAAAAATCTAATTCCAAAATATCTCACATGTCGTCAAAAATTTTTAACGTCTTATTATGTGTTCGTAAGTTATATGATTTACCTAATTCCATATTAGATTTTTATAATTTCGTGATATCCATAATTTTCATATATTCTAGTAAATAATATACATATATTAATAAACAATATATATATATATATATGCAACATTCTTATGGTTCTTTCATATAATTTTTTTTGTTGTTATTGGGTTTAGATTTTTCTTACAGTTATCCCGCATAATACCTTCTCGTGATTCTCCTGTATAGAGTATTCTTATGGTTCTTATGTGTAGCATTTTGTTATCTTCTTTTGTGTATTATGTGTAAAACCCGTAATTTCGAATTTTCGGTAATTTTCTTTTTTCAGCAGAGGTCCGTTTCGACGACTCGTTCGGGACCGTCTCGTCATTATGAGAATGATTGATTCTGCACTTTTTGTCATTCGAGTTCGTTTCGGTATTATTTTGTTGAGTTCCGTGTTTATTAAAGACTTTTCCGCACTCGAGTTCGATTCTCGTGAATCTCGTTCGAAATTACTGTTTCGAGTTTCCCGTAAGTCCGTTTAACTTTGTTAGACATGTTGTGAACTTCGGTTTGGTTATTCGATCACGTATCGTGATTTTCGGACGTTTTGGGCAATTTTCGTAATTTCCCAAAGTTTGGGGTAATTACCTTCCGTTGTCGAATTTCGAGCCTTTGGGTGGTCGGAATCGTGTGTTCTATTAGCTCTTAGATTCGTCTTTGCGAATTCTTCGTAACCGTATCTTCGGTTCGTATTCAGGTTCGGGTTTCGGTGTCGTTTTGTTGAGTTCAGTGTTACTAAACGACTTTTCCTAGTATGAGTTCGGCTTTGTAAAAATCACCATAAATTCTGGAAACTCCAAAGATTTTGAATCTTTTCAATATTATAGAGCATCAAGTTAGCTTTCCAATGGTTTAAACGGTGAGTCAATCAGAGTCCGGACGAAGGAGTTATGGTCGATATAGCTAAGTCACTCACATGTTCCAGTCTTGGCCGAGCAGCCTGCCGGAAGGGCCGCGGCACACTTGGTCGAGCCGCGGCACACACACATTTTTCAATCTTCGGCCGACCCGTCTGTACCTTGTGCCGCAGCACATGTCGACGGGGCCGCGGCACTCTGAAGTCGGCTGCGCACACTCGTCCGGCCGGCACACCGCCGTCGTCAGCAAGTTTGGCCCTGTGCCGCGGCACACTTCGGCTGGGCCGCGGCACACAGGGCAGTCAACTCTATAACTGCGTTTTTTCAGCGAGATTCACTCATTTTTCTCATTCTCTTCCTTCTCTTCCGCGGCTGGAGGTGTGGGAATCATGGAGAGATGTTGTTGGACAATCAATCCATGAAGTCTTGGAGTTCATATCGTCAATCATCCATCCTATAACATCCTTTGATCGAGCGAATCAAGGTTAGATTTCTAGAAATCTAGTTTTGGGGAAATTGGGTATTTTGGTTGATTTCGTCCGTTTAATCCGTTTTAACTTGGAATTATGATGGATTGATGATTATTTAGATGTATTATATCATTTCCCTTGTTATTCCATGGTTGGATCGTATCGGTTCGTTGTTTTGGTTGAGTTCTTGATCGACGCCTTGAAGGTGTCCGATAGAATGTCATAGAGGGGTTTTCGGGCGTTCTACGATTATTCTTCCTCGTATGATCGATGATTTATTGATTATATGTTGTTAGGGTCGAATTCTTGTGAAGAACTCGAGTCGGAACCCTTCCGTTCGTTGCCTTCTTTGGGGTCCGAGCTTTCCGGTTGAGCCGTGTTCGTCGGAATACTTGCGTGCCGATTTCGAGTCAAGTACCTTGTTCATACGCTTCTCGTTTTGTGGATATGATGATCGGTGGTCGTCTTGGTGTGTTTGTTTGATTATTTGAAATGAGTTTCAAAAAATTTCGGTTTGGCCTCGTTAAAGGCTCTCTTTCAAAACGCGTGTGTGTTTTGTGTACGGTGTGTTTTGGGAATTGTTTATGATTTGATCATTTTGAACGTGAAGGCTTTGATGATATCCCTGTTGTTTAAAGTTATGGAATTGTGTATTCCGTGTTTAATCTTGTCACTGTGTTTTGAAGAGTTTGATAATGTTGTCGGATAAGTGGCCATCTCTAGTAAGTATTCTTGATGAACTTAAATTCTTAGCATATTAGTATTGCATGAGTAACGTGTGTGTGTGTATGCTCACTACGGGTTAGATCCGACGGGGTCTCGGTAGGGCTCCACGAAGCTTTGGAACCGCGAGCTTTCTTTTAACCACTACGGGTTAGATCCGACGGGGTCTCGGTAGGGATCCATGAAGCTGTGGGTCCGCGGTTAATTGTGGTGCATTTTCCAAATGTGATTTGATATTGACATTTCCGTAAATGAGTGCTTTCGAATGGTTTTCATGATTGCATGCATCGACTAAGTGTGTAAGAGATAAATGTTCGTTTGGCTTACTTGGCTAGGATGGCACTAGAGCATTTTGTTGTTTGTGTTAAATCCTTTATTTGTGGATTTTGATGTTGGAAAACGAACCTTGTTGTCGTTCTCGTGTACTGTGAGTTGATAAAATTTGGGGCTAAAATCCCAACGGTTTTGTAAAGGTCATTTTACGGAAAATAAACCTTTGGGGCGGTGACCCCCTCTCGTCTTTTGGGTTTTGGAAAGTGGGATTTGATAATCCTAATTTGTTTTTCTATTAAAACTCTCGATGGCATTCTAAACTATTTTATAAATTATTTCCATTGATTTGTGACCTTTCAGTTTTGGAATATTTTTCTCAAACTCTTGCCTCGGGAAGTACTTTTCGTTTCGTTTGACTTTTTGAGGATTCCCGGTTATTGTTATTCGTGGAATGTGAATTGTATGGCTCGTATTAGCACTTTATTCTTGCACTAGCAAAACAGTGGAGTTTTGCTAACCCCCGAGTATTCGGGGGGTGGATGTCTGTTTTTGCATTCAGGTTTTGGAGCATAGCACAGGGTCGACATGAAGGATGATGAAAGATGAACGATACTAATCACACGAGGACCCGTTGATGTCGTATTGGTTTAGTTGTAATTTATTTCCGCTGCAGTATTCTTTCCCCGTTGTACGGGAGTGTGTTGTATTCGACCCCTGCGTGGGCAAGTATTGTAATCGAGTTGTATGATTTTATTGAAAGGCCAAATCGGCCTACTGAGTCTTTTTAGCCTTAAAGGCATTGTCGAGTTGTTTGGTTGTTGTTACCAGCCTGGTAGATCCTTGAGGAAAGGTTCTACGGCGTGTAATATCCCTGAGCGGATTGGAGGTGTTACATAAATGGTATCGGAGCTTAGGTTGTGGAAACCTAGGCTGTTGGGTCAGTGATGTCTGTTGAGTTTTGTCTCGTCGGATTTTGTCTGACTGGGTCGTGTCGCGACGCGTCGTCTGAGTTTGTTGGTCGTGATTAGTATCGTGGGCGATCATCATCTTCGTGCGACCTGTGGATGTAAGTCTCCCTTCTTTGTGTTGTGCCTCGTGTGACACGAGTTATTTTTATGATTATGAGTTACTTGACGGAATCCTCTTATGGATTTTGATTTCGTGATACGTGATTATTTGACTCTCATTTTCGTTCATATGAGGAGTAGTGTTGCTGGCTTGTGCATGTTTGACTTTATTTCTTTTATCCGCTGCGTGAGTTCTTTTGTAATGGCTTTCGGTATTTTATCGACTGAGTTTTATTTCGAAAACCGATTCCCTTAACCGAGTTTGTGGCATTATGGCCTTGATCGTTTTGGCAAAATTCTTATGACGGTATTTAGTACTTTGTAAACGGCTTTTGTAAGTTTTTGAAATATTACCGTCATTAGCCTTTTTGGCGTTTTTGTAAAGGGTTTTATCCTGGTGGGTTCCGGCGCGGGACCCACGGCGCTATAATGTTCCGCGTAATTACCTGAAATTTTTTTGGGCATTCTAGCCCATTGAATTATATTTGAAAACCTTGAGTATCTTAGAAAATAAAATTCGAGACGTACTTTTAAATGGATTGTATTTTCAAGGCGCCTACTAGCGCAACTATCTGTTTCAAAATTCTTCTACCTCGAGGACCCAAAATGTTTTGAGATATTTTCAATGTTTTATAAACATTACTTAGACCCGAGGGTCGAATATTATGAAAGTTTTTCACTAAGAGAAGGTGTCCTCATTTTTGTTCAAACGCAAGATGATTTTCAAAGTCTCGAAAATGATGTTTGTTCAACTTTTTGTAAAATGATACTCAAGATCAACTGGTATTTCCAAACTGTTTTCAAAAGGTGGTTTTCGTTTTTAAAACCCATCATTTCCTGCTTGTGGTCGGACAAAGTGTGTATGATGTTGGTATTGAATATTGTCGCCTCGTAGTGATTTCTGCGTTGTCGCGCATGTGCGAGCTGTTAGAGCTTGGTATGGTATGACCGTGTGCATCGGTGATGGTTCCGTTAGATGTCGGTTGTTTAATGTCATGTTACCTTGCTCCCGTTTTTGTGAATTGCGTGGACGAGGTCGGAGGTAATACCCGTGCTATTTTGACTTCTGTATTTCCTCTTTCCCCAGTTTATCGATTCGCTCATGTTCATTGATACTTTATGAACTTGTTCTGTATTTCGGTTTCATCGTCCGAACGAACTGTGATCTTGTTGTGGGTCGATCTGGTTATCGCTGTGACTTTTCCGAATTTGGTTCGATTTTTGTGAACCTTGTTCGGAAGTAACATCTTTTGGTTCTACTAATTCTTTTATTCGAAGTGGATCAGATTTGGAACTCCTGTGTTTTCGACTCCGTCGACTCGTTTATGCTCGTTAACATTTTCTGAACTTTCCCTTTCCCTTGCTTTTGTTGATCGAACGAGGGTGGTATTGTTTCGGGATAACTCGTTTGTCATTGTGACTTTTCAATCGCTATTCCCTTTCCTGTGGATCTTATGGGAATGCATGTCTCGTTGTTCTCACCAGATCATCCTGGGAGTTGCTGTTTGAATTTTATTATCCTTTGTGTTTCGGACATGATTGTTCGATTTTTGTTGTCTCGATCGTTTGTTTGTTCGGTTTTTATTCTCGTCTCGTGATTGTTGAGCGTTCAGGCTCCTTCGTAATTCCCTTAAGTTCGGGAAATTAGTCTCGTTTCGATCTTCCAACCCTTGGACGGTGGAATTCCGTAATTGTTCAGCGCTTGGCTCGCGTTTTGATTGATGAACCGTTGGGTTGGTCAATCGTATTGATTTTCGTTCGTTGTGTTTTGTGATCGTTCGGATAATCGACTCGATTGTATTGTCCATTTTATGACGCTTATCACTTGTTGATTTTGTTATGCCTCTATCGGTGGCGTTGTGTTAGTCGCCGTGGAGCGTATTTTCACGCCGTATGTCTCTTTGTGTTTCTTGCAGCATTTCGCCGTCGGGCGCGAATTTTCGGTTTTTGTGTATCTCGTCGAGTTTTCCTGGCAGGGGATATTGCTTCTCCCTACTTATTTTAAGTTTCGGGACGAAACTTCTTTTAAGGAGGGTAGAATGTAAAACCCGTAATTTTGGATTTTCGGTAATTTTCTTTTTTCGGCGGAGGTCCGTTTTGATGACTCGCTCGGGACCATCTCGTCATTCTGAGAATGATTAATTCTGCACTTTTTGTCATACGAGTTCGTTTCGGTATTGTTTTGTTGAGTTCCGTGTTTATTAACGACTTTTCCGCACTCGAGTTCGATTCTCGTGAATCTCATTCGAAATTACTGTTTCGAGTTTCTCGTAAGTCCGTTTAACTTTGTTAGACGTGTTGTGAACTTCGGTTTGGTTATTCGATCACGTATCGTGATTTTCGGACGTTTTGGGCCATTTTCGTAATTTCCCAAACTTTGGGGTAATTACCTTCCGTTGTCGAATTTCGAGCCTTCGGGTGGTCGGAATCGTGTGTTCTATTAGCTCTTAGATTCGTCTTTGCGAATACTTCGTAACCTTATCTTCGGTTCGTATTCAGGTTCGGGTTTCGGTGTCGTTTTGTTGAGTTCAGTGTTACTAAATGACTTTTCCTAGTATGAGTTCGGCTTTGTAAAAATCACCATAAATTCTTGGAAACTCCAAAGATTTTGAATCTTTTCAATATTATATAGCATCAAGTTAGCTTTCCAATGGTTTAAACGGTGAGTCAATCGGAGTCCGGACGAAGGAGTTATGGTCGATATAGCTAAGTCACTCACATGTTCCAGTCTTGGCCGAGCAGCCTGCCGGAAGGGCCGCGGCACACTTGGTCGAGCCGCGGCACACACACATTTTTCAATCTTCGGCCGACCCGTCTGTACCTTGTGCCGCGGCACATGCCGAAGACGCGGCTGCACACCGCTGAAGTCATCGCCGGCACACTCGTCGGCCGCGCACACCGCCGATCGCCGGGCAAGCGATTTGGCCTGTCTGCACACTTCGGGCTGAGCAGGCACACACGTGATCAACTCTATATGCGTTTTTAATGAGATTCACTCATTTTTCTCATTCTCTTCCTTCTCTTCCGCGGCTGGAGGTGTGGGAATCATGGAGAGATGTTGTTGGACAATCAATCCATGAAGTCTTGGAGTTCATATCGTCAATCATCCATCCTATAACATCCTTTGATCGAGCGAATCAAGGTTAGATTTCTAGAAATCTAGTTTTGGGGAAATTGGGTATTTTGGTTGATTTCGTCCGTTTAATCCGTTTTAACTTGGAATTATGATGGATTGATGATTATTTAGATGTATTATATCATTTCCCTTGTTATTCCATGGTTGGATCATATCGGTTCGTTGTTTTGGTTGAGTTCTTGATCGACGCCTTGAAGGTGTCCGATAGAATGTCATAGAGGGGTTTTCGGGCGTTCTACGATTATTCTTCCTCGTATGATCGATGATTTATTGATTATATGTTGTTAGGGTCGAATTCTTGTGAAGAACTCGAGTCGGAACCCTTCCGTTCGTTGCCTTCTTTGGGGTCCGAGCTTTCCGGTTGAGCCGTGTTCGTCGGAATACTTGCGTGCCGATTTCGAGTCAAGTACCTTGTTCATACGCTTCTCGTTTTGTGGATATGATGATCGGTGGTCGTCTTGGTGTGTTTGTTTGATTATTTGAAATGAGTTTCAAAAAATTTCGGTTTGGCCTCGTTAAAGGCTCTCTTTCAAAACGCGTGTGTGTTTTGTGTACGGTGTGTTTTGGGAATTGTTTATGATTTGATCATTTTGAACGTGAAGGCTTTGATGATATCCCTGTTGTTTAAAGTTATGGAATTGTGTATTCCGTGTTTAATCTTGTCACTGTGTTTTGAAGAGTTTGATAATGTTGTCGGATAAGTGGCCATCTCTAGTAAGTATTCTTGATGAACTTAAATTCTTAGCATATTAGTATTGCATGAGTAACGTGTGTGTGTGTATGCTCACTACGGGTTAGATCGGACGGGGTCTCGGTAGGGCTCCACGAAGCTTTGGAACCGCGAGCTTTCTTTTAACCACTACGGGTTAGATCCGACGGGGTCTCGGTAGGGATCCATGAAGCTGTGGGTCCGCGGTTAATTGTGGTGCATTTTCCAAATGTGATTTGATATTGGCATTTCCGTAAATGAGTGCTTTCGAATGGTTTTCATGATTGCATGCATCGACTAAGTGTGTAAGAGGTAAGTGTTCATTTGGCTTACTTGGCTAGGATGGCACTAGAGCATTTTGTTGTTTGTGTTAAATCCTTTAATTGTGGATTTTGATGTTGGAAAACGAACCTTGTTGTCGTTCTCGTGTACTGTGAGTTGATGAAATTTGGGGCTAAAATCCCAACAGTTTTGTAAAGGTCATTTTACGGAAAGTAAACCTTTGGGGCGGTGACCCCCTCTCGTCTTTTGGGTTTTGGAATGTGGGATTTGATTATCCTAATTTGTTTTTCTATTAAAACTCTCGATGGCATTCTAAACTGTTTTATAAATTATTTCCATTGATTTGTGACCTTTCGGTTTTGGAATATTTTTCTCAAACTCTTGCCTCGGGAAGTACTTTTCATTTCGTTTGACTCTTTGAGGATTCCCGGTTATTGTTATTCGTGGAATGTGAATTGTATGGCTCGTATTTGCACTTTGTTCTTGCACTAGCAAAACAGTGGAGTTTTGCTAACCCCCGAGTATTCGGGGGGTGGATGTCTGTTTTTGCATTCAGGTTTTGGAGCATAGCACATGGTCGACATGAAGGATGATGAAAGATGAACGATACTAATCACTCGAGGACCCGTTGATGTCGTATTGGTTTAGTTGTAATTTATTTCCGCTGTAGTATTCTTTCCCCGTTGTACGGGAGTGTGTTGTATTCGACCCCGGCGTGGGCAAGTATTGTAATCGAGTTGTATGATTTTATTGAAAGGCCAAATCGGCCTACTGAGTCTTTTTAGCCTTAAAGGCATTGTCGAGTTGTTCGGTTGTTGTTACCAGCCTGGTTGATCCTTGAGGAAAGGTTCTACGGCGTGTAATATCCCTGAGCGGATTGGGGGTGTTACATTATGTTCTTATGATTTTTTCATATAGCATTTTCTTATCGTTCTCCCCTTCAATATCTTCTTATTGTTATCATGTGTAATATCTTCTTATGTTTTTGCCATGTAATATTTTCTTAATATTCTCCAATGTTTGAATATTCTTATGGTTCTTCAGTGCTCCATATTTTTATCATTCTCTTATTAAAGATCTTATTATGTTTCTCCCATATAGGATCTCATATTGATCCTCCCACCTAGCATATTCTTGTGGTTCCCTCGTATAACATATTTTATGGTTTTCCCCCATAATATCTTCTTACCGTTCTCTCATATAGTAGCTCTTTATGGTTCTTCTGTGTATTATCTTCTTATGGTTCTCCTAGATAGCCTCTTATCTGGTTCTTCTGTATAACATATTTCCATATTCAATGATGGTAATTATAGAGTGTATGATTCACCCAAACCAGTATAAGATTTATAAAATTCATAATACTCGTAATATTTGTTGGACTCCATTCGCTTATACAAACATATTGACATATAGAGTATTCTTATGATTTTTCCATGCAACATACATTTATCATTCTCCCATTGAGTATCTTCTTGTGGTTCCCCCTCTATCACATTCTTATGATTCTAGTATGTTCGTATGGTTCTCGTGTATCATTTTTTTATTGATCTCTCATGTATCATCTTCTTATCGTTCTCTCACTTAGTGATTCTTGAGGTTCTTCTATATAGTATCTTCTTACTAATCTCTCATCTAGCATCTTTTTTTATAATTTTCCCGTATAGCATCTTATTATTGCTCACATTTGTTTGAACATTTTTATTAGTCTCTCGTACAAAATATTCTATTGTTCTACTATTTAGCATCTTTTTATAGTTCTGTAGAGCATATTCTTATGATTATTCTGTCTAGCTTTCTCGCTATATTTTGGTTTTTCCTCGTAGCATATTTCTAGTTCATTCGAGTAGTATCTTTTTATTCCATGCAACATCTTCTTATATTCAGTGATGACAAATTATTGATATGTTTTATAAGTATCCTTTTTTATAATTCATAGCAAATTTACATTTGAAATTCTTTAAATGTTATATGAAAAATATGAGCAACACATTATTCTCCCCGCCACTTTTTTCATCTTACGGTCAATTCATGTCTTTGAGTCTCATATAGTGTAGATGTATACTAAAATATATGAGAATATATTTTTGAAAATATTTAAATAATTATACCTCAATTATGTATTATATTATGTAGATTTCAACTCAAAGAAGGCATGTATTACTATAAGAAGATTATAAAAAGTATCATTGATTTTAAATTTTTATCGGGAATAAAAAATTACTCAATTATGCAATAAAAATATAAATATTTTAAAGCTGCACGAGGATGTAGTTCTTTTTGGGACCTTTTAGGGACTATAAGGAGATTTACAAAGAAAAGAAGATTGTTCCAGTCGATAAATTAAAATAATATTTTGCTTATTATAAACTTTAGAAACTAAAAATTATTATTAATATTATTAAGGCATTGTCCTGTTCAATTCAAAAAAATATTATTAATTAAAAATAAGTTCTAATCATTAAAGATCAATTTTGATTAGTAAAAAAATCAATTTAGTCAGTAAAATTCAATTATAATCAATAAAACTCAGTTCTATTCAGTAATAGCCAGTTGCATATTTTAATAAAATACAATATAAATCGACATAAATCAGTCTCAATCAGTAAAATTCATTTTTTCAGTAAAAATCTATTTCAAATGAGTAAAAACTAATTTTATCCGTTAAAAATAATTCAAGTAGCAAAAATTAGGTGAAGTCAACATGGACTCAATCTGCATAAATTATGGTGGGACTAACATAACAAAAATTATTTTAAAAATAGTTGATTCTTTCTAGAAGCAGTAATAATAAGTTTAGAAAGAAATTAGAATTTTATCGGCATTTCAAATTATGGCGAATATAGTTTAATTCAAACTTAACAGCTGACTAATTTTCGAAATAAAAAGGTGAAAAAGTTCTAAGAAAAAGTTGATTTCAATTATACCTGCATTATCACAATAAAAAATCATGAGATTTAATGATGTCATATTTACTTTTTAATTATATTATTTGATGATATTAAAATTAAACGATATTTAACACAATTATGAATACATTTTTTAAACAATATGAGTCACACAATTAAAATATTACCATTCCAATATCTCGGATTTACATAAATATAATTTGATATTACCATATTTTTGATGTCAAATAGAAAGAAATATGTGTTTTAAGTCGATTTTACATAACTTATTAATCAAATAGAAATCTAAAGTTCTCAATAAAAAATAAAATTTTCCACTAATTTAATTACATATTTTTTGCAATTGATAGAAATCAAGAATAAATTTTAAATGATATTTACTTATTATAAATATAGTTAAGAAGTGTAAAATAACTTAATTATTTGCATTATGAATAAGAATATTTTATTATAAATGGACATGCCACTACCCCCATCAGATATAGATGAATTAATTGATAAACCAATAAAGAAAAGTTTTATCAAAACCCCCAGAAAATGACAAATAAGAAAAATCAATGAGAAAGCTAAAAATAATGCAATTTAAGATTCTATATATAGAATTAGATTAATTAATATAGTATAAGATAGATATATAGATAGTTTTATAAATATAGATTATAGAAAGATGAATTAATCAATATGTCAACTATAAAAAATTCAGAATATATAAAAAAGATCCTAATAACATATAAGTCAAATCAATGAGAAAGCTCAAAAAATTCAATTTTAGTATAATATACGGATACTGAATGAAAAATAATAAAATTGACAATTCCCATATGATTATCGGTTCCTAGCGTTCGTCGGTGATTTTCCTTTACGTTCGTTGCGTCGTCAACTACCCAGGGCAAGTATTTTTGGAAACCTTTATGCTTAACATGAAATGGTGATGTATATTGTGTGTGCTTTGCTCACCTCGGGAGAGTTCGGCGGGGCCTCGAGGGAATCCAATGGTATAGCCCTGGATTCACGAGTTTGTTTCGCTAGCCAGCTCGGGAGGGTCCTTAGAGGCATCGAGCGGGATCAATGGTATAGCCCTGTTCCCAAGGCTATGCGCGTACGTGATTTGTTTTATGATATGGCCAGCTCGGGAGGGTCCTTAGAGGCCTCGAGCGGGATCAATGGTATAACCCTATTCCCAAGGCAAATTGATTGACTGTTTGTTTCCGGAAAAAACATGTCTGGTTTTGGTTTTGAAATGAATTCGATGCATTGTACTATGAAATGTGTAAGCAATTGGTTTGCCTTGATTACTTGTACTAGCGTAATTGCTAACCCCTTTGGGGACCCGTTTTGGGGAAATTCTTGTTATGGATTTCAGGTTATGTTCATCCAGACAAGCGGGCACTGAGACAGTACGAGGACGCTGGCCAGGGTCGTTGACATGTGCATTTGAGTCCTTTTTCTTCCATGTTTTCTTTCGTCGTGGTTGTTGTTTACTCTTAAACTTATAGATTGTACTCGCGAGTACTTAGGCTTTTCTTTTCGAATTGTGATTGTTATTCGTTGGAGTTACTATATTTGTCGGTTGATGTTTATTACGCCGATTGCTCCGGGCTATATGTTGGATTGTTAATGTATGTTTCCTCGCTAACCGACACGGTTAGTCGAGTGGTGTTTTCTTGTTTTAGCCTGGTGGGTCCCACGTAGAGGACCACGACGCTGTAATACACTTTGGATATCTCGGGGTGTTACAGAAAATGGTATCGGAGCGCGCCAGGTTTATGGATACCTAGGCCTGTCGGTTATTTGGGTCTAGTCGTGTTTGTTGTGCACATTGTCACACCGCTGCCAGCATCTCGGTACTTCAAGTGTTCGTAAGTTTTCCTTACTCGATTCCTTGTTTTCTCGTATTGTATTTCTGTTTCTTGAACTGTGGTTGTTTTTCCTCTTTTACTTAGCATCGAGTTGATTTTTGCCACCTTTTAACACCAGTATGGATGCTGTAAGAGGCCGTGGTCGTGGTCGTGGCCGTGGACGCGGCCGCAGACGTGGGGTATCCGGTGGGGCAACCACGTCGCATTCTTCAGGAGCCGTTAGCACCGGTGACCGTCATAGCCATGCTTCTTCTCAAGATGGCGCCGAACTTGGTGTTGCGGCTGTTATGAAACAAATGGTGAACCAAATGGCGGCGATAGCTCAGGCGGTTCAGAACCCGAATCGGACCCACGCTAATCGGGGCAGAGCGGATCGTTGGCTTCAGGATGTCATCAAGATGCATCCTCCACAGTTTTCGGGAGCTTCAGACCCGATCAGCTGGGAGGGGTGGATTAAGGAAATATCTAAAGTCTTTGTTGCCACCAACTGTCCCGAGGACTGCAAGGTCCCTATTGCCCAGTACTTTCTCACTGGGGACGCTACTGACTGGTGGGAGGCTGTTGGGCCTAAGGACCACGTTGCTTCGTGGGCGGAATTCAAGGACCTAATGGAGACCGGATATTGCCCGTGACCGGTTTTACAGGCTCGAGTTCATGCCTTTTATGATGCTCAACCTCGGGATATTCCCGTTTCTCAAGCTATTGCCGATTTCAACAAGGAGTTGGGCTATGTGAAGACCCAAGTTATCGAGGAGAGCGGCAAAATTTTTCACTTTTCCAAACGGATGAAACTGTCAATTCGATACTATATGTATGGGGTTGTCTGGACCACTTTGAAGGATTATCAGACTAGGGCTCTTGCGTATGATATGTCGGTGACAGTTAGTGAAGCGGCTCGTGAGAGCAAGAAGCAGAAGTCCGTCGGAAATTTTTCTGGTCACAAGGGCGGAGGCCAGTAGAAATCTCAATCTGCGTATGTTCCTGCGGGTGGTTCGGCTCATTTTTCTGGGAGTTCTCGAGGTGCTGCTAGAAACTCCATTCGTGAACTCATATGCTTTAACTGTGGCATGTCGGGCCATAAGAACCGGGAGTGTCTTCGTCCGCAGTTGACTTGTCATACTTGTGGTCAGTCGGGCCACAAGGCTTCCTTTTGTGAACAAATCAGACAGATTTGCGGTGCCCGTTCTTCTCATCCAGCGCCTAGGGAGCCGAGTGTGAAGGCGATTCTCAGAGTTGTAGTAACTATATGGGTATTAAACTCCTCAGTCATACTATGAAACTTTGGGAAAGAGTGGTGGAATGCAGGGTTAGAAGAGAAGTTGAGATCTCAGAGAATCAATTTGGCTTCATGCCGGGGAGGTCTACGACTGAGGCCATTCATCTCGTCAGACGCCTTATGGAGAAGTTTAGAGAGCGGCGTAAGGACCTCCATATGGTGTTCATGGATCTAGAGAAGGCCCATGATAGCATTCCGCGCGATGTTATTTGGAGGAGCCTATTAGAGAGGAGGGTGTCATTACCGTTCGTTAGGGCGATCCAAGACATGTACTCCCAAGCTAGGACTTGCGTTAGGACCCCAGTTGGTGACACCCAGTATTTCTCGGTTGAGATAGGGCTACACCAGGGGTCTGCACTAAGCCCTCTTCTCTTCACTCTAATCCTTGACGTCATTTCGCGGGGGTTACAGGATGGCGTCCCGTGGTGCATACTTTTTGCTGACGACATTGTGTTAGTGGCGGATTCGAGGAGGGAGGTGAACTCGAAGTTGGATCTATGGAGATCTAAGTTAGAATCCCAGGGCTTGCGTGTGAGCCGGTCTAAGACCGCGTATCTATGGTGTAATTTTAGTGGTGAATCCAACGAGGAAGATGTAGAGGTTATGATTGCGAATCAGATCGTACCCCGTACGGATAAGTTCAACGCCGTTTGAGTCTCGACTGTTTGACGCCTTGTGAGCCTTTCATCGTTAAACTTCCTAGCGGTGATAGGATCGTTGGTGATCAGGAGGTTTGAGACTGCTCTGTGCTTATTTGTGAGAGGGCTTGGCCCTCTAATCTTATTGTTGTGGGAATTTAGGGTGAGGATTTAATTCTCGAGGATGATTGGCTCGAGCGGCATGATGCGATCATGAACTACCGTACGAGAATCATCACTATGTTAGCCGAGGACGGCACCGAGCACTCTTTCACAGGGCGAAAGAGGGGAAACCATAAGTTCGTTATTAACGCTTTGAAGGCGATGAGACTCCTGCGAAAGGGGTGTACTGTTATTGGTGATACGCCTTGAAGGCGGAGAGTGGTGGAGTCGAGCTTTCATCGATTCCAGTTGTTAGTGAGTTTCCTGACGTCTTTCCTGACAAGTTACCGGGGTTGCTGCCGGACCGTGAGGTAGAGTTTGCTATCGAGTTAGAGCCGGGTGCGGCTACGATTTCGAAGGCGCCGTATCGGATGACACCTTCAGAGATGGCCGAGTTAAAGAAGCAGTTGAGTGAGCTTCTTGATTCGAGGTATATTCGACCGAGCGCTTCGCCTTGGGGCGCATCGGCTTTGTTTGTTCGAAAAAAGGATGGTTCACTGCGTTTGTGTATCGACTATCGCGAGCTAAACAAAGTGACCATCAAGAACAAGTATCCTCTACCGAGGATTGACGACTTGTTTGATTAGTTGCAGGCAGCTGCAGTATTCTCAAAGATTGACTTGAGATCGGGGTACTATCAGCTTCAGGTGAAGGAGTCCGACATGCCGAGAACAGTGTTTCGGACAAGATACGGACACTATGAGTTTGTAGTTATGCCTTTCGGGTTAACTAATGCCCCAGCGGTGTTCATACAGTTGATGAACAAGGTCTTTATTGAGTATTTGGATAAGTGTATCGTCGTCTTCATTGACGATATCCTTATTTATTCAAGGAACGAGGAGGAACACGCGTATCATTTGCGAGTAGTGTTAGACATTTTGAGGACCGAGCAACTCTATGCAAAGTTCTCGAAATGTGAGTTCTGGATGAAGGAAGTAATGTTTATAGGTCAAGTGATTTCAGCCGAGGGGGTCCGTGTGGATCCGCACAAGGTTGAGGCAGTGTTGGACTGGGCACCGCGTCAGAACGTGAAGGAGGTCCGTAGTTTCTTGTTTTTAGCTGGCTACTACCGTAGGTTCGTCGAGGGTTTCTTGAAACTAGTTCGTCCACTAACACAGTTGCTCCATAAGTCCCAGAAGTTCGTCTGGAATGACGAGAGGCAGTCGAGTTTTGAGGAGTTGAAGAGGCATTTGACTTCAGCCCCGATTTTAGCATTGCCATGTGGCAATGAGGGTTTTGCCATTTATAGCGATGCTTAAGGTCAAGGTCTTGGGTACGTGTTGATGCAGCATGGCAATACTATTGCGTTTGCGTCGAGACTGTTGAGGTCGTATGAGCTCAACTACCCTACTCACGATTTGGAGTTAGCGGAAGTTGTTTTTGCGCTCAAGATTTGGCGTCACTATGTTTTTGGCTCTGCATGTCATATTTTTACCAATCATAAAAGTTTGAAACAAATATTTACTCAGCGTGAGTTGAATATGAGGCAGAATAGGTGGTTAGAGTTGATTAAGGATTATAATCTCGAAATCCTTTATCATCCGGGCAAGGCGAACGTCGTGGCCGACGCCTTGAGTCGGAAACCGCTCTCGTTGCAGACACTTGAGATCCTTACGTCTCAATCTGAGCTTCAGCGGGATTTGATTGAGTTGTGTGTTGAGGCTTTGTTGCTTGGAGCCGTAGGGCAACTTTGTGCTTTAGAGATTTCGTCATCTCTGATCGATGAAATTAAACTGAAGCAGCTGGAGGATCCGATGATTATCCAAATCCAAGAGAATGTTCTTAAGGGGAAGTCGCCTGGGTTTGTGATTCATGAAGATGGTATACTGAGATTTCAGAGTCGGCTGTGTGTACCGAACGACTCGGAGTTGAGACAGGGTATTTTGCGTGAGGCCCATGTTACGCCTTACTCCGTTCATCCTGGTTCGAGTAAGATGTACAAGGACCTGAAAAGGAATTTCTGGTGGAATGATATGAAGGAGGAGGTCGCACAGTTTGTAGCGAGATGTTTGACTTGTCAGCAGGTCAAAATCGAGCATCAGTGGCCGGCCGGATTATTGCAGTCACTCTTCGTTCCGGAATGGAAATGGGAAGACATATCGATGGACTTCATTACGAGTTTGCCGAGATCAAGATCGGGCATGAATATGGTTTGGGTGATTGTTGATCGTTTGACCAAGTCGGCAAATTTTCTGGGCATCAAGGATACTTGGGGCCCGGAGAAGTTGGCTCGTGTGTTTATTGCGCAGATTTTGAGACTTCACGGTACTCCGAAGTCTATCGTCTTGGATCGGGATGGCCGTTTTGTATCGCACTTTTGGCAGGCGGTGCATAAGGCGTTGGGTAGTCGCCTGCGTCTGATTACCTCTTTTCATCCTCAGTCAGATGGACAATCGGAACGCACTATCTAGACGTTCGAGGACATGTTGCGTGCTTGTGCTATTGAATGGAGTAGTGACTGGGAGGAGCATTTGCCATTGATCGAATTCACATACAACAATAGTTGGCACGCGTTAATTATGATGGCACCGTATGGGGCGCTTTATGGGAGGCGATGTCGATCGCCGATTTATTGGACTGAGGCGTCCGATTTGGTTGGGACCGAATCGGATATCGCTTTAGAGACGAGGCGGAAGGTGGAAGTGTTTCGGGAACGGATGTTGACTGCTCAGAGTCGACATAAGTCATATGCCGACGTCCGTCGTTGACCTTTGGAATTCGAGGTGGGAGACCACATTTTGCTTAAGGTGTCGCCGACGAGAGGAGTTTTCCGTTCCGGGAAGAAAGGGAAGTTGAGTCCTAGATTTATTGGACCTTTCGAGATTCTCGAGAGAGTCAGCGAATTGGCTTACCGTTTGGCGTTGCCCCCAGCCTTGAGCCATGTTCATATCGTTTTCCATGTTTCCCAACTGAGGAAATATGTCCGGATCCTAGTCATGTCATCGATTATGGTGAGATTGATATTGCTGAGGAAATTACCTTCGAGGAACGTCCCTTGAAGATTTTGGAGCACTGTGAGAAGCGACTGAGGCATAAGACCATTCCCTTGGTCAAAGTGCAGTGGTCGAGGCATGGTGTCGAGGAGGCAACTTGGTAAACCGAGGACAGCATGCGTGCTAGGTACCCCGAGTTGTTTGTTTGTTAAGTTTCGGGACGAAACTTATTTTTAGAGGGATAAAATGTAATATCCGCATTTTTTCCTTTTTCCCGATATTCTCATTTTTGGTGTATTTTTGTTTTTAGCAACTCGCTTGTAACCGTATTAACATTTAGAGAATATTTAATATTGGACTTTTTATCGTTCGAGCTTGTTTCGGACTCGTTTTACTCAATTCCGCGTTTTATATCATTTTCGTCGCTATTTCGTGTATTCTTATAAATCATTGTTCGGAACTGTCATTTTGGGGTTGCCGAAGATCCATCTCATGTTATTATGTGTGTTGTGAGCTTTTGTTTGGTGTTTCGACCATGTATCATACATTTCAGATGTTTTGGGCCATTTTGTAATTTCCCAAAGTTTTGGGGTAATTACGTTTGTTGTTGTTTTCCGAACCTTCGGGTAGTCGGGAATATGTTTTCCTTCAACACTTAGGTTTGTCGCCTCGAATCCTTTACGCTCGTACCCTCGTGTTTTGTTCACCGTTGCATTTCGATTTTTTCGGTTCTTTCCTTGCCTGTTGATTGCAGCCTATCAGCCTCAGGAAAGGACATTATGTATGTTAACCATATGATGTTACGTACGTAATGGTATGTAGGAAATCGGACAGGAGGTCCTGCCCATTGCATTACGTACGTAAAATGGGAGGGCTTACGTATGTTAACCATCTAACATACGTTAGCTACCTGTGGCTAACGTACGTAACCCGGCCTGGGTTTATATACCCAGGAGTTGACCGATTTCAGTCATTTTTCACTTCTCCTCCTCTCCCCTCCGACTCCAAGGCGATTTCTTGGCATTTCCGGGCGATTTGAAGCTTTGTAACTCCGAGCCATCATCTTCCTCGAGTTTTTGGAGTGTATTATCAACATCTATTCATGTTCTTCGTCTTTAATCCGAGGTAAACTCCTAGAACCCTGGTTTTGGGAAACTTGGGGTTTCGAGTTTTTCGTCCGATTCGTTTCATATGGTTGATTAATTCATGATGAATATGATTAATCTTGTTTATATTCTTGGTTTCCCTACGGATTCATGGTATATTTCGTAGTTGTTGCGTTTTCGAGAGGGTTTGGTTGTGGTCCGCCCTCATTGTTATTTTTATATGAATATACATGAATCGTAATCCGATTTTCGGGAGTATTTCAATTATGTATTCATTTAGAAATGGTTATGATTGTATTTTTCGAATCGTTAGGTTCGTGATTATCGGTTCCTAGCGTTCGTTGGTGATTTTCCTTTCCGTTCGTTGCGTCGTCAATTACTCAAGGCAAGTATTTTTGAAAACCTTTATGCTTAACATGAAATGGTGATGTATATTGTGTGTGCTTTGATCACCTCGGGAGGGTCCGACGGGGCCTCGAGGGAATCCAATTGTATAGCCCTGAAAACACGAGTTTGTCTCGCTAGCCAGCTCGGGAGGGTCCTTAGAGGCCTCGAGCGGGATCAATGGTATAGCCCTGTTCCCAAGGCGATGCACGTAAGTGATTTGTTTTATAATCTGGCCAGCTCGGGAGGGTCCTTAGAGGCCTCGAGCGGAATCAATGGTATAGCCCTGTTCCCAAGGCAAATTGATTGACTGTTTGTTTCCGGAAAAGACATGTCTGGTTTTGGTTTTGACATAAATTCGATGCATTGTACTATGAAATGTGTAAGCGATTGGTTTGCCTTGATTACTTGTACTAGCGTAATTTCTAACCCCTTTGGGGACCCGTTTTGGGGAAATTCTTGTTATGGATTTCAGGTTATGTTCAGCCAGACGAGCGGGCACTGGGACAGTACGAGGACGCTGGCTAGGGTCGTTGACATGTGCATTGGAGTCCTTTTTCTTCCGTTGTTTTATTTCTTCGTGGTTGTTGTTTACTCTTAAACTTATAGAGTGTACTCGCTAGTACTTAGGCTTTTCTTTTCGAATTGTGATTGTTATTCGTTGGAGTTACTATATTTGTCGGTTGATGTTTATTACGCCAGTTACTCCGGGCGTGTTGTTATATGTTGGATTGTTAATGTATGTTTCCTCGCTAACCGATACGGTTAGTCGAGTGGTGTTTTCTTGTTTTAGCCTAGTGGAACCCACATAGGGGTCCACGGCGCTGTAATACACTTCGGATATCTCAGGGTGTTACAACATGTAGGCAGAAACCATGAGATTGCACAAAAGAATTGAGTATTTCTTTTCTGTGTGTATATATATGTAGATCAATCAGAATATATATATATATAATACCCCCAGAGCCATCCAGGAATATTACAGCGCCGTGGGCTCCGAGATGGAATCCCACAAGGCTGAAGGAAATTTTCGCAAACATTTACAAACGCCCAAGAGGCTAACAACAGTACTATATTTTAAAAACATACGTTAAGCTATCGCTTACACGTACCGACATAATAGATTTAGAAAATGATTGCCAAAGTAACCTAAGTTACCAGATACCAAAAGGCGATTTAAAAATACTCACGCAGCGGGTAAATGTAACACCCCCAGATTTAACCGGAAATATTACAGCGCCGTGGGCCCCGAGATGGAACCCACAAGGCTAAAAGAAATTTTCGCAAACATTTACAAATACCCAAGAGGCCAACGACGGTACTATCTTTAAAAATTCACAAAGACTTAAAATCCATTTATTAAAAACCGTCGTAAAAACCCATTTGAAATCACAAGACCAAACGGCCGACACTCAAAAGTTTAGAAAAGATTTCCAAAGTAATCTCAGTTACCAGATACCAAAAGAGCCTCACGCAGCGGAAAAAGACCAACCATAAAGAAACTCTAGCAGTGGAATACAAGAACCAATCAAGAACTCAATGCACAAAACATGTCCTAACCAGTATCCTCCGGGAAGCTCATCTCTTCACGACCGCTACAAGCTCGATACTCCAAGAACCTAAAAAGAAATCCCACGACGGGGTCAGACATAATATCCAACAATGATAACCGTCACATCACATTAATAATTACATACCAATGAGAATGCATCATAAGAATACGACCAACGTAATCTCACCGCCATAACTTTACTTACTCAAGTAATTCTCATCAGAATATCCATTATCACAGTTTCACATCTCGTACTCGATTAACCAATAAACTCGAACATAATATCTGTATTGTACCACAAACAATACACAAGATTCTCAAACTATCATCACCAACTCACGATACGGAAATATACCATTACTGACCAATACGATCCATCGAATAACATCATCAAATTCCAAAACGATAACCGATTGTCCATCAAAGACTAATACCAAAGGAAATACGGAACATACCTCGAGATATGAAGTGCCACGACAATCATATCAGTCTAATCCGAGATCAGATCAATGCAAAACGGACATGGTCCTAACACAAGACCTACAAATGCATACTCATATGACAACGTCAATATGATCACAACAATTACAATGATGTATACTCAATGGAAATCCGACGATCCAAGGTTCTCAAAGATAGATCCCCCTGATGATCCTATCAGATCATCATAAGGTGGATAACCAACAATACACATATGAACAACAACAAATGATAAAATCAATGATGCGAATTCACAAGATTCCATCAACACAATACTGGTAATCCAACGATCCAGCGCCCTCAGCATAGATCCCCATGATGATCCCGTTGAACCAACGCATGGTGGAAAACCTGTCCAACGATCCAAAGACTCGGCAAGATAGATCCCCATGATGATCCCGTCGAACCAACGCATGGTGGACATTCGATCCAGCGCCCTCAGCATAGATCCTCATAATCCCATCGGATTATTTACACAACATAAACAACACAATATGCATACACATATGTATATCAACATGTTCATCGACATGAACAACATAACATGCACGACAACATGACAATTTACTAGGACTACTTCATGTTCAACAACATGAAAGAAAATGTACGAGACCAAAATAAATAACACTAAACCATAATCAATATGGAATACTTGCCCCGAGTACTTCGGGAGCAACCTTGATGTCCAATCATCACCGACGATTATCCGCAACGCTCGACGATCCAAACGTATCATGAACCATAAATACTCGAATCCTCGTCTTTATCACAATGTATCCTCGATACCCAAACATACCAATAACCGAAATAAATCATATACATTATGATTTAACTCCCAGAATCGGAAGAACGATATCCAATCCAAATACCCAGAGTTCACAATAATAATCATCGCTATATGCATTATAAACGAAATGAAACTGAAATCATTCATTAAACATTATAACTGAGCAAGTAATAACTTGCCTCGATACCGACATGACGATGATGAAGCCGCTACCAGTCACAATGCCTTCGTCTACGAGCTCCTCGGCCCCGACCGAAGCAATTCAAGAACATACTCAAACACGACCGCAGAAATCGGTTATAATCACCGATCAATAATCTCAACCTATCAAAGTAATCAAATAACACATATCCGGTAACAATTAACAACCGACACGACCAACCAAATCATCTCAACTATTCAACGATATCTACAATACAAACTACAACTCGATGATCATAATCAATCAACACAACCGATCAATAAAGCCAACGGTTCCACAACTATCCTGATTAACCACAAGTCCGAATAATCCAATTCAAACAATTACGAATTCACAACCACAATGCGATTACGGATACGAGCGTAAAGGAAATCATATTCGACGAACAATCACAATCTTTCCGGATTCCAAATTGATATCATGATTCGTATTTCATTAAGAACATACGAATTCTACCACTACAACCAACGAATATTCGATCTTCATATATAAAAATACCGATAATTCAATATACGATCGTCTTGCTATGCTAAATTCATCAAAAGTTCCTCAAGAACACTAAGGGATTCGAACTCATGTTCATAACCATTAAAACAACATAATTCGATATCCTTTAACATGAATATAATCTTCGAATTCGTAATCCAAGTCATGAATCATCGTATTCTTCAGTATACACTCTACATAACCTCAAGGGTTGTAGCAACAACTCCCTAATCATCATCATACGGATCAAATACGGATAATAATACCAAGAACATCAAGAACTCTATGATTTCATAATCATAATCAACATATTCAAGGTATAAACCATCATTTCACCATCTTCCTTCAACATATAATTCATATAACCTCAAGAATCGAAACAACATCTTAATCCTCTTCATACGAATCATTTATGGATAACAATATCAAAATCCGAAATCAAAGTGAGGAATTCAACAACATACCTCAAGAACATGAATAACCCAATCAAACCCTTCAAGAATCATTGATATCTTCATATCCAAGCTTCTAATCCATGCCTCCAAGCTCACAATCGACTTAAAAGTGTTTAAAGCATACTTAGAAGTGAAGAAGGACGAAAAAACAAAGTGAAATGATCAGGAGAAATGAAAGACAAACTTTCATTTTATAAACTGCATCGATCTCTACGTACGTTAACCACCAGCATTAACGTACGTAATGCACTTAGCGTACGCTAAGCGTCCTTAATAGCGTACGTAATCTCATTTCCAAAACTAACTGACTTGTTTCGTCCAATTGATTACGTACGTAACATTTCCTTCATTACGTACGTAATATGTACGTTGACTTGCTACAGTAAAACTCTATTTAACGTACGTTATACACTTCTCGTAGCGTACGTAATGGCCGGGGTTGACTCGCCTGTCCACATCCGCCACCGACATCGGGTCCCACCTGCCGACCATGACTCGGTCCTGTCCGATTCCCTCGTTACGTACGTAATGCTTTAGCCATAACGTACGTAACACAACCAATTTAGCGTACGTAAGTCTTCAACATTAGCGTACGCTAAGTATTCTATACTTAGCCAATTTTAACTGTTACCACATGTCTCGACATACAGAATACGAACATACGGCATACTGAATACGTATAATGAATCCAATAATATTCTCATACGATATACCCAATATCAAAAGTGCGACAACCTGATACACGATATCCTCAATTATAATTGTCTACCAAATACGACAATTGTACCAATACTGACATCTTAGTCCTTCATTTATTTTATCCATACTGTACATATTCCACGTTGTACAGTAAAACTCGGATAAAATAATCTCAAACAACAGTAGTAGAAAATCCGGATATTACATACTACACCACTTAAAATAAGTTTCGGCCTCGAAACTTGCGATCCGTCATAAAAACAAACAAACATACTGTTCAACCAAAATATCCCAAAACCATCACGACAACGATCAATCATCATCATTACTGAATAACCAACAGAGTACACTTACAAATACGCAGGTCGACGATCTCCTAAGATACTAGCAAGTGATCTCACTGTACAGTCCCAATACGCTTACAATCCCAATTCTTGAGTCTCAACAAAATTATATCATCGTCAAATGAAATAATCTGCCCGAATCAAATCTTGTCTGCCTGATTACATAATCAAGTCCCAATTCCGATAAGACGAATAATACACCATACATCTGTGAAACAACTGCTCAAAACAATGGCAACCAATCTCGAAGCATCGACACAAAATTCGAACACTTATACGATCATCAACAATGATCAACCAACAAATTAACTGAAAATACCATCGACATGATAAATTCCAATACGACCAATCCAGTGGTTAAAACATAACTGAGAATATCATCAACATGATAAACTCCAATATGACCAACCAGAGGTCAAAGCACAATCGAGAATATCATCAACATGATAAACTCTAATATTAACAACGAAGGAGCGATAATAATCGGGAATACCCTCACACGGTAAATTCCAACACGATAAACACGAACCACGAGAGACGGATATACGGACGAATAAAGTTCTCAAAACGTCACACCAATCACATACCGTGGATCTCAATAAACATACTCATCGGTGAGCATACTCCTCGGCATACGAACATCCAATCAAGCCGATTTAAAATAACCAATCATACCCGGAGTGGAAACGACCGCTCAATATCCAAAACCACCAAAGATGGGGTCACTATCCCCAAATCTACAAAAGAAATCATTCGAAATCACTATGGTAAAAATCGCGCTACTACCATACCAATGGAATTACATAGCACATATGCACCGATTTCGCAAAATCCAAAGTTCCAAAATTACATCCTGTGCATGAATCGCAACACGCAAAGATATTTCTCTTATCCGATAAATCAATCGATCATCCTTGCATAACCAAACGACCATACCAAAGTTCGGATCCCTATTCATCGCTCCACATTGATATATTATCCAGATTCGTGAGTCACACTCACAACTTCACCATGATATGTAATATACACTAAATGCGTATGGTTATCCATCACATTTTCAAAACCAGTTTGAAATCATATAGTCTTGTCAAAAGACAAATTTTCGAAAATTCTTTCAAAAATTTCAAAACTCAAAACATAAATTTTCGTAAGACCACGAAATCAATTTTAAAAATTAAATCGGCTCGCTGGTGCCAAGTTATCGATAAAAATTCTTTTTGAATACACACGATTAAGTAAAATGGAATTTATGCAAATGCTTGTCCATATCTATACTCCTGTATACCACTTCGTCTTGTCACCAAATCCATTGACATTCCAACGGAAACCACACGATCGAGTTCCAAAACCTCAATATATAGACTCCGATAAAAACTTCTTTTCCATGTATGACTCACAACGTCAACCATTTACCCATCCTGGATCACCCCAAATATGATATGACAAAACGTTGAAACAAATCAACAAATCAAACACGGCGAAAGACTTCCCGAGAAGTTCCATTTGAACAAGTAAACCAAAGCCTCGAAAGGCGGAAATATCATAGGTAAACGATTGGTAAAGTATTTTATAAGTCTCGGGAGTTTTAGAAAACAGGAAAGTCTTTTGAAACATTAGGGTCTCAGCCCGTATCTCATTCCACATTACAAGAAGTTTAAAAAGTAGAAAACCCATTTTCGGACTCCAAGTCCTGGGTTATAAAACTATTTCAAAATCGATTAGGTCTCGGCCCAAAAATCATTTTCCGTAAAACATTCATTTTGAAAAGTGTCATTTTCAAATGCTCAAAAACAGTTTCATGTATCACAAAATGATCTATCATGACTACATGTTTTTCTCAACCATGCATAACATATCTCCCAAAGGCACAATTCCGTTCCAACACTTAACCGGCATATTGATTTCCAAAATCATAACTTCTCAAGATCATCAATCTTGTCCCAATTCTGACATCTCATACTATAACGCATGATATCTGCTGAATCTCAAACATATCAACTTAGAACGGTAATAAATCTCAATGAAATTCAAAAATCCAAATACTTACAGATCGTGAAGCCCACGATTCCCCGTGATACTGGCACATGTCTCGACTCAAGGAAATACTCGACACAGATATTTTCAAAACACACGTTTTGCAAACTCAGTGCAACTCAAGAACACAATATATCACGTTAACACCATTTGGAAAAGTTTACAACAATCCCAGTACCACACTGATAAATCGCAAAACCCATAAGCCCGAGTGAACAACAAAAACTCACAGCTCTAGTATTAGTCAATTGACAACTCGAATGACGCGACAAAACACAACCCAACTCGACCCAAACGCCTAGGTTTTTTCAACCTAAGCTCCGATACCATATTCTGTAACACCCCCAGATTTAACCAGAAATATTACAGCGCCGTGGGCCCCGAGATGGAACCCACGAGGCTAAAAGAAATTTTCGCAAACATTTACAAATACCCAAGAGGCCAACAACGGTACTATCTTTAAAAATTCACAAAGATTTATAAAATCCATTTATCAAAAACCGTCGTAAAAACCCATTTGAAATCACAAGACCAAACGGCCGACACACAAAAGTTTAGAAAACGATTTCCAAAGTAATCTAAGTTACCAGATACCAAAAGAGCCTCACGCAGCGGAAAAAGACCAACCATAAAGAAACTCTAGCAGCGGAATACAAGAACCAATCAAGAACTCAATGCACAAAACATGTCCTAACCAGTATCCTCCGGGAAGCTCATCTCTTCACGACCGCTACAAGCTCGATACTCCAAGAACCTAAAAAGAAATCCCACGACGGGGTCAGACATAATATCCAACAATGATAACCATCACATCACATTAATAATTACATACCAATGAGAATGCATCATAAGAATACGACCAACGTAATCTTACCGCCATAACTTTACTTACTAAAGTAATTCTCATCAGAATATCCATTATCATAATTTCACATCTCGTACTCGACTAACCAATAAACTCGAACATAATATCTGTATTGTACCTCAAGCAATACACAAGATTCTCAAACTATCATCACCAACTCACTATACGGAAATATACCATTACTGACCAATACGATCCATCGAATAACATCATCAAATCCCAAAACGATAACCGATTGTCCACCAAAGACAAATACCAAAGGAAATACGGAACATACCTCGAGATATGAAGTGCCACGACAATCATATCAGTCTAATCCGAGATCAGATCAATGCAAAACGGACATGGTCCTAACACAACACCTACAAATGCATACTCATATGACAACGTCAATATGATCACAACAATTACAATGATGTATACTCAATGGAAATCCGACGATCCAGCGCCCTCAGCATAGATCCCCTTGATGATCCTATCAGATCATCATAAGGTGGATAACCAACAATACACATATGAACAACAACACATGATAAAATCAATGATGCGAATTCACAAGATTCCATCAACACAATACTAGTAATCCAACGATCCAGCGCCCTCAGCATAGATCCCCATGATGATCCCGTCGAACTAACGCATGGTGGAAAACCTGTCCAACGATCCAGCGCCCTCAGCATAGATCCCCATGATGATCCCGTCGAACCAACGCATGGTGGACATTCGATCCAGCGCCCTCAGCATAGATCCTCATAATCCCATCGGATTATTTACACAACAAAAACAACACAATATGCATACACATATGCAAATCAACACGTTCATCGACATGAACAACATAACATGCACGACAACATGACAATTTACTAGGACTACTTCATGTTCAACAACATGAAAGAAAATGTACGAGACCAAAATAAATAACACTAACCATAATCAATATGGAATACTTGCCCCGAGTCCTTCGGGAGCAACCTCGATGTCCAATCATCACCGACGATTATCCGCAATGCTCGATGATCCAAACGTATCATGAAACATAAATACTCGAATCCTCGTCTTTATCACAATGTATCCTCGATACCCAAACATACCAATAACCGAAATAAATCATATAGATTATGATTTAACTCCCAGAATCGGAAGAACGATATCCAATCCAAATACCCAGAGTTCACAATAATAATCATCGCTATATGCATTGTAAGCGAAATGAAACTGAAATCATTCATTAAACATTATAACTGAGCAAGTAATAACTTGCCTCGATACCGACATGACGATGATGAAGCCGCTACCAGTCACAATGCCTTCGTCTACGAGCTCCTCGGCCCCGACCGAAGCAATTCAAGAACATACTTGAACACGACCGCAGAATTCGGTTATAATCACCGATCAATAATCTCAACCTATCGAAGTAATCAAATAACACATATCCGATAACAATTAACAACCGACACGACCAACCAAATCATCTCAACTATTCAACGATATCTACAATACAAACTACAACTCGATGATCATAATCAATCAACACAACCGATCAATAAATCCAACAGTTCCACAACTATCCTGATTAACCACAAGTCCGAATAATCCAATTCAAACAATTAAGAATTCACAACCACAATGCGATTACGGATACGAGCGTAAAGGAAATCATATTCGACGAACAATCACAATCTTTCCGGATTCCAAATTGATATCATGATTCGTATTTCATCAAGAACATACGAATTCTACCACTACAACCAACGAATATTCGATCTTCATATATAAAAATACCGATAATTCAATATACGATCGCCTTGCTATGCTAAATTCATCAAAAGTTCCTCAAGAACACTAAGGGATTCGAACTCATGTTCATAACCATTAAAACAACATAATTCGATATCCTTTAACATGAATATAATCTTCATATTCGTAATCCAAGTCATGAATCATCGTATTCTTCAGTATACACTCTACATAACCTCAAGGGTTGTAGCAACAACTCCCTAATCATAATCATACGGATCAAATACGGATAATAATACCAAGAACATCAAGAACTCTATGATTTCATAATCATAATCTACATATTCAAGGTATAAACCATCATTTCACCATCTTCCTTCAACATATAATTCATATAACCTCAAAAATCGAAACAACAACATCTTAATCCTCTTCATACGAATCATTTATGGATAACAATACCAAAATCCGAAATCAAAGTGAAGAATTCAACAACATACCTCAAGAACATGAATAACCCAATCAAACCCTTCAAGAATCATTGATATCTTCATATCCAAGCTTCTAATCCATGCCTCCAAGCTCACAATCGACTTAAAAGTGTTTAGAGCATACTTAGAAGTGAAGAAGGACGGAAAAACGAAGTGAAATGATCAGGAGAAATGAAAGACAAACTTTCATTTTATAAACTGCATCGATCTCTATGTACGTTAACCACCAGCATTAACGTACATAATGCACTTAGCGTACGCTAAGCGTCCTTAATAGCGTACGTAATCTCATTTCCAAAACTAACTGACCTGTTTCGTCCAATTGATTACGTACGTAACATTTCTTTCATTACGTACGTAATATGTATGTTGACTTGCTACAGTAAAACTCTATTTAACGTACGTTATACACTTCTCGTAGCGTACGTAATGGCCGGGGTTGACTCGCCTGTCCACATCCGCCGCCGACATCGGGTCCCACCTGCCGACCATGACTCGGTCCTGTCCGATTCCCTCGTTACGTACGTAATGCTTTAGCCATAACGTACGTAACACAACCAATTTAGCGTACGTAAGTCTTCAACATTAGCGTATGCTAAGTATTCTATACTTAGCCAATTTTAACTGTTACCACATGTCTCGACATACAGTATACGAACATACGGCATACTGAATACGTATAATGAATCCAATAATATTCTCATACGATATACCCAATATCAAAAGTGCGACAACCTGATACACGATATCCTCAATTATAATTGTCTACCAAATACGACAATTGTACCAATACTGACATCTCAGTCCTTCATTTATTTTATCCATACTGTACATATTCCACGCTGTACAGTAAAACTCGGATAAAATAATCTCAAACAACAGTAGTAGAAAATCCGGATATTACATACTACACCACTTAAAATAAGTTTCGGCCTCGAAACTTGCGATCCGTCATAAAAACAAACAAACATACTGTTCAACCAAAATATCCCAAAACCATCACGACAATGATCAATCATCATCATTACTGAATAACCAAGAGAGTACACTTACAAATACGCAGGTCGACGATCTCCTGAGATACTAGCAAGCGATCTCACTGTACAGTCCCAATACGCTTACAATCCCAATTCTTGAGTCTCAACAAAATTATATCATCGTCAAATGAAATAATCTGCCCGAATCAAATCTTGTCTGCCTGATTACATAATCAAGTCCCAATTCCGATAAGACTAATAATACACCATACATCTGTGAAACAACTGCTCAAAACAATGGCAACCAATCTCGAAGCATCGACACAAAATTCCAACACTTATACGATCATCAACAATGATCAACCAACAAATTAACTGAAAATACCATCGACATGATAAATTCCAATACGACCAATCCAGTGGTTAAAACATAACTGAGAATATCATCAACATGATAAACTCCAATATGACCAACCAGAGGTCAAAGCACAATCGAGAATATCATCAACATGATAAACTCTAATATTAACAACGAAGGAGCGATAATAATCGGGAATACCCTCACACGGTAAATTCCAACACGATAAACACAGAACCACAGAGATAGATATACGGACGAATAAAGTTCTCAAAACGTCACACCTATCACATACCGTGGATCTCAATAAACATACTCGACTGGTGAGCATACTCCTCGGCATACGAACATCCAATCAAGCCGACGAAAATAACCAATCATACCTGGAGTGGAAACGACCTGCTCAATATCCAAAACCACCAGCATGGGGTCACTATCCCCAAATCTACAAAAGAAATCATTCAGAAATCACTATGGTAAAAATCGCGCTACTACCATACCAATGGAATTACATAGCACATATGCACCGATTTCGCAAAATCCAAAGTTCCAAAATTACATCCTGTGCATGAATCTGCAACACGCAGCATATTTCTCTTATCCGATAAATCAATCGATCATCCTTGCATAACCAAACGACCATACCAAAGTTCGGATCCCTATTCATCGTTCCACATTGATATATTATCCAGTTCGTGAGTCACACTCACAACTTCACCATGATATGTAATATACACTAAATGCGTATGGTTATCCATCACATTTTCAAAACCAGTTTGAAATCATATAATCTTGTCAAAAGACAAATTTTCGAAAATTCTTTCAAAAATTTCAAAACTCAAAACATAAATTTTCGTAAGACCACGAAATCAATTTTAAAAATTAAATCGGCTCGCTGGTGCCAAGTTATCGATAAAAATTCTTTTTGAATATACACGATTAAGTAAAATGGAATTTATGCAAATGCTTGTCCATATCTATACTCCTGTATACCACTTCGTCTTGTCACCAAATCCATTGACATTCCAACGGAAACCACACGATCGAGTTCCAAAACCTCAATATATAGACTCCGATAAAAACTCCTTTTCCATGTATGACTCGCAACGTCAACCATTTACCCATCCTGGATCACCTCAAATATGATATGACAAAACGTTGAAACAACTCAACAAATCAAACACGGCGAAAGACTTCCCGAGAAGTTCCATTTGAACAAGTAAACCAAAGCCTCGAAAGGCGGAAATAATATAGGTAAACGATTGGTAAAGTATTTTTTAAATCTCGGGAGTTTTAGAAAACAGGAAAGTATTTTGAAACATTAGGGTCTCAGCCCGTATCTCATTCCACATTACAAGAAGTTTAAAAAGTAGAAAACCCTTTTCCGGACTCCAAGTCCTGGGTTATAAAACTATTTCAAAATCGATTAGGTCTCGGCCCAAAAATCATTTTCCGTAAAACATCCGTAAAACATTCATTTTGAAAAGTGTCATTTTCAAATGCTCAAAAACAGTTTCATGTATCACAAAATGATCTATCATGACTACATGTTTTTCTCAACCATGCATAACATATCTCCCAAAGGCACAATTCCGTTCCAACACTTAACCGGCACATTGATTTCCAAAATCATAACTTCTCAAGATCATCAATCCTGTCCCAATTCTGACATCTCATACTGTAACGCATGATATCTGCTGAATCTCAAACATATCAACTTAGAACGGCAATAAATCTCAATGAAATTCAAAAATCCAAATACTTACAGATCGTGAAGCCGACGATTTCCCGTGATACTGGCACATGTCTCGACTCAAGGAAATACTCGACACAGATATTTTCAAAACACACGTTTTGCAAACTCAGTGCAACTCAAGAACACAATATATCACGTTAACACCATTTGGAAAAGTTTACAACAATCCCAGTACCACACTGATAAATCGCAAAACCCATAAGCCCGAGTGAACAACAAAAACTCACACCTCTAGTATTAGTCAATTGACAACTCGAATGACGCGACAAAACACAACCCAACTCGACCCAAACGCCTAGGTTTTTTCAACCTAAGCTCCGATACCATATTCTGTAACACCCCCAGATTTAACCGGAAATATTACAGCGCCGTGGGCCCCGAGATGGAACCCACGAGGCTAAAAGAAATTTTCGCAAACATTTACAAATACCCAAGAGGCCAACGACGGTACTATCTTTAAAAATTCACAAATATTTATAAAATCCATTTATCAAAAACCGTCGTAAAAACCCATTTGAAATCACAAGACCAAACGGCCGACACTCAAAAGTTTAGAAAACGATTTCCAAAGTAATCTCAGTTACCAGATACCAAAAGAGCCTCACGCAGCGGAAAAAGACCAACCATAAAGAAACTCTAGCAGTGGAATACAAGAACCAATCAAGAACTCAATGCACAAAACATGTCCTAACTAGTATCCTCCGGGAAGCTCATCTCTTCACGACCGCTACAAGCTCGATACTCCAAGAACCTAAAAAGAAATCCCACGACGGGGTCAGACATAATATCCAACAATGATAACCGTCACATCACATTAATAATTACATACCAATGAGAATGCATCATAAGAATACGACCAACGTAATCTTACCGCCATAACTTTACTTACTCAAGTAATTCTCATCAGAATATCCATTATCACAATTTCACATCTCGTACTCGATTAACCAATAAACTCGAACATAATATCTGTATTGTACCTCAAGCAATACACAAGATTCTCAAACTATCATCACCAACTCACGATACGGAAATATACCATTACTGACCAATACGATCTATCGAATAACATCATCAAATCCCAAAACGATAACCGATTGTCCACCAAAGACAAATACCAAAGGAAATACGGAACATACCTCGAGATATGAAGTGCCACGACAATCATATCAGTCTAATCCGAGATCAGATCAATGCAAAACCGACATGGTCCTAACACAAGACCTACAAATGCATACTTATATGACAACGTCAATATGATCACAACAATTACAATGATGTATACTCAATGGAAATCCGACGATCCAGCGCCCTCAGCATAGATCCCCTTGATGATCCTATCAGATCATCATAAGGTGGATAACCAACAATACACATATGAACAACAACACATGATAAAATCAATGATGCGAATTCACAAGATTCCATCAACACAATACTAGTAATCCAACGATCCAGCGCCCTCAGCATAGATCCCCATGATGATCCCGTCGAACCAACGCATGGTGGAAAACCTGTCCAACGATCCAGCGCCCTCAGCATAGATCCTCATAATCCCATCGGATTATTTACACAACAACAACAACACAATATGCACGACAACATGACAATTTACTAGGACTACTTCATGTTCAACAACATGAAAGAAAATGTACGAGACCAAAATAAATAACACTAACCATAATCAATATGGAATACTTGCCCCGAGTCCTTCGGGAGCAACCTCGATGTCCAATCATCACCGACGATTATCCGCAACGCTCGATGATCCAAACGTATCATGAAACATAAATACTCGAATCCTCGTCTTTATCACAATGTATCCTCGATACCCAAACATACCAATAACCGAAATAAATCATATACATTATGATTTAACTCCCAGAATCGGAAGAACGATATCCAATCCAAATACACAGAGTTCACAATAATAATCATCGCTATATGCATTGTAAGCAAAATGAAACTGAAATCATTCATTAAACATTATAACTGAGCAAGTAATAACTTGCCTCGATACCGACATGACGATGATGAAGCCGCTACCAGTCACAATGCCTTCGTCTACGAGCTCCTCGGCCCCGACCGAAGCAATTCAAGAACATACTCGAACAGGACCGCAGAATTCGGTTATAATCATCGATCAATAATCTCAACCTATCGAAGTAATCAAATAACACATATCCGATAACAATTAACAACCGACACGACCAACCAAATCATCTCAACTATTCAACGATATCTACAATACAAACTACAACTCGATGATCATAATCAATCAACACAACCGATCAATAAATCCAACAGTTCCACAACTATCCTGATTAACCACAAGTCCGAATAATCCAATTCAAACAATTAAGAATTCACAACCACAATGCGATTACGGATACGAGCGTAAAGGAAATCATATTCGACGAACAATCACAATCTTTCCGGATTCCAAATTGATATCATGATTCGTATTTCATCAAGAACATACGAATTCTACCACTACAACCAACGAATATTCGATCTTCATATATAAAAATACCGATAATTCAATATACGATCGCCTTGCTATGCTAAATTCATCAAAAGTTCCTCAAGAACACTAAGGGATTCGAACTCATGTTCATAACCATTAAAACAACATAATTCGATATCCTTTAACATGAATATAATCTTCAAATTCGTAATCCAAGTCATGAATCATCGTATTCTTCAGTATACACTCTACATAACCTCAAGGGTTGTAGCAACAACTCCCTAATCATAATCATACGGATCAAATACGGATAATAATACCAAGAACATCAAGAACTCTATGATTTCATAATCATAATCTACATATTCATGGTATAAACCATCATTTCACCATCTTCCTTCAACATATAATTCATATAACCTCAAAAATCGAAACAACAACATCTTAATCCTCTTCATACGAATCATTTATGGATAACAATACCAATATCCGAAATCAATGTTATGAATTCAACAACATACCTCAAGAACATGAATAACCCAATCAAACCCTTCAAGAATCATTGATATCTTCATATCCAAGCTTCTAATCCATGCCTCCAAGCTCACAATCGACTTAAAAGTGTTTAGAGCATACTTAGAAGTGAAGAAGGACGGAAAAACGAAGTGAAATGATCAGGAGAAATGAAAGACAAACTTTCATTTTATAAACTGCATCGATCTCTACGTATGTTAACCACCAGCATTAACGTACGTAATGCACTTAGCGTACGCTAAGCGTCCTTAATAGCGTACGTAATCTCATTTCCAAAACTAACTGACCTGTTTCGTCCAATTGATTACGTACGTAACATTTCCTTCATTACGTACGTAATATGTACGTTGACTTGCTACAGTAAAACTCTATTTAACGTACGTTATACACTTCTCGTAGCGTACGTAATGGCCGGGGTTGACTCGCCTGTCCACATCCGCCGCCGACATCGGGTCCCACCTGCCGACCATGACTCGGTCCTGTCCGATTCCCTCGTTACGTACGTAATGCTTTAGCCATAACGTACGTAACACAACCAATTTAGCGTACGTAAGTCTTCAACATTAGCGTACGCTAAGTATTCTATACTTAGCCAATTTTAACTGTTACCACATGTCTCGACATACAGAATACGAACATACGGCATACTGAATACGTATAATGAATCCAATAATATTCTCATACGGTATACCCAATATCAAAAGTGCGACAACCTAATACACGATATCCTCAATTATAATTGTCTACCAAATACGACAATTGTACCAATACTGACATCTCAGTCCTTCATTTATTTTATCCATACTGTACATATTCCACGCTGTATAGTAAAACTCGGATAAAATAATCTCAAACAACAGTAGTAGAAAATCCGGATATTACGTACTACACCACTTAAAATAAGTTTCGGCCTCGAAACTTGCGATCCGTCATAAAAACAAACAAACATACTGTTCAACCAAAATATCCCAAAACCATCACGACAACGATCAATCATCATCATTACTGAATAACCAAGAGAGTACACTTACAAATACGCAGGTCGACGATCTCCTGAGATACTAGCAAGCGATCTCACTGTACAGTCCCAATACGCTTACAATCCCAATTCTTGAGTCTCAACAAAATTATATCATCGTCAAATGAAATAATCTGCCCGAATCAAATCTTGTCTGCCTGATTACATAATCAAGTCCCAATTCCGATAAGACGAATAATACACCATACATCTGTGAAACAACTGCTCAAAACAATGGCAACCAATCTCGAAGCATCGACACAAAATTCGAACACTTATACGATCATCAACAATGATCAACCAACAAATTAACTGAAAATACCATCGACATGATAAATTCCAATACGACCAATCCAGTGGTTAAAACATAACTGAGAATATCATCAACATGATAAACTCCAATATGACCAACCAGAGGTCAAAGCACAATCGAGAATATCATTAACATGATAAACTCTAATATTAACAACGAAGGAGCGATAATAATCGGGAATACCCTCACACGGTAAATTCCAACACGATAAACACAGAACCACAGAGACAGATATACGGACGAATAAAGTTCTCAAAACGTCACACCAATCACATACCGTGGATCTCAATAAACATACTCGACTGGTGAGCATACTCCTCGGCATACAAACATCCAATCAAGCCCAGGAAAATAACTAATCATACCTGGAGTGGAAACGACCTGCTCAATCTCCAAAACCACCAGCATGGGGTCACTATCCCCAAATCTACAAAAGAAATCATTCAGAAATCACTATGGTAAAAATCGCGCTACTACCATACCAATGGAATTACATAGCACATATGCACCGATTTCGCAAAATCCAAAGTTCCAAAATTACATCCTGTGCATGAATCTGCAACACGCAGCATATTTCTCTTATCCGATAAATCAATCGATCATCCTTGCATAACCAAACGACCATACCAAAGTTCGGATCCCTATTCATCGTTCCACATTGATATATTATCCAGTTCGTGAGTCACACTCACAACTTCACCATGATATGTAATATACACTAAATGCGTATGGTTATCCATCACATTTTCAAAACCAGTTTGAAATCATATAGTCTTGTCAAAAGACAAATTTTCGAAAATTCTTTCAAAAATTTCAAAACTCAAAACATAAATTTTCGTAAGACCACGAAATCAATTTGAAAAATTAAATCGGCTCGCTGGTGCCAAGTTATCGATAAAAATTCTTTTTGAATACACACGATTAAGTAAAATGGAATTTATGCAAATGCTTGTCCATATCTATACTCCTGTATACCACTTCGTCTTGTCACCAAATCCATTGACATTCCAACGGAAACCACACGATCGAGTTCCAAAACCTCAATATATAGACTCCGATAAAAACTCCTTTTCCATGTATGACTCGCAACGTCAACCAGTTACCCATCCTGGATCACCTCAAATATGATATGACAAAACGTTGAAACAACTCAACAAATCAAACACGGCGAAAGACTTCCCGAGAAGTTCCATTTGAACAAGTAAACCAAAGCCTTGAAAGGCTGAAATAACATAGGTAAACGATTGGTAAAGTATTTTATAAATCTCGGGAGTTTTAGAAAACAGGAAAGTCTTTTGAAACATTAGGGTCTCAGCCCGTATCTCATTCCACATTACAAGAAGTTTAAAAAGTAGAAAACCCTTTTCCGGACTCCAAGTCCTGGGTTATAAAACTATTTCAAAATCGATTAGGTCTCGGCCCAAAAATCATTTTCCGTAAAACATCTGTAAAACATTCATTTTGAAAAGTGTCATTTTCAAATGCTCAAAAACAGTTTCATGTATCACAAAATGATCTATCATGACTACATGTTTTTCTCAACCATGCATAACATATCTCCCAAAGGCACAATTCCGTTCCAACACTTAACCGGCATATTGATTTCCAAAATCATAACTTCTCAAGATCATCAATCTTGTCCCAATTCTGACATCTCATACTGTAACGCATGATATCTGCTGAATCTCAAACATATCAACTTAGAACGGCAATAAATCTCAATGAAATTCAAAAATCCAAATACTTACAGATCGTGAGGCCGACGATTCCACGTGATACTGGCACATGTCTCGACTCAAGGAAATACTCGACACACATATTTTCAAAACACACGTTTTGCAAACTCAGTGCAACTCAAGAACACAATATATCACGTTAACACCATTTGGAAAAGTTTACAACAATCCCAGTACCACACTGATAAATCGCAAAACCCATAAGCCCGAGTGAACAACAAAAACTCACAGCTCTAGTATTAGTCAATTGACAACTCGAATGACGCGACAAAACACAACCCAACTCGACCCAAACGCCTAGGTTTTTTCAACCTAAGCTCTGATACCATATTCTGTAACACCCCCAGATTTAACCGGAAATATTACAGCGCCGTGGGCCCCGAGATGGAACCCACAAGGCTAAAAGAAATTTTCACAAACATTTACAAATACCCAAGAGGCCAACGACGGTACTATCTTTAAAAATTCAAAAAGACTTATAAAATCCATTTATCAAAAACCGTCGTAAAAACCCATTTGAAATCACAAGACCAAACGGCCGACACTCAAAAGTTTAGAAAACGATTTCCAAAGTAATCTCAGTTACCAGATACCAAAAGAGCCTCACGCAGCGGAAAAAGACCAACCATAAAGAAACTCTAGCAGCGGAATACAAGAACCAATCAAGAACTCAATGCACAAAACATGTCCTAACCAGTATCCTCCGGGAAGCTCATCTCTTCACGACCGCTACAAGCTCGATACTCCAAGAACCTAAAAAGAAATCCCACGACGGGGTCAGACATAATATCCAACAATGATAACCGTCACATCACATTAATAATTACATACCAATGAGAATGCATCATAAGAATACGACCAACGTAATCTTACCGCCATAACTTTACTTACTCAAGTAATTCTCATCAGAATATCCATTATCACAATTTCACATCTCGTACTCGATTAACCAATAAACTCGAACATAATATCTGTATTGTACCTCAAGCAATACACAAGATTCTCAAACTATCATCACCAACTCACGATACGGAAATATACCATTACTGACCAATACGATCTATCGAATAACATCATCAAATCCCAAAACGATAACCGATTGTCCACCAAAGGCAAATACCAAAGGAAATACGGAACATACCTCGAGATATGAAGTGCCACGACAATCATATCAGTCTAATCCGAGATCAGATCAATGCAAAACGGACATGGTCCTAACACAAGACCTACAAATGCATACTCATATGACAACGTCAATATGATCACAACAATTACAATGATGTATACTCAATGGAAATCCGACGATCCAGTGCCCTCAGCATAGATCCCCTTGATGATCCTATCAGATCATCATAAGGTGGATAACCAACAATACACATATGAACAACAACACATGATAAAATCAATGATGCGAATTCACAAGATTCCATCAACACAATACTGGTAATCCAACGATCCAGCGCCCTCAGCATAGATCCCCATGATGATCCTATCGAACCAACGCATGGTGGAAAACCTGTCCAACGATCCAGCGCCCTCAGCATAGATCCCCATGATGATCCCGTCGAACCAACGCATGGTGGACATTCGATCCAGCGCCCTCAGTATAGATCCTCATAATCCCATCGGATTATTTACACAACATAAACAACACAATATGCATACACATATGTAAATCAACACGTTCATCGACATGAACAACATAACATGCACGACAACATGACAATTTACTAGGACTACTTCATGTTCAACAACATGAAGGAAAATGTACGAAACCAAAATAAATAACACTAAACCATAATCAATATGGAATACTTGCCCCGAGTCCTTCGGGAGCAACCTCGATGTCCAATCATCACCGACGATTATCCGCAACGCTCGATGATCCAAACATATCATGAACCATAAATACTCGAATCCTCGTCTTTATAACAATGTATCCTCGATACCCAAACATACCAATAACCGAAATAAATCATATACATTATGATTTAACTCCCAGAATCGGTAGAACGATATCCAATCCAAATACCCAGAGTTCACAATAATAATCATCGCTATATGCATTATAAGCGAAATGAAACAGAAATCATTCATTAAACATTATAACTGAGCAAGTAATAACTTGCCTCGATACCGACATGACGATGATGAAGCCGCTACCAGTCACAATGCCTTCGTCTACGAGCTCCTCGGCCCCGACCGAAGCAATTCAAGAACATACTTGAACACGACCGCAGAATTCGGTTATAATCACCGATCAATAATCTCAACCTATCGAAGTAATCAAATAACACATATCCGATAACAATTAACAACCGACACGACCAACCAAATCATCTCAACTATTCAACGATATCTACAATACAAACTACAACTCGATGATCATAATCAATCAACACAACCGATCAATAAATCCAACGGTTCCACAACTATCCTGATTAACCAGAAGTCCGAATAATCCAATTCAAACAATTAAGAATTCACAACCACAATGCGATTACGGATACGAGCGTAAAGGAAATCATATTCGACAAACAATCACAATCTTTCCGGATTCCAAATTGATATCATGATTCGTATTTCATTAAGAACATATGAATTCTACCACTACAACCAACGAATATTCGATCTTCATATATAAAAATACCGATAATTCAATATACGATCGCCTTGCTATGCTAAATTCATCAAAAGTTCCTCAAGAGCACTAAGGGATTCGAACTCATGTTCATAACCATTAAAACAACATAATTCGATATCCTTTAACATGAATATAATCTTCAAATTCGTAATCCAAGTCATGAATCATCGTATTCTTCAGTATACACTCTACATAACCTCAAGGGTTGTAGCAACAACTCCCTAATCATCATCATACGGATCAAATACTGATAATAATACCAAGAACATCAAGAACTCTATGATTTCATAATCATAATCAACATATTCAAGGTATAAACCATCATTTCACCATCTTCCTTCAACATATAATTCATATAACCTCAAGAATCGAAACAACAACATCTTAATCCTCTTTATACGAATCATTTATGGATAACAATACCAAAATCCGAAATCAAAGTGAAGAATTCAACAACATACCTCAAGAACATGAATAACCCAATCAAACCCTTCAAGAATCATTGATATCTTCATATCCAAGCTTCTAATCCATGCCTCCAAGCTCACAATCGACTTAAAAGTGTTTAGAGCATACTTAGAAGTGAAGAAGGACGGAAAAACGAAGTGAAATGATCAGGAGAAATGAAAGACAAACTTTCATTTTATAAACTGCATCGATCTCTACGTACGTTAACCACCAGCATTAACGTACGTAATGCACTTAGCGTACGCTAAGCGTCCTTAATAGCGTACGTAATCTCATTTCCAAAACTAACTGACCTGTTTCGTCCAATTGATTACGTACGTAACATTTCTTTCATTACGTACGTAATATGTACGTTGACTTGCTACAGTAAAACTCTATTTAACATACGTTATACACTTCTCGTAGCGTACGTAATGGCCGGGGTTGACTTGCCTGTCCACATCCGCCGCCGACATCGGGTCCCACCTGCCGACCATGACTCGGTCCTGTCCGATTCCCTCGTTACGTACGTAATGCTTTAGCCATAACGTACGTAACACAACCAATTTAGCGTACATAAGTCTTCAACATTAGCGTACGCTAAGTATTCTATACTTAGCCAATTTTAACTATTACCACCTGTCTCGACATACAGAATACGAACATACGGCATACTGAATACGTATAATGAATCTAATAATATTCTCATACGATATACCCAATATCAAAGTGCGACAACCTGATACACGATATCCTCAATTATAATTGTCTACCAAATACGACAATTGTACCAATACTGACATCTCAGTCCTTCATTTATTTTATCCATACTGTACATATTCCACGCTGTACAGTAAAACTCGGATAAAATAATCTCAAACAACAGTAGTAGAAAATCCAGATATTACAGTAAAGACAAACAATAAAATACTCTAACAGCGGAATACAAGAACTGATCAGGAAACTCAATGCACAAATACATGCCCTAGTCAGTATCCTCCGGGAAGCTCATCTATTCACGACCGCTACAAGCTTGATATTTCAAGAACCTAAAAAGAAATCCCACGACGGAGTCAGCCATAATATCCAACAATGATATCAATCACATCACATCCATAATTACATACCAGTGTGATTCTAAGTAAGAATACGACCAATATAATCTTACCGTCATAACTTTACGAAAGTCCACGATTCGTATCCTCAACAATACGATAAACTAATACCAGGATATCCGTACTACATTTCAACAATGTCCAAAGTTCTCAAACCATTATCATAACTCACTGTTACGAAATTCACTAACTCTGTCATGCCCAATCCATCGGATATCATTATCAAATCTCAACTCGAAAATCGATTGTACATCAAAGACATACATCAAAGTAAACACAGAGCATACCTCAAGATATGAACTGCCAAAACGAAACCACGTCAGTCTAATCCAAGATCAGATCAACACAACATACGGACACGATCCTAACACAAGACCTACAAGTGCATACTCATATGACAACGTCAATATGTTCACATCAATAACAACAATGTATACTTATAGCAACTCATAATATACATATGCACAACAACAACACATATGATAATCCAACGATCCAGCGCACACAGCTATAGATTCCCATGATGATCCCGTCGGACCAACGCATGATGGCATTACCTGTCCAGCGATCGAGCGCACACAGCTATAGATTCCGATGATGATCCCGTCGGACCAACGCATGGTGGACATACGACAACAATGCATGACTGCACAAAACAACAGTACACAATGTACGACAACAGCGATGCACAAATGCATGACAACAACGATACATGAATGTACTATAACATGATCGACACATATGACAAAAATGATTAGAGTACTTGCCCCGAATCCTTCGAGGGTGACCGAAATGTCTAAATCATTACCTGCCATTATCCTCAGTATTCGACGGTCCAGAATGTCACGGACGGTAGATAACTCATATCTTTGTCTATACCACGATGTATCCTTGATACCAAGTATACTAACAACAATTGTAAATCATATACATTATGATTTAATTCTCAAAACTCGAATACCACCTATAATCCCAAATTACCTGTGATTACAATTATAAATATTGCTATATGAATTATAAACAAATGAAACTGAAACCATTTGTTGTTGCCCAAAATATTTATCCGAAGATTAATACTGCTGGAAGACGGACAACAAACAACAATTTGCGGGAGCACTTCCGAGAGACGATAAATAATACAAGATTTACCGGGTTTGTTAGGCCCGAGCTTGAATGCTCTCGCGAGATGTTATTAATACAAATATTCGTGGATACAAGTATTAATGAGAGAAATCTAAATACAATGAGTGTAAAAAGACTCTGTTAATCCGGCTCTTGAGCGAAGCTCGGTGTTCTTCGTCCCCGCCGATCGTCTGCTGTGTGAGAGAGGCCGAGAGAAGAGGGACCGAATGATAGCTGTTGCCAAGAGTTGGAGATTAGCCAAGTGCTGTGTATTTGCTTCTGTATTGCGTGTGAAATGCAAGAATGCCCAGCCAGAAATACAAGTGCAAGGGGCCTTGTATATATAGGGGCAGCCAAGTCTTGTCCTTAGGCGGGCGATCGCCTTCCGGCCATTATAATAGTGGGGCGACCGTCTGCCGGCCAATATTATAATGGGGCGATCACCCGGGCTGTCGGTCTAAAGTCCAAAACAGAGGCTGGCGCCAGCTGCGTGGTCCAATAAGGAGTTAGCACGCGTCCGGACTAACTGGCACATGCGGCCCTACTGACAGCTTTCGGCGGACTTACTGTCACATGCGGCCCTACTGACAGCTTTCGGCGGCTTGTCGGTTGGTGGACAGATTCTGCCAGGCTGTGGTCAATGACCCGAGATTCGCGGATCTTGTTTCGGCTCTTGCACGTGGTGACTGTCCTGTGGCTCGGTCTTGCCGACCGGATGGCCATCGGCCCTGATCGGCATGATGGGTCGTCTCTAGCTGGTCACCGAGGGTCGTCATCGGCCAGTTGATGAGGGTCGGCACTGGTCGGTCACCAAGGGTCGGTCGGCAGATGCCAAGAGATGATCGTCTCCAGTCGGTCGCCAGGAGTCGGTCGCCGAGTACCGAGTGACGATCGTATCTGAGGTCGATCGCCAGGAGTCGGTCGCCGAGTACCGAGAGACGATCGTATATGATGTCGATCGCTCGGCACCGGGACTTGTCCTGGGACCTTTGTTTGGCCGATTTAGCTAGTCCGCTGGGTTAAGGCTTGGCCACCTGGTCGCTGATCGGCAGCTCTGCCTAGGCTGCTCGGCAGTGACTCGGTCGCCCGAACTCCGAGGCGATCGCCGGTCGGAGAGTGTTAATTCTTGACACAACAATTGCCCCCCAGCTTGCTCTCATGTCGAAGACATGGGGTGAGGTGGTTCTTGCTGGTGATCGTGTAAGGATGCGGACGGGCGACCTTGCTGAGCTGACTTAGTATTCGGACTTGGGCTATCATGGTCGATTGGCTAGCTATCTTTCGGTCTTGTACCTGCAAAAACAACATTGGCCGATCCCCCTCGGAAACTTGGTGGTTTCGCTTGTTTTGAGGAATCGTGCACAGTCGCGGAATTCGATGGACCGACTCCATGACCGTGTCTTGATGCGCGAAGACATTGAGTGTCTCGTGACTCACTTTATTATGAGGGTCGTCTGTTAGGCTGCGCCTCGCCTCGTATTTAAACGAAGGGCGTGCGGTCTCGGTCTAGAGGAGTCCTTGCGCGGGGCAGCGTCGGATGAATCAACTCCACGCCCGCGGCTTGTTAGCTCTGCTTCCACCTCGGCCAGTCATGGAGATGGCCGACCTCGACGGTGTACGTTGAGACGGGGGTTGTGGCACGTGTCGCATTGTCCGGGTTCACCATGTTTAATGATGATCCTTTGAGGGCGCGCGATCGTGTGCACTGATTAATGTTGGAGAGCCCTCAGACTACGCCTGCCTCGTATTTAAACGAAGGGCGGGTGATCTCGGCCGAAAGGGACCTTGCATGGCCGAAGCAGCCGGTTCCATCGACTTCCAGGACCATGGCTGTATGATGTGCGGTGGAGGCGATCGCGAGCCTTAGTCCATCATGATGGACTGTAGGCGGTGAGAGAGTCCTCCGGCTCTGCTGGATAGTAGCGATCGGGCTGGAAGACTGGAGGTCGTCGCTCGGGCACCGATCGCGGTACTCCTAGGCTCAGAAGAAGCCTTTGCCTGGCCAGGAAATCTGCGGCTCTAGCCCGGAAGGCTGCGTAGGTCGTCGGCTGGGTCTTTGTGAGATGCCTGAACATAGGCGAGAAGCCCTTAAAACCTCCTAAGACCGCGTAGAGGGCGGTCTCATCGCTTACGGGCTCGCCGTTGAGGATGATCACGTCCACCCGGTCGATGTAGTCCGAGTCGGACTCATCTTCTCCTTGCTTGATTTGCATCATGCGAAGGCGACCTTATGGTCGAGCGACTCTGGTGGCGAAGTATTCCGTGAAGACGTGCGCCAGCTCGTTAAAGGAGCCAATGGACCGAGGTGGCAATGAGGTGTACCACCGGTGGGCGAGATCGTCCAGTGTCAGAGGGAACATTCGGCACCTGGTCGCGTCTGATGCCCCACACCCGGTCATGTAGATGTTGAACTTGCTCAGGTGCATCTGGGGGTCCGATCGCCCCTCGTACATGGGTGTTTGCGGGGGAGCGATCTTGTGCTGCACGGGGGCGAGCTCGATGTCGATCGCGAGCGGCTCGCTCGGCTCGGCGATCGTATTCATGGCGCCTGACCTGGATTCCAGGAGTGCCTTCACTTCGTCGAGTTGACGTTGCAATGCGGCAATCTCCGTCGCTCGGCTGCTTGCGGATCGGCTTTGGGAGCGGGAGCCGAGGCGATCGTGTACCGATCTCCGGACTCCACTGCTGCCGACCTCGGCAATATGGCGAGGGGGAGCCAGACGGCTGGGCTGCCTTCTGGGATCCGGGTAGGCCGAGCTCCTGGTGACGGACTCAAACTCCGTCGTCTCGTAGCTGGGGCCGGACTGCCCCGGTCGCCAGGTCGGGTCACTGCCCAGGCGATCGAAGACAGCGGTGCCCCGGCTGGCGAGCGCCTCTTCTTGCGGACGAGAGCCTCCTGGCGATCGTTCGGCCAGTAACGCCTTGAGCTTCCGTTTGGACTTCCGACGGGAGGCCGAGGGGGCGATAGCTGGAGGCGCGGCGAGAGCACTCCGTCGCTCCTGTAGGACGGCTATGGCCTCCTCGATTTTTTCCGTGGTTCGGAATTGATCGAGCGTGAGGCTTGGGCCGCCGTCCAGGGACGGGATCGAGCGTCTCTGACTACGGCGGCTACCTTCCACCATCGGCTGTGGCTCGGACTAGGACGGAACGAGGCGTCTGGCCGGCTAGCCGGTGGCTTTCTTCGACGCGGAGGCGGAAGACATGATTTTTGAAAGATTTCTTTGAAGCGCAGTGAGTGTCACTTCAAGTATCTGCCCCGAGAACAGTGAGTGTTCTTCGGGACGGTAGGTATAAAAATTTGAGGGTTGGATGCCCTTCCTCTAGCGCCAATTGTTGTTGCCCAAAATATTTATCCGAAATTTAATACTGCTGGAAGACGGACAACAAACAACAATTTGCGGGAGCACTTCCGAGAGACGATAAATAATACAAGATTTGCCGGGTTTGTTAGGCCCGGGCTTGAATGCTCTCGCGAGATGTTATTAATACAAATATTCGTGGATACAAGTATTAATGAGAGAAATCTAAATACAATGAGTGTAAAAAGACTACTAATCCGGCTCTTGAGCGAAGCTCGGTGTTCTTCGTCCCCGCCGATCGTCTGCTGTGTGAGAGAGGCCGAGAGAAGAGGGACCGAATGATAGCTGTTGCCAAGAGTTGGAGATTAGCCAAGTGTTGTGTATTTGCTTCTGTATTGCGTGTGAAATGCAAGAATGCCCAGCCAGAAATACAAGTGCAAGGGGCCTTGTATATATAGGGGCAGCCAAGTCTTGTCCTTAGGCGGGCGATCGCCTTCCGGCCATTATAATAGTGGGGCGACCGTCTGCCGGCCAATATTATAATGGGGCGATCACCCGGGCTGTCGGGCTAAAGTCCAAAACAGAGGCTGGCGCCAGCTGCGTGGTCCAATAAGGAGTTAGCACGCGTCCGGACTAACTGGCACATGCGGCCCTACTGACAGCTTTCGACGGACTTACTGTCACATGCGGCCCTACTGACAGCTTTCGCCGGCCAATAAGGAGTTAGCACGCGTCCGGACTAGCTAAATCGGCCCTACACAATGTACGACAACAACAATGCACAAATGCATGACAACAACGATACATGAATGTACCATAACATGATCGACACAGATGACAAAAATGATTAGAGTACTTGCCCCGAATCCTTCGAGGGCGACCGAAATGTCTAAATCATTACCAACCATTATCCTCAGTATTCGACGGTCCAGAATGTCACGGACGGTAGATAACTCATATCTTCGTCTATACCACGATGTATCCTTGATACCAAGTATACTAACAACAATTGTAAATCATATACATTATGATTTAATTCTCAAAACTCGAATACCACTTATAATCCCAAATTTCCTATGATTACGATTATAAACATTGCTATACGAATTATAAACAAATGAAACTGAAACCATTCATTAAATATTATAAACTGAGCAAGTAATAACTTGCCTCGATACCGATGAAGTCGTTACCAATTCCATCGCCGTCATCTACAAGTCCCTCGGCCCCAATCAATGCAATTCACGAACATCCTCGAACTCGACCGCAACACACGGTTATAATTACCGACCAATAATCTCAACCTATTACAATAATCGATAGACAACAAGTTCGACAAAAATCAACAATCGATAAAACCAATTCACAAACCCAACGGCTCAACAATATCTCGGTTAACCACAAGTCTGATCAAACCAACTTAAATGATCATGAATTCATAACCACAACACGAAAATACTGCATTGTCTGCCTACTTAGCGCACGTTAAACGCATAATGTAGCGTGTGCTAAGTCGCTCCCGTTAGCATGCGCTAGATAGTAAGCTTAGCGTGAGCTAATGCTGTACAGTGGCATGCATTCCAATTATCGACTAACACCTTGCGACTACGAATCCGAATGAAATGGAAATCATACTCCAAGATTAACAATAACTTTCCAGATCCAAACTCATCATCATACTCGAATCATATTCGTATTCTTATACGAATATTATATCAAAACACATAATTCGAGGTATATATCATAATGTTTATCATTTTCTTTATCATGCAAATCACATAATCAAACCAACCCGATAACAAGGATCATATCATACATAATCTGGAATACAACCTCATATCATGATTTAACTCATCTAAATCGACCACTGAAATTATCATGATTCAGAAATCCATGATTCAACCTCATCAAGTTAAACGAATCACCATTAACATGAAGAATCTTAAATAACATCCGAAAACTCTTATCATAATCCCATAAAATCTCATATAATATCGTCACATGATTATCCAACATGTTCCTCACATGTAATCATCCTTAAAAACGAGCAACTAACAAGGGATACAAATATTACCTGGATTAGATGAACCAAGAAGAAGAACACTTGAACTCCATTCCAAGAATCATGAGTAACTTGAAGAACAAGGCTTGAATCCATGCTCTCTATCTTAATCTTGTTAAAAATCACCACCTCACCGTGTTTGGGAACCTCAAGAATCTCCCAAAGCTCTCTCTATCGACTGAAGGAGAAAGAATGGATTAAATGCATCTCAAAACCCGTCTGTCCCCTTATATAATAAACATTACTAGCGCGCGCTACTCTCATAAAATAGCGTGCATTATTGCCCTAGCATGCGCTAACTGACTTTGTTAGCGTGCGCTATCGCAGTCCAGAGGCTACAGTCTGGCTTCGTACATGTGCTTACGTACGTAACGCCCATGCATTAGCGTACGTAACTTACACTCTCTAGCGTACGCAAGTCCTTGCGTTTAGCGTTCGCTAATATCAGTTGACTCGTTTGTCTGTATGCTCCGAAGACTGGTCCACACGCCGAAAGTGCTGACGAGGATAAGATTCCTTTTTGTCCAATATACCATTAGCGTGCGCTAACCTTTAGGGTTTAGCGTGTGCTAGTACTACATTACAAGTATCCGTTGACTTATCAGAACGTGCACCGGAAGTGGTCTGGTCCACACGCATATTCCTTCCGATCTGACTGCATTAGCGCACGCTATGATTTTACCTTTAGCGTGCGCTAACCCTGCATGGTAATGTGCGCTAAGCTTTACTATTAGCGTGCGCTAATAAGGCTATACTTAGCCATTTACACTGATCTTGCTCGTCGTCTCAACATACTAGATACGTATACATGACGCACTATATCCTTTGTCGACCATGTACGACAATTATACCAATACAGATGTTTCAGTTCTACAATTATTTTATCCATACTGTACAGATTCCACGCTGTACAACATAACTCGGATAAAATAACATTAAACAATAGTAATAGAAATTCTGGATATTACATATATATATATATATATATATATATATATATATAGTGTAACTTTATTTTCAGAACCCTGTTAAGTGCGAGAACTGCGAGAACCACCTTTTGTACTCCTAATAATACATAATGTACATCATGTCAATGCATACAACCCCTATTGATCTTAACCCCTAATATATAGTAGGGGTTATATATATAGTAGGGGTTATCATCAGTAGAGGCTATTATAGTAGATGTTATTATTAGTAGGAGTTATCTCCCGCAATAAAAATTGTATTTTACTATAATACCCTTTTGAATTAATAATATTTTTTAATATTTTAAAAAATCTCATTAGTTTAGAGGAGTTCTCGCAGTTCTCGCACTTAAGATAGTTCTGAAAATAAAACCCCCATATATATATATATATATATATATATAGGTAAATAGATAGATATATATGATATGATAGTAATTAAAAGCAACATATTGCCCAAAAAATTTTGACGAAACATACTACTTAGATGGTATTAAATACCGAAATTTTAGCAAAATAAGAAAAGGAAAGTTAGAAATATGTGAGAAGCTAAATATATAATTAAGGATTAAGATATTTTCTAATATGTGAAAAGCTAAACATAGAATTAATATGATCCATAATTTTAGCAAGTAGATTTTGCATAAATATATGCTCCATAGATTCAGCAAAATAATTTAAGGAAAGTATATGCTAACGGGATATGAAAACAACCGTCATTATTGGGCAATCAAAATTAAACATCCATATAAATCACCTATATTAGTTTCAATTATATATTTAATTAATTTTGTTTTTTTAAAAAATCTCAAATTGGCAAAAAAAACCCAAAAAATTACATATAAGCAAAAGCCAGAGATTGCACAAAAAGATAGAGTATTTAATATATATATATATATATCAATCAAAATATATATAGGTATATAGATAGATAAATATGATATGATAGTAATTAAAAGCAAAAGATTGTCCCAAAAATCTTGACGAAAAATATTACTTAGATGATATTAAATATCAAAATTTTAGCAAATAATAAAGGAAAGCTAAAAATACGTGAGAAGCTAAATATATAATTAATGATTAAGGCATTTATTAATATATAAAAGTCTACACAAAAAATTAATATGATCCGAAATTTTAGCAATTGTAACATGCACAGATTTTTCAAAAACGTATGCTCCATAGATTCAGCAAAATAATTTAAGAAAAGTTAAATCACAAATATTTAATCCATAAATTCAATAAAATAATTAAGGAAAATATAAAATTTGCGAGAATCCTAATATATAATTAAGGCATTAAAGTATTTATTAATAATAATATAAATATTATAGGTGACAGTAATTAAAAAGTAAAAGTTGACCAAAAATCTATAAAATGACATGCATGGTGCAAGAAAAAAACTCAGCTTGCATAATGAGATAGATGACTACAAACTTTTATTAAGATGGACATGGTATTGCCCAACCAGATACAAATGATTTAATTGATAAGCTAATATTAAAAAGAATTAAAAAAATTATTGAAAGAACCAAAAAATTACATATAAGGCAGATCAACAAGGATGTGGAAAATAATTCAATTTTGATATATTATACACACACACACATATATATATATATATATATATATATATAAAAGGATTAATTAATTAATAAGTCAACTATAAAAAAATTCAGAAAATATGTATTTTAATAACATATAAGTCAAATCAATAAGAAAGATCAAAAAAGTTTAATTATAGTACAATAAACGGATAATGAACGTAAAATAATAATATTAACAATTCTCACAGAATATGATCAAAAGAGAACAAAAAATCAAAAATTTATATTTATTGCCAATCACAATTAATATATGAATACATTGAAAATATAATATTACTCGTATTTATTACGGTCAAGAATTTAGGCAAATCACGGAAATGCTAACAAAATGTGAGAACAAGCGTCATTATTGGACAATCAAAATTAAATCCATAAAAATCACCTATTTTAGTTTTAATTATATATTTAATTAGTTTTGTTTTTTTAAAAAAATCTCAAAATTGACAAAAAAACCCAAAAAATTAGGCAAAGGTCATGAGATTGCACAAAAAATTGAGTATTTCTAATATATATATATATATATATATATATATGTGTGTGTGTGTGTGTGTGTGTGTGTGTGTATAGTAATTAAAAGCAAAAGATTGCCCAAAAAATCTTGAGGAAAAATATTACTTAGATATTAAATAACAAAATTTTAGCAAAATAATAAAAGAAAAGTTAAAAATGTGTGAGAAGCTAAACAAATTAATAGAATATGTTAATATTCTCTAAATAATCTCTTGATTATTTTGTATATTTTGTATTTGGCAATTGTATAATTAGGTGCTATAGTATAGCCTAGAGTAGGTGCTATATTATAGCCTAGTCTTAAGTAATTAGTTCTATTGATAGAGGCTAGTATTCTTGTATATAAGGACATGAGTCATTAATGAGAAATGGCACAGACACTACTATATGTATTGGCTTCACAAAAATGTGAAGTCAATAGAGTTGACTGTGAAACTTTTTTTCTTTAGCTTTACATATCTGAAGTCAATGTGTGAAGCTAAAGAACCTTTAGCTTCAATGTTTGACCGTGTGAAGCTAAAGAATTAAACTTTACCGTCAATTATGTGAAGTTAAAGCGAACGTAAAACAATTAACCTAATTACATTAGCTTCACATGGGTGAAGCTAAAGTGAACGAGGAGAATATTATTTTTTTAATCTTTGGCGTCACATATCTGACGCCATAGTTGATCGACAATTTTAAATATTATATCTTTAGCGTCACATATGTGATGCCAAAGTCAGTCCACCAATTTTAAATATTATATCTTTGGCATCACATATGTGACGTCAATGTGAGTCCAGCAATTTTAAATATTATCTCTTTGGTGTAACACCCCCAATCCGCTCAGGGATATTACACGCCGTAGAACCTTTCCTCAAGGATCTACCATGTAACACCCCCATATCGAACCGGGAATATTACACGTCGCAGACCCTCTCCGTGAGAATCCACCAGGCTAGACATCAAAACAACACATTACATTACATACCGACGAATCAAAATAACGAACCAATAGACCGATTTGGTCTTTCGTCACTGACATACAAATCAAAATAGATAAACTCATCCAGACTCATACCCACGCAAGGGTAAAATACTTGCTCCCGAAAACCTGCATGTACCTGGACACAATACAGATATCCACCCCCCGATTACTCGGGGGTTAGCAAAACTCTACTGTTTTGCTAGTGTAAGTATAAAGTGCAAAAACGAGCCATACACAACACGTTCCGAGAATACAACGAAAGACTTCCCGAGATATATTTAGTAAAAAAAAAAAATAGTTCAAGTCTTGAAAGTAGAAACGAAGCAAGTAAGCACTTTGAAAACATTTCCAAATCTCGGGAGTTTTGAGAACATTAGAAATTGAAAAGTTCTTAATTCCTCGAAAGCCATTTAGGGTCACAGCCCCAAAGTTCATTTTCCAAAATGAAAATCCATTAACAAAACACGGGGTCCACGACCCAACCATTCCGGTCACAAAACATAGGGTCCACGACCCGATCATCCACTTCAGTCACTTACAAGGACACATTACACATAACACATTATTCCTATGCCATTCTAGCCAAGCACCAAGACTCGATATATAATGTCTCTCGACCCCGAGCACAAAGCATTGTGATACTCCGGACAATATCACAATTGACGAAAACATCAACGTCAATATCACAGAAACCACACTTGGTAACCCGTGGCCGTACCCATTAGTATCGGCCCCCAGAGGCCCCGTCGGACCGTCCCCAGGTGGGAAACCACTTCCGCGGCCGTACCCATTAGTATCGGCCCCCAGAGGTCCTGTCGAACCGTCCCCAGGTGGAAGAACATCAACACACACACCCAAGTCCACTTCTGTGGCCGTACCCATTAGTATCGGCCCCCAGAGGCCACATGGCATCCCCAGGTGGAAGAGTAACAACTCGCAGATTACAAAACCACAACTCTCAAAGGTCAAACACACAAAATATATATAGTCGAGGTACCTTGCTAGAATGGCCACATTATCCAACACGTACTCACGACCCAGAACTATATCAATTCACAAGGGAGCACAAGATCTCAACAGCACCAAACGACACAACTAGTATCACACAACTCGCATATCCATCCATAACCACATGACTCCAAGCACATAATTTCACAAGAGAATTACACTTTACACCGACGCCATAATCATACATAATGACATCACACGAAAGTAAGGTGATCCTATACTCGTCACTAGCACACATATCCAACTAAGCATATTAATTCCAGACACACACGGTTCACCTTTACGAAAACCATGATGGTAAATATACCGATTCTTTTAAGGAAGTATTGAAAAGCATATCAATTCCTTTGAAAGTTAATTATAAACATTCATAAATCACGTATCGAAAATTACCAACTAATATATCCACAAAACACGTAATGTATGGGCAAGATACTTGCCTCGAATAACCACAACGCGGAGAATCGACCGAAGTAGGTTGGCACGAACTGACTATGAACTCACCGATTCTACCGAACGCCAACTCGCGATAATAAACTATGAAGGACAAATATAACAACGAAAATGAATTCCAAAGTACGACCCAACGCCGCTGAATTCAAGGAACGAATGACGAAAATTCAAGGATTTTCCCCAAAACGGTCAAGAACACGATTCATCCCGTCAAAACACGAAAACGAAATTCCAAGTTGAAATATGGATATACAACCCATAGAATGTGTTTAACAACATCATTTAACCACAATCAATCCATCAAAAACGGATGAAAACGAGATCGAGGACAAATCCCCCAAAAAGTCGATTCGAAGGAAATCAAGAAATATACTTCGATTCGACGAAGAACAATGGATTAAATGATGTTAAACAAAAGAATACTACCAAGATTAATCATACCCATCATGAATTAATCAACAACACGGAACGAATCGGACAAAAATGCAAAAACCCCCAAATTCACGAAATTAGGGTTCTAAGAAAGATTACCTTGATTCGCTGGATCAAAGGATGATATAAGATGATCTATTGATGTTATGAACTCAAGAACTTCGTGGATTTGTTGTCAAACTACATGGCTTCGCCACCCTCGAATCGCCAGCCTATGATAGAAGAGGAAGAAAGTGAGAAATGAATGAAAATGTGACTGCTCTGTCACATTTATACTGGGCCGGACTAGCGCGCGCTAGGCTGCCGAGCTAGCGTGTGCTTGTTAGGAATATGCCCTTGAATGTCACTCAGGGGATGAGAGAGTAGGGGCATTGTACTTGTAATTATGAAATAAATAATAAAAAGGCAATTCGATTCATTCACTGTTTATTGTATTTCAATTGCATTCTTGACTTGGTAAACATTGAAGTGAAGTCCATGTAAATAAACTGAACATTCCATTCTCGTTATGGGATAAGAGAAAATGCACTGGAAGTGTTTAAAGTTTATTTACGAAAATCGTTCGCAAGTCAATAAACTTAAATGGGCATTAAGTTTTAATAAGACTTGTATAACTGATGCTAGGACGTGTGCACGTCTTGATAGCATAGTTATAAAGTATATTGGTGGGACCAGTATACTCGAACACGACTCATACTCGATTGATCACATGGTATTCACTCTCGAAGAGTCGATGACGAATCAAAGGTTGTGATAGTGTATGTGGACCTTTGACTTGAGGATTGATGAAGATGTGCCTGTGACGTTTAGTTTGTCATTAGAGTAGTTAGACTCATTTGCTTAATTGCTGAGTCGACCTCGAAGTGCGGACTATACGGGCAGGTAGCAGTCTTTACTGTATGCCAAGAAAGGATTTTATCTCCTTTTAGTGAGCAGGCGTATGTCCTATACGGTTAATGGCAAATAAGATCATGAGTCTTTGGCCAAAGCATTCTGATATAGTCGTATTAGATACACTATTAATCAGTCGGTCTTGATTTGCATTAATACATGTATATAGTCTAGTCAATAGTAGGGTTTGACTTTACCGTGACCCGAAGACTTGACCGGGACATCTGATAAAGGGTCTATACGTATATAGTATTCACGACATAATGGTTCTGGAATGATCCCTTCATTCGTTCTCAGTCGGGGTTTACAGTGCGGCCTGCTAGGCTGGCTAAGTTCTGCCCGCACTCATTGGTTCCTCCCAATGCCGGCTGAGATGGACCTACGGAGTCGCGCATCAGGAGCGTTGACGGATAAATGTGACTTTATTATCTCTCTATAAATATTAGATATTAGATATCTAATTATGATTTATTAGATAAATCAAAATAGCGGTCTTATGAATTAAAATTAAGTTACCGGGTGATTAATTTAATTCATAAATTATATTTCTTAGAGAAATATATTTGTATTTGATATTATTAATTACTTAGATTAATTAATTAATATAAATACATTAGGTGATTAAACGGAGTGTATTTAGCAGTCGTTTGTGAACGTCAGTACACGAGCCGAGTGACTCGGCTCGTTTTCTAGGAAACTTCCACCATGGCCGACCTCCCTCTCCCCACATCACATGGAATCATTTCCATGCATGTGTATGTGTTAGTTGTATTTTTGTTATTATGTGTTGACATTTTATCTCAATTATATGATTTGTATTATATGTTTGAGATAATATAAAAACAACACATTATAACAACTAACACATACACACATATTTTCAGCTTAAGAATCTCTCTTCTGGCCGTGAGAGTTGTGAGGAAGGGAGAGAATTTTATTTTTTCCAATTTTCATCTTAGAGGTGAAAGGAATTCAACAAAAAAATAGAGGGAAAATTCCTACGGTAACTTCCTAGCCGTGTTCTTGGAGAACGAAGTTACGTCGAATTTTCCGGGCAACTTCCGATGCGTGTGAAGTAGAGGCTTCGAATTTTCGGTGCTTGGAACGAAGGGTTTTCGTGTTCGGGACGGGATCGTGATCATCGTCTACATTTTACGAAGATTTATTTCAAAGGCTTCAAGGGTATGAATCTTTATCTTTGTATTTATTTTTTCGTATATACGTTACTTGATCGATCCTGTTTGGGATTCGTATTTATTTCCGCTGCGTATTTTGTTTTATTTTCGGAATCCCAACAGTGGTATCGGAGCGAGGTCAATGTTTCCGTATATACGATTATTTGTGCATTTTGAATGCTTTTGGATGATGATTATGATTTAGAATCATGTTTGGAATAATTGTAGATTTTAAATTGTTCGTTGTAGCATCACGTTTTTTGAAACGGGCCGAAAAAGCGAAGAAACGGCTGTCGGCGAGGTGCTAGCGACCTTGCACGTACTGCCAGATCGCCGAGCATGATCAGCCATGATCGGCCATGTCTCGCCACGGCGGCGAGAATGATCGGCCACTGCCGGCGGTGTGTCATGGCCGGCCGATCGACAACGAGACACGGAGTGCGCGACGGTCGCCAGAGTGCCGAGGCCGCACGGCGGGGACGCCATGGATGGCATCGGGCGCAAGTGAAGAGTCACCGGGACGGCGTGATCGGACGGAGAATCACGCGAGTAAGCCGTAGGAGCACGGACGCCTTGTGGGAAGCGGATCGCCCAAGGGCATTCCGGATCGACATGTTGGGGCTGTCCGTGTATGAGGGGACGCGGCAAGGCCGGACGAGCGATCGTGTGGGACAAGGCACGACAGGACAAGGCCGAGTCTGGGAATAGGACTCGAGCCGGGCGGCGGACGCGGCATGGGATGCGGGCGCGGCCGGCGTGCTTGCGCGCGCGCGAGGTGCGAGGGAGACCCTCCCCCCTATAATAGGCCTAGACGAAAAAAGCCTTGTGGGGGCAGTAGACATTGAAAAGCTGAGGAGTCACTCAGCAGGAAAGACTCGACCGAAAACAACTAGAAGCGGACCGGCTTGGTCCAGGAGGTTCGGGAAGAGTCTGGAACATGGTAGAGACGGGCCCAGATGGTCGGGCCGAGACGGGCCGGTGCGGGCGGAGACGGGCCGATGCGGGCCGGGACGGACAGAGACGGGCCGGGCGCCCGGGATGATGGAAGAACCTTCTAGGAGCCTCCTAGAAGGAGAGAGCTACTTGGAGACTTGTAGAATAGTCTAGAGTTATGTTTGTAAGACTTGTGTGTAGACAAGTGCAAAGTATTCTAGATGATTGTACTTGGAAATATCTAGAATAGGATAGAAGTATGTGGATTGTATAGGATGTTCTAGAGTCCTCCAAATGAGGAGGTGGATAGAAGTTTCTAGGTCCTAGGAGTAGTATAAATAGGCTTGAGGTTGGCTCATTTGCATCAACCCTCAAAGACTCAACATTCTTGTGTACTTGTAAGGTTTGTGAAATAGTGAAGTGTTTTACTCTCAACTCCCAAGTGTTTAAACCCCTCCTTTCATACTTAGCAACCGAGTGAGTTAGGCTTACTAGCTAGATCGAGGCAATTCTAGTCTAGTGCCGCACGGGTCCGAAGAGCTTTCGAGTGCTCAAACCCAACCCCGTGACAAGTGGTATCGGAGCCACGCTAGTGGTTCAAGGAGCTTCCGCATTGAGACGTTACTGAGAGGTTTTGTGCAAGGAGGACCGATGGAGACTACGTCGAGCATCACCAAAGTTCAACCCGGCCAGGAGAAGGACAAGTCCAAGAAAGGGTCTAGGGACAAGTCCGTGGAAAGAGGTGTTGCCATGGAAGCACGAGTGGCTCAGCTGGAGGAAACCATGGGCAAGCACGAGAATGCTCTCGAGGCGTGGAGCAATGTGGCCGATCAGGTGACGGAGATGAGCGAGTCGTTGGAGGAGCTTGAGAATCGGGTGACGGGCACCCTTAACGCGTTGCGACGCGACTTGTGTGAGGAGATCCTTGAAGCTGTCAGGAAGGAGGTTCGGTCGACGATCGTAGCCTTCCGAGAGGAGATCATAGGGAGGATCGAGACCACGAAGGAAGAACAACACTGTACGAGCGGGCAATGGCCCACGGCAGGGACCAGCGGGGTGTGGCACCCCATCGAATCGACATCCCCTGGCCGTGTTCGTTCCAAGGATCGCGGAATGGTAGGGAAGTGGATGACTTCCTGTGGAACATGGAGCGTTACTTTGGTGCATCGGGGATAGCAGATGATGCGACCAAGTTGCAGACGGCTCCATTCTTCTTAGCAGATGTGGCGCTGCTATGGTGGAGAAGGCGCGAAACAGAGATCGCGCATGGTACATGTCGGATGGAGACATGGGAGGATTTCAAGGCCGAGTTCAAGCGGCAGTTTTACCCGGAGAATGTTGAGTTTGAGGTCCGGGCTAGGTTGAAGGAGTTGACACACAGCAAGGCGATCAAGGACTATGTGAAGGAGTTCCAGGAGATCGTGCTGGAGTTGCCTAGCCTTAGTGAGTAGGAAGCTTTGTTCGCGTTCGTGGATGGGCTAAAACCGTGGGCAAAGTTGGAGGTGCAGCGGGCCAAGGCACAGAACGTGTCCGAGGCGATTGCGATAGCGGAACGGCTGATCGAGTTGAAACCCGGCCCGGGGAGGCGGAAGTCGGGAGGGACGAGGCGGCATCGACGCAGGACAAGTCGTACTGGGTAATGCGGATAGGGCGCGAGGATGGCGAGCCCAAGGGCGGCAAGCGGTCGAGTGGGCTCGGACTTGCCATGGGTGCGGGAGTGCGAGACCATCTCGTAGCGGGGTCCGAAGAAAAAGAAATGTGAAATTTCTTTGGAGCACGGAGCATTCGGCGAGGCAATGCTCGAAGTTTCGAGGGTAGCCGCCATGGAGTACACCAAGGCATGGGACGATGCCGAGGTGATGGGACATCGATGGCGCTTCAAGTGTTGAACTCGGCCATAGGGATGGCATCGCGGGACGGAGCACCGCTTGAGGAAATCTGTTGTATGTGTGGGGTGATCAATGGGAAACCCGTCAAGGCGTTGGTCGACACGGGGGCGATTACAACTACATTGACGAAGCACGAGAGGTTGGGACTTCAGGTCATCGAGGGCGAAGTGGATGAAGTCGAATAATGCACCACCGTTCGAGTTACGAAGTCGCCAATGGGGTGCGACTAAAGATTGGCACGTGGGAACCGCGTGCACTTCAAGGTGACGAGCATGGATGATCGGGACATAATCTGGGCATGGACTTCTGAAGAAGAACAATGTTGGCGTAGTTCCGCACAAGAGGGCCTTGCGTGTGTGATCAAGCCAAGCTGCAGAAATACGCTTGACCACGAGCCTTGAGACAAGCCATGTCGGCACTCAAGTACGTGAGGAAGCTTGAGGAGGAGCGAGTTACCACCTTGGAAGCGATTCGGTTCATCGAGGGCCGCCACGTCGCCGAGGCGTCGGCGAAATGGGCGGGGAGAATGTCATGGCCGGCGATCGACAACGAGACATGGGTGCGCGTGACAGTCGCACGAAGTGCCGAGGGGCCGGCACGAGCGGACGCCATGGATGGCATCGGCCGCAAGTGAAGAGTCGGCCGGGACGGCGTGATCGGACGGAGAATCACGCGAGTAAGCCGTGGGAGCACGGACGCTTGCGTGGAAGCGGATCGCCCAAGGGGCATTCGGATCGACATGTTCGGGGCTGTCCCGTGGCCAGGGGGCCTTGGCAAGGCCGGACGAGCAGCAGTCGTGTGGGACAAGGCACGACGGGACAAGGCCGAGTCTAGGAATAGGACTCGAGCTGGGCGGCCGGATGCGGGCATGGGATGTCGGGCGCAGCCGACGTGCGCGGGTGCGCGCGCGCGAGGTGCGAGGGTGACCCTCCCCCCCTATAATAGGCTTAGACGGAAAAAGCCTTGTGGGGGCAGTAGACATTGAAAAGCTGAGGAGTCACTCAGCAGGAAAGACTCGACCGGAAGCAACTAGAAGCGGACCGGCTTGGTCCAGGAGGTTCGGGAAGAGTCTGGAACATTGTAGAGACGCAGGCCGGATGGTCGGGCCGAGGCAGGGACGGGGCAGTGCGGTCGGGCCGGGCGTCGGGCCGGAACGGACGAGAGAGGCAGGCGCCGGGATGATGGAAGAACCTTCTAGGAGCCTCCTAGAAGGATAGAGCTACTTGGAGACTTGTAGAATAGTCTAGAGTTATGTCTGTAAGACTTGTGTGTAGACAAGTGTAGAGTATTCTAGATGATTGTACTTGGAAATATCTAGAATAGGATAGAAGTATGTGGATTGTATAGGATGTTCTAGAGTCCTCCAAATGAGGAGGTGGATAGAAGTTTCTAGGTCCTAGGAGTAGTATAAATAGGCTTGAGGTTGGCTCATTTGCATCAACCCTCAAAGACTCAACATTCTTGTGTACTTGTAAAGTTTGTGAAATAGTGAAGTGTTTTACTCTCAACTCCCAAGTGTTTAAACCCCTCCTTTTATACTTAGCAACCGAGTGAGTTAGGCTTACTAGCTAGATCGAGGCAATTCTAGTCTAGTGCCGCACGGGTCCGAAGAGCTTTCGAGTGCTCAAACCCAACCCCGTGACAAGTGGCTCGGCCAGGCAGCCCTCGTATTTTTGGCCCGATTTTGAATCGGGCCGTGGGCTGGGCCTAAAATCGGATTGTCCGGGACTCCGTTTTAAGTTTATATTTCGTTTTAATTATTTCCCAAAATTTAAATTGGATTTTAATTTGACTAAATTAATATTTGGAATATTTTTTTAGTTAAAGGAAATAAATTAAACGAAAATATTATTTTGGCCGGATTACTTCGAATGAATTTAAATGACGATTATTATTATTAATTGGATTAATACCATTAAAATTGAATAGATTAATTTTATATTGATTGGATTAATATCTTAATTGATTATTTAATTTTAATGCCACTTTATATTAATTGGATTAATATAGTAGAAATTGAATAGATTAATTTATAGATTAATTAGATTAATTTATATTAAGAATAATTGTTTAATTTCGTTGCCATTACATGTTGTATGGAATCCTTATGTGATGGTGATATAGCTCGTGGACTTAGTTTTTTGATTTGTTCGATTCGATTGGGTTGTAAAGGCCATTTTGAGCCTATTTATATTTACTAGAAAAACTTGTATAGGATGCAATTTTTCTATGATGTAATTATTATTTTGGGTATGAAGAAGACCGAAGACAACCGACCGAGAAGACGAAGAATCGAAGACTGTTTTTATTGGGTCATTCGCTTGGCCGGTGCTTAGAATTAGGTCCATGAGCTATATGTTGGTAGTAACTAGGTTCTTGTTTTACATTTTCATTTTGAATGATTGGCAAACCAACAAACGCGTATAATTGAATTAATGTGCAAAGTGTAACATTAATCGCGAAATTCTCCCGACTACAAAGACTAAGTTTGAAAAAGGTTACGATATTTCCTACCCTCCATCAAACTCGTAGAAAATTGATACAGTTTGGTGTGCTATGCTTAGAGTTATCGGGGTAGTACATTTGGTAGAGGTTGAAAAATTCTTGAGTGCATTAAATGCCTTCGGTTGGTGATAAATTTCGCCCCTAGAAACACGATAGGTTGCGGGTGAGATTCAATAGTCAAGCGATGAGCGTTGATGGTCAACAACTTAGATAGTCTGGGTTGCCAAGAAACGATAGGTTGAGGGCATGAAGACTAGGGGTAAAAGAAGATCAAATCATCCGTTAGACGGGTTGGTGTTAGACACCACTTTGAGAAATTAATTGGCAAGAAACACGATAGGTTGCGTCTGTTAAAATTTGTAAAGAACTTGATCACCACTAAGAAGTCGATCTAACCATGATTTCCGGATTATAACATGGGAGTGTATAATTCCGATAAAATTAGTGGGAGCCGAGACAAGAATTATACAAGACCTTAAGTTCTATACTCGGTCATAATTAAACAAGTCACTAATTTAATCTTGTCTAAATCTTTGCAGAAAACGAAATTGAATCTCTCTAAAATGGCTAAAAACCCACTTGCAATACTACTTGAAAAGAATCTCCTAACTGGCCCTAACTTTGTTGACTGGTTGCGGAATCTGATGATTGTACTCAGTATGGAGTCTCTGGGATACGTCTTGGAGGCGGACATTCCACCGACTCCAATCCGGACTAGGGGTAATCAGGAAGACATTGACGTCCATGAAAAATGGGTCAAGGATGATGTGCTAGTCCGTGGTTTTATGATGGGCTCAATGACTAATGAGCTGCAGAGAGCGCACGAGAAAATGACTTCTGCTAGGCAGATTCTCGCACACTTGACCGAACTTTATGGAGAGCACAGTAGGACTGCTAGATATGAGATATCAAAGCAATTGTTCGGTGCTAGGATGAAAGAAGGGGAGAAAGTGGGAGACCACGTCCTCAAGATGATCTCTATGATTGAGAGGCTCGAGGTGCTCAACTTTAATATGGATTTATCCCTTCAAATTGATCTCATCCTTCAATATCTACGACTCTTTCACGCGGTTTGTAATGAATTTCAAGTAATGAAATTACATGCATATTAGTGGGCTAATGAATAAGCTGGTGGCGCGATCTAACATGAAGACTAAACCGAGAGAGGCTACTCTTGTGATTTCTTCTGGGCCTAAGAGGTCCAAGAACAAGAAGAAAAAGACCTACGAGCAGTACAAACCCAAGAAAGTGGTGCAAAAAGGAAAGGGCAAGGCCCGAAAGGTTCAAAAGGTAGGCGGTCCAAAACCTACGGACAAATGCCTTGAATGCGGTGAGCTGGGCCACTGGCGAAGGACTTGTCCCAAGATTAATGGCGCATCAGGTACGGAACTTTTTGTTTTTGAAACTAATTGTTCCGCTACTGTATATTCTGCTTCATGGATTCTAGATTCAGGTGCCACTTCTCACATTTGTACTATGAATCAGGATCTGGAACGAAGAAAACTTGAAGCTAGGGAAATAATGATCACTGTTGGAAGCGGACAAAGTGTCGAGGCAACCGATATTGGATCAATCCTTCTGGGTTTAGAATCTGGTTTTATTTTGACATTAGATGAAGTACTTGTTTTGCCCAAGGGGCATAAAAACATTGTATCCATTCCAGTCTTAGACCGGAAAGGATTTTGTTTCTTCATTGGCAATGGTAGTTGTAAAATTTAATTTCGAAATAAATTGGTTGGAACAACTACATTGTTGAATGGTTTATATCATCTGAACATGCAAAATAAAACAACAGTGAACACTATAACTAGGAAACGTGGTAGGCAAGATACTAATCAAGCTCTTAAATGGCACCTTAGACTTGGTCATGTTGGTCAGACCAAGGTTCAGAAAATGGAAAAAGATGGACTTTTAAGTCCATTGGGTGTAGAACCCTATCCAACTTGTGAATCTTGCCTTAGAGGCAAAATGACTAAGTTCCCCTTTACAGGGACTTTTGTAAGGGCTTAGATAAACTTAGATTGGTGCATACCGATGTTTGTGGTGCTTTAGAAGTAGCAGAGACGGATATCAATATTTCATAACGTTCATAGATGATCATACTAGGTATGGGATTGTGTACTTAATGAAACATAAATCAAGCCTTTGCTAAATTCAAAGAATTTAAGGCCCTAGTTGAAAAACAAACTGGATGTCATATCAAAGCACTTGGTCGGACCGAGGTGGCGAATATATGAGCACCGAGTTTGATGAGTTCCTTAAGGAACATGGAATAGTTTCACAATTCACGCCTCCGGGAACCCCACGGTTAAATGGTGTTTGAAAGGAGAAATCGGACTTTGTTGGACATGGTTCGCTCCATGTTAAATTACACTGATTTACCTATTTACCTGTGGGGGTATGCCTTACTAACCGCTGCCTATATCCTAAATAGATGTCCTTCCAAATCTGTTCCTATCACTCCGCATGAGATGTGGAAGGGTAAGAAACCAAGCCTTAATCACATAAGGATTTGGGGATGTCCAACCTATGTCAAAAAGGCTAAGGTGGACAAACTGGAAGCGAGGTCCATAAAAGGACGTTTCATAGGATACCCAGAGGACTCGATGGGTTATCTATTCTACATGCCAGAAGACCATAGGGTCGTTGTGGCATTACAAGCGCACTTCCTTGAGGATGAATTCATTCAGGAAGGTGGCTCGGGTAGAAATATCTCTTTGGAAGAGCATAATGAAACTCCTAAGGAGACATCTGATCAGGGATCAAGTGTTAGGAATATGCCCTCGAATGCCACTCAGAGGATGAGAGAGTGAGAGCAATTGTATTGTAATTATGAATATTATATTTAATAAGGCAATTATTATTTCTATATTATTGTATATCACTGGCATTGTGATTTGGTATATAGAATAGTAGTCCTTGCATTTGAGAGTGAACATTCTACTCCTTATAGAGATAAGGAGATAGGCACTAGAAGTGTTTAGAGCTCGAATGCTTAACTAGTTCGCAAGTCGATAAAACTTAACAGGACATTAAGTTTTAATAAGACTTGTATAAGCGATGCTAGGGCGTGTGCACGTCTTGATAGCATAGTTATAAGTATATTGGTGGGACCAGTATACTCGAACACGACTCATACTCGATTGATCACACGGTATTCACTCTCGGAGAGTCGATGACGAATCGAAAGGTTGTGACAATATACGTGGACCTTTGACTTGAGGGTTCGGTAGAAGATGTATACGTGACGTTTAGTTTGTCATTAGAGTAGTTAGACTCATTTGCTTAATTCTTGAGTCGACCTCGAAGTGCGGACTATACGGGCAGTAGCGATCTTTCTTTATGCGCCAAGAAAGGATTCTATCTCCTGTTAGTGAGCAGGCGAATGTCCTATACGGTTAATGGCAAATAAGATCATAAGTCTTTGGCCAAAGCATTCTGATATAGTCGTATTAGATACACTATTAATCAGTCGATCTTGATTTGCATTAACACATGTATAGAGTTTAGTCAACAGTAGGGTTTGACTTTACCGTGACCCGAAGACTTGACCGGGACATCTGATGAAGGGTATATACGTATATAGTATTCACGACATAATGGTTCTGGAATGATTCGTTCATTCGTTCTTAGTCGGAGTTTACAGTGCGGCCCTCTAGGCTGGCTAAGTGCTGCCCGCACTCATTGGTTCCTCCAAATGCCGGCTGAGACGAACCTATGGAGTCGCGCAATAGGATCATTGATGGATAAATGTGAATTAATAATCTCTCTTATAATATTAGATATTAGATATCTAATTTTGATTTATCGGATAAATCAAATAGCGGTCTTATGAATTGTAAGTAAGTTACTGGGTGATTACTTTAATTCATAAATTATATTTCTTAGAGAAATATATATTTGTGTTTGATATAATTAATTAATTAGATTAATTAATTAGTCCAAACACATTGGAAATAAAATGGATTCGTTTGACGAACATCCGGTACACGAGGATTCGTTTTGTGAACATCGATTACGAGCGAGTAAATTCGACCCGTCTTCTTGGAAATTTCCCTTAAGGCCGCCCCCCTCCCTCTCTTGTCTCTTTCATACTTATTTTATGTCACTAGGTTACATATGTGAGGTGTATTTGATACCCTCAATCATGTGTTAAAGGAAGACTTTCATTTTTTTATAAATAAAAGTCTTTAAAAAGGAGAGATGACTACTTCTTCTTGCTTGAACTCATAATCACGAATTTGAGAGAGAGAGTAAGGTTAAAAACTTCATCTTGATCTTAGAGACAAGATATAAGAATAATACATTGAGAGAGAAAATTCCTACAAGCTTCCCTGGCCGCATTCTTGAAGAAAGGAAGCTTGTCGATTTTTCCATCAAGTTCAGCGTGTGAAGTAGAGGCATCTTGCTTTAGGTGCTTGGAACGAAGGTCTCTTCATCATCATCATCATCATACGAAGGTTTTCAGAGACATCATAGGTATGTGACTTTGATTCCTTGATCTTCGTATTTTTCTTTTCGTATATCGTTACTTGATCGATCCTCTTAGGGATTCCGTTTATTCTTCATTGCGTTTATTTTACGTGGAATCCCAACGGTGGTATCGGAGCGAGTCAAATATATCGTATATACGATCATCTTTGCATTTGGAATGTTATTTGATGATGTTTATGATTTAGAATCATAATAGATATAATCGAAGAAATTTAATCGTTCGTAGTAAGTCAAGTTTCGACTATTTTATGTGAATTATAAATCTGAAAAATTTGATTTTTGTTGATTTATAAGTTCTTCATGAAGTTAAGAATCTGTTTCGTTTTGGGCGAGTGAAAAAATGAGAAAAAGCGGGGTTAAACACGAATACCTACGAAGACGCAGTGCCGTGGCAGCTGCTGGGCTTCTTTGCTGGCGGCCGAGTGACTCGGTAGGCTCTGTAGCTTCTCGGCCCGGCTGCCGGCGATGGCGAAGTGACTCGGTCGGCGGTTTCGGGTTTTCGGCCGATTTTGAATCGGGCCGTGGGCGATACCGGAATTTAGGGACTCCATTTGTGTTTATATTTCGTTGTAATAATTTCGAAATTTAAATTGGATTTAATTGGATTTATTAAAATATTTGGAATATTTTTTTAAGGAAATTATTAGACGAGAATATTGTTTTGGCGGATTACTTTGAGCGGATTAAAATGACGATTATAAATATTAATTTGATTAATATTGTAGAAATTAAATAAATTAATTTTTATATTAATTGGATTAATATATTAATTGATTATTTAATTTCATTTACCGTTACATGTTGTATGGAATGCCTTATGTGATGGTGATATAGCTCGTGGACTTAGTTGTTGATTTGTTCGATTCGATATGGTTGTAAAGGCCATTTTGAGCCTATTTCTTTTTACTAGAAAATATGTATAAAAGGACGTATTGTTCAATGATGTAATTATTCATATGGCTATGACGAAGACCGAAGACGACCGACTAGAAGACGAAGAATCAATGCTGTATTTTTCCTTTCTTTATTTGGCTTGGCCCAATACTTAGGAAAAAGTCCATGAGCTATATGTTGATAGTAACTAGGTTGCTATTTATCGTTTTTTATTTTGAATGATTGACAAACCACAAACCGCGCTTATAAACGGATTAATGTGCAAAGTGTAACATATAATCGCGTTAATACTCCCACTTACAAACACTAAGTTATAAAGGTTACGAGGTTTCCTACCCTCCGTCAAACTCATGGAAAATTGAAATGTAAACCGGAATATTATTCTTCTGAGTATGTCGGGGTAATATTTTTGGGGAAAGTTGATAAATTCCTAGAGTGCATTAGATGCCTTTGGTTGTGACAAATCAAACCCCTATAAACCGTATGGGTTGCCGGGTAAGATTCAATTGTCAGGCTAATAGGAGTTGACGGTTTAAACTTAGATAGTTCAGCGAGCCATAGAAACCGAATGGGTTGAGGGCAAGTGAACTAGGGGTAAAAGAAGATCGAATTATCCATTAGATGGGTTGGTATTAGACACCACTTTATAAAGAATAATAGAATATAAACCGTATGGGTTGCCCCCTATTAAACTTTATAAAGAAATCGATCACCACTATGAAGTCACCCAAGACTTCCGGATTTAACATGGGAGTGTGTAAATGCCGATAAAATAGTAGGAGCTGAGTTATGAATAAAGAAAGTCCTTAAATTCTTTACTCGGATCATAATTAAACAATCACTAACGAATCTCAAATTATTCTCTGCAGTTAACAAAAATCTCAATATGACAATGAACCCACTCGCTATACTACTTGAAAAGAACGTCTGGTAGTCCGAACTATGTGGGCGGCCGGAACTTGAGGATTGTCCTAACTATGGGAATCTTTGGGATACGTCTTGGGCGGACATCCCGGCGGCTCCTGCAAGAACCGAGCCAATCGGGAAGATGTCGATGCCCATGAGAAATGGGTAAAGGCGACATAAGAGTGCGAGGGTACATGTTAGGCTCAATGACCAATGAGCTTCAACGTGCCCATGAAAAGATGACGTCTTCACGAGCCATCTTAGCGCACTTGGCTGATCTCTATGGAGAGCATAGTCGAACTGCTAGATATGAGATATCAAAGCAATTATTCGGCGCCAGGATGAAGGAAGGAGAGAAGGTTGGGGACCATGTCCTCAAGATGATCTCGATGATTGAGAGATTGGAAGCTCTTGATTTTCAGATGCATGCATCTCTCCAAACTGACCTTATCCTGCAGTCACTTCCTGACTCCTTTTCCCAATTTGTCATGAACTTCAACTGCAATGAGATTGCATGTAACTTAGTGGGCTAATGAACAAGCGACTGCCTTGATCTCGGATGAATACAAAGGGAAAGGAAGCTGCACTTGTAATTTATTCTAAGACTTGGAAGTCCAAGAATAAGAAGAAAAAGAACAAGAAGCAGTTAGGTCTGATAGCCAAGATCGACAAGGGAAGGGGCAAGGCCCCAATGGTTCAAAAGAGCAAAAAGGCCAAGAAAACGGATGTATGCCTCAACTGCGGTGAGCTAGGCCACTGGAAGAGGTATTGTCCAAAGCTTGACCGTAATGCGCCTTCAGGTACGGAACTATTGGTTTTAGAAACAAATTGTTCTGTAACTATATATTCTACTTCTTGGATACTTGATTCCGGTGCGAGTTCTCACATTTGTACAATGAATCAGGATCTGGGCAAGTAGGAAAGGCTGGATTCGGGGAGGTGATGGTCACCGTCGGAAGTGGGCATAGTTTGAGGCTTCGATATCGGATCCCTTATGTTGGATTTAGAATCTGGTTTTATTCTCACTTTAGATGATGTACTTGTTTTGCCCAAGGGGCACAAGAATATTGTATCAATTCCGGTCATGGACCGAAAGGGATTTCACTTCTTTATTGGAGATGGGTCCTGTCGTATTTATTTGAAATAAATTGGTTAGTCTTGCTACATTATTAAATGGTTTATACCATTTAAATTTAAAGAATAAGACAAGCTGTGAACACTATAACTAGAAAGCGTGGTAGGGATGAAGCAGACCAAGCACTTAAGTGGCATCTTAGACTTGGTCATATCGGTCGGACCAAGGTTCATAAAATGGAGAAAGATGGGCTTACGGGTCCATTGGGATCAGATCCTATCCAACTTGTGAATGTTGCCTTCAAGGAAAAATGACTAAGTTACCCTTCGCGAGGACTTTTGAAAGAGCTGCTTGAAAAACTTGGATTGATCCATACAAGCGTCTGTGGCCCTTTTCAAGTGGCACGAGGCGGCTTTGATATTTCATTACATTCACTGATGACCATACGGTATGGATTCGTGTACTTAATGAAACATAAGTCTGAAGCTTTTGATAAATTCAAGGAATTTAAAGCCCTAGTTGAAAATCAAGCAGTAACCGTGTTAAGACTCTTGGTCGGGCCAAGGTGGTGAGTACATGAGTACCAAATTTGATGAGTTCTTAAAAGAACTAGGAATAGTGTCACAATTCACTCCTCCGGCTACTCCACAATTAAATGGTGTATCGAAAGAAGGAACCAAACCTTGTTGGACATGGTTCGCTCCATGCTTAACTATCTTGATCTACCGATTTATACGTGGGGTTACGCGCTCCTTCTTTGCTGTACATATCTTGAGCAGATGTCCTTCCAAATCCATTCCTAAGACTCCCATGAGATGTGGAGAGGTAGGAAACCAAGTCTTAATCACATTAGGATTTGGGGATGCCACCTTATGTCAAGAAGACTAAAGTAGAGAAATTGGAAACTAGGTCTGTGAAAGGTCGTTTCATAGGATATCCGAGGATTCCATGGGATATCTATTCTACATGCACGAAGATCATAGGATCATCGTTGCTATACAAGCACACTTCTGGAAGATCGGTTTATTCGGAAGGAGGGCGAGTAGAAATATTTCTTTGGAAGAAATAAAAGAAACACCAAATGAGACACCTATGCAAGATACAAGAACCGAACCTTCTGAAATACAAATACAACCTCGCAAGTCTAGTAGAATTTCTCAATTACCTGAGAGGTATGGCTATCTGCATCAAGAGGAACTGGGTGTCCATGAGATGACAGAAAGTAGTCAAGAGAATGATCCTTCTACATACGACCAAGCAATGGTAGACGTTGACTCCACCAAGTGGCAAGAAGCTATGGAAGCTGAGATAGACTCAATGCATACTAATCAGGTCTGGACTTTAGTAGATCGTCCTAAAGGCATAGTGCCTATTGGAAACAAATGGATCTATAAGAGAAAAAATGATGGAGATGGCAAGGTTGATACCTATAAGGCCAGGCTTGTGGCAAAGGGTTATTCCCAAAGAGAAGGAATCGATTACTTCGAGACCTTCTCGCCTGTAGCTATGATTAAGTCTATTCGCATGATGCTTGCTATAGCAGCCCACTTAGATTATGAAATATGGCAAATGGATGTGAAAACGGCATTCCTAAATGGATTCCTCGAGGAGGAGATTTATATGGAGCGACTAAGGGATTCATATCTCAAACCAATATTCATAAAGTATGCAAACTTCAGCGTGCCATTTATGGATGAAGCAAGCTTCACGGAGTTGGAATCTTCGTTTTAACGAGGCAGTCAAAGAGTTTGATTTTGTCCAAAAGCGAAGAAGAGCCTGTATTTACAAGAAGGTTAGTGGGAGCAAAATTGCGTTCTTAATACTATATGTAGATGACATTCTACTTATAGTAAGCAGCGTAGGAATGCTCGATTACGTGAAAGCTTGGCTTTCTAAAGAGTTCTCAATGAAAGACTTGGGAGAAGCTACCTATATTCAGGTATTCGTCTCTCTGGGATAGAGCGAAAAGAATGTTAGGTCTTTCCCAAGCCCTCTACATAGAAAAGATCTGAAGCGATTTAGGATGGAAGATTCTAAAGAGGGTTTCTACCTATGCAACATGGTGCAAAACTTTCCTTAGAGATGTGTCCTCAAAGTGAGGAAGATAGAAAGGAAATGAGCAAGGTACCTTATGCTTGGTGATAGGTAGCCTTATGTATGCAATGATTTGCACTAGACCGGACATTGCCTATCTTGTGAGCGTAGTAAGTCGGTTTGATCAAATCCAGGCGAGAACATTGGGCTTGTAAAGAACATTCTTAAGTACCTAAGGAGGACTAAAGACTTGGTTCTTACATACGGCGGTGGAGAACTAAGAGTGATGGGTTATACGGACTCAGATTTTTCGGGGGACATGGATGCTCGGATGTCCACATCGGGGTATATCTTTACTCGAATGGTGGGGCGATCTCTTGGAGAAGTGCCAAGCAAAGTTCGACTGCTATCTCTACATGTCAAGCCGAATATCAGGCATCCACGGAGGCTGCTAAAGAAGCTTTTTGGATAAAGAAGTTCACTGAGGAACTTCAAGTGGTTCCTAACGCAGAGAAGCCCGTGACACTGTTTTGTGACAACGACGGAGCATTGCCTGAGCTAAAGAGCTTAGGGCTCACCACAACACCAAACAAATTGCGAAAATATCATTTTGTTAGGGAAATGGTTCGGGATGGGAATGTTACCTTTGCAGAGAGTAGACACGGCAAATAACGTTCGATCCGCTTACAAGCCACTATCTCAGAAGGTCTTAGAGAGACATCTGGAGAGTATGGGTATTAGATACCATAGTATGTGGTATTGAGTGCAAGTGGGAGATTGTTAGGAATATGCCCTCGAATGCCACTCAGAGGATGAGAGAGTGAGAGCAATTGTATTGTAATTATGAATATTATATTTAATAAGGCAATTATTATTTCTATATTATTGTATATCACTGGCATTGTGATTTGGTATATAGAATAGTAGTCCTTGCATTTGAGAGTGAACATTCTACTCCTTATAGAGATAAGGAGATAGGCACTAGAAGTGTTTAGAGCTCGAATGCTTAACTAGTTCGCAAGTCGATAAAACTTAACAGGACATTAAGTTTTAATAAGACTTGTATAACTGATGCTAGGACGTGTGCACGTCTTGATAGCATAGTTATAAGTATATTGGTGGGACCAGTATACTCGAACACGACTCATACTCAATTCAGTCACACGGTATTCACTCTCGGGGAGTCGATGACGAATCGAAAGGTTGTGACAGTATACGTGGACCTTTGACTTGAGGGTTCAGTAGAAGATGTGTTTGTGACGTTTAGTTTGTCATTAGAGTAGTTAGACTCATTTGCTTAATTGCTGAGTCGACCTCGAAGTGCGGACTATACGGGCAGGTAGCAGTCTTTGTTGTACGCCAAGAAAGGATTCTATCTCCTATTAGTGAGCAGGCGAATGTCCTATACGGTTAATGGCAAATAAGATCATAAGTCTTTGGCCAAAGCATTCTGATATAGTCGTATTAGATACACTATTAATCAGTCGATCTTGATTTGCATTAACACATGTATAGAGTTTAGTCAACAGTAGGGTTTGAATTTACCGTGACCCGAAGACTTGACCGGGACATCTGATGAAGGGTCTATACATATATAGTATTCACGACATAATGGTTCTGGAATGATTCGTTCATTCGTTCTCGATCGGAGTTCTGATGCGGCCCGCTAGGTGGCTAAGTCTTGCCCGCACTCATTGGTTCCTCCCAATGCCGGCTGAGACGAACCTACGGAGTCGCGCAATAGGATCATTGATGGATAAATGTGAATTAATAATCTCTCTTATAATATTAGATATTAGATATCTAATTTTGATTTATCGGATAAATCAAATAGCGGTCTTATGAATTGTAAGTAAGTTATTGGGTGATTACTTTAATTCATAAATTATATTTCTTAGAGAAATATATATTTGTGTTTGATATAATTAATTAATTAGTCCAAACACATTGGAAATAAAATGGATTCGTTTGACGAACATCCGGTACACGAGGGATTCGTTTTGACGAACATCCAGTACACGAGCCGAGTAAATTCGACCCGTCTTCTTGGAAATTTCCCTTAAGGCCGCCCCCCTCCCTCTCTTGTCTCTTTCATACTTATTTTATGTCACTAGGTGACATATGTGAGGTGTATTTGATACCCTCAATCATGTGTTAAAGGAAGACTTTCATTTTTTTATAAATAAAAGTCTTTAAAAAGGAGAGATGACTACTTCTTCTTGCTTGAACTCATAATCACGAATTTGAGAGAGAGAGTAAGGTTGAAAACTTCATCTTGATCTTAGAGACAAGATATAAGAATAATACATTGAGAGAGAAAATTCCTACAAGCTTCCCTAGCCGCATTCTTGAAGAAAGGAAGCTTGTCGATTTTTCCATCAAGTTCCGGCGTGTGAAGTAGAGGCATCTTGCTTTAGGTGCTTGGAACGAAGGGCTCTTCATCATCATCATCATCATACGAAGGTTTTTCAGAGACATCATAGGTATGGGACTTTGATTCCTTGATCTTCGTATTTTTCTTTTCGTATATACGTTACTTGATCGATCCTCTTGGGGATTCCGTTTATTCTTCCACTGCGTTTATTTTCTGTGGAATCCCAACATCAAGAACCGAACCTATTGTAACACAACATCCACTTCGAAGGTCTGATAGGGTATCTCACTTACCTGAGAGGTATGGATATACACATGTCGAGGAACTGGGTCTCCACGACACACCTGATAGCAGTGAAAACGACCCTGTCATCTATGACCAAGCGATAGTGGATGTAGACTCTGATAAATGGCAAGAAGCAATGGAAGCTGAGATAGACTCGATGCATACCAATCAGGTCTGGACTCTAGTAGATCTTCCAACTGGCATGAGGACTATTGGAAATAAATGGATCTATAAGAGAAAGACTGATGGGGATGGCAAGGTTGATGCCTATAAGGCCAGGCTTGTGGCAAAGGGTTATACCCAAAGGGAAGGAATCGATTATCATGATACCTTCTCGCCCGTAGCTATGATAAAGTCGATTCGCATGATACTTGCCATTGCTGCCTATTATGATTATGAAATATGGCAAATGGATGTCAAAACGGATTTTCTAAATGGATACCTCGAGGAGAAATCTATATGGAACAGCTTTAAAGGTTTTGTGTCCAAAGCTAATATTCATAAAGTGTGTAAGTGCAACGAGCCATTTATGGTCCGAAGCAAGCTTCTCGGAGTTGGAACCTTGATTTGTGAGCGATTAAGGACTTTGACTTGAGCGAAATGAAGAGGAACCGTGTGTTTACAAAAAGATCGATGGGAGCAACATTGCGTTCTTAGTACTATATGTAGATGATATTCTACTTATAGGAAATAACATAGCAATGCTCGGCCCGTGAAAGCTTGGCTTTCTAAAACGTTCTCCATGAAAGACTTGGGAGAAGCTTCCTATATTCTAAGGATCCGTCTTTACAGAGATAGACCACGAAGAATGATAGGACTTTCCCAAGCCCTTTATATCGATAAAATCCTGAGAAGATTCAAGATGGATGAATCTAAAAGATGGTTCCTTCCCATGCGACATGGAATTCATCTCACCACGAAAATGTGTCCTCAAAGTGAGGAAGACAAGAGAGAGATGAGTAAGGTACCCTATGCCTCGGCAGTGGGTAGCCTCATGTACGCTATGTTGTGTACGAGACCAGACTTAGCCTACGCTGTGAGTATGGTAAGTCGATTTCAAGAAAACCCGGGAAGGGAACATTGGACTGCCGTAAAGAACATTCTTAAGTACTTAAGAAGAACTAGAGATTTAGTTCTTACTTATGGTTGTGGAGAACTGAAGGTGATTGGATTCACCGATTCTGATTTTCAAGGAGACAATGACGACTCTAAGTCGACAACTGGTTATTTATTTACTCTCAATGGAGGAGAAGTATCTTGGAGAAGCTCCAAGAAAACCGCTACTGCAGATTCCACCTGCCAAGTAGAGTATCAAGCTGCCTCAGAGGCTAGCAAAGAAGCATTTTGGATGCAGAAGTTTATACAAGAACTTCAAGTGGTGCCTAACGCGGAGTTGCCTATATCACTATTCTGTGATAATGATGGAGCTGTCGCCCAAGCCAAGGAGCCGAGGGCTCACCACAACACCAAGCATATAGAGAGAAAGTACCACATCGTTCGAGAGATGGTGGAAAAAGGATATGTTTCATTGGAAAGAGTAGACTCAGAAGACAATGTCTCTGACCCGCTGACTAAGCCATTATCTCAGGCCGTCTTGGAAAGACATCTGAAGAACATGGGTATTGGATATCATGATGTGTGGCATTGAGTTCAAGTGGGAGGTTGTTGGGAATATGCCCTCGAATGCCACTCAGGGGATGAGAGAGTAGGGGCATTGTACTTGTAATTATGAAATAAATAATAAAAAGGCAATTCGATTCATTCACTGTTTATTGTATTTCAATTGCATTCTTGACTTGGTAAACATTGAAGTGAAGTCCATGTAAATAAACTGAACATTCCATTCTCGTTATGGGATAAGAGAAAATGCACTGGAAGTGTTTAAAGTTTATTTACGAAAAGAGTTCGCAAGTCAATAAACTTAAATGGGCATTAAGTTTTAATAAGACTTGTATAACTGATGCTAGGACGTGTGCACGTCTTGATAGCATAGTTATAAAGTATATTGGTGGGATCAGTATACTCGAACACGACTCATACTCGATTCAGTCACACGGTATTCACTCTCGAAGAGTCGATGACGAATCAAAAGTTTGTGATAGTGTATGTGGACCTTTGACTTGAGGATTCAGTAGAAGATGTGCCTGTGACGTTTAGTTTGTCATTAGAGTAGTTAGACTCATTTGCTTAATTGCTGAGTCGACCTCGAAGTGCGGACTATACGGGCGAGTGATCTTTCTTGTATGCCAAGAAAGGATTTTATCTCTGTTAGTGAGCAGGCGTATGTCCTATACGGTTAATGGCAAATAAGATCATGAGTCTTTGGCCAAAGCATTCTGATATAGTCGTATTAGATACACTATTAATCAGTCGGTCTTGATTTGCATTAACACATGTATAGAGTCTAGTCAATAGTAGGGTTTGACTTTACCGTGACCCGAAGACTTGACCGGGACATCTGATAAAGGGTCTATACGTATATAGTATTCACGACATAATGGTTGTGTAATGATCCCTTCATTCGTTCTCAGTCGGGGTTTACAGTGCGGCCCGCTAGGCTGGCTAAGTGCTGCCCGCACTCATTGGTTCCTCCCAATGCCGGCTGAGACGGACCTACGGAGTCGCGCATCAGGAGCGTTGACGGATAAATGTGAATTTATTATCTCTCTATAAATATTAGATATTGGATATCTAATTATGATTTATTAGATAAATCAAAATAGCGGTCTTATGAATTAAAATTAAGTTACCGGGTGATTAATTTAATTCATAAATTATATTTCTTAGAGAAATATATTTGTATTTGATATTATTAATTAATTAGATTAATTAATTAATATAAATACATTAGGTGATTAAACGAAGTGTATTTAACGGAGTCGTTTGACGAACGTCCGGTACATGAGCCGAGTGACTCGGCTCGTTTTCTAGGAAACTTCCACCATGGCCGACCTCCCTCTCCCCACATCACATGGAATCATTTCCATGCATGTGTATGTGTTAGTTGTATTTTTGTTATTATGTGTTGACATTTTATCTCAATTATATGATTTGTATTATATGTTTGAGATAATATAAAAACAACACATTATAACAACTAACACATACACACATATTTTCAGCTTAAGAATCTCTCTTCTGGCCGTGAGAGTTGTGAGGAAGGGAGAGAATTTTATTTTTTCCAATTTTCATCTTAGAGGTGAAAGGAATTCAACAAAAAATAGAGAGAAAATTCCTACGGTAACTTCCTAGCCGTGTTCTTGGAGAACGAAGTTACGTCGAATTTTCCGGGTAACTTCCGACGCGTGTGAAGTAGAGGCTTCGAATTTTCGATACTTGGAACGAAGGGTTTTCGTGTTCGGGACGGGATCGTGATCATCGTCTACATTTTACGAAGATTTATTTCAAAGGCTTCAAGGGTATGAATCTTTATCTTTGTATTTATTTTTTCGTATATACGTTACTTGATCGATCCTGTTTGGGATTCGTATTTATTTCCGATGCGTATTTCGTTTTATTTTCGGAATCCCAACAGCGCTATCGGCCCAGGCCGCGATCCAGTAGCCTTCTGGACTAGGCTGCTCGGCCAGGTAGCGTGCGCAGCCTTCCGGCCGTAGCGTGCGCTACCTGCCGGCCGTAGCGTACGCAGCGTCCGACAGTAGCGTGCGCTACCTGCCGAGCATGACCGATTCCAGAACCCCCAGGACTCCATTGTCCAGACCCGCTAGCGTGCGTTAGGCCAGCCGATAGCGTGCGCTACACCTGCCGGTTAGCGCGCGCAGCCTTCCGGCCGTAGCGTACGCTACGCCGGTTCCTGCCGCACCCGGCCGGCCGGTGCCCGCAATCGTCTGGCCAGTCCCGCAACCGTCCGGCCAGTACCCGACCACCAGGGCTCGACGACCCGATTTCCGAAAACGCACGGAACGAACACGACGAAAAGTTCGCGGACGACATCAACGACCCGAAATGAAAACATAATACAATAATTAATCATACGCGACCAAGAAACGGGTCGAGACAACAATTACAGATATGGATACCCGTAACTTTCAAGAAATTACAAAATGGCACAAAACGCCTGGAAATCACGATACGTGATCGAATAACCAAACCGAAGTTCACAACACGTCTAACAAAGTTAAACGGACTTACAGGAAACTCGAAACAGCAGTTTCGAACAAGATTCGCAAGAATCGAACTCAAGTGCGGAAAAGTCACTAAAAAGCACGGAACTGAACAAAACGACACCGAAACGAACTCGGATGTCAAAAAGTGTAGAATTAATCATTCTCAGAACGACGAAACGGTCATGAGCGAGTCGTCAAAACGGACTCCGATCGAAAAACGAAATTTACCGAAAATCGAAAATTGCGGATATTACATTCTACCCTCCTTAAAAGAAGTTTCGTCCCGAAACTTAAAACAAGTAGGGAGAAGCAATATCCCGCTAGGAAAACTCAACGAGATACACAAGAAACGCGTAACTAAATCCCAATGGCGAAACGTTACAAACAACGCAACGGAAAATTCCACCGCCCAAGGGTTGGAAGATCGAAAACGAGACTAATTTTCCGAACATGGAAAGGTCACAACGATATATAGATCAATTTGGGACAATATCAGAACTCGCTCGAATGACAAATGTGAGAAACAACACCAGGTCAGAAGCATCAACGAACACAGTCGAGTCGATACGGTTGGACGAAACAGAAGAGAAAGAAAGAAAAATGTGGGTATTACATACCAGGCTAGTAACAACATGAAACATCTCGACAATGCCTTTAAGGCTAAAATGACTCAGTAGACCGATTTGGCCTTTCAATAAAAACATACAACTCGATTACAACTCATGCCCACGCAGGGGTCAAAACACAACCACACCCGTACAACAGGAAAAATATAGCAGCGGAAAATAAAGTACAACTGAACCACTACACGATGAACGGTTCCTCATGTGATTAGTATCGATCATCTTTCATCATCCTTCGTGCCGACCCTGTGTTATGCTCCAAAACCTGAATGTAAAAACAGACATCCACCCCTCGAATACTCGGGGGTTAGCAAAACTCCACTGTTTTGCTAGTGCAAGAACAAGTGCAAATACGAGCCATACAATTCACATTCCAAGAATAACAATAACCAGGAATCCTCAAAGATCCAAACGAAACGAAAAGTACTTCCCGAGGCAAGAGTTTGAGAAAACCTTTCAAAATCGAAATATCATAAATCAATGGAAATAATTTATAAAACGGTTTAGAATGCCATCGAGAGTTTTAATAGAAAACAATTTAGGATTATCAAATCCTACTTTTCAAAATTCAAAAGACAAAAGGGGTCACCGCCCCAAAGGTTTACTTTCTGAAAAATTACATTTACCAAACCGTTGGGGTTTTAGCCCCAAATCCATAAAATGAATTTTACAAAACCATTGGGATTTTAGCCCCAAATCTCATCAACTCACAGTACACAAGAACGACCACAAGGTTCGTCTTCCAACGTCAAAATCCACAATTAAAAGATTTAACACAAACAACAAAATACTCTAGAGCCATCCTAGCCAAGTAGGCCAAACGAACAACTTACCTCTTACACATTTAGTCAATGCATGCAATCATGAAAACCGTTCAAAAGCACTCATTTCCGGAAATGCCATAATCAAATCACATTTGTAAAATGCACCACAATTAACCGTCGATCCACGTCTCTGTGGACCCCTACCGAGACCCCATCGGATCTAACCCGTAGTGGTTAAAAGCAAGATCATCGATCCACGTCTTTTGTGGACCCCTACCGAGACCCCGTCGGATCTAACCCGTAGTGAGCATACACACACGCGTTACTCATGCAATACTAACATGCTAAGAATGTAAGTTCATTAAGAATACTCACTAGAGATGGCCATTAACTCGACACCATTATCAAACTCTTCAAAACACACTAACAAGATTAAATACGGAATACACGATTCCATAACTTTAAACAATAGGAGTATCATCATCAAATCCTTCAACGTTCAAAATAATCAAATCATAATCAATTCCCAAAACACAACGTTCACAAAACACACACGCGTTTTGAAAGAGAGCCTTTAACGAGGCCAAACCGAAATCTTTTGAAACTTCATTTCAAAAAACCAAACAAACACATCAAGACGACCACCGATCATCATATCCATAAAACGAGAAAAGTATGGGCAAGGTACTTGCCTCGAATAAGAATAACGCGAAGAATCGACCGAAGTACGTTGACACGAACCGCTTACGAACCCGCCAACTCCACCGATCGCCAACTCGCGTTCATAAACTACGAAGGACAATAACAATGATGAAATGAATTCCATAACACGACTCAAAGCCGTTGAATTCAAATAACGAACGACGAATGTTCAAGCGTTTCCCCCAAAACGGCCAAGAACACGATTCGTCCCGACAAACACGAAAACGGAATTCCAAGTTGAAATATGGATATACAATCCATAGAATATGTTTAACAACATCATTTAACCATAATCGATCCATCAAAAACGGATGAAAAACGAGATCGAGGACAAATCCCCCAAAAAGTCGATTCGAAGGAAATCAAGAAATATACTTCGATTCGACGAAGAACAATGGATTAAATGATGTCAAACACAAGAATACTACCAAGATTAATCATACCCATCATGAATTAATCAATAATACGGAACGAATCGGACAAAAACGCAAAAACCCCCAAATTCACGAAATTAGGGTTTTAAGGAAGATTACCTTGATTCGCTGGATCAAAGGATGATAACGGATGATTGATTGATAATATGAACTCAAGAACTTCATGGATTTGTTGTTAAACAACATGGCTCCATGGTAAGATCACCCTCATCCGCGGAAGAGAAGGAGAAGAAGGAGAAAAATGGCCAAAAACCCGTGTGCAGGGCCATAAATAGGCTGCACAGTGTGCCGCGGCACAGGCCCAAAAATGGCTCCCAGTGGTCGGTAGTGTGCCGCGGCCCGGCCGGCGTGTGCCGCGGAACCCGGTACAGTCGGTTTGGCCGAAAAATGCCACAGTGTCATGGGGTGCGGCTCACTGAGGTTCAGGCCGTCGAATTCGTGCAGCGGATCACGAATCACCCGTGCGCCTAGGAGACTTCCGAGTCTCCGTCCGGCAACCATCAACGAGATTTCATAAAATACCAACATTAGAGATATCATGCACTGGTCCATTGTGCTGCATAAAACGTTAGGCACCTGCCTGTCCTTTGCCTCCGACCAACTAAGGGCCGGTATCTCATACCCTTCAAGCTTAACCCACAATGGCACTCGGAACTAAGGGTCACTCGCATGCCCGAAGTGCAATTCCTCGTGCTCGACACTCGCTCGGTACTTCCTAGGTGCAGTACCTTGGCGCCCTTGAGAGTACCTCACTCGAGACGGACAACCTTTTAGATCTTGGCTTAGATTCATGCCATTAATAGATATTTGCCCCTCACGATGAATGGGACTAATTCGCATACCGACATATTACCTTCAATCCGCAATGTGGCGTTGTCTTGGAACCACATGTACAAGCCAACGATCCCCCGCAGCATAGCCGGAACCGATAGCTAATGCTTACGAGTAAGCTCACGAGGCGTATGATTTAAATGCGTGCCTCGATTGCCCTATCGACATAGAGGAAGTGTATATGGCCGACGGCATCCCTCCGGTCACACTTGAGCCTCAATGCCAACCTTAAGCCCAACGCAGACCACTTAGGTCCTACGCCGCCCTAATGATTTCCAACTCGCTCGGGAACTCCTCGCACACTTCGAATGCTTAGAGTTGGCTCCCTAGAGGCCCCCCTTATATCTAGGAAGATTGCACGCTTGGTGCTCGACAGCACGAGGAAGACTGGCCGCTTGCCCACCATTGCCCATCTAAGGACTGTCCCCCCTATAATAGGCTTAGACAAATATTCCCTTGTAATTGCACTAGACATTGATTGGCCGAGGAAGCACATCGAGCGTAACTCCCTCATCCGAACTCCAAATCCTTATCCGCTTGAAGCGTAGAGTAGCTTACGATATTATCTATAAGTCCTCAAAGTTTCAGCCCCATCCGATACTCTAGGAGTGAGGAATTGCCTCTGCAATATTCTAAAACTACTACAATGCCACTGCACTGCAGCATCTCGATACTTCGCATCGTTCGCTACTCAAACGGAACCGTCCAGTTGTGAAACTTGGTGGAGATCTTCCCAACACTCCAAGGAACTCCCCACTACAAGCATTTCACGAAACTCTTATCCTAAAGCCCTCTGATCCCCGACTCAAGGTCCTGCTCGCGCACGGACACACTCCGGACGCCGACCACTGTCGCACGTCCCCAACCTTATTCGTGTCGCAAGGCAACTATCCAACATAATCCTTTGTAAGTCCGGGGCAATCCCGGGTACTCCGAATAATATGGAAAGCGCCCTGTGACATCCTCCCCCTCTCGATCCGTTGACGTCCTCGTCAACGCATGCACACACAACCTGCTCTATGTACATGCGCTGCCCATCTCATCATGAAAATACTTGGGCAACGAACCCGACACTCTACCTCCATCTCCTCAACTTGTGTGCCTTGCAGCACAGCACTCTTAGTTCCATCAAGTGGCGCCTTCTTGTAAAGTCTGAGGCCCAACTCGAAGAACGCCTGCACAGCAACTCGATGATCGCAATTTCTCGCCGCTCGCTCGGCAACTCTTGCGCCTCGCGCATTCAAACTCATTGCTCGTAGGGATGCAGTGCATGCGATCAATGCACTCTCCCTCCTCTCGGATGTTGCCGCTCTCAGCACACACCCTCGCTCTAATCTTGGCAGGAATCATTCTCTCCATGCCTCGATATAACCAAAAACCAACCGATGGTGTTAGATTGCCACTCTAGCTCAAATCAAGCTACTCCATCATTGTCAAGTCCTAGACTAGCGACAAGTTCTCCGAATTAAACCGGGTCGATTTGCCTGAACGTCTGGAGTACATGATACTTATAAGAGTGCTCACTAACACCAAGAACCCATCCAAAGGAGCCTTGCGGTCCGCTCAAATACCACCGCGGCTGCCCTCTCAAAAATCCTTACTAACCATACCCCATAATATGGATTCCGAATTCTATAAAGGACGAGCCAAACCCAATCAAACTCGTAAGACAAGTGCCCTCTAGCACAAGTCGAAAGAGGCCTGCACGGCAGCTCACAGATCACTAAACTCTCGGCCATCAGGCCACCGCACTTCTACGACAAGGAGCTTGAAGGCTGTAAGCGTGATCAACGCACCCTCCCCCGCTCGAAGGTGATGCCTAACTCTCGGCACACCACGTCACCGGCCTTCAGCCTGGCGTGACGAAACTCGCGGGTTGGTCTCGCTGGTCATCTGACTCAGACGAAGACACGAACCCAGGCCATCTGGCCTAACTCGTAACCTGGCCATCTGGCCTTATTGCTCAACGCACGATTGTGAACTCTGTACGAGTACACCTCATCCGGCTTGCTCCCATCAGAAATCCTTCAACCAATAGGTCCCATTAATTGGCTTCCAAATCACTTCCAAGAACAGCCATCTCAGAATCGCTCACGAGTGTGTCCAGGATAGACACACCTCCTCGGTAACCAAGGAGCCCAATGCTCCATATAACTCAGTCCCTTTCAGAAAATCCCTCAACCATAGAGCCCATACTCTAGGCTTAGGAATCCCCTTAAGGAACATCATTCTCGAATCAGCCCATTTCGGCTCGAGAGTCTGGCCCTCCCCCACTCATGTTGGAGGCCAGACCCAAATCTCTTGTCCCTCATAGACTGCTGGTACATGCAACACCACACTTGGAGCATGCCCATTCTCATATCTACCCGACTCGAACCAGGAAGACTGAACACTCCACTCTTGCAACTTCCGTGGTGGCTGTGTTACGATTGCACATCATGTGCTAAAGCGCTTTGCGCATAACAATTCAAATCTCTTAGTAACCAACGTAACCGATGCACCTTAAGTGCTATGACGCTTGCGCGCACTAAATTCAGCCCAAGTTTTGCACCTGAACGTGCTGTGACGGATTCCCGCACTGAAGTTCTCGCACAAATAGGTCTCAAACCCAAATCACCTCTCAATCTGTGGCGCTACGCAAACATGGCTGCAACTTAGCAGACGTGGCTACTGCACACAACCCGACTCACCGGCATGTCTCCTTCTAGGAGATCAAGATGCCTAATAAGCCCACAAAAATGGGCCAACATAAAGTTTCTGATCAGATTACACCAACACCGTTACTCACGCGTCCGTAATTTACCGATGAGAATGTTCCCCTCACATTAACCAACTGCTAACCGTACTCGCAGAGAATAAATATAGTTATTAAACATGTCGTAACTCGTTTACTACCATTCTCCGAAATCACTAATGCCAACAACTCGCACCGAACAAAGCCTTCGAACATCACCGACAGAAACCATACAACCAGGGTACTACCATTCGCCCAATTGCAAAGCCAACTCGAGGTACTACCATTCGCTCAAGTCCCACTGCCAACTTAATTCTCAACTCTGCCACAATACGTAAGATCGCACTGCAAGCCCTTCGCTGAAATGCCACTACAATGGCTAATCAAAAAAAAATTCGGCACAATTTTGGTATCCGGTTCTCAAGGGAAGAAAGATCTTCAACAAAGCTCAACTGAAACCTGGATGCGACATTCCAGTCTCCGATACCACCTGTCACGGGGTGCGGCTCACTGAGGTTCAGGCCGTCGAATTCGTGCAGCGCATCACGAATCACCCGTGCGCCTAGGAGACTTCCGAGTCTCCGTCCGACAACCATCAACGAGATTTCATAAAATACCAACATTAGAGATATCATGCACTGGTCCATTGTGCTGCATAAAACGCTAGGCACCTGCCTGTCCTTTGCCTCCGACCAACTAAGGGCCGGTATCTCATACCCTTCAAGCTTAACCCACAATGGCACTCGGCACTAAGGGTCACTCGCATGCCCGAAGTGCAATTCCTCGTGCTCGACACTCGCTCGGGACTTCCTAGGTGCAGTACCTTGGCGCCCTTGAGAGTACCTCACTCGAGACGGACATCCTTTTAGATCTTGGCTTAGATTCATGCCATTAATAGATATTTGCCCCTCACGATGTTTGGGACTAATTCGCATACCGACATATTACCTTCAATCCGCAATGTGGTGTTGTCTCGCAACCACATGTACAAGCCAACGATCCCCCGCAGCATAGCCGGAACCGATAGCTAATGCTTACGAGTAAGCTCACGAGGCGTATGATTTAAATGCGTGCCTCGATTGCCCTATCGACATAGAGGAAGTGTATATGGCCGACGGCATCCCTCCGGTCACACTTGAGCCTCAATGCCAACCTTAAGCCCAACGCAGACCACTTAGGTCCTACGCCGCCCTAACGATTTCCAACTCGCTCGGGAACTCCTCGCACACTTCGAATGCTTAGAGTTGGCTCCCTAGAGGCCCCCCTTACCTCTAGGAAGATTGCACGCTTGGTGCTCGACAGCACGAGGAAGACTGGCCGCTTGCCCACCATTGCCCATCTAAGGACTGTCCCCCCTATAATAGGCTTAGACAAATATTCCCTTGTAATTGCACTAGACATTGATTGTCCGAGGAAGCACATCGAGCGTAACTCCCTCATCCAAACTCCAAATCCTTATCCGCTTGAACCGTAGAGTAGCTTACGATATTATCTATAAGTCCTCAAAGTTTCAGCCCCATCCGATACTCTAGGAGTGAGGAATTGCCTCTGCAATATTCTAAAACTACTACAATGCTACTGCACTACAGCATCTCGATACTTCGCATCGTTCGCTACTCAAACGGAACCGTCTAGTTGTGAAACTTGGTGGAGATCTTCCCAACACTCCAAGGAACTCCCCATTACAAGCATTTCACGAAACTCTTATCCTAAAGCCATCTGATCCCCGACTCAAGGTCCTGCTCGCGCACGGACACACTCCGGACGCCGACCACTGTCGCACGTCCCAAATCTTATTCGTGTCGCAAGGCAACTATCCAACATAATCCTTTGTAAGTCCGGGGCAATCCCGGGTACTCCGAATAATATGGAAAGCGCCCTGTGACACATAGAGTGTGCCGCGGCCCTGCCAGCATGTGCCGCGGCTCACGGTGCGGCCTGCTCGGCCAGAAGCTGCCGAGCACTGCCGGCCGTGACTCGGCCAGAAGCTGCCGAGCACTACCGGCCATGACTCGGCCAGTGCCGGTCTGGGCCCAGGTTGCCCGGCCATGACTCGGCCGGGGCCAACTCCGACGGCCCGAACGACCCCGAAACCCGAACCTGAATACGAATCGATGATACAGTTACGACGTACTCGCAAAGACGAATCTAAGAGATAAGAGAACACACAATTCCGACCACCCGAAGGCTCGGAATTCAACATCGGAAGTAATTACCCAAAACTTTGGGAAATTACGAAAATGGCCCAAAACGTCCGAAAATCACGATACGCGATTGAAACACCAAACCAAAGCTCGCAACATGAATAATAACATTAAATGAACTTACGAGAAAATCGAAACAACAGTTTCGGAAGAGATTCGCAAGAATCGAACTCAAGTGCGGAAAAGTCGCTAAAAAGCTCGGAACTCAACAAAACGATTCCGAAACGAACTCGGATAACAAAAAGTGCAGAATTAATCATTCTCTAAATGACGAAACGGTCATGAACGAGTCGTCAAAACGGACTGCGGCCAAAAAAAGAAATTTACCGAAAATCAAAAATTGCGGATATTACATTCTACCCTCCTTAAAAGAAGTTTCGTCCCGAAACTTAAAACAAGTAGGGAGAAGCAATATCCCGCCAGGAAAACTCAACGAGATACGCAAGGAAACGCGTAACTTACGCCCATCGGCGAAACGTTACAAGCAACGCAAAGGAATATACGGCGTGAAAACACGCTCCACTACGACCAACACAACGTCGCCGTTAGGGATATAATAAAACCAGTAAGTGACAAGCGTCATCAAATGGATAATACAATCAAGTCAATTATCCGAACAATCACAAAACACAACGAACGAAAATCAATACGATTGACCAACCCAACGGTTCATCAATCCAAACGCAAGCCAAACGCTGAAGAAATACGGAATTCCACCGCCCAAGGGTTGGAAGATCGAAAACGAGACTAATTTCCCGAACTTAAGGAAATTAGGAAGGAGCCTGAATGCTCAACAATCCCGAAACAAGGACAAAAAAAACGAACAAACAAACGACCGAGACAACAAAAATCGAACAATCATGTCCGAAACACGAAGGATAATAAAATTCAAACAACAACTCCCAGGATGATCTGGTGAGAACTACAAGACATGCATTCCCATAAGATCCACCGGAAAGGGAATAGCGATTGAAAAGTCACAACGACAAACGAGTTATTCCGAAACAACACCACCCTCGTTCGATCAACAAAAGCAAGGGATAGGGAAAGTTCAGAAAATGTCAACGAACATAAACGAGTCGACAGAGTCGAAAACACAGGAGTTCCAAATCCGATCCACTTCGAATAAAGGAACTAATAGATCCAGATGATGTCACTTCCGAACAAGGTTCACAAGAATCGAACCGAACTCGAAAAAAAAAATCACAGCGATAACCAGATCAACCCACAACAAGATCACAGTTCATTCGGACGATGAAACCGAAATACAGAACAAGTTCATAAAGTATCAACGAACATTAGCGAATCGATGGACTGGAGAAAGAGAAAATACCGAAGTCAAAATAGTACGGGTATTACCTCCGACCTCATCCACGAAATTCACAAAAACAGGAGCAAGGTAACAATACATTAAACAACCGACATATAACGGAACGATCACCGATGCACACGGCCATACCAACCCAAGCTCTAATAGCTCGCACATGCGCGACAACGCAGAAATCACCACGAGGCGACAATATTCAATACCAACATCGCACCTCTCACAGAGGGTTAACACAACAAATGTGTGGAAAACGACTCAACACTCACACCGCCAATTCGGTCATACTCGGGAGTAAACATCAAAATGACAACGCGAACATCATACATACATACCCAGCCCTCCAACGGGAATGGATAGATTTAGAAATGAAAACCTCATTTTGAACATAATTTTAGAAGAACACTGGTTGATCTTGAGTATCATCTTTCAAAAAAAGTACAAACGTGAAACATCGTTATCGAAACTTTGGAGAACCATTTCACATTAGATAAAAATGAGGACACTTTCTCTTAGTAAAAACTTTCAAAATATTCGACCCTCGGGTCTAAATAAAAGTGTTTTTAACACATTGAAAATATCTCAAAGCATTTTGGTACTCGAAGTAGAAATTTTTTGAAATATATTGTGGCACCTTGTATGTACCACAAGAAAATAACTCATTTGAAAAGTACGTCTTGAAATTTATTTTTTCAAAGATACTCAAGGTTTTCAAAAATCCAATAGGCCAGAATGCCCAAAACTCACACATATCGACGTTCACTAAAACAACTCCTAGTACACACATCAAAACGTTTAAAATCAAGACAGTACATGTCATTAAACGGAAATAAACGATAAAATACCACATTCAGAACAAAACCACTGACCCCATTCGAGGCCTCTAAGGACTCTCCCGCACTGGCTAGTGAACAAGTCGAACGCGTATAAGCACAAAGCCTCCACAAGAGAACTTGTAAAGCGTGCAAATCGATTCGAAAATCATCAGCAACGGACAAAAACAACAATAAAAAGACATCACAAGCGACGACACTCCTCGTATAAATCAAATACGAGAGTCGACTAAATACATATCGTGAAATCAAAATCCACATAAGGATTCCATCACTTAACAAATAATCATAAAAATAGCTCGTGTCACACGAGGCACAACACAAAGAAGGGAGACTTACTTCCACATGTCGCACGAAGATGATGATCGCCCCACGATACTAATCACGACCAACAAACTCAAACGACGCGTCGCGACACGACTCAGTCAGATAAAATCCGACGAAACAAGACTCAAACAACACGACTTGACCCGACAGCCTAGGTTTCCTCAACCTAAGCTCCGATACCATTTATGTAACACCCCCAATCCGCTCAGGGATATTACACGCCGTAGAACCTTTCCTCAATGATCTACCAGGCTAGTAACAACATGAAACATCTCGACAACGCCTTTAAGGATAAAATGACTCAGTAGACCGATTTGGCCTTTCAATAAAAACATACAACTCGATTACAACTCATGCCCACGCAGGGGTCAAAACACAACCACACCCGTACAACGGGAAAAATATAGCAGCGGAAAATAAAGTACAACTGAACCACTACACGATGAACGGTTCCTCATGTGATTAGTATCGATCATCTTTCATCATCCTTCGTGCCGACCCTGTGTTATGCTCCAAAACCTGAATGCAAAAACAGACATCTACCCCCCGAATACTCTGGGGTTAGCAAAACTCCACTGTTTTGCTAGTGCAAGAACAAGTGCAAATACGAGCCATACAATTTCACATTCCACGAATAACAATAACCAGGAATCCTCAAAGATCCAAACGAAACGAAAAGTACTTCCCGAGGCAAGAGTTTGAGAAAACCTTTCAAAATCGAAATATCATAAATCAATGGAAATAATTTATAAAACGGTTTAGAATGCCATCGAGAGTTTTAATAGAAAACAATTTAGGATTATCAAATCCTTCTTTTCAAAATTCAAAAGACAAAAGGGGTCACCGCCCCAAAGGTTTACTTTCTGAAAAATTACATTTACCAAACCGTTGGGGTTTTAGCCCCAAATCCATAAAATGACTTTTACAAAACCATTGGGATTTAAGCCCCAAATCTCATCAACTCACAGTACACAAGAACGACCACAAGGTTCGTCTTCCAACGTCAAAATTCACAATTAAAATATTTAACACAAACAACAAAATACTCTAGAGCCATCCTAGCCAAGTAGGCCAAACGAACAACTTACCTATTACACACTTAGTCAATGCATGCAATCATGAAAAACGTTCAAAAGCACTCATTTCCGGAAATGCCATAATCCAATCACATTTGTAAAATGCACCACAATTAACCGTCGATCCACGTCTCTGTGGACCCCTACCGAGACCCCGTCGGATCTAACCCGTAGTAAGCATACACACACACGTTACTCATGCAATACTAACATGCTAAGTGTAACACCCCCAAAACCATATGGGAATATTACACGCCGTAGACCCTTTCCATAAGAATCTACCAGGCTAAACGTCCATAAACAACCAAATGCTTGCCCGGCCAGGGTCAAACAATAAAATAATACAAACCGTTATGGTCACTTACACGTAAATACACAAACCGATGAGGTCACACAACCCCAATCAACAAAACTGACTTAAACGACATTACCCACACAGGGGTCGAAATACAATACAGCGGAAGACTGAAATCAACTCTGACAACACAACAAAAATCAAACAACTCTCAACTCATGATTAGTATCGCAGCTCGTCATCCTCTTGTGCCAATCCTGTGACTGCTCCCCTGAATCTGCATGTACCTGGACGCAAAACAGACATCCACCCCCGATTACTCGGGGATTAGTAAAACTCCACTATTTTACTAGTGCAAGTATCAAATCATACGAAATATAACAAGCAAGTAATAATCGTGAATCAAATATAACAATCAAGTATCAAAATATTCCCAGGAGGTTTTCACAAGGAAAGATAAGCTATGAAGCATTCGAAAATAAGATTATCACCTCGGGAATTTTTAGAATTTCAAAACCTTTCGAAAATCTTAGGGTCTTAACCCAAATCTCAAAATTGTATTTCAACAATTTACAGTACGAAAAAATTTCCATAAATCTCATGGGGCTCGGCCCAACATTCTTTTCTTAAAACTTTCTTACAAAAGTTTGATTTACAAAACATGATTCGTGACACCGTGATCCCCTGTTACGTGTCTTCGTAGGTTCAACAACCCGCACGGACTTAACCAATCACAACAATTACAACAAACAATCATGCTCATGACTCCGTGATCGCTTGCCACGAGTCTCCGTAGGTTCAACAACCCACACGGATTGAGCAAACACAACAATCACAACAATCAATCATGCTCACGACTCCGTGATCGCTTGCCACGAGTCTCCGTAGGTTCAACAACCCACACGGATTGAGCAAACACAACAATCACAACAAACAGTCCCGACGCCGTGAACCTGTGTCACGTGTCACCGTAGGTTCCGTCGAACCCACACGGTTGGACGTACTGTGTCCTGATTAAATGGACCTGTGCCATGAATCATCGTAGGCCTCGTCAGAACCGCACGATTGGACATCAGCACCACATACTAAGTTCTGATCCCATGGACCTGTGCCATGAATCCTCGTAGGCCCCGTCGAACCCGCACGAGTGAACTTAGCGTTCCAACATATCACATTCACATTCACATTACATACAACAATGAGCACAGTTAGTCAATCACGTTGATCACCACAAAATCGTACGTCACACACACATAACACAATCTCAACACTCTCAACAACAATCATCAATCAATGACGTACAACCAACATAACACACGTTCGGTACGTAATGCATTGCACAACAACTAACACATATACCAATATAACACTATTATCACAAAGCCTTCAAATTTCGGAAAACACAAACAACTCAAACGGAACATATTTACGAAGGCAAGCAAAATCATCATAGATCTCATACGTGATTACTAGTCGCAAGATACAAGTCGTATAGTAAGATACTTGCCTTAATAACCGCTACCGAACGCTCTGAAGAACACAATTCGACCGGGAAGCTAGGACCCCAAAGAAGGCAACGAACGGAAGGGTTCCGACTCGAGTTCTTCACAAGAATTCGTTCCTAAGTCACAACGATATCAATTCAATCACAATTCTACGAAAACGTATGGAACTTCCCAAGTTCTACCCATTGAAGCATTTTATCGGACACTTTGAAGGCGTAGTCCAATTTAATCGATTATTCAAAGAAATACTCAAATTCGTTCCACAAAACTTCAAGGGTATTGAATGATTACGAGTTTACAATCAAGTTCTAACAATAATATGAATCAAAACAAAGCAAATCGGCCAAAACACCAAGAAACCTCAAGAACATCCAAAAACCAAAAGTTTAGGTGTTCTTACCTTCGATCCGGGTGGAAGATGATGTTAATCCATGATTCCAACTTCCAAAACATGTTGATATAGGTTGATTATACTCAAAACCATCGATCTATGGTGAAAAATCGCGGAAGGAACGAAGAAAAGATGAGAAATGGCCGGATGACTCGGTCCAGGCCTATAAATAGCCGACCCTGGCCGGCCGCTTACGTACGTAATCGGCCAAGGCCTACGTACGTAATCGGCCAAGGCCTACGTACGTAATCGGCCAAGGCCGAACTCTCTGGACTGATTCTGCCGGACATGTTACGTACGTAACCGGCATGATGTTACGTACGTAACCGGCCTTCTGACCATTGCTGGGCCATTACGGCCATTACTGCCTCGGCCAGCCTGTGCCGGTCGATCCGAACGGTCCGGAAAATCCGAAACTCAGACCTGAACGTAAACCGAAAACACGATTACGAAGTACTCGCAAAGACGAATCCGAACACTAAGAGAACACACGATTCCGACCACCCGAGGGCTCGAATTTCGACAACGGAAGTAATTACCCCAAACTTTGGGAAATTACGAAAATGGCCCAACACGTCCGAAATACATGATACACGATCGAAACACCAAAACGAAGCTTACAACATGAATAATAACATTAAATGGACTTCCGAGAAACTCGAAACAACAGTTTCGGACGAGATTCGCGAGAATCGAACTCAAGTGCGGAAAAGTCATTTAAGAACACGAAACTCAACAAAACGATACCGAAACGAAATCGGATGACAAAAAGTGTAGAATTAAATATTCTCAGAATGACGAAACGGTCAAAAGCAAGTCGTCAAAACGGACCTCCGCCGAAAAATGAAGATTACCGGAAATCCGAAATTGCGGATATTACATTCTACCCTCCTTAAAAGAAGTTTCGTCCCGAAACTTAAAACAAGTAGGGAGAAGCAATATCCCGACAGGAAAACTCAACAAGATACACATGAAACGCGTAACTTTCGTCCATTGGCGAAACGTTACAAGCAACGCGAAAGAATATACAGCGTGAAAACACGCCACACGACGACCATAACAACGCCACCGGCAATGATTCAAAACAATAACGATCAATTAACGACGCATCACATACCACATCATATGCACACATTTAATCAAAGAAATGTACGCGACAACAAGTCGCACCCGACTAAAACGGCTATGCGATAGAAACAAATAGAGTATTACGATAGAAATCATTCCGATTCTCATCAACAAGAAAATGTCCGACGTCAAAACACAAACAATTCAAGATAACGGAAAACGAGGGTACCGGATATTACATTCTATCTCACAAAAAATATGTTTCGTCCCGAAACTTAAAATAAAACATCAGGGTAGACTACAAACAAAACCAAAAAGTTCACGCAACAAATATCAATCTCTACTCGAATTACAACACAAATACAACACGCAACTATGCTACTGGGCACCACTGAGCTCTCCATGCGTAGGGGCGGGATCTCGGCTTCCGAACATCTCAGCGACGGTCTCGCGGTACCGCCCGATGTCCCACATGTCCACATTTGAAGCAGCTTAACTTGCGGCGAGCGACAATTCTTACGAGTATGGCCCACACGGCTACAATTGAAACATAACTTCACGCCGCTTGTCTTACTCGGCTCGTGAGTAGGATTCTTAGACTGGTCAACCGAACGAGGAGTGCTCCCAGAAGGAAACTGCGAAGCAGCAGGCTCACGGATCTCACTTCTCTGGCCTCTTGAAAAGTTACTCGAGGTCTTCTGCCTCTTACCTCCTGAGCTACCCTCTGACATGGAAACAGCCATCTCGATGGCTAGAGCTCGATCCTGATAATCTTTCAAGGTGGTACACATGAGCGGAGCCATACTCTCACGTATATGGGGTTTCATGCGCATATTGAAGTATCGGACCTTGTCCGCTTCACTTATCACTTGATCACGAACATAAGCCAGCTGTCGATTAAAATCGACTATCGCCTGGGATATCGACACATCCTGGGGCGTGGCCGAGAAAAACTCAACAATCCTGTGTTCACGAACAGGCAATGGGCAATACTCTGCCTCCATGGCGGTCTTAAACTCAGCCCATGTAGGTGTACGATCTGCAGGCACTACAGCCTGCCACCAGTCTGCAGCTTCTTTGTCAAGCAAGTACTGAGCAATGGGTACCCTCTTCTCATCCGGACAAGCTACAGCATCAAATGTTCTGTCTAACTGGAAGAGCCAGCCTTCCCAACCTAACAGGTCAGATGAACCCACAAAACGGGGCGGCTGCATCCTCATCACATCTCGTAACCACTTACTAGCCCCGTTATCCCCATCTGGGTTCTCATTCCGATCTACGGCCTGATTCATCTGCACTAACTGATCAACCACCTGACGAAGGATGGTGGCGGCGCCAACGTCAACATTAACGCTAGTCGAATGTCCCTGATCTGTACTGAGCTGATCGGTATTCGGCAAGGAGGGAGTCGCCCTCTCATGCTCCTGATTACGACCACGACTACGACCAAGTCCTCGGCCACGACCTCTCGGCATTCTGAATAGACGACCAAATAGAATAACGCAACCAAACAAACGTCACAACGTCAACATAGGATGATAATAGCAGCACGATAAAGCATCAACTCCAAGTCATCACACAAGTGTATGAACTAACACTATAATTTAAGAACTTCATTCAAAAATAATTCACACAGTCACATCAACAGAGGTGTTTGGATTTTACCAAACCAAACACAGTCAAAACCACACACGTATCGTAGGGATCAAACACTCGCAGCAAAAATAAAATATTTCCAGGGTATTATTCAAATGATAAAATTTTAAAATTTTCAAGTTTGAAAGATTTGGTGAAATGAAATTTTTGAAGACACTTTTAATACCTCGATCGTTTAATCAAAACCATGTATCTCAACATTTAGAAAACACTAAAACATTCTCCGGCGAGCACAACAACACTACAAACTTATCACAACCACTTAGCCCCAACACATGGACATAAGAAGTTCAAAATTCCAAAAACCAAAAATCGTTCTGCAAAATAAAGATTTCCCAAAATCCTTTAGTTCATAAACAAAACGACGGTAATATTTTACAATGTCCGAAGTACTTCAAAACACATTTTTCAAATACCGTCTGATGGTGTCATTTGAAAATACACGGCCCATTTGTCAAAATTTACAAATTTTAAAAATCCATATAAACCGTGGTTTGACCGAACCACCAAAATATTTTCCAAAGATCGATTTCTACAAAAATTCTCAAGCCGTAAAGTCCTTCAGAAAATATTCTAAAAGTTACCCATAGCGGACAAAAATTACAACATTCCAAAAATAGTCGAATTTAAAACCACATACTCAAATGGCAACCAGGGTCGTCAATTCAATCAAATGCATCTCGTGGTATCAAGTTTAAACACACAGCAAAATCATTCATCGGAGTTTCTCACACACTCTACCATTGATATCTTCACAGAACCCATCAAGGTTTACATCTTTCACACCATACCACCCCACACGGTGGTTCAAAAGTAAAACAACAATACGCCCAGCTATACTCATACCATGTACCACAAGTATTAAACACAACTACATCACACAAAACTGTGTAAACAAAATCATGCACCGCAATTAACTCACTAAGATAAAATCGAGATACACATGTATTACGCATAAAGGAGGAGACTTACATCCACAGGTCGCACGGAGGTGACAGTCGCCCACGATACTAATCTTGTTCGACAACATAACTGACACGTTGTGACTACGCACAACTCAATTTGTCACTGACGACTCGAACGACAAGACAACACATTACTCGACAAATCACGACTTGACTCGACCCGGCGGCTAGGTTTACGCAACCTAAGCTCTGATACCATAAATGTAACACCCCCAAAACTATATGGGAATATTACACGCCGTAGATCCTTTCCACAAGAATCTACCAGGCTAAACGTCCATAAACAACCAAATGCTTGCCCGACCAGGGTCAAACAATAAAATAATACAAACCGTTATGGTCACTTACACGTGAATACACAAACCGATGAGGTCACACAACCCCAATCAACAAAACTGACTTAAACGACATTAGCCACACAGGGGTCGAAATACAATACAGCGGAAGACGGAAATCAACTCTGACAACACAACAAAAATCAAACAACTCTCAACTCATGATTAGTATCGCAGCTCGTCATCCTCTTGTGCCAATCCTGTGACTGCTCCCCGACCTGCATGTACACGGACGCAAAACAGACATCCACCCCCCGATTACTCGGGGGTTAGTAAAACTCCACTGTTTTACTAGTGCAAGTATCAAATCATACGAAATATAACAAGCAAGTAATAATCGTGAATCAAATATAACAATCAAGTATCAAAATATCCCCGGGAGGTTTTCAAAAGGAAAGATAAGCTATGAAGCATTCGAAAATAAGATTATCACCTCGGGAATTTTTAGAATTTCAAAACCTTTCGAAAATCTTAGGGTCTTAACCCAAATCTCAAAATTGTATTTCAACAATTTATAGTACAAAAACATTTCCATAAATCTCATGGGGCTCGGCCCAACATTCTTTTCTTAAAACTTTCTTACAAAAGTTTGATTTACAAAACATGATTCGTGACACCGTGATCCCCTGTCACGTGTCTCCGTAGGTTCAACAACCCGCACGGACTTAACCAATCACAACAATCACAACAAACAATCATGCTCATGACTCCGTGATCGCTTGCCACGAGTCTCCGTAGGTTCAACAACCCACACGGATTGAGCAAACACAACAATCACAACAATCAATCATGCTCACGACTCCGTGATCGCTTGCCACGAGTCTCCGTAGGTTCAACAACCCACACAGATTGAGCCAACACAACAATCACAACAAACAGTCCCGACCCCGTGAACCTGTGTCACGTGTCACCGTAGGTTCCGTCGAACCCACACGGTTGGACGTACTGTGTCCTGATTAAATGGACCTGTGCCATGAATCATCGTAGGCCTCGTCAGACCCGCACGATTGGACCTCAGCACCACACACTAAGTTCTGATCCCATGGACCTGTGCCATGAATCCTCGTAGGCCCCGTCGAACCCGCACGAGTGAACTTAGCGTTCCAACATATCACATTCACATTCACATTACATACAACAATGAGCACAGTTAGTCAATCACGTTGATCACCACAAAATCGTACGTCACACACACATAACACAATCTCAACACTCTCAACAACAATCATCAATCAACGACGTATATCCAACATAACACATGTTCGGTACGTAATGCATTGCACAACAACTAACACATATACCAATATAACACTATTATCACAAAGCCTTCAAATTTCGGAAAACACAAACAACTCAAACAGAACATATTTACGAAGGCAAGCAAAATCATCATAGATCTCATACGTGATTACTAGTCGCAAGATACAAGTCGTATAGTAAGATACTTGCCTTAATAACCGCTACCAAACGCTCTGAAGAACACAGTTCGACCGGGAAGCTCGGACCCCAAAGAAGGCAACGAACGGAAGGGTTCCGAATCGAGTTCTTCACAAGAATTCGTTCCTAAGTCACAACGATATCAATTCAATCACAATTCTATGAAAACGTATGGAACTTCCCAAGTTCTACCCGTTGAAGCATTTCATCGGACACTTTGAAGGCGTAGTCCAATTTAATCGATTATTCAAAGAAATACTCAAATTCGTTCCACAAAACTTCAAGGGTATTGAATGATTACGAGTTTACAATCAAGTTCTAACAATAATATGAATCAAAACGAAGCAAATCGGCCAAAACACCAAGAAACCTCAAGAACATCCAAAAACCAAAAGTTTAGGTGTTCTTACCTTCGATCCGGGTGGAAGATGATGTTAATCCATGATTCCAACTTCCAAAACATGTTGATATAGGTTGATTATACTCAAAACCATCGATCTATGGTGAAAAATCGCGGAAGGAACGAAGAAAAGATGAGAAATGGCCAGATGACTCGGTCCAGGCCTATAAATAGCCGACCCTGGCCGGCCGCTTACGTACGTAATCGGCTAAGGCCTACGTACGTAATCGGACAAGGCGAACTCTGGATCGTCTGCTGGACATGTTACGACGTAACGGCGGTATTACGTCGTAACGGCCTTACGGCCGTTCGCCGGGCCATTACGGCTGTTACTCGGCCAGGCCTGGCCAGCCATGCCTCGGTCGATCCGACGGTCCGGAAAATCCCGAAACTCAGACCTGAACGTAAACCAAAAACACGATTACGAAGTACTCGCAAAGACGAATCCGAACACTAAGAGAACACACGATTCCGACCACCCGAGGGCTCAAATTTCGACAACGGAAGTAATTACCCCAAACTTTGGGAAATTACGAAAATGGCCCAACACGTCCGAAATACATGATACACGATCGAAACACCAAACCGAAGCTTACAACATGAATAATAACATTAAATAGACTTCCAAGAAACTCGAAACAACAGTTTCGGACGAGATTCGCGAGAATCGAACTCAAGTGCGGAAAAGTCATTTAAGAACACGAAACTCAACAAAACGATACCGAGACGAACTCGGATGACAAAAAGTGTAGAATTAAATATTCTCAGAATGACGAAACGGTCAAAATCGAGTCGTCAAAACGGACCTACGCCGAAAAATGAAAATTACCGGAAATCCGAAATTGCGGATATTACACTAAGAATGTAAGTTCATTAATACTCACTAGAGATGGCCATTAACTCGACACCATTATCAAACTCTTCAAAACACACTAACAAGATTAAATACGGAATACACGATTCCATAACTTTAAACAATAGGAGTATCATCATCAAATCCTTCAACGTTCAAAATAATCAAATCATAATCAATTCCCAAAACACAACGTTCACAAAACACACACGCGTTTTGAAAGAGAGCCTTTAACGAGGCCAAACCGAAATCTTTTGAAACTTCATTTCAAATAACTAAACAAACACATCAAGACGACCACCGATCATCATATCCATAAAACGAGAAAAGTATGGGCAAGGTACTTGCCTCGAATAAGAATAACGCGAAGAATCGATCGAAGTAGGTTGACACGAACCGCCTACAAACCCGCCGACTCCACCGATCGCCAACTCGCATTCATAAACTACGAAGGACAATAACAACGATGAAATGAATTCCATAACACGACACAAAGCTGTTGAATTCAAAGAACGAACGACGAATGTTCAAGCGTTTCCCCCAAAACGGCCAAGAACACGATTCGTCCCGACAAAACACGAAAACGGAATTCCAAGTTGAAATATGGATATACAATCCATTGAATATGTTTAACAACATCATTTAACCATAATCGATCCATCAAAAACGGATGAAAAATGAGATCGAGGACAAATCCCCCAAAAAGTCGATTCGAAGGAAATCAAGAAATATACTTCGATTCGACGAAGAAAAATGGATTAAATGACGTTAAACACAAGAATACTACCAAGATTAATCATACCCATCATGAATTAATCAATAATACGGAACGAATCGGACAAAAATGCAAAAACCCCCCAAATTCACGAAATTAGGGTTCTAAGGAAGATTACCTTGATTCGCTGGATCAAAGGATGATAACGGATGATTGATTGATGATATGAACTCAAGAACTTCATGAATTTGTTGTTAAACAACATGGCTCCATGGTAAGATCACCCTCATCCGCGGAAGAGAAGGAGAAGAAGGAGAAAAATGGCCAAAAACCCGTGTGCAGGGCCATAAATAGGCTGCACAGTGTGCCGCGGCACAGGCCCAAAAATGGCTCCCAGTGGTCGGTAGTGTGCCGCGGCCCGGCCGGCGTGTGCCGCGGCACCCGGTACAGTCGGTTTGGCCGAAAAATGCCACAGAGTGTGCCGCGGCCCTGCCAGCATGTGCCGCGGCTCACGGTGCGGCCTGCTCGGCCAGAAGCTGCCGAGCACTGCCGGCCGTGATTCGGCCAGAAGCTGACGAGCACTACCGGCCGTGACTCGGCCAGTGCCGGTCTGGGCCCAGGTTGCCCGGCCATGACTCGGCCGGGGCCAACTCCGACGGCCCGAACGACCCCGAAACCCAAACCTGAATACGAATCGATGATACGGTTACGACGTACTCGCAAAGACGAATCTAAGAGCTAAGAGAACACACAATTCCGACCACCCGAAGGCTCGGAATTCAACAACGGAAGTAATTACCCAAAACTTTGGGAAATTACGAAAATGGCCCAAAACGTCCGAAAATCGGCTCAATTTTTTGGTACGAAAATTTTGTGGTACGAAAATTTTGTGGTACGAAAATTACCACAAAATCAATTTTTTGAAAAATTAAATCGGCTCGCTGGTGCCAAGTATTCGATAACAGTTTCCTTCGAATCCACACGATTTCGAAGTTTTAAAATGAAAACTATGCAAATGATTGACCACATCCATACTCATGTATACCAATTCGGCTCGTCACCAATATCCACTGATATTCCATCGGAAAACCACACGATAGAGTTCCAAAATCTCAAAGATAAACTCCGACCAAAAACTCCTTTTTCCACACATGACTCGCATTGTCAACCATTAATCCATCTTGGATCACCTCAAATATGCTATGGCAAAACATGGAAACCAATCAACAAATCAAACACAGCGAAAGACTTCCCGAGAAGTTTCATTTGAACAAGTAAACCAAAACCGCTAAAGGCATAAACGAAATAGATAAACGATTGATAAAGTATTTTACAAATCTCGGGAGTTTTAAGAAAATAGAAAAGCATTTTGAAATATTAAGGTCTCAGCCCATATCCCTTTTCACATAACAAGAAGTTTAAAAAGTAGAAAAATCCTTTTTCGGACCCCAAGTCCTGAGTTATAAAACTATTTCAAAGTTGATTGGGTCTCGGCCCAAAATCATTTTCGGTAAAACATCCGTGAAACATTCATTTTGAAAAGTATCATTTTCAAATGCTCAAAAACAGTTCATATATCTCAAAATGAACTAACATGACTACATGTTCTCCTGAACAATCCACATTATTTTTCCCGAATACACAACTCCGTTCCAACACTTAACCGACAAATTGCTTTCCAAAAATCATAACCTCTCAAGATTATCAATTCTGTCCCAACTCTGTCATCTCATATTGTAATGCATAATATCTTTCTGCTGAATCTCAAAGCATATCAACTTAGAACGGCAATAAATCTCAATGCAATTCAAAAATCAAAATACTTACAGATCGTGAAGCCGACGATTTCCCCGTGATACTGGCATATGTCTCGACTCTATAAAATACTCGACACAGATATTTTCAAAACACACGTTTTGCAAAAATTAGTTCAACTCAAGAACACAATACATCTCATTCCAGAGAATCTCGTTAACATCATTTGGAAAAGTTTACAACAACCCAGTACCACACTGGTAAATCACATAACGCATAAGCCCGACTGAACAACAAAAACTCAGAGCTCAAACACTTGTCAACCGACAGCTCGATTGTCACGACAAAAGCACGACCCAACTCAACCCTACTGCCTAGGTTTTTACAACCTAAGCTCCGATACCATATTCTGTAACACCCCCAGAGCCATCCAGTAATATTACAGCGCCGTGGGCTCCGAGATGGAATCCCACAAGGCTGAAAGAAATTTTCGCAAACATTTACAAACGCCCAAGAGGCTAACAACGGTACTATCTTTTAAAAACATACGTTAAGCTATCGCTTACACGTACCGACAAAATATATTTAGAAAATGATTGCCAAAGCAACCTAAGTTACCAGATACCAAAAGACCATTTAAAAATACTCACGCAGTGGGTAAAGACAAACAATAAAATACTCTAACAGCGGAATACAAGAACTGATCAGGAAACTCAATGCACAAATACATGCCCTAGCCAGTATCCTCCGGGAAGCTCATCTCTTCACGACCGCTATAAGCTTGATATTCCAAGAACCTAAAAAGCAATCCCACGACGGGGTCAGCCATAATATCCAGCAATGATATCAATCACATCACATCAATAATTACATACCAATGTGATTCTAAGTAAGAATACGACCAATATAATCTTACCGTCATAACTTTACGAAAGTCCACGATTCGTATCCTCAACAATACGATAAACTAATACCAGGATATCCGTACTACATTTCAACAATGTCCAAAGTTCTCAAACCATTATCATAACTCACTGTTACGAAATTCACTAACTCTGTCATGCCCAATCCATCGGATATCATTATCAAATCTCAACTCGAAAATCGATTGTCCATCAAAGACATACATCAAAGTAAACACGGAGCATACCTCAAGATATGAACTGCCACAACGAAACCACGTCAGTCTAATCCAAGATCAGATCAACACAACATACGGACACGGTCCTAACACAAGACCTACAAGTGCATACTCATATGACAACGTCAATATGTTCACATCAATAACAACAATGTATACTTATGGCAACTCATAATATACATATGCACAACAACAACACATATGGTAATCCAACGATCCAGCGCACACAGCTATAGATTCCCATGATGATCCCGTCGGACCAACGCATGGTGGCATTACCTGTCCAGCGATCCAGCGCACACAGCTATAGATTCCCATGATGATCCCGTCGGACCAACGCATGGTGGACATACGACAACAATGCACGACTGCACAAAACAACAATACACAATGTACGACAACAACAATGCACAAATGCATGACAACAACGATCATGAATGTACCATAACATGATCGACACAGATGACAAAAATGATTAGAGTACTTGCCCCGAATCCTTCGAGGGCGACCGAAATGTCTAAATCATTACCAACCATTATCCTCAGTATTCGACGGTCCAGAATGTCACGGACGGTAGATAACTCATATCTTCGTCTATACCATGATGTATCCTTGATACCAAGTATACTAACAACAATTGTAAATCATATACATTATGATTTAATTCTCAAAACTCGAATACCACTTATAATCCCAAATTTCCTATGATTACGATTATAAACATTGCTATACGAATTATAAACAAATGAAACTGAAACCATTCATTAAATATTATAAACTGAGCAAGTAATAACTTGCCTCGATACCGATGAAGTCGTTACCAATTCCATCGCCGTCATCTACAAGTCCCTCGGCCCCAATCAATGCAATTCACGAACATCCTCGAACTCGACCGCAACACACGGTTATAATTACCGACCAATAATCTCAACCTATTACAATAATCGATAGACAACAAGTTCGACAAAAATCAACAATCGATAAAACCAATTCACAAACCCAACGGCTCAACAATATCTCGGTTAACCACAAGTCTAATCAAACCAACTTAAATGATCATGAATTCATAACCACAACACGAAAATACTGCATTGTCTGCCTACTTAGCGCACGTTAAACGCATAATGTAGCGTGTGCTAAGTCGCTCCCGTTAGCATGCGCTAGATAGTAAGCTTAGCGTGAGCTAATGCTGTACAGTGGCATGCGTTCCAATTATCGACTAACACCTTGCGACTACGAATCCGAATGAAATGGAAATCATACTCCAAGATTAACAATAACTTTCCAGATCCAAACTCATCATCATACTCGAATCATATTCGTATTCTTATACGAATATTATATCAAAGCACATAATTCGAGGTATATATCATAATGTTTATCATTTTCTTCATCATGCAAATCACATAATCAAACCAACCCGATAACAAGGATCATATCATACATAATCTGGAATACAACCTCATATCATGATTTAACTCATCTAAATCGACCACTGAAATTATCATGATTCAGAAATCCATGATTCAACCTCATCAAGTTAAACGAATCACCATTAACATGAAGAATCTTAAATAACATCCGAAAACTCTTATCATAATCCCATAAAATCTCATATAATATCGTCACATGATTATCCAACATGTTCCTCACATGTAATCATCCTTAAAAACGAGCAACTAACAAGGGATACGAATATTACGTGGATTAGATGAACCAAGAAGAAGAACACTTGAACTCCATTCCAAGAATCATGAGTAACTTGAAGAACAAGGCTTGAATCCATGCTCTCTATCTTAATCTTGTTAAAAATCACCACCTCACCGTGTTTGGGAACCTCAAGAATCTCCCAAAGCTCTCTATCGACTGAAGGAGAAAGAATGGATTAAATGCATCTCAAAACCCGTCTGTCCCCTTATATAATAAACATTACTAGCGCGCGCTACTCTCATAAAATAGCGTGCATTATTGCCCTAGCGTGCGCTAACTGACTTTGTTAGCGTGCGCTATCGAGATCCGAGGCTGATCGGCCGTACATGTGCTTACGCACGTAACGCCCATGCATTAGCGTCGTAACTTACACTCTCTAGCGTCGCAAGTCCTTGCGTTTAGCGTTCGCTAATATCGATTGACTCGTTTGTCTGTATGCTCAAGATCGGTCCACACGCCGAAAGTCTTGTGAGGATAAGATTCCTTTTTGTCCAATATACCATTAGCGTGCGCTAACCTTTAGGGTTTAGCGTGTGCTAGTACTACATTACAAGTATCCGTTGACTTATCAGAACGTGCTCCGGAAGTGGTCTGGTCCACACGCATATTCCTTCCGATCTGACTGCATTAGCGCACGCTATGATTTTACCTTTAGCGTGCGCTAACCCTGCATGGTAATGTGCGCTAAGCTTTACTATTAGCGTGCGCTAATAAGGCTATACTTAGCCATTTACACTGATCTTGCTCGTCGTCTCAACATACTAGATACGTATACATGACGCACTATATCCTTTGTCGACCATGTACGACAATTATACCAATACAGATGTTTCAGTTCTACAATTATTTTATCCATACTGTACAGATTCCACGCTGTACAACATAACTCGGATAAAATAACATTAAACAATAGTAATAAAAATTCTGGATATTACATATATATATATATATAGTGTAACTTTATTTTCAGAACCCTGTTAAGTGCGAGAACTGCGAGAACCACCTTTTGTACTCCTAATAATACATAATGTACATCATGTCAATGCATACAACCCCTATTGATCTTAACCCCTAATATATAGTAGGGGTTATATATATAGTAGGGGTTATCATCAGTAGAGGCTATTATAGTAGATGTTATTATTAGTAGGAGTTATCTCCCGTAATAAAAATTGTATTTTACTATAATACCCTTTTGAATTAATAATATTTTTTAATATTTTAAAAAATCTCATTAGTTTAGAGGAGTTCTCGCAGTTCTCGCACTTAAGATAGTTCTGAAAATAAAACCCCCATATATATATATATATATAGGTAAATAGATAGATATATATGATATGATAGTAATTAAAAGCAACATATTGCCCAAAAAATTTTGACGAAACATACTACTTAGATGGTATTAAATACCGAAATTTTAGCAAAATAAGAAAAGGAAAGTTAGAAATATGTGAGAAGCTAAATATATAATTAAGGATTAAGATATTTTCTAATATGTGAAAAGCTAAACATAGAATTAATATGATCCATAATTTTAGCAAGTAGATTTTGCATAAATATATGCTCCATAGATTCAGCAAAATAATTTAAGGAAAGTATATGCTAACGGGATATGAAAACAACCGTCATTATTGGGCAATCAAAATTAAACATCCATATAAATCACCTATATTAGTTTCAATTATATATTTAATTAATTTTGTTTTTAAAAATCACAAATTGGCAAAAAAAACCCAAAAAATTACATATAAGCAAAAGCCAGAGATTGCACAAAAAGATAGAGTATTTAATATATATATATATATATCAATCAAAATATATATAGGTATATAGATAGATAAATATGATATGATAGTAATTAAAAGCAAAAGATTGTCCCAAAAATCTTGACGAAAAATATTACTTAGATGATATTAAATATCAAAATTTTAGCAAATAATAAAGGAAAGCTAAAAATACGTGAGAAGCTAAATATATAATTAATGATTAAGGCATTTATTAATATATAAAAGTCTACACAAAAAATTAATATGATCCGAAATTTTAGCAATTGTAACATGCATGATTTTTCAAAACGTATGCTCCATAGATTCAGCAAAATAATTTAAGAAAAGTTAAATCACAAATATTTAATCCATAAATTCAATAAAATAATTAAGGAAAATATAAAATTTGCGAGAATCCTAATATATAATTAAGGCATTAAAGTATTTATTAATAATAATATAAATATTATAGGTGACAGTAATTAAAAAGTAAAAGTTGACCAAAAATCTATAAAATGACATGCATGGTGCAAGAAAAAAACTCAGCTTGCATAATGAGATAGATGACTACAAACTTTTATTAAGATGGACATGGTATTGCCCAACCAGATACAAATGATTTAATTGATAAGCTAATATTAAAAAGAATTAAAAAAATTATTGAAAGAACCAAAAAATTACATATAAGGCAGATCAACAAGGATGTGGAAAATAATTCAATTTTGATATATTATACACACACACATATATATATATAAGGATTAATTAATTAATAAGTCAACTATAAAAAAATTCAGAAAATATGTATTTTAATAACATATAAGTCAAATCAATAAGAAAGATCAAAAAAGTTTAATTATAGTACAATAAACGGATAATGAACGTAAAATAATAATATTGACAATTCGCACAGAATATGATCAAAAGAGAACAAAAAATCAAAAATTTATATTTATTGCCAATCACAATTAATATATGAATACATTGAAAATATAATATTACTCGTATTTATTACGGTCAAGAATTTAGGCAAATCACGGAAATGCTAACAAAATGTGAGAACAAGCGTCATTATTGGACAATCAAAATTAAACATCCATAAAAATCACCTATTTTAGTTTTAATTATATATTTAATTAGTTTTGTTTTTTTAAAAAAATCTCAAAATTGACAAAAAAACCCAAAAAATTAGGCAAAGGTCATGAGATTGCACAAAAAATTGAGTATTTCTAATATATATATATATATATATATATATATGTGTGTGTGTGTGTGTGTGTGTGTGTGTGTGTGTGTGTGTGTGTGTATAGTAATTAAAAGCAAAAGATTGCCCAAAAAATCTTGAGGAAAAATATTACTTAGATATTAAATAACAAAATTTTAGCAAAATAATAAAAGAAAAGTTAAAAATATGTGAGAAGCTAAACAAATTAATAGAATATGTTAATATTCTCTAAATAATCTCTTGATTATTTTGTATATTTTGTATTTGGCAATTGTATAATTGGGTGCTATAGTATAGCCTAGAGTAGGTGCTATATTATAGCCTAGTCTTAAGTAATTAGTTCTATTGATAGAGGCTAGTATTCTTGTATATAAGGACATGAGTCATTAATGAGAAATGGCACAGACACTACTATATGTATTGGCTTCACAAAAATGTGAAGTCAATAGAGTTGACTGTGAAACTTTTTTTCTTTAGCTTTACATATCTGAAGTCAATGTGTGAAGCTAAAGAACCTTTACCTTCAATGTTTGACCGTGTGAAGCTAAAGAATTAAACTTTACCGTCAATTATGTGAAGTTAAAGCGAACGTAAAACAATTAACCTAATTACATTAGCTTCACATGGGTGAAGCTAAAGTGAACGAGGAGAATATTATTTTTTTAATCTTTGGCGTCACATATCTGACGCCATAGTTGATCGACAATTTTAAATATTATATCTTTAGCGTCACATATGTGATGCCAAAGTCAGTCCACCAATTTTAAATATTATATCTTTGGCATCACATATGTGACGTCAATGTGAGTCCAGCAATTTTAAATATTATCTCTTTGGTGTAACACCCCCAATCCGCTCAGGGACATTACACGCCGTAGAACCTTTCCTCAAGGATCTACCATGTAACACCCACAGATCGAACCGGGAATATTACACGCCGCAGACCCTCTCCGTGAGAATCCACCAGGCTAGACATCAAAACAACACATTACATTACATACCGACGAATCAAAATAACGAACCAATAGACCGATTTGGTCTTTCGTCACTGACATACAAATCAAAATAGATAAACTCATCCAGACTCATACCCACACAAGGGTAAAATACTTGCAAGAAAAACAATAAGACAGCGGAAAAGACAATACAATGGACTTCGACTAACTAAACCCAAAACTGGCCTTCGTGTGATTAGTATCATTCGTCTTCCATCATCCCTCGTACCGATCCTGTGACTTGCTCCCGAAAACCTGCATGTACCTGGACACAATACAGATATCCACCCCCCGATTACTCGGGGGTTAGCAAAACTCTACTGTTTTGCTAGTGTAAGTATAAAGTGCAAAAACGAGCCATACACAACACGTTCCGAGAATACAACGAAAGACTTCCCGAGATATATTTAGTAAAAAAAAAATAGTTCAAGTCTTGAAAGTAGAAACGAAGCAAGTAAGCACTTTGAAAACATTTCCAAATCTCGGGAGTTTTGAAAACATTAGAAATTGAAAAGTTCTTAATTCCTCGAAAGCCATTTAGGGTCACAGCCCCAAAGTTCATTTTCCAAAATGAAAATCCATTAACAAAACACGGGGTCCACGACCCAACCATTCCGGTCACAAAACATAGGGTCCACGACCCGATCATCCACTTCAGTCACTTACAAGGACACATTACACATAACACATTATTCCTATGCCATTCTAGCCAAGCACCAAGACTCGATATATAATGTCTCTCGACCCCGAGCACAAAGCATTGTGATACTCCGGACAATATCACAATTGACGAAAACATCAACGTCAATATCACAGAAACCACACTTGGTAACCCGTGGCCGTACCCATTAGTATCGGCCCCCAGAGGCCCCGTCGGACCGTCCCCAGGTGGGAAACCACTTCCGCGGCCGTACCCATTAGTATCGGACCCCAGAGGTCCTGTCGAACCGTCCCCAGGTGGAAGAACATCAAGACACGCACCCAAGTCCACTTCCGTGGCCGTACCCATTAGTATCGGCCCCCAGAGGCCACATGGCATCCCCAGGTGGAAGAGTAACAACTCGCAGATTACAAAACCACAACTCTCAAAGGTCAAACACACAAAATATATATAGTCGAGGTACCTTGCTAGAATGGCCACATTATCCAACACGTACTCACGACCCAGAACTATATCAATTCACAAGGGAGCACAAGATCTCAACAGCACCAAACGACACAACTAGTATCACACAACTCGCATATCCATCCATAACCACATGACTCCAAGCACATAATTTCACAAGAGAATTACACTTTACACCGACGCGATAATCATACATAATGACATCACACGAAAGTAAGGTGATCCTATACTCGTCACTAGCACACATATCCAACTAAGCATATTAATTCCAGACACACACGGTTCACCTTTACGAAAACCATGATGGTAAATATACCGATTCTTTTAAGGAAGTATTGAAAAGCATATCAATTCCTTTGAAAGTTAATTATAAACATTCATAAATCACGTATCGAAAATTACCAACTAATATATCCACAAAACACGTAATGTATGGGCAAGATACTTGCCTCGAATAACCACAACGCGGAGAATCGACCGAAGTAGGTTGGCACGAACTGACTATGAACTCACCGATTCTACCGAACGCCAACTCGCGATAATAAACTATGAAGGACAAATATAACAACGAAAATGAATTCCAAAGTACGACCCAACGCCGCTGAATTCAAGGAACGAATGACGAAAATTCAAGGATTTTCCCCAAAACGGTCAAGAACACGATTCGTCCCGTCAAAACACGAAAACGAAATTCCAAGTTGAAATATGGATATACAATCCATAGAATGTGTTTAACAACATCATTTAACCACAATAGATCCATCAAAAACGGATGAAAACGAGATCGAGGACAAATCCCCCAAAAAGTCGATTCGAAGGAAATCAAGAAATATACTTCGATTCGACGAAGAACAATGGATTAAATGATGTTAAACACAAGAATACTACCAAGATTAATCATACCCATCATGAATTAATCAACAACACGGAACGAATCGGACAAAAATGCAAAAACCCCCAAATTCACGAAATTAGGGTTCTAAGAAAGATTACCTTGATTCGCTGGATCAAAGGATGATATAAGATGATCTATTGATGTTATGAACTCAAGAACTTCGTGGATTTGTTGTCAAACTACATGGCTTCGCCACCCTCGAATCGCCAGCCTCTGATAGAAGAGGAAGAAAGTGAGAAATGAATGAAAATGTGACTGCTCTGTCACATTTATACTGGGCCGGACTAGCGCGCGCTAGGCTACCGAGCTAGCGTGCGCTTGTTAGGAATATGCCCTCGAATGCCACTCAGGGGATGAGAGAGTAGGGGCATTGTACTTGTAATTATGAAATAAATAATAAAAAGGCAATTCGATTCATTCACTGTTTATTGTATTTCAATTGCATTCTTGACTTGGTAAACATTGAAGTGAAGTCCATGTAAATAAACTGAACATTCCATTCTCGTTATGGGATAAGAGAAAATGCACTGGAAGTGTTTAAAGTTTATTTACGAAAATCGTCATAAGTCAAGAAACTTAAATGGGCATTAAGTTTTAATAAGACTTGTATAATCGATGCTAGACGTGTGCACGTCTTGAAAGCATAGTTATAAAGTATATTGGTGGGACCAAGATACTCGAACACGACTCATACTCGATTCATCACACGGTATTCACTCTCGAAGAGTCGATGACGAATCAAAAGGTTGTGATAGTGTATGTGGACCTTTGACTTGAGGATTCAGAGAAGATGTGCTGTGACGTTTAGTTTGTCATTAGAGTAGTTAGACTCATTTGCTTAATTCCGAGTCGACCTCGAAGTGCGGACTATACGGGCGGTAGCGATCTTTCTTGTATGCCAAGAAAGGATTTTATCTCCTGTTAGTGAGCAGGCGTATGTCCTATACGGTTAATGGCAAATAAGATCATGAGTCTTTGGCCAAAGCATTCTGATATAGTCGTATTAGATACACTATTAATCAGTCGGTCTTGATTTGCATTAATACATGTATAGAGTCTAGTCAATAGTAGGGTTTGACTTTACCGTGACCCGAAGACTTGACCGGGACATCTGATAAAGGGTCTATACGTATATAGTATTCACGACATAATGGTTCTGGAATGATCCCTTCATTCATTCTCAGTCGGGGTTTACAGTGCGGCCCGCTAGGCTGGCTAAGTTCTGCCCGCACTCATTGGTTCCTCCCAATGCCGGCTGAGATGGACCTACGGAGTCGCGCATCAGGAGCGTTGACGGATAAATGTGAATTTATTATCTCTCTATAAATATTAGATATTAGATATCTAATTATGATTTATTAGATAAATCAAAATAGCGATCTTATGAATTAAAATTAAGTTACCGGGTGATTAATTTAATTCATAAATTATATTTCTTAGAGAAATATATTTGTATTTGATATTATTAATTAATTAGATTAATTAATTAATATAAATACATTAGGTGATTAAACGGAGTGTATTTAACAGAGTCGTTTGACGAACGTCTGGTACACGAGCCGAGTGACTCGGCTCGTTTTCTAGGAAACTTCCACCATGGCCGACCTCCCTCTCCCCACATCACATGGAATCATTTCCATGCATGTGTATGTGTTAGTTGTATTTTTGTTATTATGTGTTGACATTTTATCTCAATTATATGATTTGTATTATATGTTTGAGATATATAAAAACAACACATTATAACAACTAACACATACACACATATTTTCAGCTTAAGAATCTCTCTTCTGGCCGTGAGAGTTGTGAGGAAGGGAGAGAATTTTATTTTTTCCAATTTTCATCTTGGAGGTGAAAGGAATTCAACAAAAAAATAGAGAGAAAATTCCTACGGTAACTTCCTAGCCGTGTTCTTGGAGAACGAAGTTACGTCGAATTTTCCGGGCAACTTCCGACGTGTGTGAAGTAGAGGCTTCGAATTTTCGGTGCTTGGAACGAAGGGTTTTCGTGTTCGGGACGGGATCGTGATCATCGTCTACATTTTACGAAGATTTATTTCAAAGGCTTCAAGGGTATGAATCTTTATCTTTGTATTTATTTTTTCGTATATACGTTACTTGATCGATCCTGTTTGGGATTCGTATTTATTTTCGCTGCGTATTTCGTTTTATTTTCGGAATCCCAATAGTGGTATCGGAGCGAGGTCAATGTTTCCGTATATACGATTATTTGTGCATTTTGAATGCTTTTGGATGATGATTATGATTTAGAATCATGTTTGGAATAATTGTAGATTTTAAATTGTTCATTGTAGCATCACGTTTTTTGAAACGGGCCGAAAAACGAAGAAACGGGGCTGTCGGCAGGGTGCTAGCAAGATCGCCAAGTACTGCCTGCATCGCCGAGCATGATCGGCCATGATCGCCATGTCTCGGCCACGCGGCCGAGAATGATCGCCACCGCCGGCGATGTGTCATGGCCGGCAGTCGACAACGAGACATGGGTGCGCGAGGCAGTCACAGGTGCCGAGGACCGCACGAGCAGGACGCCATGGATGACATCGGCCGCAAGTGAAGAGTCACCGGGACGGCGTGATCGGACGGAGAATCACGCGAGTAAGCCGTGGAGCACGGACGCCGTGGGAAGCGGATCGCCCAAGGCATTCCGATCGACATGTTCGGGATGTCCGGCAGCCAGGGACGCGGCAAGGCCGGACGAGCAGCGTGTCGTGTGGGACAAGGCACGACAGGACAAGGCCGAGTCTGGGAATAGGACTCGAGCTGGCGGCCGGACGCGGGCATGGGATGCCGGCGCGGCCGGCGTCTTGTGGCCTTGCGCGAGGTGCGAGGGAGACCCTCCCCCCTATAATAGGCTTAGACGGAAAAAGCCTTGTGGGGGCAGTAGACATTGAAAAGCTGAGGAGTCACTCAGCAGGAAAGACTCGACCGAAAGCAACTAGAAGCGGACCGGCTTGGTCCAGGAGGTTCGGGAAGAGTCTGGAACATTGTAGAGACGGGCCCAGATGGTCGGGCTGAGACGGGCCGGTGCGGGCTGGGACGGGCCGATGCGGGCCGGGACGGACAGAGATGGGCCGGGCGCCCGGGATGATGGAAGAACCTTCTAGGAGCCTCCTAGAAGGAGAGAGCTACTTGGAGACTTGTAGAATAGTCTAGAGTTATGTTTGTAAGACTTGTGTGTAGACAAGTGTAAAGTATTATAGATGATTGTACTTGGAAATATCTAGAATAGGATAGAAGTATGTGGATTGTATATGATGTTCTAGAGTCCTCCAAATGAGGAGGTGGATAGAAGTTTCTAGGTCCTAGGAGTAGTATAAATAGGCTTGAGGTTGGCTCATTTGCATCAACCCTCAAAGACTCAACATTCTTGTGTACTTGTAAAGTTTGTGAAATAGTGAAGTGTTTTACTCTCAACTCCCAAGTGTTTAAACCCCTCCTTTCATACTTAGCAACCGAGTGAGTTAGGCTTACTAGCTAGATCGAGGCAATTCTAGTCTAGTGCCGCACGGGTCCGAAGAGCTTTCGAGTGCTCAAACCCAACCCCGTGACAAGTGGTATCGGAGCCACGCTAGTGGTTCAAGGAGCTTCCGCATTGAGACGTTACTGAGAGGTTTTGTGCAAGGAGGACCGATGGAGACTACGTCGAGCGTCACCAAAGTTCAACCCGGCCAGGAGAAGGACAAGTCCAAGAAAGGGTCTAGGGACAAGTCCGTGGAAAGAGGTGTTGCCATGGAAGCACGAGTGGCTCAGCTGGAGGAAACCATGGGCAAGCACGAGAATGCTCTCGAGGCGTGGAGCAATGTGGCCGATCAGGTGACGGAGATGAGCGAGTCGTTGGAGGAGCTTGAGAATCGGGTGACGGGCACCCTTAACGCGTTGCGACGCGACTTGTGTGAGGAGATCCTTGAAGCTGTCAGGAAGGAGGTTCGGTCGACGATCGCAGCCTTCCGAGAGGAGATCATAGGGAGGATCGAGACCATCGAAGGAAGCACAGCACTGTACGAGCGGGCAATGGCCCACGGCAGGGACCAGCGGGGTGCGGCACCCCATCGAATCGACATCCCCCGGCCGTGTTCGTTCCAAGGATCGCGGAATGGTAGGGAAGTGGATGACTTCCTGTGGAACATGGAGCGTTACTTTGGTGCATCGGGGATAGCAGATGATGCGACCAAGTTGCAGACGGCTCCATTCTTCTTAGCAGATGTGGCGCTGCTATGGTGGAGAAGGCGCGAAACAGAGATCGCGCGTGGTACATGTCGGATGGAGACATGGGAGGATTTCAAGGCCGAGTTCAAGCGGCAGTTTTACCCGGAGAATGTTGAGTTTGAGGTCCGGGCTAGGTTGAAGGAGTTGACACACAGCAAGGCGATCAAGGACTATGTGAAGGAGTTCCAGGAGATCGTGCTGGAGTTGCCTAGCCTTAGTGAGCAGGAAGCTTTGTTCGCGTTCGTGGATGGGCTAAAACCGTGGGCAAAGTTGGAGGTGCAGTGGGCCAAGGCACAGAACGTGTCCGAGGCGATTGCGATAGCGGAACGGCTGATCGAGTTGAAACCAACCGGGGAGAGCCGGAAGTCCAGGAGGGACGAGGACGACATCGGTACGCAGGACAAGTCGTACCAGGGTAATGCGGATAGGGGCGCGAGGATGGCCAGGCCCAAGGACGGCAAGCAGTCAGGGTGGGCTCGGACTTGCCATGGGTGCGGGAGTGCAGACCATCTCGTAGCAGCGGGTCCGAAGAAAAAGAAATGTGAAATTTGCTGGAGCACGGAGCATTCGACGAGGCAATGCTCGAAGTTTCCGAGGGTAGCCGCCATGGAGTACACCAAGGCACGGGACGATGCCGAGGGTGATGGGACATCGATGGCGCTTCAAGTGTTGAACTCAGCCATAGGGATGGCATCGCGGGACGGAGCACCGCTTGAGGGAAATCTGTTGTATGCGACGGGGCTGATCAATGGGAAACCCGTCAAGGCGTTGGTCGACACAGGGGCCGATTACAACTACATTGACGAGGCTGAAGCACAGAGGTTGGGACTTCAGGTCATCGAGGGACGGGGCTGGATGAAGTCGAATAATGCACCACCCGTTCGAGTTACAGGGGTCGCCAATGGGGTGCGACTAAAGATTGGCACGTGGGAACCGCGCGTGCACTTCAAGGTGACGAGCATGAATGATCGGGACATAATACTGGGCATGGACTTCCTGAAGAAGAACAATGTTGGCGTAGTTCCGCACAAGAGGGCGCTGTACGTGTGTGATCAAGCCAAGCTGCAGGAAATACGCTTGACCACAGAGCCTTCGAGACAAGCCATGTCGGCACTCAAGTACGTGAGGAAGCTTGAGGAGGAGCCGAGTTACCACCTTGGAGCAGTTCGGTTCATCGAGGGGCCGCCACGTCGCCGAGGACGTCGACGAAATGGGTGAGGGAGAATGTCATGGCCGACAGTCGACAACGAGACATGGGTGCGCAGACGGTCGCACAGGGTGCCGAGGGACCGGCACGAGCAGGACGCCATGGATGGCATCGGGCTGCAAGTGAAGAGTCAGCCTTCGGGACGGCGTGATCGGACGGAGAATCACGCGAGTAAGCCGTGGGAGCACGGACGCCACTGTGGGAAGCGGATCGCCCAAGGGGCATTCCGGACTGGACATGTTCGGGACTGTCCGGCAGCACAGGGGACGCGGGCAAGGCCGGACGAGCAGCAGTCGTGTGGGACAAGGCACGACGGGACAAGGCCGAGTCTGGGAATAGGACTCGAGATGGGCGGCCGGACGCGGGCATGGGATGTCGGGCGCAGCCGACGTGCGCGGGCGCGCGCGCGCGAGGTGCGAGGGTGACCCTCCCCCCCTATAATAGGCTTAGACGGAAAAAGCCTTGTGGGGGCAGTAGACATTGAAAAGCTGAGGAGTCACTCAGCAGGAAAGACTCGACCGGAAGCAACTAGAAGCGGACCGGCTTGGTCCAGGAGGTTCGGGAAGAGTCTGGAACATTGTAGAGACGGGCCCAGATGGTCGGGCTGAGACGGGACGGTGCGGGCCGGGCCGGGCCGATGCGGGCCGGGACGGACAGAGACGGGCCGGGCGCCCGGGATGATGGAAGAACCTTCTAGGAGCCTCCTAGAAGGATAGAGCTACTTGGAGACTTGTAGAATAGTCTAGAGTTATGTTTGTAAGACTTGTGTGTAGACAAGTGTAGAGTATTCTAGATGATTGTACTTGGAAATATCTAGAATAGGATAGAAGTATGTGGATTGTATAGGATGTTCTAGAGTCCTCCAAATGAGGAGGTGGATAGAAGTTTCTAGGTCCTAGGAGTAGTATAAATAGGCTTGAGGTTGGCTCATTTGCATCAACCCTCAAAGACTCAACATTCTTGTGTACTTGTAAAGTTTGTGAAATAGTGAAGTGTTTTACTCTCAACTCCCAAGTGTTTAAACCCCTCCTTTTATACTTAGCAACCGAGTGAGTTAGGCTTACTAGCTAGATCGAGGCAATTCTAGTCTAGTGCCGCACGGGTCCGAAGAGCTTTCGAGTGCTCAAACCCAACCCCGTGACAAGTGGCTCGGCCAGGCAGCCCTCGTATTTTTGGCCCGATTTTGAATCGGGCCGTGGGCTGAGCCTAAAATCGGATTGTCCGGACTCGTTTTAAGTTTATATTTCGTTTTAATTATTTCCCAAAATTTAAATTGGATTTTAATTTGACTAAATTAATATTTGGAATATTTTTTTAGTTAAAGGAAATAAATTAAACGAAAATATTATTTTGGCCGGATTACTTCGAATGAATTTAAATGACGATTATTATTATTAATTGGATTAATACCTTTAAAATTGAATAGATTAATTTTATATTGATTGGATTAATATCTTAATTGATTATTTAATTTTAATGCCACTTTATATTAATTGGATTAATATAGTAGAAATTGAATAGATTAATTTATAGATTAATTAGATTAATTTATATTAAGAATAATTGTTTAATTTCGTTGCCATTACATGTTGTATGGAATCCTTATGTGATGGTGATATAGCTCGTGGACTTAGTTTTTTGATTTGTTCGATTCGATTGGGTTGTAAAGGCCGTTTTGAGCCTATTTATATTTACTAGAAAAATTTGTATAGGATGCAATTTTTCTATGATGTAATTATTATTTTGGGTATGAAGAAGACCGAAGACAACCGACCGAGAAGACGAAGAATCGAAGACTGTTTTTTTATTGGGTCATTCGCTTGGCCCAGTACTTAGGAATTAGGTCCATGAGCTATATGTTGGTAGTAACTAGGTTACTGTTTTCTGTTTTTCATTTTGAATGATTGACAAACCAACAAACGCGCGTATAATTGAATTAATGTGCAAAGTGTAACATTAATCGCGAAATTCTCCGACTACAAGCAGGACTAAGTTTGAAAAAGGTTACGAGGTTTCCTACCCTCCATCAAACTCGTAGAAAATTGATACCCGGCCGGTGTGCTATGCTTCCGAGTTATCGGGTAGTACATTTGGTAGAGGTTGAAAATTCTTGAGTGCATTAAATGCCTTCGGTTGGTAATAAATTTCGCCCTAGAAACCCGATAGGTTGCCGGTGAGATTCAATAGTCAAACCGATAGACATTGATGGTCAACAACTTAGATAGTCTGATTGCCAAGAAACCCGATAGGTTGAGGGCATGAAGACTAGGGTAAAAGAAGATCAAATCATCCGTTAGACGGGTTGGTGTTAGACACCACTTTACGTAAATTAATTGGCAAGAAACCCGATAGGTTGCGTCTGTTAAAATTTGTAAAGAACTTGATCACCACTAAGAAGTCGATCTAACCATGATTTAGGATTATAACATGGGAGTGTATAATTCCGATAAAATTAGTGGGAGCCGAGACAAGAATTATACAAGACCTTAAGTTCTATACTCGGTCATAATTAAACAAGTCACTAATTTAATCTTGTCTAAATCTTTGCGTAAAACGAAATTGAATCTCTAAAATGGCTAAAACCCACTTGCAATACTACTTGAAAAGAATCTCCTAATCGGCCCTAACTTTGTTGATGGTTGCGGAATCGATGATTGTACTCGGTATGGAGTCTCTCGGGATACGTCTTGGAGGCGGACATTCCACCGACTCCAATCCGGACTAGGGGTAATCAGAAGACATTGACGCCCATGAAAAATGGGTCAAGGATGATGTGCTAGTCCGTGGTTTTATGATGGGCTCAATGACTAATGAGTGCAGAGAGCGCACGAGAAAATGACTTCGCTAGTGCATTCTCGCACACTTGACCGAACTTTATGGAGAGCACAAGAGGATCGCTAGATATGAGATATCAAAGCAGCTTGTTCAAAGGCTAGGATGAAAGAAGGGGAGAAAGTGGGAGACCACGTCCTCAAGATGATCTCTATGATTGAGAGGCTCGAGGTGCTCAACTTTAATATGGATTTATCCCTTCAAATTGATCTCATCCTTCAATCTCTACCTGACTCTTTCACGCAGTTTGTAATGAATTTCAACTGTAATGAAATTACATGCATATTAGCTGGGCTAATGAATAAACTGGTGACGGCGCAGTCTAACATGAAGACTAAACCGAGAGAGGCTACTCTTGTGATTTCTTCTGGGCCTAAGAGGTCCAAGAACAAGAAGAAAAAGACCTACGAGCAGTACAAACCCAAGAAAGTGGTGCAAAAAGGAAAGGGCAAGGCCCGAAAGGTTCAAAAGGTAGGCGGTCCAAAACCTACGGACAAATGCCTTGAATGCGGTGAGCTGGGCCACTGGCGAAGGACTTGTCCCAAGATTAAAGGCACATCAGGTACGGAACTTTTTGTTTTTGAAACTAATTGTTCCGCTACTGTATATTCTGCTTCATAGATTCTAGATTCAGGTGCCACTTCTCACATTTGTACTATGAATCAGGATCTGGAACGAAGTAGAAAACTTGAAGCTGGGGAAATAATGATCACTGTTGGAAGCGGACAAAGTGTCGAGGCAACCGATATTGGATCAATCCTTCTGGGTTTAGAATCTGGTTTTATTTTGACATTAGATGAAGTACTTGTTTTGCCCAAGGGGCATAAAAACATTGTATCCATTCCAGTCTTGGACCGGAAAGGATTTTGTTTCTTCATTGGCAATGGTAGTTGTAAAATTTATTTTCGAAATAAATTGGTTGGAACAGCTACATTGTTGAATGGTTTATATCATCTGAACATGCAAAATAAAACAACAGTGAACACTATAACTAGGAAACGTGGTAGGCAAGATACTAATCAAGCTCTTAAATGGCACCTTAGACTTGGTCATGTTGGTCAGACCAAGGTTCAGAAAATGGAAAAAGATGGACTTTTAAGTCCATTGGGTGTAGAACCCTATCCAACTTGTGAATCTTGCCTTAGAGGCAAAATGACTAAGTTCCCCTTCACAGGGACTTTTGAAAGGGCTTCCGATAAACTTGGATTGGTGCATACCGATGTTTGTGGTGCTTTAGAAGTAGCCCGAGACGGATATCAATATTTCATAACGTTCATAGATGATCATACTAGGTATGGGATTGTGTACTTAATGAAACATAAATCTGAAGCCTTTGCTAAATTCAAAGAATTTAAGGCCCTAGTTGAAAAACAAACTGGATGTCATATCAAAGCACTTGAGTCGGACCGAGGTGGCGACTTTATGAGCAATGAGTTTGATGAGTTCCTTAAGGAACATGGACTAGTTTCACAATTCACGCCCAGAACCCCACGCTTAAATGGTGTTTGAAAGGAGAAATCGGACTTTGTTGGACATGGTTCGCTCCATGTTAAATTACACTGATTTACCTATTTACCTGTGGGGGTATGCCTTACTAACCGCTGCCTATATCCTAAATAGATGTCCTTCCAAATCTGTTCCTATCACTCCGCATGAGATGTGGAAGGGTAAGAAACCAAGCCTTAATCACATAAGGATTTGGGGATGTCCAGCCTATGTCAAAAAGGCTAAGGTGGACAAACTGGAAGCGAGGTCCATAAAAGGACGTTTCATAGGATACCCAGAGGACTCGATGGGTTATCTATTCTACATGCCAGAAGACCATAGGGTCGTTGTGGCATTACAAGCGCACTTCCTTGAGGATGAATTCATTCAGGAAGGTGGCTCGGGTAGAAATATCTCTTTGGAAGAGCATAATGAAACTCCTAAGGAGACATCTGATCAGGGATCAAGTGTTAGGAATATGCCCAGAATGCCACTCAGAGGATGAGAGAGTGAGAGCAATTGTATTGTAATTATGAATATTATATTTAATAAGGCAATTATTATTTCTATATTATTGTATATCACTGGCATTGTGATTTGGTATATAGAATAGTAGTCCTTGCATTTGAGAGTGAACATTCTACTCCTTATAGAGATAAGGAGATAGGCACTAGAAGTGTTTGGAGCTCGAATGCTTAACTAGTTCGCAAGTCGATAAAACTTAACAGGACATTAAGTTTTAATAAGACTTGTATAACTGATGCTAGGACGTGTGCACGTCTTGATAGCATAGTTATAAGTATATTGGTGGGACCAGTATACTCGAACACGACTCATACTCGATTCACCACACGGTATTCACTCTCGGAGAGTCGATGACGAATCGAAAGGTTGTGACAAGATACGTGGACCTTTGACTTGAGGGTTCAAGAGAAGATGTGTCCGTGACGTTTAGTTTGTCATTAGAGTAGTTAGACTCATTTGCTTAATTGCCGAGTCGACCTCAAGTGCGGACTATACGGCAGTGTAGCGCCTTTGCCGTACGCCAAGAAAGGATTCTATCTCTGTTAGTGAGCAGCGAATGTCCTATACGGTTAATGGCAAATAAGATCATAAGTCTTTGGCCAAAGCATTCGATATAGTCGTATTAGATACACTATTAATCACGATCTTGATTTGCATTAACACATGTATAGAGTTTAGTCAATGAGGGTTTGACTTTACCGTGACCCGAAGACTTGACCGGGACATCTGATGAAGGGTATATACGTATATAGTATTCACGACATAATGGTTCTGGAATGATTCGTTCATTCGTTCTCAGTCGGAGTTTACAGTGCGGCCCTCTAGGCTGGCTAAGTGCTGCCCGCACTCATTGGTTCCTCCAAATGCCGGCTGAGACGAACCTATGGAGTCGCGCAATAGGATCATTGATGGATAAATGTGAATTAATAATCTCTCTTATAATATTAGATATTAGATATCTAATTTTGATTTATCGGATAAATCAAATAGCGGTCTTATGAATTGTAAGTAAGTTACTGGGTGATTACTTTAATTCATAAATTATATTTCTTAGAGAAATATATATTTGTGTTTGATATAATTAATTAATTAGATTAATTAATTAGTCCAAACACATTGGAAATAAAATGGATTCGTTTGACGAACATCCGGTACACGAGGGATTCGTTTTGACGAACATCCAGTACACGAGCCGAGTAAATTCGACCCGTCTTCTTGGAAATTTCCCTTAAGGCCACCCCCCTCCCTCTATTGTCTCTTTCATACTTATTTTATGTCACTAGGTTACATACGTGAGGTGTATTTGATACCCTCAATCATGTGTTAAAGGAAGACTTTCATTTTTTTATAAATAAAAGTCTTTAAAAAGGAGAGATGACTACTTCTTCTTGCTTGAACTCATAATCACGAATTTGAGAGAGAGAGAGTAAGGTTAAAAACTTCATCTTGATCTTAGAGACAAGATATAAGAATAATACATTGAGAGAGAAAATTCCTACAAGCTTCCCTAGCCGCATTCTTGAAGAAAGGAAGCTTGTCGATTTTTCCATCAAGTTCCGGCGTGTGAAGTAGAGGCATCTTGCTTTAGGTGCTTGGAACGAAGGGCTCTTCATCATCATCATCATCATACGAAGGTTTTTCAGAGACATCATAGGTATGTGACTTTGATTCCTTGATCTTCGTATTTTTCTTTTCGTATATACGTTACTTGATCGATCCTCTTAGGGATTCCGTTTATTCTTCCGCTGCGTTTATTTTCTGTGGAATCCCAACAGTGGTATCGGAGCGAGGTCAAATATATCGTATATACGATCATCTTTGCATTTGGAATGTTATTTGATGATGTTTATGATTTAGAATCATAATAGATATAATCGAAGAAATTTAATCGTTCGTAGTAAGTCAAGTTTCGACTATTTTATGTGAATTATAAATCTGAAAAATTTGATTTTTGTTGATTTATAAGTTCTTCATGAAGTTAAGAAACTTTTTCGTTTTGGAAGCGAGTCGAAAAAATGAGAAAAACGGGGGTTAAACACGAATACCGCACGAAGACGCAACTGCCGGCAGCAGCTCATCGATCGCCGCTCGCTGGCCGGCCGAGAGTGACTCGGTAGGCTATCGTAGCTTCTCGCCAGCCGGGCAAGGGCCGAGAGTGACTCGTCCGGCGGTTTCGGTTTTTCGCCCGATTTTGAATCGGGCCGTGGTTGGGCCTCGATACCTAATTTCCGGACTTCATTTTTGTGTTTATATTTCGTTGTAATAATTTCCGAAATTTAAATTGGATTTAATTGGATTTAATAAAATATTTGGAATATTTTTTTTAAGGGAAATTATTAGACGAGAATATTGTTTTGGCCGGATTACTTTGAACGGATTAAAATGACGATTATAAATATTAATTTGATTAATATTGTAGAAATTAAATAAATTAATTTTTATATTAATTGGATTAATATATTAATTGATTATTTAATTTCATTTACCGTTACATGTTGTATGGAATGCCTTATGTGATGGTGATATAGCTCGTGGACTTAGTTGTTGATTTGTTCGATTCGATATGGTTGTAAAGGCCATTTTGAGCCTATTTCTTTTTACTAGAAAATATGTATAAAAGGACGTATTGTTCAATGATGTAATTATTCATATGGCTATGACGAAGACCGAAGACGACCGACTAGAAGACGAAGAATCAATGCTGTATTTTTCCTTTCTTTATTTGGCTTGGCCCAATACTTAGGAAAAAGTCCATGAGCTATATGTTGATAGTAACTAGGTTGCTATTTATTGTTTTTCATTTTGAATGATTGACAAACCACAAACCGCGCTTATAAACGGATTAATGTGCAAAGTGTAACATATAATCGCGTTAATACTCCCACTTACAAACACTAAGTTATAAAGGTTACGAGGTTTCCTACCCTCCGTCAAACTCATGGAAAATTGAAATGTAAACCGGAATATTATTCTTCCGAGTATGTCGGGGTAATATTTTTGGGGAAAGTTGATAAATTCCTAGAGTGCATTAGATGCCTTTGGTTGTGACAAATCAAACCACTATAAGCCGTATGGGTTGCCGGGTAAGATTCAATTGTCAGGCTAATAGGAGTTGACGGTTTAAACTTAGATAGTTCAGCGAGCCATAGAAACCGAATGGGTTGAGGGCAAGTGAACTAGGGGTAAAAGAAGATCGAATTATCCATTAGATGGGTTGGTATTAGACACCACTTTATAAAAAATAATAGAATATAAACCGTATGGGTTGCCCTCTATTAAACTTTATAAAGAAATCGATCACCACTATGAAGTCACCCAAGACTTCCGGATTTAACATGGGAGTGTGTAAATGCCGATAAAATAGTGGGAGCTGAGTTATGAATAAAGAAAGTCCTTAAATTCTTTACTCGGATCATAATTAAACAATCACTAACGAATCTCAAATTATTCTCTGCAGTTAACAAAAATCTCAATATGACAATGAACCCACTCGCTATACTACTTTAAAAGAACGTCCTGACTGGTCCGAACTATGTGGACTGGCTTCGGAACTTGAGGATTGTCCTAACTATGGGAATGCTGGGATACGTCTTGGAGGCGGACATCCCAGCGGCTCCTGCAAGAACCCGAGCCAATCAGGAAGATGTTGATGCCCATGAGAAATGGGTAAAAGACGACATAAGAGTGCGAGGGTACATGTTAGGCTCAATGACCAATGAGCTTCAACGTGCCCATGAAAAGATGACGTCTTCACGAGCCATCTTAGCGCACTTGGCTGATCTCTATGGAGAGCATAGTCGAACTGCTAGATATGAGATATCAAAGCAATTATTCGGCGCCAGGATGAAGGAAGGAGAGAAGGTTGGGGACCATGTCCTCAAGATGATCTCGATGATTAAGAGATTGGGAGCTCTTGATTTTCAGATGCATGCATCTCTCCAAACTGACCTTATCCTGCAGTCACTTCCTGACTCCTTTTCCCAATTTGTCATGAACTTCAACTGCAATGAGATTGCATGTAACTTAGCTGGGCTAATGAACAAACTGACGACTGCCCAGTCTCAGATGAAGACAAAGGGAAAGGAAGCTGCACTTGTGATTTCTTCTAAGACTTGGAAGTCCAAGAATAAGAAGAAAAAGAACAAGAAGCAGTTAGGTCCGATAGCCAAGATCGACAAGGGAAGGGGCAAGGCCCCAATGGTTCAAAAGAGCAAAGGGGCCAAGAAAACGGATGTATGCCTCAACTGCGGTGAGCTAGGCCACTGGAAGAGGTATTGTCCAAAGCTTGACCGTAATGCGCCTTCAGGTACGGAACTATTGGTTTTAGAAACAAATTGTTCTGTAACTGTATATTCTACTTCTTGGATACTTGATTCCGGTGCGAGTTCTCACATTTGTACAATGAATCAGGATCTGGAACGAAGTAGGAAGCTGGATTCAGGGGAGGTGATGGTCACCGTCGGAAGTGGGCATAGTGTCGAGGCTTCTGATATCGGATCCCTTATGTTGGATTTAGAATCTGGTTTTATTCTCACTTTAGATGATGTACTTGTTTTGCCCAAGGGGCACAAGAATATTGTATCAATTCCGGTCATGGACCGAAAGGGATTTCACTTCTTTATTGGAGATGGGTCCTGTCGTATTTATTTCAGAAATAAATTGGTTGGTACTGCTACATTATTAAATGGTTTATACCATTTAAATTTAAAGAATAAGACAATTGTGAACACTATAACTAGGAAGCGTGGTAGGGATGAAACGAACCAAGCACTTAAGTGGCATCTTAGACTTGGTCATATCGGTCGGACCAAGGTTCATAAAATGGAGAAAGATGGGCTTACGGGTCCATTGGGATCGATCCCTATCCAACTTGTGAATCTTGCCTTCAAGGAAAAATGACTAAGTTACCCTTCGCAGGACTTTTGAAAGAGTCTGAAAAACTTGGATTGATCCATACCGACGTCTGTGGCCCTTTTCAAGTGGCACGAGACGGCTTTCGATTTCATTACATTCACCGATGACCATACTGTATGGATTCGTACTTAATGAAACATAAGTCTAAGCTTTTGATAAATTCAAGGAATTTAAAGCCCTAGTTGAAAATCAAACAGTAACCGTGTTAAGACTCTTCGGTCGATCGGGGTGGTGAGTACATGAGTACCGAATTTGATGAGTTCTTAAAAGAACTAGGAATAGTGTCACAATTCACTCCTCCAAATACTCCACAATTAAATGGTGTATCGAAAGAAGGAACCGAACCTTGTTGGACATGGTTCGCTCCATGCTTAACTATACCGATCTACCGATTTATACGTGGGTTACGCGCCTCATCACTGTACATATCTTGAACAGATGTCCTTCCAAACCGTTCCTAAGACTCCCATGAGATGTGGAGAGGTAGGAAACCAAGTCTTAATCACATTAGGATTTGGGGATGCCCCGCTTATGTCAAGAAGACTAAAGTAGAGAAATTGGAAACTAGGTCTCGTGAAAGGTCGTTTCATAGGATATCCAGGGGATTCCATGGGATATCTATTCTACATGCACGAAGATCATAGGATCATCGTTGCTATACAAGCACACTTCCTGGAAGATCAGTTTATTCAGGAAGGAGGGGCAGGTAGAAATATTTCTTTGGAAGAAATAAAAGAAACACCAAATGAGACACCTATGCAAGATACAAGAACCGAACCTTCTGAAATACAAATACAACCTCGCAAGTCTAGTAGAATTTCTCAATTACCTGAGAGGTATGGCTATCTGCATCAAGAGGAACTGGGTGTCCATGAGATGACAGAAAGTAGTCAAGAGAATGATCCTTCTACATACGACCAAGCAATGGTAGACGTTGACTCCACCAAGTGGCAAGAAGCTATGGAAGCTGAGATAGACTCAATGCATACTAATCAGGTATGGACTTTAGTAGATCGTCCTAAAGGCATAGTGCCTATTGGAAACAAATGGATCTATAAGAGAAAGACTGATGGAGATGGCAAGGTTGATACCTGTAAGGCCAGGCTTGTGGCAAAGGGTTATTCCCAAAGAGAAGTAATCGATTACTTCGAGACCTTCTCGCCTGTAGCTATGATTAAGTCTATTCGCATGATGCTTGCTATAGCAGCCCACTTAGATTATGAAATATGGCAAATGGATGTGAAAACGGCATTCCTAAATGGATTCCTCGAGGAGGAGATTTATATGGAACAGCCTAAGGGATTCATATCTCAAACCAATATTCGTAAAGTATGCAAACTTCAGCGTGCCATTTATGGACTGAAGCAAGCTTCACGGAGTTGGAATCTTCGTTTTAACGAGACAGTCAAAGAGTTTGATTTTGTCCAAAACGAAGAAGAGCCCTGTATTTACAAGAAGGTTAGTGGGAGCAAAATTGCGTTCTTAATACTATATGTAGATGACATTCTACTTATAGGAAACGACGTAGGAATGCTCGCCTGTGAAAGCTTGGCTTTCTAAAGAGTTCTCAATGAAAGACTTGGGAGAAGCTACCTATATTCTCGGGGTATTCGTCTCTACCGGATAGAGCGAAAAGAATGTTAGGTCTTTCCCAAGCCCTCTACATAGAAAAGATCCCGGCGATTTAGGATGGAAGATTCTAAAAGAGGGTTTCTACCTATGCAACATGGTGCAAAACTTTCCTTAGAGATGTGTCCTCAAAGTGAGGAAGATAGAAAGGAAATGAGCAAGATACCTTATGCTTCAGCAGTAGGTAGCCTTATGTATGCAATGATTTGCACTAGACCGGACATTGCCTATGCTGTGAGCGTAGTAAGTCGGTTTGATCAAATCCAGGGTGAACATTGGACTCTTCAGAAAGAACATTCTTAAGTACCTAAGGAGGACTAAAGACTTGGTTCTTACATACGGCGGTGGAGAACTAAGAGTGATGGGTTATACAGACTCAGATTTTTCGGGGGACATGGATGCTCAGATGTCCACATCAGGGTATATCTTTACTCTGAATGGTGGGGCAGTTTCTTGGAGAAGTGCCAAGCAAAGTTCGACTGCTATCTCCACATGTCAAGCCGAATATCAGGCATCCACGGAGGCTGCTAAAGAAGCTTTTTGGATAAAAAAAGTTCACTGAGGAACTTCAAGTGGTTCCTAACGCAGAGAAGCCCGTGACACTGTTTTGTGACAACGACGGAGCTGTTGCACAGGCTAAAGAGCCTAGGGCTCACCACAACACCAAACAAATTGCGAGAAAATATCATTTTGTTAGAGAAATGGTTCGGGATGGGAATGTTACACTGCAGAGAGTAGACACAGCAAATAATGTTGCTGATCCGCTTACCAAGCCACTATCTCAGAAGGTCTTAGAGAGACATCTGGAGAGTATGGGTATTAGATACCTTAGTATGTGGTATTGAGTGCAAGTGGGAGATTGTTAGGAATATGCCCTCGAATGCCACTCAGAGGATGAGAGAGTGAGAGCAATTGTATTGTAATTATGAATATTATATTTAATAAGGCAATTATTATTTCTATATTATTGTATATCACTGGCATTGTGATTTGGTATATAGAATAGTAGTCCTTGCATTTGAGAGTGAACATTCTACTCCTTATAGAGATAAGGAGATAGGCACTAGAAGTGTTTAGAGCTCGAATGCTTAACTAGTTCGCAAGTCGATAAAACTTAACAGGACATTAAGTTTTAATAAGACTTGTATAACTGATGCTAGGACGTGCGCACGTCTTGATAGCATAGTTATAAGTATATTGGTGGGACCAGTATACTCGAACACGACTCATACTCGATTGATCACACGGTATTCTCTCTCGGAGAGTCGATGACGAATCGAAAGGTTGTGACAGTATACGTGTAACTTTGACTTTATGGTTCAGTAGAAGATGTGTCTGTGACGTTTAGTTTGTCATTAGAGTAGTTAGACTCATTTGCTTAATTGCTGAGTCGACCTCGAAGTGCGGACTATACGGGCAGGTAGCAGTCTTTGTTGTACGCCAAGAAAGGATTCTATCTCCTGTTAGTGAGCAGGCGAATGTCCTATACGGTTAATGGCAAATAAGATCATAAGTCTTTGGCCAAAGCATTCTGATATAGTCGTATTAGATACACTATTAATCAGTCGATCTTGATTTGCATTAACACATGTATAGAGTTTAGTCAACAGTAGGGTTTGACTTTACCGTGACCCGAAGACTTGACCGGGACATCTGATGAAGGGTCTATACATATATAGTATTCACGACATAATGGTTCTGGAATGATTCGTTCATTCGTTCTCAGTCGGAGTTTACAGTGCGGCCCGCTAGGTTGGCTAAGTGCTGCCCGCACTCATTGGATCCTCCCAATGCCGGCTGAGACGAACCTATGGAGTCGCGCAATAGGATCATTGATGGATAAATGTGAATTAATAATCTCTCTTATAATATTAGATATTAGATATCTAATTTTGATTTATCGGATAAATCAAATAGCGGTCTTATGAATTGTAAGTAAGTTACTGGGTGATTACTTTAATTCATAAATTATATTTCTTAGAGAAATATATATTTGTGTTTGATATAATTAATTAATTGGATTAATTAATTAGTCCAAACACATTGGAAATAAAATGGATTCGTTTGACGAACATCCGGTACACGAGGGATTCGTTTTGACGAACATCCAGTACACGAGCCGAGTAAATTCGACCCGTCTTCTTGGAAATTTCCCTTAAGGCCGCCCCCCCTCCCTGTCTTGTCTCTTTCATACTTATTTTATGTCACTAGGTGACATATGTGAGGTGTATTTGATACCCTCAATCATGTGTTAAAGGAAGACTTTCATTTTTTTATAAATAAAAGTCTTTAAAAAGGAGAGATGACTACTTCTTCTTGCTTGAACTCATAATCACGAATTTGAGAGAGAGAGTAAGGTTGAAAACTTCATCTTGATCTTAGAGACAAGATATAAGAATAATACATTGAGAGAGAAAATTCCTACAAGCTTCCCTAGCCGCATTCTTGAAGAAAGGAAGCTTGTCGATTTTTCCATCAAGTTCCGGCGTGTGAAGTAGATGCATCTTGCTTTAGGTGCTTGGAACGAAGGGCTCTTCATCGTCATCATCATCATACGAAGGTTTTTCAGAGACATCATAGGTATGGGACTTTGATTCCTTGATCTTCGTATTTTTCTTTTCGTATATACGTTACTTGATCAATCCTCTTGGGGATTCCGTTTATTCTTCCACTGCGTTTATTTTCTGTGGAATCCCAACATCAAGAACCGAACCTATTGTAACACAACCTCCACTTCGAAGGTCTGATAGGGTATCTCACTTACCTGAGAGGTATGGATATACACATGTCGAGGAACTGGGTCTCCACGACACACCTGATAGCAGTGAAAACGACCCTGTCATCTATGACCAAGCGATAGTGGATGTAGACTCTGATAAATGGCAAGAAGCAATGGAAGCTGAGATAGACTCGATGCATACCAATCAGGTCTGGACTCTAGTAGATCTTCCAACTGGCATGAGGACTATTGGAAATAAATGGATCTATAAGAGAAAGACTGATGGGGATGGCAAGGTTGATGCCTATAAGGCCAGGCTTGTGGCAAAGGGTTATACCCAAAGGGAAGGAATCGATTATCATGATACCTTCTCGCCCGTAGCTATGATAAAGTCGATTCGCATGATACTTGCCATTGCTGCCTATTATGATTATGAAATATGGCAAATGGATGTCAAAACGGCTTTTCTAAATGGATACCTCGAGGAGGAAATCTATATGGAACAGCCTAAAGGTTTTGTGTCCAAAGCTAATATTCATAAAGTGTGTAAGCAAACGAGCCATTTATGGTCCGAAGCAAGCTTCTCGGAGTTGGAACCTTCGATTTGACGAAGCAGTTAAGGACTTTGACTTCGAACGAAATGAAGAGGAACCGTGTGTTTACAAAAAGATCAGTGGGAGCAACATTGCGTTCTTAGTACTATATGTAGATGATATTCTACTTATAGGAAATAACATAGCAATGCTCAGCACTGTGAAAGCTTGGCTTTCTAAAACGTTCTCCATGAAAGACTTGGGAGAAGCTTCCTATATTCTAAGGATCCGTCTTTACAGAGATAGACCACGAAGAATGATAGGACTTTCCCAAGCCCTTTATATCGATAAAATTCTGAGAAGATTCAAGATGGATGAATCTAAAAGATGGTTCCTTCCCATGCGACATGGAATTCATCTCACCACGAAAATGTGTCCTCAAAGTGAGGAAGACAAGAGAGAGATGAGTAAGGTACCCTATGCCTCGGCAGTGGGTAGCCTCATGTACGCTATGTTGTGTACGAGACCAGACTTAGCCTACGCTGTGAGTATGGTAAGTCGATTTCAAGCAAACCCGGGAAGGGAACATTGGACTGCCGTAAAGAACATTCTTAAGTACTTAAGAAGAACTAGAGATTTAGTTATTACTTATGGTGGTGGAGAACTGAAGGTGATTGGATTCACCGATTCTCATTTTCAAGGAGACAATGACGACTCTAAGTCGACATCTGGTTATTTATTTACTCTCAATGGAGGAGCAGTATCTTGGAGAAGCTCCAAGCAAACCGCTACTGCAGATTCCACCTGCCAAGCAGAGTATCAAGCTGCCTCAGAGGCTAGCAAAGAAGCATTTTGGATGCAAAAGTTTATACAAGAACTTCAAGTGGTGCCTAACGCGGAGTTGCCTATATCACTATTCTGTGATAATGATGGAGCTATCGCCCAAGCCAAGGAGCCAAGGGCTCACCACAACACCAAGCATATAGAGAGAAAGTACCACATCGTTCGAGAGATGGTGGAAAAAGGATATGTTTCATTGGAAAGAGTAGACTCAGAAGACAATGTCTCTGACCCGCTGACTAAGCCATTATCTCAGGCCGTCTTGGAAAGACATCTGAAGAACATGGGTATTGGATATCATGATGTGTGGCATTAAGTTCAAGTGGGAGATTGTTAGGACTATGCCCTCGAATGCCACTCAGGGGATGAGAGAGTAGGGGCATTGTACTTGTAATTATGAAATAAATAATAAAAAGGCAATTCGATTCATTCACTGTTTATTGTATTTCAATTGCATTCTTGACTTGGTAAACATTGAAGTGAAGTCCATGTAAATAAACTGAACATTCCATTCTCGTTATGGGATAAGAGAAAATGCACTGGAAGTGTTTAAAGTTTATTTACGAAAAGCATTCGCAAGTCAATAAACTTAAATGGGCATTAAGTTTTAATAAGACTTGTATAACTGATGCTAGGACGTGTGCACGTCTTGATAGCATAGTTATAAAGTATATTGGTGGGATCAGTATACTAGAACACGACTCATACTCGATTCAGTCACACGGTATTCACTCTCGAAGAGTCGATGATGAATCAAAAGTTTGTGATAGTGTATGTGGACCTTTGACTTGAGGATTCAGTAGAAGATGTGCCTGTGACGTTTAGTTTGTCATTAGAGTAGTTAGACTCATTTGCTTAATTGCTGAGTCGACCTCGAAGTGCGGACTATACGGGCAGGTAGCAGTCTTTACTGTATGCCAAGAAAGGATTTTATCTCCTGTTAGTGAGCAGGCGTATGTCCTATACGGTTAATGGCAAATAAGATCATGAGTCTTTGGCCAAAGCATTCTGATATAGTCGTATTAGATACACTATTAATCGATCGGTCTTGATTTGCATTAACACATGTATAGAGTCTAGTCAATAGTAGGGTTTGACTTTACCGTGACCGAAGACTTGACCGGGACATCCGATAAAGGGTCTATACGTATATAGTATTCACGACATAATGGTTGTGGAATGATCCCTTCATTCGTTCTCGCCGGGGTTTACTGTGCGGCCCGCTAGGTGGCTAAGTGCTGCCCGCACTCATTGGTTCCTCCCAATGCCGGCTGAGACGGACCTACGGAGTCGCGCATCAGGAGCGTTGACGGATAAATGTGAATTTATTATCTCTCTATAAATATTAGATATTGGATATCTAATTATGATTTATTAGATAAATCAAAATAGCGGTCTTATGAATTAAAATTAAGTTACCGGGTGATTAATTTAATTCATAAATTATATTTCTTAGAGAAATATATTTGTATTTGATATTATTAATTAAATAGATTAATTAATTAATATAAATACATTAGGTGATTAAACAGAGTGTATTTAACGGAGTCGTTTGACGAACGTCCGGTACATGAGCCGAGTGACTCGGCTCGTTTTCTAGGAAACTTCCACCATGGCCGACCTCCCTCTCCCCACATCACATGGAATCATTTCCATGCATGTGTATGTGTTAGTTGTATTTTTGTTATTATGTGTTGACATTTTATCTCAATTATATGATTTGTATTATATGTTTGAGATAATATAAAAACAACACATTATAACAACTAACACATACACACATATTTTCAGCTTAAGAATCTCTCTTCTGGCCGTGAGAGTTGTGAGGAAGGGAGAGAATTTTATTTTTTCCAATTTTCATCTTAGAGGTGAAAGGAATTCAACAAAAAATAGAGAGAAAATTCCTACGGTAACTTCCTAGCCGTGTTCTTGGAGAACGAAGTTACGTCGAATTTTCCGGGTAACTTCCGACGCGTGTGAAGTAGAGGCTTCGAATTTTCGATGCTTGGAACGAAGGGTTTTCGTGTTCGGGACGGGATCGTGATCATCGTCTACATTTTACGAAGATTTATTTCAAAGGCTTCAAGGGTATGAATCTTTATCTTTGTATTTATTTTTTCGTATATACGTTACTTGATCGATCCTGTTTGGGATTCATATTTATTTCCGATGCGTATTTCGTTTTATTTTCGGAATCCCAACAGCGCTATCGGCCTGTGCCGCAATCCAAGAGCCTATACGGACTAGCCGCTCGCCAAGTAGCGTGCGCACTTTTCCGGCCAGAAGGCGCGCTACTCGCCGGCCAGAAGCGCACGCAGCGGCCCGACAAAGAGCGTGCGCTACCCGCCGAGCATGACCGATTCCGTAACCCTGTGACTCCATTGTCTGCACCCGCTAGCGTCGTTAAAGCCGGCCGATAAGGCGCTACACTGCCGGTTAGCGCAGCCTTCCGGCCAGAAGCGTACGCTACGCCGGTTCCCGCGCACCGGCCGGCCGTGCCCGCAATCGTCCGGCGATCCGCAACCGTCCGGCGATGCGACCACCTGGGCTCGACGACCCGATTTCCGAAAACGCACGGAACGAACACGACGAAAAGTTCGCGGACGACATCAACGACCCGAAACAAAAACATAATACAATAATTAATCATACGCGACCAAGAAATGGGTCGAGACAACAATTACAGATATGGATACCCGTAACTTTCAAGAAATTACAAAATGGCCCAAAACGCCTGGAAATCACGATACATGATCGAATAACCAAACCGAAGTTCACAACACGTCTAACAAAGTTAAACGGACTTACAGGAAACTCGAAACAGCAGTTTCGAACAAGATTCACAAGAATCGAACTCAAGTGCGGAAAAGTCACTAAAAAGCACGGAACTCAACAAAACGACACCGAAACGAACTCGGATGTCAAAAAGTGTAGAATTAATCATTCTCAGAACGACGAAACGGTCATGAGCGAGTCGTCAAAACGTTCTCCGACCGAAAAAAGAAATTTACCAAAAATCGAAAATTGCGGATATTACATTCTACCCTCCTTAAAAGAAGTTTCGTCCCGAAACTTAAAACAAGTAGGGAGAAGCAATATCCCGCCAGGAAAACTCAACGAGATACGCAAGAAACGCGTAAGTAACGCCCAACGGCGAAACATTACAAACAACGCAACGGAAAATTCCACCGCCCAAGGGTTGGAAGATCGAAAACGAGACTAATTTTCCGAACTTGGAAAGGTCACAACGATATATAGATCAATTTGGGACAATATCAGAACTTGCTCGAATGACAAATGTGAGAAACAACACCAGGTCAGAAGCATCAACGAACACAGTCGAGTCGATACGGTTGGACGAAACAGAAGAGAAAGAAAGAAAAATGTGGGTATTACATCATATCACCTTTAAAAGAGGTTTCGTCCCGAAACCTAAACAATGAGAACGAAGTGCTGGAATAGCAACCTTCCCAACCATATCCTCTTGGTCCACATCCGATCTTCATGGCCATTAGTATCGTGGTCACGATTGTGTCCTCTGCCCATCGGCATACTAAGCGGATTCCCACTCAATACGATTGCACAACTTCGCAAAATATTATACTAAAGTACCAACTCAGCGCGACATATCACATAAGCTAACCAATAACAACTCGAAAAGAAAATCCACGAGGTATCCGTTTAAAGGAAATCTTTTGAAAATCCTTGGATTTGTATGCTATTTAAAATAAACTTTAAAAGTACTTTTGGTACCTCGGGTTGTTTCATCAAAACTTGTAAACAACATACTTTAACCGTCTCATTTGAAATCATTTGAAGTCATCATGCCTCTACGTATCATCATCACCGTTAACAACTAACAAGTTAACCATGCAAGATCATCAAATCATTCTTACATACTCTAACATTTCCAAATCCGAGTTTGAACTTTACATCGAGTGAGATTTTTCATCTTTCACTATATATTTTTGAAAATAAAAATCGCATTGGTTTTTTTTTTTGAAATAAAATATTTTAATGGTGTGAAAGATTTTTGAAAGTCATTCACTCGAATTATTTGAAAATACAACAATACGTTAAAATCATTTTTGAAAATTCTCCCAACACTTCACAAACATCAACGACGGTAATATTTTAAAAAATGTTCAAGGTACTTTAAAACAACTCTTTCAAATACTGTCGAGGTTTTATTTGAGAAATCTAGGCCGACTCGCAAATTTCAAACAATTTCCAAAGTTCATACGAAGCCGCCGACTAATCGCACTGTCAAAGTAGTTTCAAAAATTAGTTTCAAAAAGTAGTTTCCACAACTTGCACAAACTTATGAAAGTTTTAGAAAAGCGTGTTCGAACACACTCGCAGCAGACGTAATTTATCAATTTTCCGAATCCAATCAATTATCACTTAGCGCAACGAAAAAAAAATCATAACACACATTCATACAAAACAATTGTCATTACTTGAAAACACACATAGAATACAGTCCCGGGTGATTGACTGCTAAGGTTAGGCCTAACGGCTAAAAGAAATGTAGTTCCCTAGCCTCTGTCCAGACTGACTAACGCGTGCTACAACACATATTTAGCGTGCGCTACCCGTGCTGCATTAGCGCGCGCTAGCCTTACACTTAGCGTGCGCTAACGGTTCTATTTTAGCAACATGATTGCGAATATATATACGACATTACTGGAATCGAAGGTCACAAATAAACAACAACAATATTCGAATCTCAAAGCCATCGATTCACATAATTACAACACATCATGAGCAACCATCAAAAGGCAATTGTCATTCAAAACCGAAAAGTTAAAAGCAAGGGTCACGTCTTGAGTATACTTTGTAGAACTCATTTGAGTTCAAAACTCGTGTTTTGAAAACTTATAGTACACAGTGGACAAGAATTATCAATAATTCGAGTTTTCAGAACTTTCAGTCTTGAGGTCAACATACGAAAATTAACTTTTTTCCCCCTTGGAGGACATTTTAAAAATTTTACGTGACTCCCCGAAAGGATTCGAAAACCTAAAATTCCAAGGTTTATACTCTTGCAAGAAAAACGGTTTATACAAAGATACGTTCAGCAATATCATACTACATTTTAGCGCAAGACGGGAATCAACAAATATATGTCACTTACTCACGATGCACCTTTACTAACTACATAACACAGAATCACGCAGGCTCGTATAGCTCGTGGTACAACCTGTAGTAGGGAGACTTACATCCACAGATCGCACGAAGATGATGGCTGCACCCTGATACTAATCACGGCCGACATTCCAAACGACGCGTCGCGACACGACATCAGTCAGACTCAATCTGACAAGACAAGACCCAACAATACACGACTGGACCCGACAGCCTAGGTTTCCGCAACCTAAGATCTGATACCATAAATGTAACACCCCCAGATCGAACCGGGAATATTACACGCCGCAGACCCTCTCCGTGAGAATTCACCAGGCTAGACATCAAAACAACACATTACATTACATACCGACGAATCAAAATAACGAACCAATAGACCGATTTGGTCTTTCGTCACTGACATACAAATCAAAATAGATAAACTCATCCAGACTCATACCCACGCAAGGGTAAAATACTTGCAAGAAAAACAATAAGACAGCGGAAAAGACAATACAATGGACTTCGACTAACTAAACCCAAAACTGGCCTTCGTGTGATTAGTATCATTCGTCTTCCATCATCCCTCGTACCGATCCTGTGACTTGCTCCCGAAAACCTGCATGTACCTGGACACAATACAGATATCCACCCCCCGATTACTCGGGGGTTAGCAAAACTCCACTATTTTGCTAGTGCAAGTATAAAGTGCAAAAACGAGCCATACACAACACGTTCCGAGAATACAACGAAAGACTTCCCGAGATATATTTAGTAAAAAAAAAATAGTTCAAGTCTTGAAAGTAGAAACGAAGCAAGTAAGCACTTTGAAAACATTTCCAAATCTCGGGAGTTTTGAAAACATTAGAAATTGAAAAGTTCTTAATTCCTCGAAAGCCATTTAGGGTCACAGCCCCAAAGTTCATTTTCCAAAATGAAAATCCATTAACAAAACACGGGGTCCACGACCCAACCATTCCGGTCACAGAACATAGGGTCCACGACCCGATCATGCACTTCAGTCACTTACGAGGACACATTACACATAACACATTATTCCTATGCCATTCTAGCCAAGCACCATGACTTGATATATAATGTCTCTCGACCCCGAGCACAAAGCATTGTGATACTCCGGACAATATCACAATTGACGAAAACATCAACGTCAATATCACAGAAACCACACTTGGTAACCCGTGGCCGTACCCATTAGTATCGGCCCCCAGAGGCCCCGTCGGACCGTCCCCAGGTGGGAAACCACTTCCGCGGCCGTACCCATTAGTATCGGCCCCCAGAGGTCCCGTCGAACCGTCCCCAGGTGGAAGAATATCAACACACGCACCCAAGTCCATTTCCGTGGCCGTACCCATTAGTATCGTCCCCCAGAGGCCACATGTCATCCCCAGGTGGAAGAGTAACAACTCGCAGATTACAAAACCACAACTCTCAAAGGTCAAACACACAAAATATATATAGTCGAGGTACCTTACTAGAATGGCCACATTATCCAACACATACTCACGACCCAGAACTATATCAATTCACAAGGTAGCACAAGATCTCAATAGCACCAAACGACACAACTAGTATCACACAACTCGCATATCCATCCATAACCACATGACTCCAAGCACATAATTTCACAAGAGAATTACACTTTACACCGACGCCATAATCATACATAATGACATCACACGAAAGTAAGGTGATCCTATAGTCGTCACTAGCACACATATCCAACTAAGCATAATAATTCCCGACACACACGGTTCACCTTTACGAAAACCATGATGGTAAATATACCGATTCTTTTAAGGAAGTATTGAAAAGCATATCAATTCCTTTGAAAGTTAATTATAAACATTCATAAATCACGTATCGAAAATTACCAACTAATATATCCACAAAACACGTAATGTATGGGCAAGATACTTGCCTCGATTAACCACAACGCGGAGAATCGACCGAAGTAGGTTGGCACGAACCGACTACGAACTCACCGATTCCACCGAACGCCAACTCGCGATAATAAACTATGAAGGAAAAATATAACAACGAAAATGAATTCCAAAGTACGACCCAACGCCGCTGAATTCCAGGAACGAATGACGAAAATTCAAGAATTTTCCCAAAACGGCCAAGAACACGATTCGTCCCGTCAAAACACGAAAACGAAATTCCAAGTTGAAATATGGATATACAATCCATAGAATGTGTTTAACAACATCATTTAGCCACAATCGATCCATCAAAAACGGATGAAAACGAGATCAAGGACAAATCCCCCAAAAAGTCGATTCAAAGGAAATCAAGAAATATACTTCGATTCGACGAAGAACAATGGATTAAATGATGTTAAACACAAGAATACTACCAAGATTAATCATACCCATCATGAATTAATCAACAACACGGAACGAATCAGAAATGCAAAAACCCCCAAATTCACGAAATTAGGGTTCTAAGAAAGATTACCTTGATTCGCTGGATCAAAGGATGATATAGGATGATCTATTGATGTTATGAACTCAAGAACTTCGTGGATTTGTTGTCAAACAACATGGCTTCGCCACCCTCGAATCGCCAGCCTCTGATAGAAGAGGAAGAAAGTGAGAAATGAATGAAAATGTGACTGCTCTGTCACATTTATACTGGGCCGGACTAGCGCGCGCTAGGCTGCCGAGCTAGCGTGCGCTATCGCCTGTGCCGCGATCCAAGAGCCTTCGACTAGCCGCCGCCAGTAGCGCAGGCAGCCTTTCCGCAGAAGCGTTCGCTACCGCCGCCATAGTGTACGCAGCTGGCCCGACAAAGAGCGTGCGCTACCCGCCGAGCATGACCGATTCCGTAACCCCTGTGACTCCACTGTCTGCACTCCGCTATCGTGCGTTAAAGCGGCCGATAAGCGTGCGCTACACTGCCGGTTAGCGCGCAGCCTTCCGGCAGATGGCGCACGCCACGCCGGTTCTCGCGCACCGTCCGGCCGGTGCCCGCAATCATCCTGGTCGATCCCCGCAACCGTCCGGCCATGCACCCACCACTGTGGCTCGACGACCCGATTTCCGAAAACGCACGGAACGAACACGACGAAAAGTTCGCGGACGACATCAACGACCCGAAATGAAAACATAATACAATAATTAATCATACGCGACCAAGAAACGGGTCGAGACAACAATTACAGATACGGATACCCGTAACTTTCAAGAAATTACAAAATGGCCCAAAATGCCCGGAAATCACGATACGTGATCGAATAACCAAACCGAAGTTCACAACACGTCTAACAAATTTAAACGGACTTACACGAAACTCGAAACAGCAGTTTCGAACTAGATTCGCAAGAATCGAACTCAAGTGTGGAAAAGTCGCTAAAAAGCACGGAACTCAACAAAACGACACCGAAACGAACTCGGATGTCAAAAAGTGTAGAATTAATCATTCTGAGAACGACGAAACGGTCATGAGAGAGTCGTCAAAACGGACTTCGACCGAAAAAAGAAATTTACCGAAAATCGAAAATTGCGGATATTACATTCTACCCTCCTTAAAAGTAGTTTCGTCCCGAAACTTAAAACAAGTAGGGAGAAGCAATATCCCGCTAGGAAAACTCAACGAGATACGCAAGAAACGCGTAACTAAAGCCCAATGGCGAAACGTTACAAACAACGCAACGGAAAATTCCACCGCCCAAGGGTTGGAAGATCGAAAACGAGACTAATTTTCCGAACATGGAAAGGTCACAACGATATATTGATCAATTTGGGACAATATCAGAACTCGCTCGAATGACAAATGTGAGAAACAACACCAGGTCAGAAGCATCAACGAACACAGTCGAGTCGATACGGTTGGACGAAACAGAAGAGAAAGAAAGAAAAATGTGGGTATTACATACCAGGCTAGTAACAACATGAAACATCTCGACAATGCCTTTAAGGCTAAAATGACTCAGTAGACCGATTTGGCCTTTCAATAAAAACATACAACTCGATTACAACTCATGCCCACGCAGGGGTCAAAACACAACCACACCCGTACAACAGGAAAAATATAGCAGCGGAAAATAAAGTACAACTGAACCACTACACGATGAACGGTTCCTCATGTGATTAGTATCGATCATCTTTCATCATCCTTCGTGCCGACCCTGTGTTTGAGAAACGAAACGAAAAGGTACTTCCCGAGGCAAGAGTTTGAGAAAACCTTTCAAAATCGAAATATCATAAATCAATGGAAATAATTTATAAAACGGTTTAGAATGCCATCAAGAGTTTTAATAGAAAACAATTTAGGATTATCAAATCCTACTTTTTAAAATTCAAAAGACCGCCCCAAAGGTTTACTTTCTGAAAAATTACATTTACCAAACCGTTGGGGTTTTAGCCCCAAATCCATAAAATGACTTTTACAAAACCATTGGGATTTTAGCCCCAAATCTCATCAACTCACAGTACACAAGAACGACCACAAGGTTCGTCTTCCAACGTCAAAATCCACAATTAAAAGATTTAACACAAACAACAAAATACTCTAGAGCCATCCTAGCCAAGTAGGCCAAACGAACAACTTACCTCTTACACATTTAGTCAATGCATGCAATCATGAAAACCGTTCAAAAGCACTCATTTCCTGAAATGCCATAATCAAATCACATTTGTAAAATGCACCACAATTAACCGTCGATCCACGTCTCTGTGGACCCCTACCGAGACCCCATCGGATCTAACCCGTAGTGGTTAAAAGCAAGCTCGTCGATCCACGTCTTTTGTGGACCCCTACCGAGACCCCGTCGGATCTAACCCGTAGTGAGCATACACACACACGCGTTACTCATGCAATACTAACATGCTAAGAATGTAAGTTCATTAAGAATACTCACTAGAGATGGCCATTAACTCGACACCATTATCAAACTCTTCAAAACACACTAACAAGATTAAATACGGAATACACGATTCCATAACTTTAAACAATAGGAGTATCATCATCAAATCCTTCAACGTTCAAAATAATCAAATCATAATCAATTCCCAAAACACAACGTTCACAAAACACACACGCGTTTTGAAAGAGAGCCTTTAACGAGGCCAAACCGAAATCTTTTGAAACTTCATTTCAAAAAACCAAACAAACACATCAAGACGACCACCGATCATCATATCCATAAAACGAGAAAAGTATGGGCAAGGTACTTGCCTCGAATAAGAATAACGCGAAGAATCGACCGAAGTAGGTTGACACGAACCGCTTACGAACCCGCCGACTCCACCGATCGCCAACTCGCGTTCATAAACTACGAAGTACAATAACAATGATGAAATGAATTCCATAACACGACTCAAAGCCGTTGAATTCAAATAACGAACGACGAATGTTCAAGCGTTTCCCCCAAAACAGCCAAGAACACGATTCGTCCCGACAAACACGAAAACGGAATTCCAAGTTGAAATATGGATATACAATCCATAGAATATGTTTAACAACATCATTTAACCATAATCGATCCATCAAAAACGGATGAAAAACGAGATCGAGGACAAATCCCCCAAAAAGTCGATTCGAAGGAAATCAAGAAATATACTTCGATTCGACGAAGAACAATGGATTAAATGATGTCAAACACAAGAATACTACCAATATTAATCATACCCATCATGAATTAGTCAATAATACGGAACGAATCGGACAAAAACGCAAAAACCCCCAAATTCACGAAATTAGGGTTTTAAGGAAGATTACCTTGATTCGCTGGATCAAAGGATGATAACGGATGATTGATTGATAATATGAACTCAAGAACTTCATGGATTTGTTGTTAAACAACATGGCTCCATGGTAAGATCACCCTCAGCCGCGGAAGAGAAGGAGAAGAAGGAGAAAAATGGCCAAAAACCCGTGTGCAGGGCCATAAATAGGCTGCACAGTGTGCCGCGGCACAGGCCCAAAAATGGCTCCCAGTGGTCGGTAGTGTGCCGCGGCCCGGCCGGCGTGTGCCGCGGAACCCGGTACAGTCGGTTTGGCCGAAAAATGCCACAGTGTCATGGGGTGCGGCTCACTGAGGTTCAGGCCGTCGAATTCGTGCAGCGGATCACGAATCACCCGTGCGCCTAGGAGACTTCCGAGTCTCCGTCCGGCAACCATCAACGAGATTTCATAAAATACCAACATTAGAGATATCATGCACTGGTCCATTGTGCTGCATAAAACGCTAGGCACCTGCCTGTCCTTTGCCTCCGACCAACTAAGGGCCGGTATCTCATATCCTTCAAGCTTAACCCACAATGGCACTCGGCACTAAGGGTCACTCGCATGCCCGAAGTGCAATTCCTCATGCTCGACACTCGCTCGGGACTTCCTAGGTGCAGTACCTTGGCGCCCTTGAGAGTACCTCACTCGAGACGGACAACCTTTTAGATCTTGGCTTAGATTCATGCCATTAATAGATATTTGCCCCTCACGATGAATGGGACTAATTCGCATACCGACATATTACCTTCAATCCGCAATGTGGCGTTGTCTCGCAACCACATGTACAAGCCAACGATCCCCCGCAGCATAGCCGGAACCGATAGCTAATGCTTACGAGTAAGCTCACGAGGCGTATGATTTAAATGCGTGCCTCGATTGCCCTATCGACATAGAGGAAGTGTATATGGCCGACGGCATCCCTCCGGTCACACTTGAGCCTTAATGCCAACCTTAAGCCCAACGCAGACCACTTAGGTCCTACGCCGCCCTAATGATTTCCAACTCGCTCGGGAACTCCTCGCACACTTCGAATGCTTAGAGTTGGCTCCCTAGAGGCCCCCCTTACATCTAGGAAGATTGCACGCTTGGTGCTCGATAGCACGAGGAAGACTGTCCGCTTGCCCACCATTGCCCATCTAAGGACTGTCCCCCCTATAATAGGCTTAGACAAATATTCCCTTGTAATTGCACTAGACATTGATTGGCCGAGGAAGCACATCGAGCGTAACTCCCTCATCCGAACTCCAAATCCTTATCCGCTTGAACCGTAGAGTAGCTTACGATATTATATATAAGTCCTCAAAGTTTCAGCCCCATCCGATACTCTAGGAGTGAGGAATTGCCTCTGCAATATTCTAAAACTACTACAATGCCACTGCACTGCAGCATCTCGATACTTCGCATCGTTCGCTACTCAAACGGAACCGTCCAGTTGTGAAACTTGGTGGAGATCTTCCCAACACTCCAAGGAACTCCCCATTACAAGCATTTCACGAAAATCTTATCCTAAAGCCCTCTGATCCCCGACTCAAGGTCCTGCTCGCGCACGGACACACTCCGGACGCCGACCACTGTCGCACGTCCCCAACCTTATTCGTGTCGCAAGGCAACTATCCAACATAATCCTTTGTAAGTCCGGGGCAATCCCGGGTACTCCGAATAATATGGAAAGCGCCGTGTGACATCCTCCCCCTCTCGATCCGTTGACGTCCTCGTCAACGCATGCACACACAACCTGCTCTATGTACATGCGCTGCCCATCTCTTCATGAAAATACTTGGGCAACGAACCCGACACTCTACCTCGATCTCCTCAACTTGTGTGCCTTGCAGCACAGCACTCTTAGTTCCATCAAGTGGCGCCTTCTTGTAAAGTCTGAGGCCCAACTCGAAGAACGCCTGCACAGCAACTCGATGATCGCAATTTCTCACCGCTCGCTCGGCAACTCTTGCGCCTCGCGCATTCAAACTCATTGCTCGTAGGGATGCAGTGCATGCGATCAATGCACTCTCCCTCCTCTCGGATGTTGCCACTCTCAGCACACACCCTCGCTCTAATCTTGTCAGTAATCATTCTCTCCATGCCTCGATATAACCAAAAACCAACCGATGGTGTTAGATTGCCACTCTAGCTCAAATCAAGCTACTCCATCATTGTCAAGTCCTAGACTAGCGACAAGTTCTCCGAATTAAACCGGGTCGATTTGCCTGAACGTCTGGAGTACATGATACTTATAAGAGTGCTCACTAACACCAAGAACCCATCCAAAGGAGCCTTGCGGTCCACTCAAATACCACCGCGGCTGCCCTCTCAAAAATCCTTACTAACCATACCCCATAATATGGATTCCGAATTCTATAAAGGACGAGCCAAACCCAATCTGAAACTCTGTAAGACAAGTGCCCTCTAGCACAAGTCGAAAGAGGCCTGCACGGCAGCTCACAGATCACTAAACTCTCGGCCATCAGGCCACCGCACTTCTACGACAAGGAGCTTGAAGGCTGTACGCGTGATCAACGCACCCTCCCCCGCTCGAAGGTGATGCCTAACTCTCGGCACACCACGTCACCGGCCTTCAGCCTGGCGTGACGAAACTCGCGGGTTGGTCTCGCTGGTCATCTAACTCAGACGAAGACACGAACCCAGGCCATCTGGCCTAACTCGTAACCTGGCCATCTGGCCTTATTGCTCAACGCACGATTGTGAACTCTGTACGAGTACACCTCATCCAGCTTGCTCCCATCAGAAATCCTTCAACCAATAGGTCCCATTAATTGGCTTCCAAATCACTTCCAAGAACAGCCATCTCAGAATCGCTCACGAGTGTGTCCAGGATAGACACACCTCCTCGGTAACCAAGGAGCCCAATGCTCTATATAACTCAGTCCCTTTCAGAAAATCCCTCAACCATAGAGCCCATACTCTAGGCTTAGGAATCCCCTTAAGGAACATCATTCTCGAATCAGCCCATTTCGGCTCGAGAGTCTGGCCCTCCCCCACTCATGTTGGAGGCCAGACCCAAATCTCTTGTCCCTCATAGACTGCTGGTACATGCAACACCACACTTGGAGCATGCCCATTCTCATATCTACCCGACTCGAACCAGGAAGACTGAACACTCCACTCTTGCAACTTCCGTGGTGGCTGTGTTACGATTGCACATCATGTGCGAAAGCGCTTTGCGCATAACAATTCAAATCTCTTAGTAACCAACGTAACCGATGCACCTTAAGTGCTATGACGCTTGCGCGCACTAAATTCAGCCCAAGTTTTGCACCTGAACGTGCTGTGACGGATTCCCGCACTGAAGTTCTCGCACAAATAGGTCTCAAACCCAAATCACCTCTCAATCTGCGGCGCTACGCAAACATGGCTGCAACTTGGCAGACGTGGCTACTGCACACCACCCGGCTCACCGGCATGTCTCCTTCTAGGAGATCAAGATGTCTAATAAGCCCACAAAAATAGGCCAACATAAAGTTTCTGATTAGATTACACCAACACCGTTACTCACGCGTCCGTAATTTACCGATGAGAATGTTCCCCTCACATTAACCAACTGCTAACCGTACTCGCAGAGAATAAATATAGTTATTAAACATGTCGTAACTCGTTTACTACCATTCGCCGAAATCACTAATGCCAACAACTCGCACCGAACAAAGCCTTCGAACATCACCGACAGAAACCATACAACCAGGGTACTACCATTCGCCCAATTGCAAAGCCAACTCGAGGTACTACCATTCGCTCAAGTCCCACTGCCAACTTAATTCTCAACTCTGCCACAATACGTAAGATCGCACTGCAAGCCCTTCGCTGAAATGCCACTACAATGGCTAATCAAAAAAAAATTCGGCACAATTTTGGTATCCGGTTCTCAAGGGAAGAAAGATCTTCAACAAAGCTCAACTGAAACCTGGATGCGACATTCTAGTCTCCGATACCACCTGTCACGGGGTGCGGCTCACTGAGGTTCAGGCCGTCGAATTCGTGCAGCGGATCACGAATCACCCGTGCGCCTAGGAGACTTCCGAGTCTCCGTCCGGCAACCATCAACGAGATTTCATAAAATACCAACATTAGAGATATCATGCACTGGTCCATTGTGATGCATAAAACGCTAGGCACCTGCGACCAACTAAGGGCCGGTATCTCATACCCTTCAAGCTTAACCCACAATGGCACTCGGCACTAAGGGTCACTCGCATGCCCTAAGTGCAATTCCTCGTGCTCGACACTCGCTCGGGACTTCCTAGGTGCAGTACCTTGGCGCCCTTGAGAGTACCTCACTCGAGACGGACAACCTTTTAGATCTTGGCTTAGATTCATGCCATTAATAGATATTTTCCCCTCACGATGTTTGGGACTAATTCGCATACCGACATATTACCTTCAATCCGCAATGTGGTGTTGTCTCGCAACCACATGTACAAGCCAACGATCCCCCGCAGCATAGCCGGAACCGATAGCTAATGCTTACGAGTAAGCTCACGAGGCATATGATTTAAATGCGTGCCTCGATTGCCCTATCGACATAGAGGAAGTGTATATGGCCGACGGCATCCCTCCGGTCACACTTGAGCCTCAATGCCAACCTTAAGCCCAACGCAGACCACTTAGGTCCTACGCCGCCCTAACGATTTCCAACTCGCTCGGGAACTCCTCACACACTTCGAATGCTTAGAGTTGGCTCCCTAGAGGCCCCCCTTACCTCTAGGAAGATTGCACGCTTGGTGCTCGACAGCACGAGGAAGACTGGCCGCTTGCCCACCATTGCCCATCTAAGGACTGTCCCCCCTATAATAGGCTTAGACAAATATTCCCTTGTAATTGCACTAGACATTGATTGGCCGAGGAAGCACATCGAGCGTAACTCCCTCATCCAAACTCCAAATCCTTATCTGCTTGAACCGTAGAGTAGCTTACGATATTATCTATAAGTCCTCAAAGTTTCAGCCCCATCCGATACTCTAGGAGTGAGGAATTGCCTCTGCAATATTCTAAAACTACTACAATGCCATTGCACTGCAGCATCTCGATACTTCGCATCGTTCGCTACTCAAACGGAACCGTCTAGTTGTGAAACTTGGTGGAGATCTTCCCAACACTCCAAGGAACTCCCCATTACAAGCAGTTCACGAAACTCTTATCCGAAAGCCCTCTGATCCCCGACTCAAGGTCCTGCTCGCGCACGGACACACTCCGGACGCCGACCACTGTCGCACGTCCCAAACCTTATTCGTGTCGCAAGGCAACTATCCAACATAATCCTTTGTAAGTCCGGGGCAATCCCGGGTACTCCGAATAATATGGAAAGCGCCCTGTGACACATAGAGTGTGCCGCGGCCTCGCCAAAGATGTGCCGCGGCTCACGGCGGCTGCTCGGCCGTAAGCCGCTGAGCACCGCGGCCGTGACTCGGCCAAGCCGCCGAGCACTACCGCCATGACTCGGCTGGCCTCGGGGCCTGTGTTGCCCGGCCATGACTCGGCCGGGGCCAACTCCGACGGCCCGAACGACCCCGAAACCCGAACCTGAATACGAATCGATGATACAGTTACGACGTACTCGCAAAGACGAATCTAAGAGATAAGAGAACACACAATCCCGACCACCCGAAGGCTCGGAATTCAACATCGGAAGTAATTACCCAAAACTTTGGGAAATTACGAAAATGGCCCAAAACGTCCGAAAATCACGATACGCGATTGAAACACCAAACCAAAGCTCGCAACATGAATAATAACATTAAATGAACTTACGAGAAAATCGAAACAACAGTTTCGGATGAGATTCGCAAGAATCGAACTCAAGTGCGGAAAAGTCGCTAAAAAGCTCGGAACTCAACAAAACGATTCCGAAACGAACTCGGATGACAAAAAGTGCAGAATTAATCATTCTCGAAATGACGAAACGGTCATGAGCGAGTCGTCAAAACGGACTGTGGCCAAAAAAAGAAATTTACCGAAAATCGAAAATTGCGGATATTACATTCTACCCTCCTTAAAAGAAGTTTCGTCCCGAAACTTAAAACAAGTAGGGAGAAGCAATATCCCGCCAGGAAAACTCAACGAGATACGCAAGGAAACGCGTAACTTACGCCCATCGGCGAAACGTTACAAGCAACGCAAAGGAATATACGGCGTGAAAACACGCTCCACTACGACCAACACAACGTCGCCGTTAGGGATATAATAAAACCAACAAGTGACAAGCGTCATCAAATGGATAATACAATCAAGTCAATTATCCGAACAATCACAAAACACAACGAACGAAAATCAATACGATTGACCAACCCAACGGTTCATCAATCCAAACGCAAGCCAAACGCTGAAGAAATATGGAATTCCACCGCCCAAGGGTTGGAAGATCGAAAACGAGACTAATTTCCCGAACTTAAGGAAATTAGGAAGGAGCCTGAATGCTCAACAATCCCGAAACGAGGACAAAAAAACGAACAAACAAACGACCGAGACAACAAAAATCGAACAATCATGTCCGAAACACGAAGGATAATAAAATTCAAACAACAACTCCCAGGATGATCTGGTGAGAACTACAAGACATGCATTCCCATAAGATCCACCGGAAAGGGAATAGCGATTGAAAAGTCACAACGACAAACGAGTTATTCCGAAACAACACCACCCTCGTTCGATCAACAAAAGCAAGGGATAGGGAAAGTTCAGAAAATGTCAACGAACATAAACGAGTTGACAGAGTCGAAAACACAGGAGTTCCAAATCCGATCCACTTCGAATAAAGGAACTAATAGATCCAGATGATGTCACTTCCGAACAAGGTTCACAAGAATCGAACCGAACTCGAAAAAAAAAAATCACAGGATAACCAGATCAACCCACAACAAGATCACAGTTCATTCGGACGATGAAACCGAAATACAGAACAAGTTCATAAAGTATCAACGAACATTAGCGAATCGATGGACTGGAGAAAGAGAAAATACCGAAGTCAAAATAGTATGGGTATTACCTCCGACCTCGTCCACGAAATTCACAAAAACAGGAGCAAGGTAACAAGACATTAAACAACCGACATATAACGGAACGATCACCGATGCACACGGCCATACCAACCCAAGCTCTAATAGCTCGCACATGCGCGACAACGCAGAAATCACCACGAGGCGACAATATTCAATACCAACATCCCACCTCTCACAGAGGGTTAACACAACAAATGTGTGGAAAACGACTCAACGCTCACACCGCCAATTCGGTCATACTCGGGAGTAAACATCAAAATGACAACGCGAACATCATACATACATACCCAGCCCTCCAACGGGAATGGATAGATTTAGAAACGAAAACCTCATTTTGAACATAATTTTAGAAGAACACTGGTTGATCTTGAGTATCTTCTTTCAAAAAAAGTACAAACGTGAAACATCGTTATCGAAACTTTGGAGAACCATTTCACATTAGATAAAAATGAGGACACTTTCTCTTAGTAAAAACTTTCAAAATATTCGACCCTCGGGTCTAAATAAAAGTGTTTCTAACACATTGAAAATATCTCAAAGCATTTTGGTCCTCGAAGTAGAAATTTTTTGAAATATATTGTGGCACCTTGTATGTACCACAAGAAAATAACTCATTTGAAAAGTACGTCTTGAAATTTATTTTTTCAAAGATACTCAAGGTTTTCAAAAATCCAATAGGCCAGAATGCCCAAAACTCACACATATCGACGTTCACTAAAACAACTCCTAGTACACGCATCAAAACGTTTAAAATCAAGACAGTACATGTCTTTAAACAGAAATAAACGATAAAATACCACATTCAGAACAAAACCACTGACCCCATTCGAGGCCTCTAAGGACTCTCCCGCACTGGCTAGTGAACAAGTCGAACGCGTATAAGCACAAAGCCTCCAAGAGAACTTGTAAAGCGTGCAAATCGATTCGAAAATCATCAGCAACGGACAAAAACAACAATAAAAAGACATCACAAGCGACGACACTCCTCGTATAAATCAAATACGAGAGTCGACTAAATACATATCGTGAAATCAAAATCCACATAAGGATTCCATCACTTAACAAATAATCATAAAAATAGCTCGTGTCACACGAGGCACAACACAAAGAAGGGAGACTTACTTCCACATGTCGCACGAAGATGATGATCGCCCCACGATACTAATCACGACCAACAAACTCAAACGACGCGTCGCGACACGAGTCAGTCAGATAAAATCCGACGAAACAAGACTCAAACAACACGACTTGACCCGACAGCCTAGGTTTCCTCAACCTAAGCTCCGATACCATTTATGTAACACCCCCAATCCGCTCAGGGATATTACACGCCGTAGAACCTTTCCTCAATGATCTACCAGGCTAGTAACAACATGAAACATCTCGACAACGCCTTTAAGGATAAAATGACTCAGTAGACCGATTTGGCCTTTCAATAAAAACATACAACTCGACATAACTCATGCCCACGCAGGTCAAAACACAACCACACCTGCATAACGGGAAAAATATAGCAGCGGAAAATAAAGTACAACTGAACCACTACACGATGAACGGTTCCTCATGTGATTAGTATCGATCATCTTTCATCATCCTTCGTGCCGACCCTGTGTTATGCTCCAAAACCTGAATGCAAAAACAGACATCCACCCCCCGAATACTCGGGGGTTAGCAAAACTCCACTGTTTTGCTAGTGCAAGAACAAGTGCAAATACGAGCCATACAATTTCACATTCCACGAATAACAATAACCAGGAATCCTCAAAGATCCAAACGAAACGAAAAGTACTTCCCGAGGCAAGAGTTTGAGAAAACCTTTCAAAATCGAAATATCATAAATCAATGGAAATAATTTATAAAACGGTTTAGAATGCCATCGAGAGTTTTAATAGAAAACAATTTAGGATTATCAAATCCTTCTTTTCAAAATTCAAAAGACAAAAGGGGTCACCGCCCCAAAGGTTTACTTTCTGAAAAATTACATTTACCAAACCGTTGGGGTTTTAGCCCCAAATCCATAAAATGACTTTTACAAAACCATTGGGATTTTAGCCCCAAATCTCATCAACTCACAGTACACAAGAACGACCACAAGGTTGGTCTTCCAACGTCAAAATCCACAATTAAAATATTTAACACAAACAACAAAATACTCTAGAGCCATCCTAGCCAAGTAGGCCAAACGAACAACTTACCTATTACACACTTAGTCAATGCATGCAATCATGAAAACCGTTCAAAAGCACTCATTTCCGGAAATGCCATAATTCAATCACATTTGTAAAATGCACCACAATTAACCGTCGATCCACGTCTCTGTGGACCCCTACCGAGACCCCGTCGGATCTAACCCGTAGTAAGCATACACACACACACGTTACTCATGCAATACTAACATGCTAAGTGTAACACCCCCAAAACCATATGGGAATATTACACGCCGTAGACCCTTTCCATAAGAATCTACCATGCTAAACGTCCATAAACAACCAAATGCTTGCCCGGCCAGGGTCAAACAATAAAATAATACAAACCGTTATGGTCACTTACACGTGAATACACAAACCGATGAGGTCACACAACCCCAATCAACAAAACTGACTTAAACGACATTACCCACACAGGGGTCGAAATACAATACAGCGGAAGACTGAAATCAACTCTGACAACACAACAAAAATCAAACAACTCTCAACTCATGATTAGTATCGCAGCTCGTCATCCTCTTGTGCCAATCCTGTGACTGCTCCCCTGAATCTGCATATACCAGGACGCAAAACAGACATCCACCCCCCGATTACTCGGGGATTAGTAAAACTCCACTATTTTACTAGTGCAAGTATCAAATCATACGAAATATAACAAGCAAGTAATAATCGTGAATCAAATATAACAATCAAGTATCAAAATATTCCCAGGAGGTTTTCACAAGGAAAGATAAGCTATGAAGCATTCGAAAATAAGATTATCACCTCGGGAATTTTTAGAATTTCAAAACCTTTCGAAAATCTTAGGGTCTTAACCCAAATCTCAAAATTGTATTTCAACAATTTACAGTACGAAAACATTTCCATAAATCTCATGGGGCTCGGCCCAACATTCTTTTCTTAAAACTTTCTTACAAAAGTTTGATTTACAAAACATGATTCGTGACACCGTGATCCCCTGTTACGTGTCTTCGTAGGTTCAACAACCCGCACGGACTTAACCAATCACAACAATCACAACAAACAATCATGCTCATGACTCCGTGATCGCTTGCCACGAGTCTCCGTAGGTTCGACAACCCACACGGATTGAGCAAACACAACAATCACAACAATCAATCATGCTCACGACTCCGTGATCGCTTGCCACGAGTCTCCGTAGATTCAACAACCCACACGGATTGAGCAAACACAACAATCACAACAAACAGTCCCGACCCCGTGAACCTGTGTCACGTGTCACCGTAGGTTCCGTCGAACCCACACGGTTGGACGTACTGTGTCCTGATTAAATGGACCTGTGCCATGAATCATCGTAGGCCTCGTCAGACCCGCACGATTGGACATCAGCACCACACACTAAGTTCTGATCCCATGGACCTGTGCCATGAATCCTCGTAGGCCCCGTCGAACCCGCACGAGTGAACTTAGCGTTCCAACATATCACATTCACATTCACATTACATACAACAATGAGCACAGTTAGTCAATCACGTTGATCACCACAAAATCGTACGTCACACACACATAACACAATCTCAACACTCTCAACAACAATCATCAATCAACGACGTACAACCAACATAACACACGTTCGGTACGTAATGCATTGCACAACAACTAACACATATACCAATATAACACTATTATCACAAAGCCTTCAAATTTCGGAAAACACAAACAACTCAAACGGAACATATTTACGAAGGCAAGCAAAATCATCATAGATCTCATACGTGATTACTAGTCGCAAGATACAAGTCGTATAGTAAGATACTTGCCTTAATAACCGCTACCGAACGCTCTGAAGAACACAGTTCGACCGGGAAGCTCGGACCCCAAAGAAGGCAACGAACGGAAGGGTTCCGACTCGAGTTCTTCACAAGAATTCGTTCCTAAGTCACAACGATATCAATTCAATCACAATTCTACGAAAACGTATGGAACTTCCCAAGTTCTACCCATTGAAGCATTTTATCGGACACTTTGAAGGCGTAGTCCAATTTAATCGATTATTCAAAGAAATACTCAAATTCGTTCCACAAAACTTCAAGGGTATTGAATGATTACGAGTTTACAATCAAGTTCTAACAATAATATGAATCAAAACAAAGCAAATCGGCCAAAACACCAAGAAACCTCAAGAACATCCAAAAACCAAAAGTTTAGGTGTTCTTACCTTCGATCCGGGTGGAAGATGATGTTAATCCATGATTCCAACTTCCAAAACATGTTGATATAGGTTGATTATACTCAAAAGCATCGATCTATGGTGAAAAATCACGGAAGGAACGAAGAAAAGATGAGAAATGGCCGAATGACTCGGTCCAGGCCTATAAATAGCCGACCCTAGCCGGCCGCTTACGTACGTAATCGGCCAAGGCCTACGTACGTAATCGGCCAAGGCCTACGTACGTAATCGGCCAAGGCCGAACTCTCTGGACTGATTCTGCCGGACATGTTACGCACGTAACCGGCAGGCTGTTACGTACGTAACCGGCCTTACAGCCATTACTGCCGGGCCATTACGGCCGTTACTCGGCCAGGCCTGGCCAGCCAGGCCTCGGTCGATCCGACGGTCCGGAAAATCCCGAAACTCAGACCTGAACGTAAACCGAAAACACGATTATGAAGTACTCGCAAAGACGAATCCGAACACTAGGAGAACACACGATTCCGACCACCCGAGGGCTCGAATTTCGACAACGGAAGTAATTACCCCAAACTTTGGGAAATTACGAAAATGGCCCAACACGTCCGAAATACATGATACACGATCGAAACACCAAACCGAAGCTTACAACATGAATAATAACATTAAATGGACTTCCGAGAAACTCGAAACAACAGTTTCGGACGAGATTCGCGAGAATCGAACTCAAGTGCGGAAAAGTCATTTAAGAACACGAAACTCAACAAAACGATACCGAAACGAAATCGGATGACAAAAAGTGTAGAATTAAATATTCTCAGAATGACGAAACGGTCAAAAGCGAGTCGTCAAAATGGACCTCCGCCGAAAAATGAAAATTACCGGAAATCCGAAATTGCGGATATTACATTCTACCCTCCTTAAAAGAAGTTTCGTCCCGAAACTTAAAACAAGTAGGGAGAAGCAATATCCCGACAGGAAAACTCAACAAGATACACAAGAAACGTGTAACTTTCGTCCATTGGCGAAACGTTACAAGCAACGCGAAAGAATATACAACGTGAAAACACGCCACACGACGACCATAATAACGCCACCGGCAATGATTCAAAACAATAACGATCAATTAACGACGCATCACATACCACATCATATGCACACATTTAATCAAAGAAATGTACGCGACAACAAGTCGCACCCGACTAAAACGGCTATGCGATAGAAACAAATAGAGTATTACGATAGAAATCATTCCGATTCTCATCAACAAGAAAATGTCCGACGTCAAAACACAAACAATTCAAGATAACGGAAAACGAGGGTACCGGATATTACATTCTATCTCACAAAAAATATGTTTCGTCCCGAAACTTAAAATAAAACATCAGGGTAGACTACAAACAAAACCAAAAAGTTCACGCAACAAATATCAATCTCTACTCGAATTACAACACAAATACAACACGCAACTATGCTACTGGGCACCACTGAGCTCTCCATGCGTAGGGGCGGGATCTCGGCTTCCGAACATCTCAGCGACGGTCTCGCAGTGTACCGCCTGATGTCCCACATGTCCACATTTGAAACAGTTAACTTGCGGCGAGCGACAATTCTTACGAGTATGGACCACACGGCTACAATTGAAACATAACTTCACGCCGCTTGTCTTACTCGGCTCGTGAGTAGGATTCTTAGACTGGTCAACCGAACGAGGAGTGCTCCTGCAGGAAATCCGAAGCAACAGGCTCACGGATCTCACTTCTCTGGCCTCTTGAAAAGTTACTCGAGGTCTTCTGCCTCTTACCTCCTGAGCTACCCTCTGACATGGAAACAGCCATCTCGATGGCTAGAGCTCGATCCTGATAATCTTTCAAGGTGGTACACATGAGCGGAGCCATACTCTCACGGATATGGGGTTTCATGCGCATATTGAAGTATCGGACCTTGTCCGCTTCACTTATCACTTGATCACGAACATAAGCCAGTTGTCGATTAAAATCGACTATCGCCTGGGATATCGACACATCCTGAGGCGTGGCCGAGAAAAACTCAACAATCCTGTGTTCACGAACAGGCAATGGGCAATACTCTGCCTCCATGGCGGTCTTAAACTCAGCCCATGTAGGTGTACGATCTGCAGGCACTACACCGCCACCATCTGCAGCTTCTTTGTCAAGCAAGTCTTGAGCAATGGGTACCCTCTTCTCATCCGGACAAGCTACGGATCAAATGTTCTCATTCCGGAAGAGCCAGCCTTCCCAACCTAACAGGTCAGATGAACCCACAAAACGGGGCGGCTGCATCCTCATCACATCTCGTAACCACTTACTAGCCCCGTTATCCCCATCTGGGTTCTCATTCCGATGTACGGCCTGATTCATTTGCACTAACTGATCAACCACCTGACGAAGGATGGTGGTGGCGCCAACGTCAACATTAACGCTAGTCGAATGTCCCTGATCTGTACTGAGCTGATCGGTACTCGGAAAGGAGGGAGTCGCCCTCTCATGCTCCTGATTACGACCACGACTACGACCAAGTCCTCGGCCACGACCTCTTGGCATTCTGAATAGACGACCAAATAGAATAACGCAACCAAACAAACGTCACAACGTCAACATAGGATGATAATAGCAGCACGATAAAGCATCAACTCCAAGTCATCACACAAGTGTATGAACTAACACTATAATTTAAGAACTTCATTCAAAAATAATTCACACAGTCACATCAACAGAGGTGTTTGGATTTTACCAAACCAAACACAGTCAAAACCACACACGTATCGTAGGGATCAAACACTCGCAGCAAAAATAAAATATTTCCAGGGTATTATTCAAATGATAAAATTTTAAAATTTTCAAGTTTGAAAAATTTGGTGAAATGAAATTTTTGAAGACACTTTTAATACCTCGATCGTTTAATCAAAACCATGTATCTCAACATTTAGAAAACACTAAAACATTCTCCGGCGAGCACAACAACACTACAAACTTATCACAACCACTTAGCCCCAACACATGGACATAAGAATTTCAAAATTCCAAAAACCAAAAATCGTTCTGCAAAATAAAGATTTCCCAAAATCCTTTAGTTCATAAACAAAACGACGGTAATATTTTACAATGTCCGAAGTACTTCAAAACACATTTTTCAAATACCGTCTGATGGTGTCATTTGAAAATACACGGCCCATTTGTCAAAATTTACAAATTTTAAAAATCCATATAAACCGTGGTTTGACCGAACCACCAAAATATTTTCCAAAAATCGATTTCTACAAAAATTCTCAAACCGTAAAGTCCTTCAGAAAATATTCTAAAAGTTACCCATAGCGGACAAAAATTACAACATTCCAAAAACAGTCGAATTTAAAACCACATACTCAAATGGCAACCAGGGTCGTCAATTCAATCAAATGCATCTCGTGGTCTCAAGTTTAAACACACAGCAAAATCATTCATCGGAGTTTCTCACACACTCTACCATTGATATCTTCACAGAACCCATCAAGGTTTACATCTTTCACACCATACCACCCCACACGGTGGTTCAAAAGTAAAACAACAATACGCCCAGCTATACTCATACCATGTACCACAAGTATTAAACACAACTACATCACACAAAACTGTGTAAACAAAATCATGCACCGCAATTAACTCACTAAGATAAAATCGAGATACACAGGTATTACGCATAAAGGAGGAGACTTACATCCACAGGTCGCACGGAGGTGACAGTCGCCCACGATACTAATCTTGTTCGACAACATAACTGACACGTTGTGACTATGCACAACTCAATTTGTCACTGACGACTCGAAAGACAAGACAACACATTACTCGACAAATCACGACTTGACTCGACCCGATAGCCTAGGTTTCTGCAACCTAAGCTCTGATACCATAAATGTAACACCCCCAAAACTATATGGGAATATTACACGCCGTAGATCCTTTCCACAAGAATCTACCAGGCTAAACGTCCATAAACAACCAAATGCTTGCCCGACCAGGGTCAAACAATAAAATAATACAAACCGTTATGGTCACTTACATGTGAATACACAAACCGATGAGGTCACACAACCCCAATCAACAAAACTGACTTAAACGACATTAGCCACACAGGGGTCGAAATACAATACAGCGGAAGACGGAAATCAACTCTGACAACACAACAAAAATCAAACAACTCTCAACTCATGATTAGTATCGCAGCTCGTCATCCTCTTGTGCCAATCCTGTGACTGCTCCCCTGAATCTGCATGTACCTGGACGCAAAACAGACATCCACCCCCCGATTACTCGGGGGTTAGTAAAACTCCACTGTTTTACTAGTGCAAGTATCAAATCATACGAAATATAACAAGCAAGTAATAATCGTGAATCAAATATAACAATCAAGTATCAAAATATCCCCGGGAGGTTTTCACAAGGAAAGATAAGCTATGAAGCATTCGAAAATAAGATTATCACCTCGGGAATTTTTAGAATTTCAAAACCTTTCGAAAATCTTAGGGTCTTAACCCAAATCTCATAATTGTATTTCAACAATTTATAGTACGAAAACATTTCCATAAATCTCATGGGGCTCGGCCCAACATTCTTTTCTTAAAACTTTCTTACAAAAGTTTGATTTACAAAACATGATTCGTGACACCGTGATCCCCTGTCAGGTGTCTCCGTAGGTTCAACAACCCGCACGGACTTAACCAATCACAACAATCACAACAAACAATCATGCTCATGACTCCGTGATCGCTTGCCACGAGTCTCCGTAGGTTCAACAACCCACACGGATTGAGCAAACACAACAATCACAACAATCAATCATGCTCACGACTCCGTGATCGCTTGCCACGAGTCTCCGTAGGTTCAACAACCCACACGGATTGAGCAAACACAACAATCACAACAAACAGTCCCGACCCCGTGAACCTGTGTCACGTGTCACCGTAGGTTCCGTCGAACCCACACGGTTGGACGTACTGTGTCCTGATTAAATGGACCTGTGCCATGAATCATCGTAGGCCTCGTCAGACCCGCACGATTGGACCTCAGCACCACACACTAAGTTCTGATCCCATGGACCTGTGCCATGAATCCTCGTAGGCCCCGTCGAACCCGCACGAGTGAACTTAGCGTTCCAACATATCACATTCACATTCACATTACATACAACAATGAGCACAGTTAGTCAATCACGTTGATCACCACAAAATCGTACGTCACACACACATAACACAATCTCAACACTCTCAACAACAATCATCAATCAACGACGTATATCCAACATAACACACGTTCGGTACGTAATGCATTGCACAACAACTAACACATATACCAATATAACACTATTATCACAAAGCCTTCAAATTTCGGAAAACACAAACAACTCAAACAGAACATATTTACGAAGGCAAGCAAAATCATCATAGATCTCATACGTGATTACTAGTCGCAAGATACAAGTCGTATAGTAAGATACTTGCCTTAATAACCGCTACCGAACGCTCTGAAGAACACAGTTCGACCGGGAAGCTCGGACCCCAAAGAAGGCAACGAACGGAAGGGTTCCGACTCGAGTTCTTCACAAGAATTCGTTCCTAAGTCACAACGATATCAATTCAATCACAATTCTATGAAAACGTATGGAACTTCCCAAGTTCTACCCGTTGAAGCATTTCATCGGACACTTTGAAGGCGTAGTCCAATTTAATCGATTATTCAAAGAAATACTCAAATTCGTTCCACAAAACTTCAAGGGTATTGAATGATTACGAGTTTACAATCAAGTTCTAACAATAATATGAATCAAAACGAAGCAAATCGGCCAAAACACCAAGAAACCTCAAGAACATCCAAAAACCAAAAGTTTAGGTGTTCTTACCTTCGATCCGGGTGGAAGATGATGTTAATCCATGATTCCAACTTCCAAAACATGTTGATATAGGTTGATTATACTCAAAACCATCGATCTATGGTGAAAAATCGCGGAAGGAACGAAGAAAAGATGAGAAATGGCCGGATGACTCGGTCCAGGCCTATAAATAGCCGACCACGGCGGCCGCTACGCACGTAATCGGCGAGGCCTACGCACGTCGGCCAAGGCCGAACTCTGGATCGATTCTTCCGACATGTTACGCACGTAATCCGGCTGTTACGCACGTAACCGCCTTACGGCCGCATCGCTGCCATTACGGCCGTTACTCGGCCAGTTCGGCCAGCCTCGGTCGATCCGACGGTCCGGAAAATCCCGAAACTCAGACCTGAACGTAAACCAAAAACACGATTACGAAGTACTCGCAAAGACGAATCCGAACACTAAGAGAACACACGATTCCGACCACCCGAGGGCTCGAATTTCGACAACGGAAGTAATTACCCCAAACTTTGGGAAATTACGAAAATGGCCCAACACGTCCGAAATACATGATACACGATCGAAACACCAAACCGAAGCTTACAACATGAATAATAACATTAAATAGACTTCCTAGAAACTCGAAACAACAGTTTTGGACGAGATTCGCGAGAATCGAACTCAAGTGCGGAAAAGTCATTTAAGAACACGAAACTCAACAAAACGATACCGAGACGAACTCGGATGACAAAAAGTGTAGAATTAAATATTCTCAGAATGACGAAACGGTCAAAATGGAGTCGTCAAAACGGACCTACGCCGAAAAATGAAAATTACCGGAAATCCGAAATTGCGGATATTACACTAAGAATGTAAGTTCATTAAGAATGCTCACTAGAGATGGCCATTAACTCGACACCATTATCAAACTCTTCAAAACACACTAACAAGATTAAATACGAAATACACGATTCCATAACTTTAAACAATAGGAGTATCATCATCAAATCCTTCAACGTTCAAAATAATCAAATCATAATCAATTCCCAAAACACAACGTTCACAAAACACACACGCGTTTTGAAAGAGAGCCTTTAACGAGGCCAAACCGAAATCTTTTGAAACTTCATTTCAAATAACTAAACAAACACATCAAGACGACCACCGATCATCATATCCATAAACGAGAAAAGTATGGGCAAGGTACTTGCCTCGAATAAGAATAACGCGAAGAATCGATCGAAGTAGGTTGACACGAACCGCCTATGAACCCGCCGACTCCACCGATCGCCAACTCGCGTTCATAAACTACGAAGGACAATAACAACGATGAAATGAATTCCATAACACGACTCAAAGCTGTTGAATTCAAAGAACGACTGACGAATGTTCAAGCGTTTCCCCCAAAACGGCCAAGAACACGATTCGTCCCGACAAAACACGAAAACGGAATTCCAAGTTGAAATATGGATATACAATCCATAGAATATGTTTAACAACATCATTTAACCATAATCGATCCATCAAAAACGGATGAAAAACGAGATCGAGGACAAATCCTCCAAAAAGTCGATTCGAAGGAAATCAAGAAATATACTTCGATTCGACAAAGAACAATGGATTAAATGATGTTAAACACAAGAATACTACCAAGATTAATCATACCCATCATGAATTAATCAATAATACGGAACGAATCGGACAAAAACGCAAAACCCCCCCAAATTCACGAAATTAGGGTTCTAAGGAAGATTACCTTGATTCGCTGGATCAAAGGATGATAAGGGATGATTTATTGATGATATGAACTCAAGAACTTCATGAATTTGTTGTTAAACAACATGGCTCCATGGTAAGATCACCCTCAGCCGCGGAAGAGAAGGAGAAGAAGGAGAAAAATGGCCAAAAACCCGAGTGCAGGGCCATAAATAAGTACCTGAGTGCCGCGGCACATGCCCAAAAATGGCTCCGGTGGTCGGTAGTGTGCCGCGGCCCGGCGTGTGCCGCGGCACCTGTGATCGGTTTGGCCGAAAAATGCCACGAGTGTGCCGCGGCCCTGCCGGCATGTGCCGCGGCTCACGGTGCGGCTGCTCGGCCGTAAGCCGCCGAGCACGCCCGGCCGTGATTCGGCCGAGGCCGACGAGCACTACCGGCCGTGACTCGGCGATCTGCAGGCCCCAGGTTGCCGGCCATGACTCGGCCGGGGCCAACTCCGACGGCCCGAACGACCCCGAAACCCAAACCTGAATACGAATCGATGATACGGTTACGACGTACTCGCAAAGACGAATCTAAGAGCTAAGAGAACACACAATTCCGACCACCCGAAGGCTCGGAATTCAACAACGGAAGTAATTACCCAAAACTTTGGGAAATTACGAAAATGGCCCAAAACGTCCGAAAATCACGATACGCGATCGAAACACCAAACCAAAGCTCGCAACATGAATAATAACATTAAATGAACTTACGAGAAACTCGAAACAACAGTTTTGGACGAGATTTGCAAGAATCAAACTCAAGTGCGGAAAAGTCGCTAAAAAGCTCGGAACTCAACAAAACGATACCGAAACGAACTCGGATGACAAAAAGTGCAGAATTAATCATTCTCGAAATGACGAAACGGTCATGAGAGAGTCGTCAAAACGGACTCCGGCCAAAAAAAGAAATTTACCGAAAATCGAAAATTGCGGATATTACATTTGGCGTCACATATATGTCGCCAAATATAGTCCAGCAATTTTAAATAATTTATCTTTAGCGTCACATGTGTGTCGCCAAAGTGTATCAGTAATTTAAATACAGTTATTATATTAGCGTCACAAATGTGACGTTAAAGATCTTCGTTTAAAATAAAAAAACGAAATTAGCCAGAAAGAATTTTTTGGCTAATTTCAGGTGTGTGTATATATATATATATATATAATCATAAATACCTTTTAAATATAATTTTTGTTGTAATTAGAATATGCCAAAAACTACTTATAATTATTATTAAAAAATAACTATATTATACTAAAAAGATATTTATTTAATTAGAAAAAATATACTCATTTTTGTAAAAATTGATTTTAAAAAAATATAAATCACATTTTGTTATTTTAAAAAAATATAAATCACTTCTAATTAATATTGCAATTTACTTATATTTAAATAAATAAAAATCCTGCAAAAGAAAGAAAAAAAATAAAAATATTAATAAGTTAGTAGAAACAAAAAATAATATTAATAAAACTAATAACAAAATTGAAAATAATTGAGAGATTACCCTGAAGATTGAGAGATGAAAGTTGAAGAAATGAGATGAATATGGATTGGAATTTTGGAATGAAGGAATGTTTGTAGTGATGTTGTATTTATAATATATTTTGAAACTCAATAGCTTCACATATATGAAGTCAAAGTATTTCAGCAAATTTGATTTTCCCCGCGTCCACGCCAAAAATTTCAAACTTCCGCCAAATTTTTTAAAAATTTTCATATTGGCGTCACATATGTGACGGCTTTAATGAAGATAATTTTGTCCTGCACATTAGCTTCACATATATGAAGCTAAAACTTCTCAATCACTATATCCTCGTGCGCCACCTACCGCATGCGTAATTATTGTAAACTTATTCTTTGGCTTCACATATGTGAAGTCAATATTTTACAAGTATATTATGTAGCTCATACTTCGTTTGACATATGAACTATAACTCACAAAAATACACAGAACCTCATACATCGTTTTTTTTCTGAATTTTTTTCGGAATATATATTCAAGGATATATTGAGCATTTTCAAGCAATATTCGTCGATATTATAAGGTATGTAGAAATAGTTGAAATTTAATTCGCATATTAATTTTGTATGCATATATGATTATACTTATTCTTCTTGCTGTTAATACGAAATATAATTATCTTTTTAGTTGTTAATTTAGTTGTAGTTTTATATTAAATGGAAATCTAGTTTGATGAAAGTTCGTTGATTTTATATTCATAATTAAAAATAAAATATTATATTTTTATAAAGTATATTCAAGGATATATTGAGCATTTTGAAGCAATATTCGTAGATATTATAAGGTATGTAGAAACAATTGAAATTTAATTTGGATATTAGTTTTGTATGCAAATATAATTATACTTATTTTTCTTGTTGTTAATACGAAATAGAATTATCTTTTTAGTTGATAATTTAGTTGTAGTTATGTTAAATTAAAATTTAGTTTGATGAAAGTTAGTAGATTTTATATTCATAATTCAAAAAAAAATATTATATTTTCTTGTTGATTATAAAATTTTCTATTTCAATTTTATGTTAGTTGATTATACTCATTTTCTTGTTGATTATAACTGTTATATTAAATCCGAAAATATTATTTATGTTTTAGTTGATAATAGATTATTTAGAATGCAATGAAAATATTTTTATATTTTGTACTTATTAATTTTGTGTAATATCCGCATTTTTCTTTTCCCCGTATTTTTATTTTGGTGTATTTATCGTTTTTAGCAACTCGCTTATAACCGTATTAATATTTCGAGAATATTTAATATTGGACTTTTTGTCGTCCGAGCTTGTTTCGGACTCGTTTTACTCAATTCCGCGTTTTATGTTATTTTCGTCGCTATTTCGTTCGATTCTCGTAATCGTTGTTCGGAACCACCGTTTCGGGGTTGCCGAAGATCCATCTCATGTTATTATGCGTGTTGTGAGCTTCTGGTTGGTTTTCTAACCGTGTATCGTGCATTTCAGATGTTTTGGGCCGTTTTGTAATTTCTCAAAGTTTTGGGGTAATTGCTATCCTTGTCATTTCCGAACCCTCGGGTAGTCGGAATCACGTTTCATTTTAACGCTTTAGTTTCTGACTTGAATCCGTTATGAGTGTATCCGTTGGTCGTTGGTACACCTTGGTATTTTCCGATCATTCCTCGTCGGGTAGTTACTTCAGATTCTGGCCTGCTGTCACAGGCCATGTCCGTAAGCCAGCGATGTTACGGCCGTAATACTCGAGAGTTACGGCCGTAAGCTTCCCTTTATACAGCCGTAAAAAGACTTCGTTTTCTTGCTTTTGGTCCAGTGAGGAGTTACGGGCGTAACATGCATGAATTACAGCCGTAAGAATTCACACGGCCGTAATCGTGAATTGATACGGCCATATGTTGACTTCGTTGAATTGCCCAGTTTCGTTCCAGGGGCCAGTTCCGGCCGTAAAGACAGGCACGTTATGGCCTTAATGTTCTTATGTTACGGCCGTAAGTGAGGTATGGTATGGCCGTAACACGTGCCAGTATATAATCTGGCAGCGGCCGATTTTTCTTCATTTCTCATCTTCCTCTTTTCTCTTCGCGACGGGAACGACTTTGGAAATTAGGGTCCGTCCGAGTTTTACCCAAACTCCATTGTAGGAGTATATTCAAGCATCATATCATCCACTTATCACTAATCATCCGTTGTTCATCTTCGAATCAAGGTAAAATCTCTTATAACTCTACTTTTGGGAATTTTGGGGATTTTTAATTTTATGACTGTTTCATTCCGTGTGGTTGATTAATCCTTGATGGGTATGATTAATCTTAGTAGTATTCATATGTTTCCTACGAATTTTGGTGTTTTTCGGTTTGTCCTTGAAATCGAGAGGGTTTGGGGTTGTTGTCCGCCCTCGTCGATTTTGTCGTAGGAAACCACATAAATCGTAGGTGGGTTTCTGGGTGTTTTCCGTTATCGTTGTTTTGTCGAGTTGTTGTAATCGTGTTTGACGAATCGTCTAGGTTCGGTGTTTGGTTTCTCGCAACCTCGGTCGTAATCCTTCCCGTTTCTCGTCGTTGTTTAATCGAGGCAAGTATTCCTTAATGAACTTACACTCTTAACATGGTAGTTTTGCATGAGAAATTGGGTGTGTGTGTGTATGCTCACTATGGGTTAGATCCGACGGGGTCTCGGTAGGGGTCCATAGAGGCATGGGTCCACGAGCTTGATTTTAACCACTACGGGTTAGATCCGACGGGGTCTCGGTAGGGGTCCACAGAGGCGTGAGTCCGCGGTTAATTGTGGTGCATTTTACAAATGTGTTTTGGTTATGGCGTTTCCGGAAATGTGTGTTTCAACTGATGTTTTCTGAATTGCATGCTTTGACTATATGTGTAAGATGTAAGTTGTTCATTTGGCCTACTTGTACTAGCGTAATTGCTAACCCATTTAGGGGACCCGTTTTGGGGAAATTCGTCTTATGAATTTCAGGTCAGGTTCATCAGGACGAGCGGGCGCTGGATCAGTACGAGGATGATGGCCGTGCGTGATGATTGTGCATGAGTGGTGTTTTATTGTTTTCTGTCTTTGGATCGATTGTCAACTTGTAAACTAATAGAAGTAATCGAGTACTTAGGAGCTTTCGATTTGCTTTGAAAGATGTATTGGGTTGTCCGTTATGTTTTCATTGGATTATTGTGTTGCTTGAATGAGTGGTCGAACCGGGTGGATTTTATTGTTTTGCGTCCTTGTGATGTGGTGTTATTGCGTCGATTCCGCGAGTCGATGAGTGAAGTTGATTACCTAGCCTGGTGGTTCCCATGTAGGGGTCCACGGCACTGTTACATTCCCGATATTTCTTTGGGGTGTTACAGAAAATGGTATCGGAGCACTAGGTTATGGATACCAAGGCTTGTCGGTTATTTGGGTCTAGTTGTGTTTCATTTTGCATATCGTCATCACGCTGCCATTATTCCGGTACTTCCAGTGCCCGTAAGTTTTTCCTTACTCTGTTTCTTGTTTCCTTGTATCGTACCTTCAATTCTTGATCTGTGATTGTTTTTCCTTTCGTACTTATCATCAAATTACTTTTGCTACCTATTTAACACTAGTGTGGATGCTGTAAGAGGTCGTGTCCGTGGTCGTGGACGCGGCCGGGGATGTGGGGCAGCCGGTGGGGCGGCCACTTCGCATTCTTCTGGAGCCGGCAGTACCGGTGACCGTCATGGCCATGCTTCTACTCAAGATGGCGCCGACCTTGGTATGCGGCTGTTATGCAACAAATGGTGAACTAAATGGCAGCGATAGCTCAGGCAGTTCAGAACCCGACTCCGGCCCATGCTGCTCGGGGCGGAGCAGATCGTTGGCTTCACGATGTCATCAAGATGCATTCTCCTCAGTTTTCGGGAGCTTCAGACCTGATGAACAAATTAAAACTCGCAAGTGTACGAATCACTTTTGTAGGTAGCGACAAGTAACTCCGAGGTCGATCTCACAATGAGTTGGAAATGGTTTGAAATTCAATAATGTTCGGCAAATAGTTGAATTAACAAAAGTAAAGTAAAATAAAATACACCAATGATTTGATAGGATTACAATCACAAATGCAGAAAATTAAAATAAACGAAATGTTAACAACACCGAATTAATGGTTGGATAATTAAGAGATTACAATTATGTGAATGATATGGGAGTTTAGAATCACCGACACACACGTAATCAATTATTAGTTTCGATACTCAAAGAAATAAGGTCTGAAATTATCGATGGCTCACGATTAAAAGAAATTCGTTTGATGGCGGTAATTCTAAAAATCACGATTGTTCTTTTCGAAAATAAGAGACACTCCTTTGATGGGGATGAATCCCTAACTGACAATCGATTAACCGACTACTTTTGATTAGGTAAATCGCTAAAAGATCGCGTAAAACAAAAAGTTTAGAACATTAACAATTTCTTCTATCGGGGCGTTTGATGGCGGACTCCGACAAAAACCCTTGTTTTAAAAATAATAACAACTATGAAATAGGTTTGATGATCTAAATCAAAAGTTCTTATGCGAAGAACAAACAAAGAGGAACAATCCCAAACTCTACCCAGAAAATCAATTGAAACTAACAATCGACAACATGTGTGTGGCTCAATCTAAAAACCTATATGAAAAGATTATCTACACATGATTATTCCAAAATAATAGTGAAAATCGTAAAATAAAACATGGTAGAAACTTCCTTTGTAAAAGCCGAAATCGAATTCCCGATGAAGGTTTGATGTTCTTCCTTCAAGAACTCATAACAAATGATACAAGGAATTATAATCACTCACAAATGTATTTTTCAAAATGATGAACGTACAAGGAAGATGATGAAATAAAATCTCTCTTATCCTCCCTTTTCGGTGTTTTCTCCACAAATCTTGTGTTTTTCCACACATTATATCTCACAAGATCAGAATATCCCCTCTTTAGGTCCCCAAGACCTTTTTATAAAGTCAAAAAGCCAAGAAAATCCCTCCAAATCGTGTAAAAATATCAATGAAAAGATCATGCACTGAAAAGTGACACGGCCCATGTCAGATGATACGGCCCGTGTCGAACTGTCATGGAAATGCAAAGGTTTACTGGATGCATGACCCGGCCATGTCCTGTGACACGGACCATGTTGTACTGCTCTAGAAACGAAAATCTCACTGGATGCGTGACCCGGCCATGTCATATGACACGGTCGAGTTGCCTGGCGCGGCCCGGGTCGTTTCTTCTTGTTTGGACTCCAATTTTTGGTCTTCTTCGGCTTGATCATTCGTTTGTGCATCAATACACCTCCAAATTTAGCGTATGATATACTGTTTCGAAGCTAATTTCACGAGGAATCTATATCAATAGAGAACACATCCATATTCAAAGTGATGATTCTGGAATTTAGAAAATACGACCGATGTTGCTTCGTTTTTCATCGCCCGAGCTATGTTTTTGCTCCCGACTTGCTATTGATCGTCATAAACTCCAATATTGGCAATAAAAGCACATATTTCACCACAATCATCGCTCGGCTACCTATAAAACAAAAACACAACATACCAAGCATAAAAGAGAACAAAAACACTAAAAAGCAAACAAAAACACGACTCAATAGAATAGAATGAGTTGATCAAGAATCGACTCATCAAATCCCCCCAAACTTGAACTTTGATCATCCCGAGCAATGCATATTTAAATAACCACTCTCAAGGGGAACTCATCTCTCAACATACCTCAAAGGACCACTTCGAAAATTTCATCAATACGCTTCAAGTAAAATAAGTTGAGAAGTTTTCAAATCTCCGGGGTGCTTCCTTAACATCATAGTCAATACTTGGCAAATATAAATGTTGGTACCTGAAAATGATGAAGACTGTCCTCATTGTACCAACACGAGACTTTTCTAGCGCATTTTGTCCCCACTCACGCGCACCTGAGAAACTTCCGAGGGGGTCACCCATCCCATAACTACTCCAAGCCAAGCACGCTTAACTTTGGAGTTTCTATGAGATGGCTACCAGAAAAGAAGATGCATCTTGTTGGTATGAGTAGTCCAAATCAATTCATTTAACCACTTTTTAGTGGCAGTGCAGAGTCCCGTACTAAGCGACAGGCGGACATGAGGGGCTGCACCACTAGGATGCCGCGGGTCGGGATGTTAAGCCCGGCCAGTTACATTCTCCTGAGTCGAAGGTGAGGACGCTGGATACTAAAGTATTCCCAAAAATCCCCCCCACAGCGTACGCCAGAAGACTCGAACCCGCACCTTGCTCCGATACCAATTGGTGGTCCCTGAAAATGATGAAGACTGTCCTCACTGTACCAACACGAGTCTTTTCTAGCGTGCTTTGTCCTCACTCACGCGCACCTGAGAAACTGATAAGTGTCAGTTTTATACACTTATCCATGGTTTGTATCGATATATTTCACCCATAATTGAGCTAGTCTACTCGTTTTTGCTTAGAATTAATTAGATTTTAATAATTTTATTATTTATCACATGAAGATGTAAATTTAGTCTTAATCGGATTGAATTATTGATTTACTCAAGAAATAACATGTGTATAAAATATTCTCTTTATTGAAATTTTATGTATTCATGTTGTAGGGCTTTCCGAAATGAGCAGTCTTTCCGGATTCAAAATCAGAGTTATATATCAAAAGTTATCATCCGCAGAAGATTTGAGGCAAAAACACAAAGTCTAAGAAATTCTGGGCTGAAAATGAAGTCTGAAACTCCATACGAAGCCATGTTACGGCCGTAACTCCTCAATGTTACAGCCGTAAGTCATCACAGTTACGGACGTAACTCCTCAATGTTACGGCCGTAACTCTTGACAGATTGTGGTCATTATCTAATTTTTTATACTTTTGGTCTATTATTGAGGGGATGGCTGACATTGATCCGATCTAATGTAATAATGCTGGAGTTTTGGAACTATTAGATGACTTTAGGTCTATAAATAGACCTCTTAGATCCATTATTATTCAATCATTCTCTTATTATTTTCTCACTTTGTAATACTTTTTCTTTTTGTGTGAAGATCACACTTGTGTTCTTGAGTGATTTGTGTAAGTGTGGTTTAGCTTATGTTGTTGAGGGAGTTTATTGTTTCTTTCTCCTTTATCTACTAAGGGAGTTAGGACCAATTCTTTCCTTTTTTTCAACTATTAATGACCACTCAAGCTTGTAATATGTTGAATAAACCCTTAATGGGCTAAGTTACCTAAGTTGGGATTATAAACAAGGTTAGTCATGTTATTTAAGTTTGTATAAAGATCTATTATGAATTACTTATTATTTTGTGTGATTTTCATTGTTTTACCAATCTTTATTTATTTGTCCAATAAATGACGATATTTATGGTCTTCATATGTTTCGAAAGAAAATATGTTTGATTAGATCAAATGATATTCACTCTAAGTTGTTCTAGGGGATAGAAATATACCTCTAGACCTTATATGATTCTTTGAGTTATTTTCATAAAACCTAATGCTATGTATTGAAGCCAATCAACATAGAAATATACTGGATTGATTCAATATATAAGGGGTGTTTTGACATTCGAAAGAGGAACCGTCTTTTTGTAACACCCCCAATCTGCTCAGGGATATTACACGCCGTAGACCCTCTCCTCGAGGATCTACCAGGCTGATAACTAAAATCAAACATCTAAACCTCGCCTTTAAGGCTAAAATGACTCAGTAGACCGACTTGGTCTTTCAATAATAACATACAACTAAATTCCAAACACATACCCACGCAGGGGTCAAAATACAATAAACTCCCGTACAACGGGGAAAAGATACCGCAGCGGAAAAGAAAATACAACTGGACCAATACGACATCAACGGAACCTCGTGTGATTAGTATCGTTCATCTTTCATCATCCTTCGCGCCGACCCTGTGCTATGCTCCAAAACCTGAATGCAAAATAGACATCCACCCCGAATACTGGGGTTAGCAAAACTCCATTGTTTTGCTAGTGCAAGTACAAGTGCAAAAATACGAGCCATACAATACAAGTTCCAAGAACAATAATAATCAGGAATCCTCAAAGATCCAAACGTAAAGAAAAGTACTTCCCGAGGCAAGAGTTTGGGTAAACATTTCCAAAACCGAAAGACCGCAAATAAGGGAAACAATTTACAAAACGGTTTAAAATGCCATCGAGAGTTTTAATAGAAAACAATTTAGGATTATGAAATCCTTCTCTTTCCAAAAATCAATAGGGTCACAGCCCAAATGTTTTGTTTTCACAAATAGGAAATCACCAACAATTTACAGGGTCAGAGCCCAACATCACGTGTCCTCAACGGACGTAAAATCAACGAAACATAATCACGCACGCGCATCGCCTAGGACCGGGACGATACCACCGACATCCCACTCGAGGCCTCGAAGGACCCTCCCGAGCTGGCTAGCGAAACAAATCACACACATCTCACGGTTGGATCAATCGCTTGTTGCATCCTGGCCACATGATCACATGCCATGTGCCACCGTAGATTATCTCAGGCTCTCACGGTTGGATCAATCACTTGTTGCATCCTGGCCACATGATCACATTCCATGTGCCACCGTAGACCTTCAACCATATCCACACATTCACACAAATAACATATCACATCAAGGATATTCAAACAATTCGCCCAGAGGCATCAAACACTTAGCAAAACACCACGTCAATCCACAACGCACCGAAATGAAATAATATACGCCCACACACAATACCAAGTGCAACATGAACACCAAGCATATACATAGAATTCACATAGTTATTCACGAACCACACCAATCACAAAACACACACGGTTTTGAAAGGGGCCTTTAACGAGGCTAACCAAATCTTTTGAAAACTCATTTCAAACAATCAAACAAACATATGAATACGATCACCAATTATCATATCCATAAAACAAGAATTGTATGGGCAAGTTACTTGACTCGAAATCACGAACGCAACGAGACGACGGATAGGACGCGGTCGAATAGCTCCGAACCCCCGAACAATATCAAGAACGTGATAGCACCACGAGTATTACGAGAATAACACCACACGAATCATCAATCACCAAACGGGATTCAACATCGGAATCCTCGAACACCTATAAACCTCCGGAAGGAACAATAACACATGGTTACGACGAGAATCAAGGCCAAAACAACGGAAATCCCAACAAACTATCGAAGGGAAACTCATTGGGACATTTAATCGAACACTAAATGTTCAATAATTCCCAAGAACACTCGAATCGTCAATCGAGTTAAACAAACTCGATATATGGATATACAACCCATAGAACACGATTAATAACATCATACTACACCAATTGATGTATCAAAATCGGATTAGAAACGAAATCAAGAACAATTTCTCCAAAAAGTCAACTTGAAGGAAAATCAAGAATATACCTTGATTCGACGAAATACACGGATTAGATGTTGATATAATCAACAAGGATCTTCCAAAATGCCTTGGAAATGATTAGAATCGGCCAAGAACTCGATTTCCCGAGCCTCCGTCGCGACGCCGAAAAGGAAGAAAAATCGCGTAGAAGTGAATCGCCGAGCCAAAGCTATATATAGCCGGCAGGTTACTGGCCAGAATCGGCAGCCTTACGGCCGTAACTCGACACCTTACGGCCGTACTCGAAGGCCTTACGGCCGTAACCGCATTCGCTGTAAAAATCGCCAAAGACCAAATGGACACTTACTACGTAATCGCACACCTTACGGCCAGAATCGCCTTCACAAATCCGCCAGCCGCCAGACGGCCGCATTCGATCACACTTACGGCCGTAACTCGACACCTTACGGCCGTAACTGCACCTTACGGCCGTAACTCGCCAGCCCCGCCCGGCCGTGACTCGGCCGTGGCCACTCCGACGGCCAGGACGACCCCAAACCCGAACCTGAGTAAAAATCGAAGATACGGTTACGAAGTACTCGCAAAGACGAATCCAAGCACTAAGAGAACACACGATTCCGACCATCCGAAGTGTCGGAATTCGACAACGGAAATAATTACCCCAAACTTTGGGAAATTACAAAAATGGCCCAAAACGTCCGAAAATCACGATACGTGATCGAAACACCGAACCAAAGCTCTCAACATGAATAATAACATTAAATGAACTTGCGAGAAACTCGAAACAATAGTTTCGACCGAGATTCGCAAGAATCGAACTCAAGTGCGGAAAAGTCGCTAAAAAGCACGGAACTCAACAAAACGACACCGAAACGAACTCGGATGACAAAAAGTGCAGAATTAATCATTCTCAGAATGACGAAACGGTCATGAGAGAGTCGTCAAAACAGACTCCGACCAAAAAAGAAATTACCGGAAATCGAAATTACGGGTATTACATTCTACCCTCCTTAAAAGAAGTTTCGTCCCGAAACTTAAAACAAGTAGGGGGAAGCAATATACCCGCCAGGAAAACTCGACGAGATACACCAAACTGAAAACTCGCGCCCAACGGTGAAACGCTGCAAGAAACGCAAAAAGACATACGGCGTGAAAACACGCTCCACGACGACCAACACAACGCCACCGGTAGAGACATAATAAAACCAACAAGTGACAAGCGTCATCAAACAGATAATACAATCAAGTCAATTATCCAAACAATCACAAAACACAAAGTACTTGTTACAAGAAAACACGCACAGTCGAGAAAACAGAGAATAAACACAAAACGACCCACAAGGGCAATCATAAATAATTCGGACTACGCCGAAATCCTCAAAACCACACTAGGCATCTCCATGTCCTTTCGGAACAGATACGCAACCTCGATCCCCAAACCTCTCAGTTACCGTCTCGCAATGTACGGATCGGTGACCCACCTGGCCACACTCGAAACAGCTGACTAACGGTGAACGACAATTCTTCGCAGTATGGCCCGCTCGACTACAGTTATAACATGTCTTCGAAGTGCTCACATTACTCACTGCAGGGGTACTAATCCTCTGATCACGCGATCTAGGAACCATTTTGGGATGACGAAACGAAGTCCCAACCTCAAGGGGCCCACTCCCCTGTTTTCCTGAAAAGTTCCCAACGGTTTTCTGTTTCTTCGAGTCAGACATACTCTCGGTCGATAATCTGGATAGCTCATAGGCTAACGCCCTATTCTGATAATCTCTCAGGGAAGTACAAGCGAGACTCGCCATGTCTTGACGAATCTCCGGCTTCATCCGCCTACTAAAATGACAAATCTTGTCCTCCTCTGTCCTTACTTGATTCTGCACATAGCCGAGCCGTTTGCTAAAATCAATAATAGCTTGAGACAATGTATATCCCGCGGTTTCGCGAAAAGAATTCATTAATCCTCCGATTTCTGATCGGTTAGGACAAAACTCATCTCCCATGAATTTCTGGAACTCTGCCCACGTGACTACGCGATCTCGAGGCTTAATAGCCTCCCACCAGCTAGCGGCATCTTTGTCGAGAAGATACTGAGCGACCGGTACCTTACGTTCTTCCGGACAATCAACTACCTCGAATATCTTTTCCAACCGAAAAGCCAACCATCCCACTTAATGCATCTGCAGCACTAAATAAACGAGGGGGATTCATACGAACCACTTCTCAAGCCACCGATTTGCACCGGTGTTCGGGTCACATCTCGTAACACGCCGAATCCGCCCGAGTCAATCGAGTCATCCGTGGTGGCTACCGCCGCAAAATAGTAGCAACACCAATACTAATACCATCACCGGCGCATGATCCCGATCACGCATCCGGTCGCCACGACCACGACCTCGGCCCTCGGCATACCGAATAAGTAACCATTCAAAGACAATGTAAAATCATAGCACATAACACATACAACGATTACCATCGCAAGGCAACACACACATGAATATAATAAAGAACGACGGCATCGTTCGCGACCTTAACGGCCCGAACAATAACCAAAGACATAATCACAAACCTCATGAAACAATCACCCATGTGCATAAACGCACAAACCCAAGCTTTAACACCACACAAGTGCGATAACACGCAAGCCACCACGAAATGACAACATTAAAGATCGTCATCACACCTCCCACAAAGGGTTAACAAAATATATGCGTGGCAACGACTCAACGCTCACGCCACCAATTCAATCACAATGGAGGGCTAACACCCTAACAACAATACCAACATCATACACACCTTCTCCGACCACAAGGTGAAATGATGGGTTTTAAAACGAAAACCACCCTTTTGAAGACGGTTTGGAAACACGAGTTGATCTTGAGTATCATTTTACAAAAAGTTGAACAAACATTATTTTCGAGACTTTGAAAATCATCTTGCGTTGAACAAAAATGAGGACACCTTTCTTTTAGTGAAAAACTTTCAAAAATATTCGACCCTTGGGTCTAAGCAATCGCATTTGAAAATATCTCAAAATATTTTTGGTCCTCAACCGGAAAATTTTTGAAATGTATTGCGGCATTAGAAAACACCTTGAAAACACCGCAAGAAAATAATTCGCTTTAAAAGTACGTCCCAATTTTAATTTTCTAAGATACTCAAGGTTTTCAAAATAATTCAATGGGCTAGAATGCCCAAAAATTTCTGTAATTACAAGGAACAATATAGCGCCGTGGTCCCGCACCGAACCCACTGTGCTAAAAACCAATTACAAAAATGCCCAAAAAGGCCGATGACGGTAATATTTCAAAAACTCACAGAAGCCATTTAGAAAATAATAAATACCGTCATAAGAATTTCGCCGAAACGATCAAGGCCGTAATGCCAAAAACTCGGTTAAGGAATTGGTTTTCAAAATAAAACTCAGTCGGTAAAATACCGAAAGCCATTACAAAAGAACTCACGCAGCGGATAAAAGAAATAAAGTCAAACATGCACAAGACAGCAACACTGCTCCTCATATGAACGAAAAATGGGAGTCAAATAATCACATATCACGAAATCAAAATCCATAAGAGGATTCCGTCAATTAACTCATAATAATAAAATAGCTCGTGTTACACGAGGCACAACACAAAGAAGGGAGACTTACATCCACAGGTCGCACGAAGATGATGATCGCCCACAATACTAATCACGACCAACAAACTCAGACGACGCGTCGTGACACGACTTAGTCAGACATAATCCGACAAGACAAAACTCAACAGACACCACTGACCCGACAGCCTAGGTTTCCACAACCTAAGCTCCGATACCATTTATGTAACACCCCCAATCCGCTCAGGGATATTACACGCCGTAGACCCTCTCCTCGAGGATCTACCAGGCTGATAACTAAAATCAAACATCTAAACCTCGCCTTTAAGGCTAAAATGACTCAGTAGACCGACTTGGTCTTTCAATAATAACATACAACTAAATTCCAAACACATACCCACGCAGGGGTCAAAATACAATAAACTCCCGTACAACGGGGAAAAGATACCGCAATGAAAAGAAAATACAACTGACCAATACGACATCAACGGAACCTCGTGTGATTAGTATCGCTTCATCTTTCATCATCCTTCGCCGACCACGTGCTATGCTCCAAAACCCGAATGCAAAAATAGACATCCACCCCGAATACTGGGGTTAGCAAACTCCACCGCTTTTGCTAGTGCAAGTACAAGTGCAAAAATACGAGCCATACAATACAAGTTCCAAGAACAATAATAATCAGGAATCCTCAAAGATCCAAACGTAAAGAAAAGTACTTCCCGAGGCAAGAGTTTGGGTAAACATTTCCAAAACCGAAAGACCGCAAATAAGGGAAACAATTTACAAAACGGTTTAAAATGCCATCGAGAGTTTTAATAGAAAACAATTTAGGATTATGAAATCCTTCTCTTCCAAAATCAATAGGTCACAAACAAATGTTTTGTTTTCGCAAATAGGAAATCACCAACAATTTAAGGTGGTCGAGCCCAACATCACGTGTCCTCAACGGACGTAAAATCAACGAAACATAATCACGCACGCGCATCGCCAGACCGGACGATACCACCGACATCCCACTCGAGGCCTCGAAGGACCCTCCCGAGCCGCTAGCGAAACAAATCACACACATCTCACGGTTGGATCAATCGCTTGTTGCATCCTCGCCACATGATCACCCGCCATGTGCCACCGTAGATTATCTCAGCTCTCACGGTTGGATCAATCACTTGTTGCATCCTGGCCACATGATCACATGCCATGTGCCACCGTAGACCTTCAACCATATCCACACATTCACACAAATAACATATCACATCAAGGATATTCAAACAATTCGCCCAGAGGCATCAAACACTTAGCAAAACACCACGTCAATCCACAACGCACCGAAATGAAATAATATACGCCCACACACAATACCAAGTGCAACATGAACACCAAGCATATACATAGAATTCACATAGTTATTCACGAACCACACCAATCACAAAACACACACGGTTTTGAAAGGGGCCTTTAACGAGGCTAACCAAATCTTTTGAAAACTCATTTCAAACAATCAAACAAACATATTAATACGATCACCAATTATCATATCCATAAAACAAGAATTGTATGGGCAAGTTACTTGCCTCGAAATCACGAACGCAACGAGACGACGGATAGGACGCGGTCGAATAGCTCCGAACCCCCGAACAATATCAAGAACGTGATAGCACCACGAGTATTACGAGAATAACACCACACGAATCATCAATCACCAAACGGGATTCAACATCGGAATCCTCGAACACCTATAAACCTCCGGAAGGAACAATAACACATGGTTACGACGAGAATCAAGGCCAAAACAACGGAAATCCCAACAAACTATCGAAGGGAAACTCATTGGGACATTTAATCGAACACTAAATGTTCAATAATTCCCAAGAACACTCGAATCGTCAATCGAGTTAAACAAACTCGATATATGGATATACAACCCATAGAACACGATTAATAACATCATACTACACCAATTGATGTATCAAAATCGGATTAGAAACGAAATCAAGAACAATTTCTCCAAAAAGTCAACTTGAAGGAAAATCAAGAATATACCTTGATTCGACGAAATACACGGATTAGATGTTGATATAATCAACAAGGATCTTCCAAAATGCCTTGGAAATGATTAGAATCGGCCAAGAACTCGATTTCCCGAGCCTCCCGTCGCCAGACGCCGAAAAGGAAGAAAAAATCGCGTAGGAAGTGAATCCGCCGAGCTGTGCTATATATAGCCGGCAGGTTACGGCCAGAATCGGCAGCCTTACGGCCGTAACTCGACACCTTACGGCCGTACTCGGCAGGCCTTACGGCCGTAACTGCATTCGCTGTAAAAATCCGCCAAAGACCAAATGGACACTTACTACCGTGAATCGCACACCTTACGGCCAGAATCGCCTTTGTCAAAATCCGCCCAGCGTACGGCCGCATTCGATCACACTTACGGCCGTAACTCGACACCTTACGGCCGTAATCGCACCTTACGGCCGTAACTCGGCCAAAGCCAGCCCTCGCTCCGGCCGTGACTCTGTGGCTACTCCGACGGCTTGACGACCCGAAACCCGAACTCCGAGTAAAAATCAAGATACGGTTACGAAGTACTCGCAAAGACGAATCCAAGCACTAAGAGAACACACGATTCCGACCATCCGAAGTGTCGGAATTCGACAACGGAAATAATTACCCCAAACTTTGGGAAATTACAAAAATGGCCCAAAACGTCCGAAAATCACGATACGTGATCGAAACACCGAACCAAAGCTCTCAACATGAATAATAACATTAAATGAACTTATAGAAACTCAAACAACAGCCACCGAGATTCGCAAGAATCGAACTCAAGTGCGGAAAAGTCGCTAAAAAGCACGGAACTCAACAAAACGACACCGAAACGAACTCGGATGACAAAAAGTGCAGAATTAATCATTCTCAGAATGACGAAACGGTCATGAGAGAGTCGTCAAAACAGACTCCGACCAAAAAAGAAATTACCGGAAATCGAAATTACGGGTATTACACTTTTTAAGAAAAATCGAATCTACACAACATAATAAGTAAATACATCTTATGATCTCCTATACATCTTCTATAACTAATGATGAACTAAGTTTGTAATCCCAACTATTTCATTTTATCTTTTATTAATCTATTATTAGTGCAATCTTTCATTTCCTTGAATTTTAGAACTATTATTGCATTTTCATTGCAATTGTCAAACCAAACTCTTTAATTGTGTGTTTCAATCATATAAATCTCTATAACAAATATTTAAATAGTGTATAATTCAATATATAACCTAACTTCCTCGTGGGATCGATAAATCGGACTCAAAAAGTCCACTTACTACTTGATACGATATCGTGCCACTACTACAAAAAAGACATTCAACATCGTTCGTTTAACATCGGTTTTGTAAAAACTGATATTAAAAAAGACGCAGTGGCATAATTGAAAATTTTAAAACAAATTAACATCGGTTTTGCTAAAAACCGATGTTAAATTAACAATTAACATCGGTTTTTCTAAAAAACGATGATAAATTAACAATTAACAATTAACATCGGTTTTTCTAAAAACCGATGTTAAATTAATCCATTTCACATCGGTTAGCAAAACTCCATTGTTTTGCTAGTGCAAGAACAAGTGCAAATACGAGCCATACAATTCACCTTCCACGAATAACAATAACCAGGAATCCTCAAAGATCCAAACGAAACGAAAAGTACTTCCCGAGGCTAGAGTTTGAGAAAACCTTTCAAAATCGAAATATCATAAATCAATGGAAATAATTTATAAAACGGTTTAGAATGCCATCGAGAGTTTTAATAGAAAACAATTTAGGATTATCAAATCCTACTTTTCAAAATCCAAAAGACAAAAGGGGTCACCGCCCTAAAGGTTTACTTTCTGAAAAATTACATTTACCAAACCGTTGGGGTTTTAGCCCCAAATCCATAAAATGACTTTTACAAAACCATTGGGATTTTAGCCCCAAATCTCATCAACTCACAGTACACAAGAACGACCACAAGGTTCGTCTTCCAACGTCAAAATCCACAATTAAAAGATTTGACACAAACAACAAAATACTCTAGAGCCATCCTAGCCAAGTAGGCCAAACGAACAACTTACCTCTTACACACTTAGTCCATGCATGCAATCATGAAAACCGTTCAAAAGCACTCATTTCCGGAAATGCCATAATCAAATCACATTTGTAAAATGCACCACAATTAACCGTCGATCCACGTCTCTGTGGACCCCTACCGAGACCCCGTCGGATCTAACCCGTAGTGAGCATACACACACACGTTACTCATGCAATACTAACATGCTAAGAATGTAAGTTCATTAAGAATACTCACTAGAGATGGCCATTAACTCGACACCATTATCAAACTCTTCAAAACACACTAACAATATTAAATACGGAATACACGATTCCATAACTTTAAACAATAGGAGTATCATCATAAAATCCTTCAACGTTCAAAATAATCAAATCATAATCAATTCCCAAAACACAACGTTCACAAAACACACACGCGTTTTGAAAGAGAGCCTTTAACGAGGCCAAACCGAAATCTTTTGAAACTTCATTTCAAATAACCAAACAAACACATCAAGACGACCACCGATCATCATATCCATAAAACGAGAAAAGTATGGGCAAGGTACTTGCCTCGAATAAGAATAACGCGAAGAATCGACTGAAGTAGGTTGACACGAACCGCCTACGAACCTGCCGACTCCACCGATCGCCAACTCGCGTTCATAAACTACGAAGTACAATAACAACGATGAAATGAATTCCATAACACGACTCAAAGCCGTTGAATTCAAAGAACGAACGACGAATGTTCAAGCGTTTCCCCCAAAACGGCCAAGAACACGATTCGTCCCGACAAAACACGAAAACGGAATTCCAAGTTGAAATATGGATATACAATCCATAGAATATGTTTAACAACATCATTTAACCATAATCGATCCATCAAAAACGGATGAAAAATGAATCGATGACAAATCTCCCAAAAAGTCGATTCGAAGGAAATCAAGAAATATACTTCGATTCGACGAAGAACAATGGATTAAATGATGTTAAACACAAGAATACTACCAAGATTAATCATACCCATCATGAATTAATCAATAATACGGAACGAATTGGACAAAAACGCAAAAACCCCCAAATTCACGAAATTAGGGTTCTAAGGAAGATTACCTTGATTCGCTGGATAAAAGGATGATAACGGATGATTGATTGATGATTTGAACTCAAGAACTTCATGGATTTGTTGTTAAACAACATGGCTCCATGGTAAGATCACCCTCAGCCGCGGAAGAGAAGGAGAAGAAGGAGAAAAATGGCCAAAAACTCGTGTGCAGGGCCATAAATAGGCTGCACAGTGTGCCACGGCACAGGCCCAAAAATGGCTCCCAGTGGTTGGTAGTGTGCCGCGGCCCTGCCGGCGTGTGCCGTGGCACCCGGTACAGTCGGTTTGGCCGAAAAATGCCACAGAGTGTGCCGCGGCCCTGCCAGCATGTGCCGCGGCTCACGGTGCGGCTCGGCCGCTGGAGCCGCCGAGCACCGCCGGCCGTGACTCGCCGAAGCCGCCGAGCACTAGCGGCCGTGACTCGCCAAGGCCGGCCTCGGGCCTGTGCCCGCCATGACTCGGCCGGCCAACTCCGACGGCCCGAACGACCCCGAAATCCGAACTCGAATACGAATCGATGATACGGTTACGACGTACTCGCAAAGACGAATATAAGAGCTAAGAGAATGCATAATTCCGACCACCCGAAGGCTCGAATTCAACAATGTAAGTAATTACCCAAAACTTTGGGAAATTACGAAAATGGCCCAAAACGTCCGAAAATCACGATACGCGATCGAAACACCAAACCAAAGCTTGCAACATGAATAATAACATTAAATGAACTTACGAGAAACTCGAAACAACAGTTTCGGACGAGATTCGCAAGAATCAAACTCAAGTGCGGAAAAGTCGCTAAAAATCTCGGAACTCAACAAAACGATACCGAAACGAACTCGGATGACAAAAAGTGCAGAATTAATCATTCTCGAAATAACGAAACGGTCATGAGAGAGTCGTCAAAACAGACTCCGGCCAAAAAAATAAACTTACCGAAAATCGAAAATTGCGGATATTACATTTGGCGTCACATATATGTCGCCAAATATAGTCCAGCAATTTTAAATAATTTATCTCTAGCGTCACATGTATGTCGCCAAAGTGTATCAGTAATTTAAATACATTTATTATGTAACACCCCGAGATATTCGGAATAATTACAGCGCCGTAAACCCTTTAGATAAGGATTTACAAGGCTAATTTTAAAGAAGTGTAAAAATAATCCAACCGAACAACTGAAATTCAAATACAGATTTGATTTAACCGATCAAATGAGTTAACTTATACAACCATATCGAAATGACCTCATTAAAACAGACGTACTCGAGTACTAAACGAACCAAGAAGACAAATCACAATATCAATAACATCAACCACATCACTGAACCCTTTCATCGTCCTGTCGGTACTGTGGTTGCCTTCCCGCTCCTCGGCCACCTGAACATCAAAACAATGTCCACCCCCGAAGGGGTTAGCAAAACAATGCTAGTACAAGTATCATAATATAATAAATCATCAATGCATCATAAAAACATGCAAAACGGACTTCCGCCACCGGAATCCAACGATGCGAATCCTCACGATTCCATCAAACACAATACAGGGTAATCCAGCGATCCAGCGCCCTTGGTATAGATCCCCATGATGATCCCGTCGGACCAACACATGGTGGAAAACCCGTCCAGCGATCCAGCGCCCTCAGCATAGATCCCCATGATGATCCCGTCGGACCAACGCATGGTGGACATTCGATCCAGCGCCCTCAGCATGTAATATCCGCATTTTTCTTTCCCTTGTATTTTTATCTTTGGTGTATTTCTCGATCGTAGTGCCCCTCGTGTACCTTTCAGTATGTCCTTCCTGTCAACTGTTGAACTGTATTCTTGTTATTGTTGTGCGAAACCGCCGTTTCGGGGTTGCCGTGGATCCATTTCGTGTTATTAGTCCCCATATATTGATTCCTATCGTTTTATTCTCTTTCCGGATCATTTTTATCATTTTTGGACCCAAAATGGGTGTGGGCCGCGGCACAAGGTGCGTGCGCCGCGGCACACAAATTTCTCCAAATGTTGGTCGAGCGATTCAGATCGTGTGCCGCGGCACACCCATCCGTGCCGCGGCACGCTGCCGAGTCAAGGCCGCGGCACACCCGTGTGACATCTCGCGACCAAACCCGATCATCGACGGTGCCGCGCACAAGCAAAGCCGTGGCCGCAGACACCGCCGAAACTCCGAAGTAAATTTTTGGCCTCGTGCCGCGCACACAAAGCGTCAATCAGGTAATCTCGTCCTTATTAGACGAAATCGGCCATTTCCTCCTTCATTTCACCTGCGCGAGAGAGAGAGAGAGAGATCTAAGGGGGGAGAACTTCTCAAGCATTCTTCATTCGGGGGTCGATTTTCATCATCTTTCTTCGGTTGTGAGGATCGGATAATCAATCTAACGCGTGTTCTACGGATCTTGGTACTTGAATCCCCATAGGTAATATTTCTAGAACCCTATTTTCGATTAATTTGGGGGTTTTGGGATTTTCTTCCGATTAGTTCCATTTTGTTGGTGGATTCATGATGTATACGATTAATATTGTTAGTATCTTTAGTTTCCCTACGGATTCATGGATATTTTGTGGATTTTTACGGAATCGAGAGGGTTTAGTTGTGGTCCGCCCTCGTTGTTATTTTTGGTACGAATATACATGAATCGTAGGCGGGTTTCCGGGTGTATTCCATTTCCGTAATCGTCTGGAGTTGGTTGTGATTGTGTTATTCGAATCGTTAGGTTCATTTCCGCCGGTTCCTTGCGGTCGTGCTCAACTCTTCCTTTCCGTTTGTATCACCGTCTATTAACCGAGGCAAGTATCCTTATGAACTTACGATCTTGACATAGTAGTTTTGTATGAGAAATTGTGTGTGTGTGTATGCTCACTACGGGTTAGATCTGACGGGGTCTCGGTAGGGCTCCACGAAGCTGTGGAACCGCGAGCTTGCTTTTAACCACTGTGGGTTAGATCCAACGGAGTCTCGGCAGGGATCCACGAAGCTGTGGGTCCGCGGTTAATTGTGGTGCATTTTTACAAATGTGGTTTGGTTATTGGCATTTCCGGAAATGAGTGTTTTGGAACTATGTCTTCTTGAATTGCATGCATTACTATATGTGTAAGATGTAAGTCGTTCATCTGTTTACTTGTACTAGCGTAATTGCTAACCCCTCTGGGGACCCGTTTTGGGGAAATTCGTTTTATGAATTTCAGGTCAGGATCATCGAGACGAGCGGGCGCTGGACCAGTATGCGGATGATGGCCGTGCGTGATGATTTTGCACGAGTGGTGTCTTGTTGTTTTCTATCTTTTACCTTTGTGGTCTTTAAACTAATAGAAGTACTCGAGTACTTAAGAACTTTTACTTGTCGGGATTGTATTGTTGTTTATTATGTTGTGATGGATTATGGTGTCATGTTTGACCGGTTAAACCGGGTGAATTATTTTGTTGGGCGTCTTTATGACGAGGTATTTTTCTGTTGTTTCTGTGAGTCGATGAGTATGATGTTTGTTCAGCCTGGTGGGTCCCATGTAGGGATTCACGGCGCTATAATATACCTCGGATATCCTGGGGTGTTACAGAAAATGGTATCAGAGCACTAGGTTTATGGATACCTAGGCTTGTCGGTTTATTGGGTCTTGTTGTATTTTATTTTGCACATCATCATCACACTGCCATGATTCCGGTACTACCAGTGCCCGTAAGTTTTCTTTCCTCTCTTCCTTATACTCTTGTATCATACCTCTAGTTCTCGGTTTGCGATCGTTCTTTTCTTGTACTGACCCTCGTATGGCTTTTGCTACTTATTTAACTCCAGTATGGATGCTGGAAGAGGTCGTGGTCGCGGTCGTGGTCGTGGACGCGGCCGGGGACGTGGGGCAGCCGGTGGGGCGGCCACATCACAGTCTTCGGGAGTCGGCAGTACCGGCGACCGTCACAGTCATGCTTCTTCTCAGGAGCGCGCCGACCTTGGTATTGCGGCTGTTATGCAACAAATGGTGAACCAAATGGCGGCAATAGCTCAGGCGGTTCAGAACCCGTAACAAGCCTATGTTAATCGGGGCGGAGCAGACCGTTGGCTCCAAGATGTCATCAAGATGCATCCTCCTCGCTGGGAGCTCAACCGATTGGCCGGGAAGGGTGGATCAAGGAGATATCTAAAGTCTTCATCGCTACCAATCGTCCCAAGGACCGTAAAGTCCCCATTGCTCAATACTTTCTCACAGTGGACGCTACGGATCGGTGGGAGGCCGTTGGGCCCAAAGATCATGCCGTCAGGCCGAGTTTCAAGAATTGATGGAGACTGAATATTGCCCGTGGCCGGTCAGACAGGCTCGGGTACATGCTTTTTATGATGCTCAACCGTGGGATATCCCCGTATCTCAAGCTATTGCTGATTTTAATAGGGAGTTGGGTTATGTGAAGACCCAAGTTGTCGAGGAGAGCGACAAAATTTTCCATTTCTCCAGACGGATGAAGTTGCCGATTCGAGACTATATGTCGGGGCTTGTATGCACTACCTTGAAAAATTACCAGAGCAGGGCCCTTGCTTACGATATGTCTGTGACGGCGAGTGAGGCGGCCCGCGAGAGTAAGAAACAGAAGTCCGCCGGGAATTTTTCGGGCCACAAAGGTGAGGGTCAGCAGAAATTTCAGTCTGCTAACTTTTCCACTGGTGGTGGCCCAGCTCGATCTACTGGGTTTCCCCGTAGGGCTGCCAGTGCCCCTTCTCGAGAGGTGAAATGCTTTAACTGTGGCTAGCAGGGCCACATCAGTCGTATTTGTCCGAACCCTTTGCACGTGTAATCAGTGTGGCCAGTCGGGTCACAAGGTTGCTTTCTGTGCTGAGAGGGAGAAAATCCTTGGTGCCCGGGCTTCCATTACAGCGCCTAGGGAACCAAGTGTGAATCAGGGATCGTTTGCTCTTCAATCTCCGCCGAGTGCTAGTCGGGGGAGAGGTCGGGGTCAGCCCTCTAAGGGGGGAGCTTCCAGCGTCGGCTCAGCCCACCCGCGTGTCTATGAGATGCGGAGAGCCGATTATCCAGCGGCTACCGTAGCGACAGGTACCGTTCATATTCTTTCTCATCCTGTCAGTGTGCTTTTCGATTCTGGTGCTACGCATTCGTTCATATCTCTGTATTGTGTGCGCCGTTTGAGTCTCGACTGTTTGACGCCTTGTGAGCCCTTCATCGTTAAGCTTCCTAGCGGTGATAGGATCGTTGGTGATCAGGAGGTTCGAGACTGTTCTGTGTTTATTTGTGAGAGGGCTTGGCCCTCTAATCTTATTGTTGTGGGTATTGAGGGTGAGGACTTAATTCTCGGGGATGATTGGCTCGAGCGGCATGGTGCAATCATGAACTACCGCACGATAATCATCACCATGTTAGCTGATGATGGCACCGAGCACTCTTTCGCGGGGCGAAAGAGGGGGAACCAGAAATTCGTTATTAACGCCTTGAAGGCGATGAGGCTCCTGCGAAAGGGGTGTACCGGCTATTGGTGCTACGCCTAGAAGGCGGAGAGTGGTGGATTCGAGCTTTCGTCGATTCCAATCGTTAATGAGTTTCCTGATGTTTTTCCTATCGAGTTACCGGGGTTGCCACCGGAAAGCGAGGTCGAGTTCGCTATAGAGTTATTGCCGGGTGTGGCTCCTATTTCGAAGGCTCCCTATCGCATGGCACCTTCAGAGATGTCCGAGTTGAAGAAGCAGTTGAGTGAGCTCCTTGAGTCGGGGTATGTTCGACCGAGCGCCTCGCCTTGGGGCACACCGGTCCTGTTTGTGCGGAAGAAGGATGGTTCACTACGTTTATGTATCGACTATCGCGAACTAAACAAGGTGACCATAAAAAACAAGTATCCTTTGCCGAGAATTGACGACTTGTTCGACCAGTTGCAGGGAGCTGCGGTATTCTCGAAGATTGATTTGAAATCGGGGTACTATCAGCTCCGGGTGAGAGAGTCCGATGTGCCAAGACAAACTTTCGGACGAGATACGGACATTATGAGTTTGTAGTTATGCCTTTCGGGTTAACTAATGCGCCGGCGGTGTTCATGCAGTTGATGAACAAAGTCTTTATCGAGTATTTGGATAAGTGCGTCGTCGTCTTCATTGACGATATTCTTATTTATTCGAGGAACGAGGAAGAGCATGCCCATCATTTGCGGATAGTGTTAGACATCTTGAGGGACGAGCAACTCTATGCGAAGTTCTCGAAATGTGAGTTCTGGCCGACTAAGTAATGTTTTGGGTCACGTGATTTCAAATGAGGGGTTCGTGTAGATCCGCAGAAGATCGAGGCGGTATTGGATTGGGCACCGCCCAAAAACGTGAGAGAGCTCCGTAGTTTCTTGGGTTTGGTCAAGCTACTACCGTAGGTTCGCCGAGGGTTTCTCGAAACGGCTCGACCACTTACACAGCTTGCTCCGAAATCCGAGAAGTTCGTCTGGAATGACGAGAGGCGATTGATTTGAGGAATCAAGAAGCGTTTGACTTCAGCTCCGGTTTTGGCGTTGCCATGTGGCAACGAGGGATTCGCCGTTTATAGCGATGCTTCGGGTCGTGGTCTTGGGTGCGTATTAATGCAAAGACGGAAAGACCATTGCCTTTGCGTCGAGACAGTTGAGGCCGTACGAGCTTAACTACCCTACTCATGATTTGGAGTTAGCGGCAGTCGTATTTGCGCTCAAGATTTGGCGTCACTATCTTTTCGGCTCTACATGTCAGATTTTTACCGATCATAAAAGTCTGAAATACATATTTACTCAGCGAGAGTTGAATATGAGGCAGAGGAGGTGGTTAGAGCTGATTAAGGATTATGACCTCGAAATCCTTTATCATCCGGGCAAGGCGAACGTCGTGGCCGACGCCTTGAGTCGGAAACCGATTGCATTGCGATCGCTTGAGATCCTTACGTCTCAGTCCGAGCTTCGGCGAGCTTTAATCGAGTTAGATGTTGAGGTTCTGTTGCCGGGAACTGTCGGACAATTTCGTGCTTTGGAAATTTCGTCGTCTTTGATCGATGAGATTAAGCTGAAGCAGTCAGAGGACCCGATGATTACTCAAATCCGAGAGAACGTTCTTAAAGGAAAGTCTCCTGGATTTGTGATTCACGAAGATGGTGTTTTGTGGTTTTGGGGTCGGCTTTGTGTGCCGAACGACTCAGAGCTGAGATAGAGTATTTTGCGGGAGGCCCATGCTACACCTTACTCCATTCATCCTGGTTCGAGTAAGATGTACAAGGACTTGAGGAGGAACTTCTGGTGAAATGACATGAAGGAGGAGGTCGCACAATTTGTAGCAAGGTGTTTGACTTGCCAGCAAGTCAAAATCGAGCATCAGCGACCGGCTGGGCTTTTGCAGTCACTTCCCATTCCGGAATAGAAATGGGAAGATATATCGATGGATTTCATTACGAGTCTGCCAAGATCGAAGTCGGGCATGAATATGGTATGGGTGATTGTCGATCGTCTGACCAAGTCGGCACATTTTCTGGGCATCAAGGACACTTGGGGCCCGGAGAAGTTAGCTCGTGTGTTTATCGCGCAGATCGTGAGACTTCATGGTACCCCGAAGTCTTTTGTTTCGGATCGTGATGGCCGTTTTGTATCGCACTTCTGGCAGGCGGTGCATAAGGCGTTGGGTACCCGGTTGCGTTTGAGTACCTCTTTTCATCCCGATCGGATGGACCGGAACGCACCATCCGTGACGCTCGAGGACTTGTTGCGTGCCTGTGCTCTCGATTGGAGTAGTGACTGGGAGGAACATTTGCCGCTGATCGAATTCACGTACAACAACAGTTGGCACGCGTCGATTCGGATGGCACCGTATGAGGCACTTTATGGGCGGCGATGTCGATCACCGATTTGTTGGAATGAGGCATCCGATTTGGTCGGGACTGAGCCGGATGTCGTTCTAGAGACGAGGCGGAAGATAGAATTAATTCGGGAACGATTGTTGACTGCCCAGAGTCGACAGAAGTCGTATGCCGACGTCCGTCGTCGACCTTTGGAATTCGAGGTGGGAGACCACATTTTGCTAAAGGTGTCTCCGATGAAGGGAGTTTTTCGTTTCGGGAAGAAAGGAAAGTTGAGTCCGAGATTTATCAGCCCCTTTGAGATCCTCGAGCGAGTCGGTGGGCTGGCTTACCGTTTGGCATTACCTCCGGCCTTGAGCCATGTTCATAGCGTTTTTCATGTTTCCCAGCTGAGGAAATATGTCCCGGATCCTAGTCACGTCATCGATTATGGCGAGATTGATATCGCTGGAGATATTACTTTTGAGGAGCGTCCTTTGAAGATTTTGGAGCATCGTGAGAAACGACTGAGGCATAAAACCATCCCTTTGGTCAAAGTGCAGTGGTCGAGACACGGTGTCGAGGAAGCAACTTGGGAAACCGAGGATAACATGCGTGCTAGGTACCCTGAGTTGTTTGTTTCTTAAGTTTCGGGACGAAACTTATTTTTAGAGGGGTAGAATGTAATATCCGCATTTTTCTTTCCCTTGTATTTTTATCTTTGGTGTATTTCTCGATCGTAGTGCCCCTCGTGTACCTTTCAGTATGTCCTTCCTGTCAACTGTTGAACTGTATTCTTGTTATTGTTGTGCGAAACCGCCGTTTCGGGGTTGCCGTGGATCCATTTCGTGTTATTAGTCCCCATATATTGATTCCTATCGTTTTATTCTCTTTCTGGATCATTTTTATCATTTTGGGACCCAAAATGGGTGTGGGCCGCGGCACAAGGTGCGTGCGCCGTGGCACACGAATTTCTCCAAATGTTGGTCGAGCGATCTATACTGTGTGCCGCGGCACACCCATCCGGTGCCGCGGCACAGTGCCGAGTCAGTGCCGCGGCACACCAGTCCGGGGCCGCGGCACACCCGTGTGACATCTGCGACCAAAACCCGATCAGGTGCCGCGGCACAAAAGCAGGCCTTGCAGACACTGCCGAAACCTGGAAGTAAATTTTTGGCCTGTGCCGCGGCACACTTCGGCTGTGCCGCGGCACACAAAGCGGTCAACTGTGCAATCTCGTCCTTATTAGACGAAATCGGCCATTTCCTCCTTCATTTCACGTGCGCGAGAGAGAGAGAGATCTAAGGGGGGAGAACTTCTCAAGTATTCTTCATTTGGGGGTCGATTTTCATCATATTTCTTCGGTTGTGAGGATCGGATAATCAATCTAACGCGTGTTCTACGGATCTTGGTACTTGAATCCCCAAAGGTAATATTTCTAGAACCCTATTTTCGATTAATTTGGGGGTTTTGGGATTTTCTTCCGATTAGTTCCGTTTTGTTGGTGGATTCATGATGTATACGATTAATATTGTTAGTATCTTTAGTTTTCCTACGGATTCATGGATATTTTGTGGATTTTTACGGAATCGAGAGGGTTTGGTTGTGGTCCGCCCTCGTTGTTATTTTTGGTACGAATATACATGAATCGTAGGCGGGTTTCCGGGTGTATTCCATTTCCGTAATCGTCTAGAGTTGGTTGTGATTGTGTTATTCGAATCGTTAGGTTCATTTCCGCCGGTTCCTTGCGGTCGTGCTCAACTCTTCCTTTCCGTTTGTATCACCGTCTATTAACCGAGGCAAGTATCCTTATGAACTTACGATCTTGACATAGTAATTTTGTATGAGAAATTGTGTGTGTGTGTGTATGCTCACTATGGGTTAGATCCGACGGGGTCTCGGTAGGGCTCCACGAAGCTGTGGAACCGCGAGCTTGCTTTTAACCACTGTGGGTTAGATCCGACGGGGTCTCGGCAGGGATCCACGAAACTGTGGGTCCGCGGTTAATTGTGGTGCATTTTTACAAATGTGGTTTGGTTATTGGCATTTCCGGAAATGAGTGTTTTGGAACTATGTCTTCTTGAATTGCATGCATTACTATATGTGTAAGATGTAAGTCGTTCATCTGGTTACTTGTACTAGCGTAATTGCTAACCCCTCTGGGGACCCGTTTTGGGGAAATTCGTTTTATGAATTTCAGGTCAGGATCATCGAGACGAGCGGGCGCTGGACCAGTATGCGGATGATGACCGTGCGTGATGATTATGCACGAGTGGTGTCTTGTTGTTTTCTATCTTTTACCTTTGTTGTCTTTAAACTAATAGAAGTACTCGAGTACTTAAGAACTTTTACTTGTCGGGATTGTATTGTTGTTTATTATGTTGTGATGGATTATGGTGTCATGTTTGACCGGTTAAACCGGGTGAATTATTTTGTTGGGCATCTTTATGACGAGGTATTTTTCTGTTGTTTCTGTGAGTCGATGAGTATGATGTTTGTTCAGCCTGGTGGGTCCCATGTAGGGATTCACGGCGCTGTAATATACCTTGGATATCCTGGGGTGTTACACAGCATAGATCTTCATGATCCCCTCGGATCATTTATACCGTAAATCAATCAACTATGCATACACATATGCATTTCAATATGTTCATCAATACGAACAAATAACAACGAATATCACGAGAATTTTCAGAAATACATCTCATATTCAACAATATGAACAAAACCACAAGCATGATCAAAGTTCCAATATAAATCGAACTCGACATATGATACTTGCCTAGAAAATGGCAAGAACGAAACACTTCGATGATCTCAACACACTCGAAGGCCGCCTCCTTCGATCAACGTAACAAGCTCGAACCTTAACAAAAGGAATGATATACAAATCATCTCAAGTCGAACGATGGCCTAACAATTCGTTCTACGGCCCAAAAGTTCAAAATAAACAATCTGCCTGGACTGCTTAGCGTGCGCTACGTACTCTACGTAGCGTGCGCTAAGCATGCCTGTTAGCGTACGTTATCGTATAAGCCTAGCGTACGCTAGCCACGGTCTGACAGTTGACTCGGCTGACATCGTAACGCACGTTACGTACGTATCGTGCGTTAACTTAACCCCGATAGCGCACGTTAATTTACAAGTGTTAGCGTGCGCTAACCTTGCATGGCAGAATACTGCTAACAGAAAACTGGATTGAAAGGTGATGAATTCATCAATTCTATGGTGATACAACAAGTCATATCCGAGCATATCATGCCAATAAGGTTTGTGGAAGTTCCATGATCATGAGGTACAAATATACGGATAATCATCTCAACATCATAATTCATCTTCGATCTTCAAGAAAATATTCCAAGTTCCGATTATTCCAAGTCCACAAACATATGATTCCTTACGTGAAACATACGAACTAGGTAATCTTCATATACTGGTTGATTGGTTTTGAAGATACATAACATGCTTAGGAATCCACATACTAAAAGGTTCAATGGATCATACGATGAATAAGTGTCGAAACGTCGAAAATATCCTTCTAACACATGATGTACGACTAATAACGAATCTAACTGACTAGATGAACATGATCAACATCCTTTAGAACACTACTAGTATTGGTGAAGAATCACCTACCTCAAGGTAGTGAAGATCACGGAGGAAATTGAAGCAATCCAACGCCGAAGGCTTGAACACCAATCTCCAATGATATACGATCTTCAATCACGAACTAGGATGTTGATATGAAGTGCTTAGGATGAAGGAAGTTATGTTCTAAGTGTAAGAGTTCGGGTTATGGGAGGAGAAAGAACTGAAATTACGAATAGGATGCTGTCCTATTTATAAGAAATGGCTATTAGCGCGCGCTAGTCCCTGCTCGTAGCGTGCGCTAACGGTTGTCTGACTTAACTGTATTCAGCACTTAGCGTGCGCTACGCATATACCTGTAGCGTGCGCTAAGGCGTTGACTCGGCTTTTCCCGAAAGCCGTCCAGGTACATCCCGACACGATCCGACAAGGGTCCCCCGGCCAGATCTCACCTACCGCATGTCTCAATCAATTTGACCACGCATAGCGTGCGCTAATGATCCTCTGTAGCATGCGCTATGAATCCATGTTAGCGCACGCTACACATAGCCGATAGCGTGCGCTACATGCGCAGAATTACAATCTTAAAATCACATACACGAAATCATACGCTCGACAACATCGGATTATGAATTACGGAGAATAGTACTCGGACAAAAGTACAATCATTACAATATCACAAGTTCCAATTACATAACAAAAATCTCGGGTATTACATATTATATTAGCGTCACAAATGTGACGCTAAAGATCTTCGTTTAAAATAAAAAAACGAAATTAGCCAGAAAGAATTTTTGGCTAATTTCAGGTGTATATATATATATATATATATATATATATATATATATATATATATATATATATAATCATAAATACCTTTTAAATATATTTTTTGTTGTAATTAGAATATGCCAAAAACTACACTTATAATTATTATTAAAAAATAACTATATTATACTAAAAAGATATTTATTTAATTAGAAAAAATATACTCATTTTTGTAAAAATTGATTTTAAAAAAAGATAAATCACATTTTGTTATTTTAAAAAAAGATAAATCACTTCTAATTAATATTGCAATTTACTTATATTTAAATAAATAAAAATCCTGCAAAAGAAAGAAAAAAAATAAAAATATTAATAAGTTAGTAGAAACAAAAAATAATATTAATAAAACTAATAACAAAATTGAAAATAATTTAGAGATTACCCTGAAGATTGAGAGATGAAAGTTGAAAAAATGAGATGAAATATGGATTAGAATTTTGGAATGAAGGAATGTTTGTAGTGATGTTGTATTTATAATATATTTTGAAACTCAATAGCTTTACATATATGAAGTCAAAGTATTTCAGCAAATTTGATTTTCCCCGCGTCCACGCCAAAAATTTCAAACTTCCGCCAAATTTTTTAAAAATTTTCATATTGGCGTCACATATGTGACGGCTTTAATGAAGATAATTTTGTCCTGCACATTAGCTTCACATATATGAAGCTAAAACTTGTCAACCACTATATCCTCGTGCGCTACCTACCGCATGCGTAATTATTGTAAACTTATTCTTTGGCTTCACATATGTGAAGCCAATATTTGATAAGTATATTATGTAGCTCATACTTCGTTAGACAGATGAACTATAACTCACAAAAATACACAGAACCTCATACATCGTTTTTTGCTGAATTTTTTTCGGAATATATATTCAAGGATATATTGAGCATTTTCAAGCAATATTCGTCGATATTATAAGGTATGTATAAATAGTTGAAATTTAATTTGCATATTAATTTTGTATGCATATATGATTATACTTATTCTTCTTGCTGTTAATACGAAATATAATTATCTTTTTAGTTGATAATTTAGTTGTAGTTTTATATTAAATGGAAATCTAGTTTGATGAAAGTTCGTTGATTTTATATTCATAATTAAAAATAAAATATTATATTTTTATAAAGTATATTCAAGGATATATTGAGCATTTTGAAGCAATATTCGTAGATATTATAAGGTATGTAGAAACAATTGAAATTTAATTTGCATATTAGTTTTGTATGCAAATATAATTATACTTATTTTTCTTGTTGTTAATACGAAATAGAATTATCTTTTTAGTTGATAATTTAGTTGTAGTTATGTTAAATTAAAATTTAGTTTGATGAAAGTTAGTAGATTTTATATTCATAATTCAAAAAAAAAATATTATATTTTCTTGTTGATTATAAAATTTTCTATTCAATTTTATGTTAGTTGATTATACTCATTTTCTTGTTGATTATAACTGTTATATTAAATCCAAAAATATTATTTATGTTTTAGTTGATAATAGATTATTTACAATGCAATGAAAATATTTTTATATTTTGTACTTATTTATTTTGTGTAATATCCGCATTCTTCTATTCCCCGTATTTTTCTTTTGGTGTATTTATCGTTTTTAGCAACTCGCTTATAACCGTATTAATATTTCGAGAATATTTAATATTGGACTTTTTGTCGTCCGAGTTTGTTTCGGACTCGTTTTACTCAATTCCGCGTTTTATGTTATTTTCGTCGCTATTTCGTTCGATTCTCGTAATCGTTGTTCGGAACCACCGTTTCGGGGTTACCGAAGATCCATCTCATGTTATTATGCGTGTTGTGAGCTTTTGGTTGGTTTTCTAACCGTGTATCGTGCATTTCAGATGTTTTGGGCCATTTTGTAATTTCTCAAAGTTTTGGGGTAATTGCTATCCTTGTCATTTCCAAACCCTCGGGTAGTCGGAATCACGTTTCATTTTAACGCTTTAGTTTCTGACTTATCCGTCATGAGTGTATCCGTTGGTCGTTGGTATACCTTGGTATTTTCCGATCATTCCTCGCCGGGTAGTTACTTCAGATTCTGGACTGCTGTCACAGGCCATGTTATGGCCGTAAGCCAGCGATGTTACGGCCGTAAGACTCGAGAGTTACGGCCGTAAGCTTCCCTTTATACAGCCGTAAAAAGACTTCGTTTTCTTGCTTTTGGTCCAGTGAGGAGTTACGGGCGTAACATGCATGAATTACGGCCGTAAGAATTCATACGGCCGTAATCGTGAATTGATACGGCCATATGTTGACTTCGTTGAATTGCCCAGTTTCGTTCCAGGGGCCAGTTCCGGCCGTAAAGACAGGCACGTTATGGCCGTAATGTTCTTATGTTACGGCCGTAAGTGAGGTATGGTACGGCCGTAACACCTGCCAGTATATAATTTGGCAGCGGCCGATTTTTCTTCATTTCTCATCTTCCTCTTTTCTATTCGCGACGGGAATGACTTTGGAAATTAGGGTCCGTCCGATTTTTACCCAAACTCCATTGTAGGAGTATATTCAAGCATCATATCATCCACTTATCACTAATCATCCGTTGTTCATCTTCGAATCAAGGTAAAATCTCTTAGAACTCTACTTTTGGGAATTTTGGGGATTTTTAATTTTATGATCGTTTATTAGTGTGGTTGATTAATCCTTGATGGGTATGATTAATCTTAGTAGTATTCATATGTTTCCTACGAATTTTGGTGTTTTTCGGTTTGTCCTTGAAATCGAGAGGGTTTGGGGTTGTTGTCCGCCCTCGTCGATTTTGGCGTAGGAAACCACATAAATCGTAGGTGGGTTTCTGGGTGTTTTCCGTTATCGTTGTTTTGTCGAGTTGTTGTAATCGTGTTTGACGAATCGTCTAGGTTCGGTGTTTGGTTTCTCGCAACCTCGGTCGTAATGTTTCCCGTTTCTCGTCGTTGTTTAATCGAGGCAAGTATTCCTTAATGAACTTACACTCTTAACATGGTAGTTTTGCATGAGAAATTGGGTGTGTGTGTGTATGCTTACTATGGGTTAGATCCGACGGGGTCTCGGTAGGGGTCCATAGAGGCATGGGTCGACGAGCTTGATTTTAACCACTACGGGTTAGATCCGACGTGGTCTCGGTAGGGGTCCACACAGGCGTGAGTCCGCGGTTAATTGTGGTGCATTTTACAAATGTGTTTTGGTTATGGCGTTTCCGGAAATGTGTGTTTCAATTGATGTTTTCTGAATTGCATGCTTTGACTATATGTGTAAGATGTAAGTTGTTCATTTGGCCTACTTGTACTAGCGTAATTGCTAACCCATTTAGGGGACCCGTTTTGGGGAAATTCGTCTTATGAATTTCAGGTCAGGTTCATCAGGACGAGCGGGCGCTGGATCAGTACGAGGATGATGGCCGTGCGTGATGATTGTGCATGAGTGGTGTTTTATTGTTTTCTGTCTTTGGATCGATTGTCAATTTGTAAACTAATAGAAGCAATCGAGTACTTAGGAGCTTTCGATTTGCTTTGAAAGATGTATTAGGTTGTTGTAACACCCCGAGATATTCGGAATATGTTACAGCGCCGTAGACCCCTACGTGGGACCTACCAGGCTACAATAGAAAAACTCCACTCGACTAACCATCTTGGTTAGCGAGGATACACAATTAAATAATATGACATATAAAGATACGCCCGGAGCAACCGGCAAAATAAGCACCAACCAACAACGTGACAATTTTAAGCAATACAATACGGAGTTTGAAACAAAAAGCCTAAGTACTCGCGAGTACAATCTATAAGTTTAAAACTGTGGGAACAACCATATCGAAATGGACAAAGGAAATAAGTAGACCCAAATGCACATGTCAACGACCCTGGCCAACATCCTCGTACTGTCCTGGTGCTCGCTCGTCCGGATAATTATAACCTGAAATCCATAACAAGAATTTCCCCAAAACGGGTCCCCAAAGGGGTTAGCAATTACGCTAGTACAAGTAATCAAGGCAAACCAATCGCTTACACATTTCATAGTACATGCAACAATATCATTTCAAAACCAAAACTAGACATGTCTTTTCCGGAAAACATACAGTCCACAATTAGCCTTGAGAACAGGGCGGCATCATACATTCTCACTCGAGGCCTCACAGGGACCCTCCCGAGTTGGATACAATTACAGAAAAACAAAACCACGCACACACTATGCCGTGAGAACAGGGCGGCAGCATACATTCTCACTCGAGGCCTCACAAGGACCCTCCCGAGTTGGCTAGCGGTACGAAAACTCGTGAAATCCAGGGCGGCAGCATAGATTTCCCTCCTTGACCCCGTCGGGCCAACACAAGGTGAGTTACACACAAGTAATATACATCACCATTTCATGTTAAGCTTAAAGGTTTCCAAAAATACTTGCCTCGAATTATTGACGACGCGAAGAACGGAAAGGAAAGTCACCGACGAACGCTAGGAACCAATGAAACCGAACCTAACGATTCGAAGAATACAATCACAACTGTTTCTAAATGAATACGGAATTGGAATACACCCGAAAACCCGCCTACGATTCATGTATATTCGTATATAAACAACAACGAGGGCGGGCCACAACCAAACCCTCTCGATTCCGTAAAAATCACGAAATATACCATGAATCCGTAGGGAAACTAAGAATACCAACAAGATTAATCATATTCATCATGAATCCATCAACAAAACGGAACGGATCGGAAGAAAATCCCAAAACCCCCAAATTATCCAAAAGTAGGGTTCTAAGAGATTACCTTGGATTTAGGATGAGAAACACAAGTGGATGATGTTAATCTACACCAAGAATTCAAGCAAAAGAATCTCTGAAGTGATTGGAAGAAGAAAATTGCCTCAAATCGCCTCTGGAGCCGCTCGGCCGCGGAAGAAGGAGAGAAATGAGAAATTGTGTTTATCTCGGTCAACTCCCTGGTTTATATAGCCAAGGAGCGTTAGCGTGCGCTAATCCTCAAGGTTAGCGTGCGCTAACGGGGAAAAATTACAGGCCAAAATAGTTAGCGTCCAGTCCAGTAGTCAGACTTTTGGCCGTTAGCGTGCGCTACTCGAAACGTAGCGTGCGCTAATAACCTCTCGGTAGCGCGCGCTATCGACCAATAGCGTGCGCTACCTGGACATTGTCGAGTCCAGTGACAAACTGCCCAGAATCCACCTGATACGTTAGCGTGCGCTACCATACAAGCGTAGCGTGCGCTAACTGATCCGTTAGCGTGCGCTACCATACAAGCGTAGCGTGCGCTAACTGGCACCTGACCGGGTTCAGTAGTAAACTGTCCAGTACTGGACACTCACGCTAGCGCACGCTACCGGGCATCATCAGCGTGCGCTAGCCCCTCGACATTAGCGTGCGCTAGCATATGTAGCGTACGCTAATATGCTAGTCCAGAAGGCTGGAAAAACAGCACTGCCACTCCCAGGGTTACTCGCTAGCGCGCGCTACGAAACAAACGTAGCGTGCGCTACTAAGGGACCCCTAGCGCGCGCTATGCAGAAAAAATAGCGTGCGCTAGGTATGAAATATGAACGGTTCCAAAACACCGGAAGGTGAACGAAACATCCAACGGAACATCTCAACGGGTTTCATAACATAGAATGGACCCACGGCAACCCCGAAACGGCGGTTCCGCTCAACAATAACGGGAATAAAATCCATAGATAATAGAAAAGATACACTGAAAGATACACGAGGGTCACTACTACCAGGAAATACGCCGAAAAAAGAAAAATACAAGGGGAAGAAAAATGCGGATATTACATTCTAACCCTCTAAAAACAAGTTTCGTCCCGAAACTTAAGAAACAAACAACTCAGGGTACCTAGCACGCATGCTCTCCTCGGTTTCCCAAGTTGCCTCCTCGACACCGTGTCTCGACCACTGCACCTTGACCAAAGGGATGGTCTTATGCCTCAGTCGTTTCTCCCGATGCTCTAAAATCTTCAAAGGACGCTCCTCAAAAGTAATATCCTCGGCAACGTCAATCTCCCCATAGTCGATGATGTGACTAGGATCCGGGACATATTTCCTTAGCTGGGAAACATGAAAGACGTTATGAACATGACTCAGGGCCGGGGGTAACGTCAAACGGTATGCTAACCCACCGACTCGCTCAAGAATCTCGAAGGGTCCAATAAATCTCGGACTCAACTTCCCCTTCTTCCCGAAACGGAAAACTCCTCTCGTCGGCAACACCTTCAGCAAAACGTGGTCTCCCACCTCGAATTCTAAAGGTCGACGACGGACATCGGCATATGACTTCTGTCGACTCTGGGCAGTCAACATCCATTCTCGAATTAATTCTATCTTCCGTCTTGTCTCTAAAACGACATCCGGTTCGGTCCCGACCAAATCGGACGCCTCATTCCAACAAATCGGCGATCGACATCGTCGCCCATAAAGTGCCTCATACGGTGCCATCCGAATCGACGCGTGCCAACTATTGTTGTACGTGAATTCGATCAATGGCAAGTGCTCCTCCCAGTCGCTACTCCAATCGAGGGCACTTGCTCGCATAATGTCCTCGAATGTTTGGATAGTGCGTTCCGACTGTCCATCTGACTGGGGATGAAAAGAGGTACTCAAATGCAAACGGGTACCTAACGCCTTATGCACCGCCTGCCAAAAGTGCGATACAAAACGGCCATCACTATCCAAAACAATAGACTTCGGAGTACCGTGAAGTCTCACAATCTGCGCGATAAACACACGAGCTAATTTCTCTGGGCCCCAAGTGTCCTTGATGCCCAGAAAATGTGCCGACTTGGTCAGACGATCAACAACCACCCATACCATATTCATGCCCGACCTCGATCTCGGCAAACTCGTAAAAAAATCCATCGATATATCTTCCCATTTCTATTCTGGAATGGGAAGTGATCGCAATAACTCAACCGGTCGATGTTCGATTTTGACTTGGCAAGTCAAACATCTCGCCACAAACCGTGCGACCTCCTCCTTCATATCATTCCACCAGAAGTTCCTCCTCAGGTCCTTGTACATCTTACTCGAACCCGGATGAACGGAATAGGGTGTGGAATGGGCCTCATGCAAAATACTCTGTCGCAACTCTGGATCGTTCGGCACACAAAGCCGACTCTGGAATCTCAAAACACCATCCTCGTGAATCACAAACCCAGGAGACTTTCCCTTAAGAACGTTCTCTCGGATTTGAGTAATCATCGGATCCTCTAATTGCTTCAGCTTAATTTCATCGATCAAAGACGACGAAATCTCTAGAGCACAAAGTTGCCTGACAGCTCCAAGCAACAAAACTTCAACATCTAACTCGATCAGAGCCCGCCGAAGCTCAGACTGGGGCGTAAGGACCTCAAGCGTTCGCAACGCAATCGGTTTCCGACTCAAGGCGTCGGCCACAACGTTTGCCTTGCCCGGATGATAAAGGATTTCGAGATCGTAATCCTTAATCAGCTCTAACCATTTCCTCTGCCTCATATTCAACTCCCGTTGAGTAAATATGTATTTCAGACTTTTATGATAGGTGAAAATCTGACATGCAGAGCCGAAAAGATAGTGACGCCAAATCTTGAGTGCAAAGACAACCGCCGCTAACTCTAAATCGTGAGTAGGGTAGTTAAGCTCATACGGTCTCAACTGTCTCGACGCATAGGCAATGGTCTTGCCGTGCTGCATCAATACGCACCCAAGACCCTGACCCGAAGCATCGCTATAAACGGCGAATCCCTCGTTGCCACATGGCAACGCCAAAATCGGGGCTGAAGTCAAACGCTTCTTCAGCTCCTCGAAACTCGAATGCCTCTCATCGGTCCAGACGAACCTCTCGGATTTATGGAGCAATTGTGTAAGTGGCCGAGCTAGTTTTGAGAAACCCTCGACGAACCTACGGTAGTAGCCAGCCAAACCCAAGAAACTACGGACCTCCTTCACATTTGTGGGCGATGCCCAATCCAACACTGCCTCAATTTTCTGCGGATCCACACGGACTCCCTCGGCTGAAATCACGTGACCCAAAAACATCACTTCCTTTAGCCAGAACTCACATTTCGAGAACTTCGCATAGAGTTGCTCGGTCCTCAAAATGTCTAACACTATTCGCAGATGATGGGCATGCTCTTCCTCATTCCTCGAATAGATAAGAATATCGTCAATGAAGACGACGACACACTTATCCAAATACTCGATAAAGACTTTGTTCATCAATTGCATGAACACCGCCGGTGCATTAGTTAACCCGAAAGGCATAACTACAAACTCGTAATGTCCGTATCTCGTCCGAAAAGCCGCTTTGGCACGCTGACTCTCTCACCCGGAGCCGATAGTACCCCGATTTCAAATCAATCTTCGAGAATACCGCAGCTCCTGCACTGGTCAAACAAGTTATCGATTCTCGGCAAAGGATACTTGTTCTTGATGGTCACCTTGTTTAGTTCGCGATAGTCGATACACAAACGTAGTGAACCATCCTTCTTCCGCACAAACAGACCGGTGCGCCCCAAGGCGAGGCACTCGGTCGAACATACCCGACTCAAGAAGCTCACTCAACCGCTTCTTCAACTCGACATCTCTGAAGGTGCCATGCGATACGGCGCCTTTGAAATCGGAGCCGCGCCCGGCTCTAACTCTATAACAAACTCAACCTCACGATCCGGTGGCAGCCCGGCAACTCGTCAGAAATACATCAGAAACTCACTAACGACTGGAATCGACGAAAGCTCGACTCCACCATTCTCCGCCTTCAAGGCGTAGCACCAATAACAGTACACCCCTTTCGCAGGAGACTCATCGCCTTCAAGGCATTAATGACGAATTTCGATTTCCCCTCATTCGCCCATGAAGGAGTGCTCGGTGCCATCCGGCTAACATGGTGATGATCCTCGTGCGGTAGTTCATGATTGCACCATGCCGCCGAGCCAATCATCCCCGAGAATCAAATCCTCACCCTCAATATTAACGACAATAAGATTAGAGAGCCAAGCTCTCTCACAAATAATCACGAAGCGAGTCTCGGACCTCTCGATCACCGACAATTCTATCACCGCTAGGAAGTTTAACGATGAAAGGCTCGCAAGGTGACAAACAATGAGACTCAAACGGCGTACACACTCTAGAGAAATGAATGAATGCGTAGCACCCGAATCGAAAAGCACACCGACAGGATGGAAATGAATGTGAACGGTACTGCCGCCACGTAGGCTGCTGGATCATCGGCCCTCCTCATCTCATAGATACGCGGCTGAGCAGAGCCGACACTGGAAGCTCCACCCCTAGCGGGCTGACCCCGACCCCTACCTCGGCCGGCACTCGGTGGAGGCGGCGGAGCAAATGAGCCCTGGTTCACACTCGGCTCCAACGGTACTAGTTGGGAAGAACGGGCGCCACGAAGCTGTTTGACCTGCTCACAAAAAGGGGCCCGGTGACCCAGCTGTCCACAAGTGTGACAATTAAGCTTCGGACGAGAACATTGCCGGATCCTATGGCCCTGCACACCACAGTTAAAACATGTGGGTTCACGAGCGGAGGTTCCGGCGGCACCCCGAAAGCTCCCAGAGAAACGAGCCGAACTGCCCGTTGAAATATTTGCAGCTTGAGATTTCTGCTGGCCTCCACTCTTGGGACCAGAAAAATTTCCGACCGACTTCTGCTTCTTGCTCTCACGAGCCAAATCGCTAGCCGTCACCGACATATCATAAGCAAGAGCTCGACTCTGATAATCCTTCAAGGTAGTACAGACGAGCCCAGACATATAGTCCCGAATGGGCAGCTTCATCCTCCTGGAAAAATGGAAAATTTTGTCGCTCTCAGTGACAACTTGGGTCTTCACATAACCCAACTCCTTGTTAAAGTCGGCAATGGCCTGAGATACGGGGATATCCCGCGGTTGAGCATCATAGAAAGCATGCACTCGGGCCTGTCTGACCGGCCACGGACAATATTTGGTCTCCATCAATTCTTGGAATTCGGCCCACGAAGCAACGTGATCTTTGGGAACGGCCTCCCACCAATCTCTAGCATCTCCCGTGAGAAAGTATTGAGCAATAGGGACCTTACGGTCCTCGGGGCAGTTAGTAGCAGTGAAGACTTTGGATATCTCCTTGATCCACCCTTCCCAGCCGATCGGGTCCGAAGCTCCCGAAAACTGAGGAGGATGCATCTTGATGACATCCTGAAGCCAGCGATCCGCTCCGCCTCGATTAGCATGGGCCTGATCGGGGTTCTGAACCACCTGTGCTATAGCCGCCATCTGGTTAACCATTTGCTACATGACAGCCGCAATACCAAGATCGGCGCGCTCCTGAGAAGAAGCATGACTGTGACGGTCGCGTGCACGGCTCTGAAGAGTGCGACGTGTGCTTGCCAGGCGCCCCACGTCCTCGGCCGCGCCCACGGCCACGACCACGACCACGACCACGGTTTCCTCCGGCATCCATACTGGTGTTAAAAGATAACAGGAGCATATCGAGGATGAGTAAGGAAAACTACGATGATAAGCAAAAGGGGGAGAATAACCACGGTTCAAGAAACGGAATACAGTATGTGAAAGCAAACAATCGGGTAAGGAAACTTACGAGCACTGGAAGTACTGAGATGCCGGCAGCGGTGTGACAATGTGCAAAACAAAACACGACTAGACCCAAATAACCGACAAGCCTAGGTATCCATAAACCTAGTGCTCTGATACCATTTTCTGTAACACCCCGAGATATTCGGAATATGTTACAGCGCCGTAGACCCCTACATGGGACCTACCAGGCTACAATAGAAAAACTCCACTCGACTAACCATCTTGGTTAGCGAGGATACACAATTAAATAATATGACATATAAAGATACGCCCGGAGCAACCGGCAAAATAAGCACCAACCAACAACGTGACAATTTTAAGCAATACAATACGGAGTTTGAAACAAAAAGCCGAAGTACTCGCGAGTACAATCTATAAGTTTAAAACTGTGGGAACAACCATATCGAAATGGACAAAGGAAATAAGTAGACCCAAATGCACATGTCAACGACCCTGGCCAACATCCTCGTACTGTCCTGGTGCTCGCTCGTCCGGATAATTATAACCTGAAATCCATAACAAGAATTTCCCCAAAACGGGTCCCCAAAGGGGTTAGCAATTACGCTAGTACAAGTAATCAAGGCAAACCAATCGCTTACACATTTCATAGTACATGCAACAATATCATTTCAAAACCAAAACTAGACATGTCTTTTCCGGAAAACATACAGTCCACAATTAGCCTTGAGAACAGGGCGGCAGCATACATTCTCACTCGAGGCCTCACAGGGACCCTCCCGAGTTGGCTACAATTACAGAAAAACAAAACCACGCACACGCTATGCCGTGAGAACAGGGCGGCAGCATACATTCTCACTCGAGGCCTCACAAGGACCCTCCCGAGTTGGCTAGCGGTACGAAAACTCGTGAAATCCAGGGCGGCAGCATAGATTTCCCTCCTTGACCCCATCGGGCCAACACAAGGTGAGTTACACACAAGTAATATACATCACCATTTCATGTTAAGCTTAAAGGTTTCCAAAAATACTTGCCTCGAATTATTGACGACGCGAAGAACGGAAAGGAAAGTCACCGACGAACGCTAGGAACCAATGAAACCGAACCTAACGATTCGAAGAATATAATCACAACCGTTTCTAAATGAATACGGAATTGGAATACACCCGAAAACCCGCCTACGATTCATGTATATTCGTATATAAACAACAACGAGGGCGGACCACAACCAAACCCTCTCGATTCCGTAAAAATCACGAAATATACCATGAATCCGTAGGGAAACTAAGAATACCAACAAGATTAATCATATTCATCATGAATCCATCAACAAAACGGAACGGATCGGAAGAAAATCCCAAAACCCCCAAATTATCCAAAAGTAGGGTTCTAAGAGATTACCTTGGATTTAGGATGAGAAACACAAGTGGATGATGTTAATCTACACCAAGAATTCAAGCAAAAGAATCTCTGAAGTGATTGGAAGAAGAAAATCGCCTCAAATCGCCTCTGGAGTCGCTCGGCCGCGGAAGAAGGAGAGAAATGAGAAATTGTGTTTATCTCGGTCAACTCCCTGGTTTATATAGCCAGGGAGCGTTAGCGTGCGCTAATCCTCAAGGTTAGCATGCGCTAACGGGGAAAAATTACAGGCCAAAATAGTTAGCGTCCAGTCCAGTAGTCAGACTTTTGGCCGTTAGCGTGCGCTACTCGAAACGTAGCGTGCGCTAATAACCTCTCGGTAGCGCGCGCTATCGACTAAAAGCGTGCGCTACCCGGACATTAGTCGAGTCGGTGGCAAGCGCCCAGAATCCACGATACGTTAGCGTGCGCTACCATACAAGCGTAGCGTGCGCTAATCGATCCGTTAGCGTGCGCTACCATACAAGCGTAGCGTGCGCTAATCGCACTGACCGGGTTGAGAGTAAAGCATCAAGATCTTTGGACACTCACGCTAGCGCACGCTACCGGGCATCATCAGCGTGCGCTAGCCCCTCGACATTAGCGTGCGCTAGCATATGTAGCGTACGCTAATACGCTAGTCCAGAAGGCTGGAAAAACAGCACTGCCACTCCCAGGGTTACTCGCTAGCGCGCGCTACGAAACAAACGTAGCGTGCGCTACTAAGGGACCCCTAGCGCGCGCTATGTAGATAAAATAGCGTGCGCTAGGTATGAAATATGAACGGTTCCAAAACACCGGAAGGTGAACGAAACATCCAACGGAACATCTCAACGAGTTTCATAACATAGAATGGACCCACGGCAACCCCGAAACGGCGGTTCCGCTCAACAATAACGGGAATAAAATCCATAGATAATAGAAAAGATACACTGAAAGATACACGAGGGTCACTACTACCGGGAAATACGCCGAAAAAAGAAAAATACAAGGGGAAGAAAAATGCGGATATTACAGTTGTCCGTTATGTTTTCATTGGATTATTGTGTTGCTTGAATGACTGGTCGAACCGGGTGGATTTTATTGTTTTGCGTCCTTGTGATGTGGTGTTATTGCGTCGATTCCGCGAGTCGATGAGTGAAGTTGATTACCTAGCCTGGTTGTTCCCATGTAGGGGTCCACGGCACTGTTACATTCCCGATATTTCTTTGGGGTGTTACAGAAAATGGTATCGGAGCACTAGGTTATGGATACCAAGGCTTGTTGGTTATTTGGGTCTAGTTGTGTTTCATTTTGCATATCGTCATCACGCTGCCATTATTCCGGTACTTCCAGTGCCCGTAAGTTTTTCCTGTTTCTTGTTTCCTTGTATCGTACCTTCAATTCTTGATCTGTGATTGTTTTCCCTCTCGTACTTATCATCAAATTGCTTTTGCTACCTATTTAACAACAGTGTGGATGCTGAAAGAGGCCGTGTCCGTGGTCGTGGATGCGGCCGGGGATGTGGGGCAGCCGGTGGGGCAGCCATTTCGCATTCTTCTGGAGCCGGCAGTACCGGTGACCGTCATGGCCATGCTTCTACTCAAGATGGTGCCGACCTTGGTATGCGGCTGTTATGCAACAAATGGTGAACCAAATGGCAGCGATAGCTCAGGCGGTTCAGAACCCGACTCCGGCCCATGCTGCTCGGGGCGGAGCAGATCGTTGGCTTCACGATGTCATCAAGATGCATTCTCCTCAGTTTTCGGGAGCTTCAGACCTGATGAATAAATTAAAACTCGAAAGTGTACGAATCACTTTTGTAGGTAGCGACAAGTAACTCCGAGGTCGATCTCACAATGAGTTGGAAATGGTTTGAAATTCAATAATGTTCGGCAAATAGTTGAATTAACAAAAGTAAAGTAAAGTAAAATACACCAATGATTTGATAGGATTACAATCACAAATGCAGAAAATTAAAATAAACGAAACGTTAACAACACTGAATTAATGGTTGGATAATTAAGAGAATACAATTATGTGAATGATATGGGAGTTTAGAATCACCGACACACACGTAATCAATTATTAGTTTCGATACTCAAAGAAATAAGGTCTGAAATTATCGATGGCTCACGATTAAAAGAAATTCGTTTGATGGTGGTAGTTCTAAAAATCACGATTGTTCTTTTCGAAAATAAGAGACACTCCTTTGATGGGGATGAATCCCTAACTGACAATCGATTAACCGACTAATTTTGATTAGGTAAATCGCTAAAAGATCGCGTAAAACAAAAAGTTTAGAACATTAACAATTTCTTCTATCGGTGTGTTTGATGGCGGACTCCGACAAAAACCCTCGTTTTAAAAATAATAACAACTATGAAATAGGTTTGATGATCTAAATCAAAAGTTCTTATGCGAAGAACAAACAAAGAGGAACAATCCCAAACTCTACCCAGAAAATAAATTGAAACTAACAATCGACAACATGTGTGTGGCTCAATCTAAAAACCCATATGAAAAGATTATCTATGATTATTCAACAATAATAGTGAAAATCGTAAAATAAAACATGGTAGAAACTTCCCTTGTAAAAGCCGAAATTGAATTCCCGATGAAGGTTTGATGTTCTTCCTTCAAGAACTCATAACAAATGATACAAGGAATTATAATCACTCACAAATGTATTTTTCAAAATGATGAACGTACAAGGAAGATGATGAAATAAAATCTCTCTTATCCTCCCTTTTTGGTGTTTTCTCCACAAATCTTGTGTTTTTCCACACATTATATCTCACAAGATCAGAATCTCCCCTCTTTAGGTCCACAAGACCTTTTTATAAAGTCAAAAAGCCAAGAAAATCCCTCCAAATCGTGTAAAAATGTCAATGAAAAGATCATGCACTGAAAAGTGACACGGCCCATGTCAGATGATACGGCCCGTGTCGAACTGTCCTGGAAATGCAAAGGTTTACTGGATGCGTGACCCGGCCATGTCCTGTGACACGGACCATGTTGTACTGCTCTAGAAACGAAAATCTCACTGGATGCGTGACCCGACCATGTCATACGACACGGTCGAGTTGCCTGGCGCGGCCCGGGTCGTTTCTTCTTGTTTTGACTCCAATTTTTGGTCTTCTTCGGCTTGATCATTCGTTTGTGCATCAATACACCTCGAAATTTAGCGTATGATATACTGTTTCGAAGCTAATTTCACGAGGAATCTATATCAATAGAGAACACATCCATATTCAAAGTGATTATTCTGGAATTTAGAAAATACGACCAATGTTGCTTCGTTTTTCATCGCCCGAGCTATGTTTTTGCTCCCGACTTGCTATTGATCGTCATAAACTCTAATATTGGCAATAAAAGCACATATTTCACCACAATCTTCGCTCGTCTACCTATAAAACAAAAACACAACACACCAAGCATAAAAGAGAACAAAAACACTAAAAAGCAAACAAAAACACGACTCAATAGAATAGAATGAGTTGATCAAGAATCGACTCATCAAATCCCCCCAAACTTGAACTTTGATCATCCCGAGCAATGCATATTTAAATAACCACTCTCAAGGGGAACTCATCTCTTAACATACCTCAAAGGACCACTTCGAAAATTTCATCAATACGCTTCAAGTAAAATAAGTTGAGAAGTTTTCAAATCTCCGGGGTGCTTCCTTAACATCATAGTCAATACTTGGCAAATATAAATGTTGGTACCTGAAAATGATGAAGACTGTCCTCATTGTACCAACACGAGACTTTTCTAGCGCATTTTGTCCCCACTCACGCGCACCTGAGAAACTTCCGAGGGGGTCACCCATCCCATAACTACTCCAAGCCAAGCACGCTTAACTTTGGAGTTTCTATGAGATGGCTACCAGAAAAGAAGATGCATCTTGTTGGTATGAGTAGTCCAAATCAATTCATTTAACCACTTTCTAGTGGCAATGCAGAGTCCCGTACTAAGCAACAGGCGGACATGAGGGGCTGCACCACTAGGATGCCGCGGGTCGGGATGTTAAGCCCGGCCAGTTACATTCTACTGAGTCGAAGGTGAGGACGCTGGATACCAAAGTATTCCCAAAAATCCCGCCCACAGCGTACGCCAGAAGACTCGAACCCGCACCTTGCTCCGATACCAATTGTTGGTCCCTGAAAATGATGAAGACTGTCCTCACTGTACCAACACGAGTCTTTTCTAGCGTGCTTTGTTCTCACTCTCGCGCACCTGAGAAACTGATAAGTGTCAGTTTTATACACTTATCCATGGTTTGTATCGATATATTTCACCCATAATTGAGCTAGTCTACTCATTTTTGCTTAGAATTAATTAGATTTTAATAATTTTATTATTTATCACATGAAGATGTAAATTTAGTCTTAATCGGATTGAATTATTGATTTACTCAAGAAATAACATGTGTATAAAATATTCTCTTTATTGAATTTTTATGTATTCATGTTGTAGGGCTTTCCGAAATGAGTTCGGCAGTCTTTCCGGATTCAAAATCAGAGTTATATATCAAAAGTTATCATCCGAAGAAGATTTGGGGCAAAAACACAAAGTCTAAGAAATTCTGGGCTGAAAATGAAGTCTGAAACTCCATACGAAGCCATGTTACGGCCGTAACTCCTCAATGTTACAGCCGTAAGTCATCACAGTTATGGCCGTAACTCCTCAATGTTACGGCCGTAACTCTTGACAGATTGTGGTCATTATCTAATTTTTTATACTTTTGGTCTATTATTGAGGGGATGGCTGACATTGATCCGATCTAATGTAATAATGCTGGAGTTTTGGAACTATTAGATGATTTTAGGTGTATAAATAGACCCCTTAGATCCATTATTATTCAATCATTCTCTTATTATTTTCTCACTTTGTAATACTTTTTCTTTTTGTGTGAAGAACACACTTGTGTTCTTGAGTGATTTGTGTAAGTGTGGTTTAGCTTATGTTGTTGAGGGAGTTTATTATTTCTTTCTCCTTTATCTACTAAGGGAGTTAGGACCAATTCTTTCCTTTTTTCAACTATTAATGACCACTCAAGCTTGTAATATGTTGAATAAACCCTTAATGGGCTAAGTTACCTAAGTTGGGATTATAAACAAGGTTAGTCTTGTTATTTAAGTTTGTATAAAGATCTATTATGAATTACTTATTATTTTGTGTGATTTTCATTGTTTTACCAATCTTTATTTATTTGACCAATAAATGACGATATTTATGGTCTTCATATGTTTCGAAAGAAAATATGTTTGATTAGATCAAATGATATTCACTCTAAGTTGTTCTAGGGGATAGAAATATACCTCTAGACCTTATATGATTCTTTGAGTTATTTTCATAAAACCTAATGCTATGTATTGAAGCCAATCAACATAGAAATATACTGGATTGATTCAATATATAAGGGGTGTTTTGACATTCGAAAGAGGAACCGTCTTTTTAAGAAAAGTCGAATCTACACAACATAATAAGTAAATACATCTTATGATCTCCTATACATCTTCTATAACTAATGATGAACTAAGTTTGTAATTCCAACTATTTCATTTTATCTTTTATTAATCTATTATTAGTGCAATCTTTCATTTCCTTGAATTTTAGAACTATTATTGCATTTTCATTGCAATTGTCAAACCAAACTCTTTAATTGTGTGTTTCAATCATATAAATCTCTATAACAAATATTTAAATAGTGTATAATTTAATATATAACCTAACTTCCTCATGGGATCGATAAATCGGACTCAAAAAGTCCACTTACTACTTGATACGATATCGTGCCACTACTACAAAAAAGACATTCAACATCGTTCGTTTAACATCGGTTTTGTAAAAACCGATATTAAAAAAGATGCGGTGGCATAATTGAAAATTTTAAAACAAATTAACATCGGTTATGCTAAAAACTGATGTTAAATTAACAATTAACATCGGTTTTTTTAAAAACCGATGTTAAATTAATCCATTTAACATCGGTTTTAGTATAACCGATGTTAAATTTTTTAAAAATCTGGATTTTTTAAAAAAATAGAAACTTTATTTAAAATTAACACCGATTTTAAAATTAACATCGGTTATTAGTTTTATTAATATTATTTTTTTGTTTCTACTAACTTATTAATATTTTTATTTTTTTTCTTTCTTTTGCAGGATTTTTATTTATTTAAATATAAGTAAATTTCAATATTAATTAGAAATGATTTATCTTAATTTAACATCGTTTTTTAGAAAAACGATGTAATTGTTAATTTAACATCGGTTTTTAGCATAACCGATGTTAATTTGTTTTAAAATTTTCAATTATGCCACCGCGTCTTTTTTAACATCGGTTTTTAAAAAACCAATGTTAAACGAGCGATGTTGAATGTCTTTAGAAAAACCGATGTTAATTCGTAATTTAACATCGGTTTTTTGTATAACCGATGTTAAATTTTTAAGAAATCTGGATTTTTTTAAAAAAATAGAAACTTTATTTTTTAAAAAAAATCCGGAATATTAATATTATAAATTGGATGTTTATATTTATTGTTAAAAAAGAAAAGGTAAAAATTGGAAGTTTTTATTTAATGTTCGAAAATGAAAAATAAAAATTAGTTCGAAAATAAAAAATAAAAATCGGATGTTTTTATTTAAAGTTCGAAAATAGAAAATAAAAATCGGATGTTTTTATTTAAAGTTTTGAAAAGAAAGTGAAATATTATTTTCCATAAATAAATAAAAACTGAATTATTATTTATATTTTTAAAAACCTGCTAGTTTTTGTTTTTGTAATTTTTTACTTTTCATAAAAAACTATTTTATGTTTTTACAAAAATATCTAAAAAATAAAAAAAACAGATTAAATATTAATTATAAATCAGATCCAAATTTTTTAATTTTTTATTTTTTATTAATATTCTATTTTTTTTTAAAAATAAATTTTCGATTTTTTAATATATATATATTAAATTATATTATATTTATATAAATTTATAAATGTATATAGTATATAAATATAACACATAGCAAAAAATATACAAGAAGTTCATCTGGCGGAGTGGTAATATCACACTTCCACAAGCAAGAGGTGGTGAGTTCGAAACCCACCAACAATAAAATTTAATGGTATTTGTTGTAGGTTTGTGGGGCTTGGTGCGGGGGGCTGGTGCGGGTGGTTGGGGCGAGTGTCTGGGTTGGGTCTTGTAATACCCGAGATTTCTGATATGTATTTGGAACTTATGATATTGTAATTATTGCACTTTGATTTGAGTATCATTCTCCGTATTTCATAATCCGATGTTGTTGAGCGCATGATTTCATGTATGTGATGAAAATTGTGATTCTGCGCTTATAGTGCACGCTATCGGCTATGTGTAGCGTACGCTAACATGGATTCATAGCGCACGCTACAAAGGATCATTAGCGCACGCTATGCATGGTCAATGTGATTGAGATGTGTGGTAGGTGAGATCAGGCCGGGGATCTTGGTCGGATTGTGTCGGGATGAACCTGGACGGCTTTCGGGAAAAAGCCAAGTCAACGGCCTAGCGCACGCTACTGATACGAAATAGCGCACGCTAAGTACTGAGTACAGTGAAGTCAGTAAGCTTCGTATAGCCATTAGCGCTCGCTACGAGTATGGACTAGCGCGCGCTAATAACCATTTCCTATAAATAGGACAACATCCTTTTCGTATTTTCAGTCCTTTCTCTTCCCACATCCGAATCCTTATACTTAGAGTATTACTCCCTACATCCTAAACACTTCATATCAGCATCCTAGCTCGTGTTGAAGATTGTAGATCATTGAGGATTGGTGTTCAAGCCTTCGACGTTGGATTTGCTTCGATTTCCTCCTTGTTCTTCACTACTTTGAGGTAGGTGATTCTTCACCAGTATTAGTAGTGTTCTAAGGACGTTTGATTATGCTTATCCAGTCAGTTATATTTGTTAATAGTCGATCATCATGTGTTAGAAGGATATTTTCGACATTTCGGCACTTATTCATCGTATAATCCTTTGAACCTTTGTAGTGTTGGACTCTTAAACGTATTCATGTATCTTCAAAACTGTTTATGACCGGTATGGGAAGAATATCAAGTTCTTATGTTTTGACATGATAGAATCATACGTTGAGACATGAAATGGATTGGACTTAGGATGTTTCTTGAAGATCAAAGATGAATTATGGTGTTGTAAATGATTATACGTACCCTTGTATCTTGTAGTCGTTTATTCAGTAACAAACCATATGATCATGATATACACTGAGATGGCTTGTATTAACACTGATAATTTCATGTGTTTTCATCACTTTTAGCTCAAGTTTTACCCAGTGGTGACTGCCATGCACGATTAGCGCACGCTAAGATGTATATATTAACGTGCGCTATCGGGAACGAGTAACGTGCGCTACGTTGGATACGTAACGTACGTTATATCATCGAAGCGAGGCGATCGGTACATTGAAGAAAGGCTGTCGATTACCACGGCTAGCGCACGCTAAACCTGGTCACTTGCGTACGTTAACGGGCAGGCTTAGCGCACGTTACGTATAGTACGTAGCGCGCGCTAAGTAGTTCAGGCAGAATTCATTTTTAGAGCTTGCGGTCGTTAACTGGATTATTAGATGTTCGTACGACTTGAGGGGAATTCTTTATTATTTCTTAGGTCCGAGCCTTGCATAGGGGACGATCGAGGGGCGGTGGCATACGTGTAGGTCACAAGTCGTCCAGGAACAAGTCTAGGGGGGGTGAATAGACTTGTTGAAACTCTTGAACTCTTTTTCCGAAGAGTGAGTTTCTTCAGCTGATAATCAAACAAATGACCTGGAGTCGTTTGTTCTTGGATAAGTGCGGAAGTCAGCTGATGACGAATATAAATTAATCTTAATGAAACACTTAACAATGTATGCAGCAGTTAGAGTATGATGCAGTAAAACAGTAAATAACACAGGCAGTTATAGTGGTCTCAGAGGTGGGGTAATCCTCTACTAATCCACTTTTCTCCAAACCAGTTGGAGATGAATTCACTATAATTTTCAACCAGTGATAAAGATTACAGTGATTCACAACACACTACAATGACTTCCAACCGGTGGAATTCCGTGCCGTTGTACACACACTTGGCGCCTTGCACCTCTTGATCCTTGATCCTCGGATGCCTTCTGATCTGCTACTTCAACCAATGAAGTACCCGTACTCAAGATTTAAAGACAAGAGTGTTTGTCTTCTCAACTTAAGAGCTTCCTTGAATATGAACTTTTTGGATCTGCTCTTTTTCGATGCTATTTGATTGCTTGAGATTGCTTTGTTTGCTTTGATCGCTAGAGTATATGTTCGCAGGTAGTTGCTCGATTTCAAATCTTCGGATATATATAGATCACGATCTCGAGCTTCTTCCTTGTAGCCGTTGCAAATCTTTGAACAAATCCGTCCGTTGGAGAGAGACTTCATTGTTTAATCTTTTACGAGCGTTGCAAGGTGGATTCCCATTATTTAATTTTATCTTCCGACCGTTGTGAGGACTTACGCATGTGAGCGCGAATCTTTTGAATATAAAAGGATTAAAGTCTTCACGGTGGGTCAGGATGATTTAATTAAATCATATCTCTTGCGGGAATCACTCCAATTTGTCTCTTCACGTTGCATGTGAGCTTTCCGTAATATTTGACTTTTCAAAGCATGCTGACGTGGATTTGGAGTACTAGGTGTAGTTGAGTAGGTGATGTGCGGCTTACATCTCTGCAGGTAGGTTCTCTCATTCATTCCTTTATTTGAGACTTGTCGATCAGGTGACTTCCTAAGGTACCTCATTTGATCTGGTCAAACTTCTCCGATAAATTTTAGTTGACTGGGGCTACTCTGATTTGAAGTCGCTTGTACTTCTCTGATGGACTAGGCTGTACTTTAGTACTTAGCCGATTTTCAGCCTAGCTAACTTTGGCCTATAGAAGATACTCATTTGGTTCTTCTTTACATTTTGCCAATTTTTATACTTAACATATTTTGGCCTATGGAAGATACTCATTTGGTTCTTCCTTACATTTTGCCAAGTAATAAACATTTGATTTTAAATTAATGACATCATCAAAATCTAACAAGTATTCCTAACAAATTCCCCCTATTTTGATGATGGCAAAACTAAGTAAGAAATCAAATGACCAAGTCGCACTTAAGTGCGAGACAAAAGCGAAATCGATCTAATATTGAGACAATCTGGAAAATTGTCATTCAACAATTTGTTCATAGATTTTTCGACTTATCATTGAAATTATACAAGAATGTTTTAAGTACGAGAAAATAAAGTTACAAGTAAGAAAAATAATTAAAAGATCATCCGCCTCTTCCTCTGCCTCTTCTAGTAGTGCTTGGCGAGCTTGAATGGTTTGGCTCCGATAGGTCTTACCTTGACCGGAGCAAGGCCATACTTTCTTTTACCACGAGTCTTTGAAATCCTGCTCCCGCCGAGATCCGAATTTGTTCTCGAGGCACACTAGCTTGATTTCCTTTTGAAGTTGTAGCTCATCAAGTTCACCATCCATGCGGATTGGTGCTTCTTGACTACGAATAAGGGAATCATAGGAAAGGCTTTTGCTCTTTTGCGTACTTTTTCGTAATGGCCCAAAGCTTAGGGTGAACTTCTTCCATCCAGTTTATGAAAATCTCTGTGGGGAGAGTTTGTCATCTTGAAGTAGTTTCCAGGACATAATAGTCTCCGATGAACCTTTTCCTAGCGGCTCCCCACATTTCAAGAGCTTCAATGGGCGAAATCTTCAACATACCATAGCTCCAACCCTTCCCATTCAAGAGTAGGTTCAAAGCCGCCACGGTCCTTCTGCGCTTCCCTTCAGGTGGTCACCTTGTCTTCTTGATCTACTGACTTCCTTCCTCTTTAGGCTAGAGGGTCCTTCAATGCGAGGGACATCTTGCTTCTTCTTACTTGATTTCTCTCTCTTCCCCGAATCCTCTCTTCCCCCTTTTTGCGGCATCAATGAGGGTTGTCATTGTTGTTCCATGCGGCTCATCCAATCGGACATGCCAAAGGGCATTACATTTGTTTGTAGGAGGAGGAGGCTGAGGGATTTCTCGCTGAAGTAGGGTGTCAATCTTGGCATTTATGGTCTGAAGGTCAGGAGTGACCTGAGTTGACAACAGCTCCCCAATGGTGTCTCTGACAATCTGCTTGATCAGCTCATTCATGGTAGGTGATAAGCGAGGCGATGGGGAGTGTTCTCTGATCCTTCACAAGGGAGCCACTAGGCTGCAGGCTCTGCTGCGGCCAGTAGGTCGATTGAGTCTTCTCCGGGTCACGACACTGGAGTCCTCTGCCCGACTCTGCGTCTGGTGGTGTCGGGAGGTACAACAATCCTATCTGCAGCTTCGTTGGTAGGCTCTGGCTCCTGCTCCGGCTCCTTCTCTCTTTCTTCCTCTTTCCCTTCTTCTTCTTCAGATTTCTCTTTTTCTCCTTCTCCAGATTTTTCTTTTTCTTCTTCTCCAGATTTTTCTTTCTCTTTTTCCTCATATTTTTCTTTTTCTTTTTCTGCTCCTCCTTCACCTCCATCATCATGATCATCATCATCATCATCATCCTTAGCATCGTCCTTCTCCTTCTCTTCTCCTTCATCATTCTCATCATCCTCCTCCTTATCTTCTTCTTCTTCTTCCTGATCAACTTCTTCTCCTTCTTCATCTCCTTCATCAGCTACTTCTTCTGTTTTCTCAATCTCCTCTGTCTCCTTTTCAACTGGTATGTTTTCTTCAGGTTCTTTTTCTTCTTCATCCTCTTCAACCAAATTGATAATTTCATTCTCTTCATCAACTTCTTCAATCCTAATCTCCTTTTCTACTTCCTCCTCTTATAACGATGTATATTTTAAATGCCATTTTAGCTAAAATAATATTTATAAATGTGGCAGATATTAATTAAGAATTAGAGATCAGTTTAGAGAACTTAGCTGGTCTGATTTCGTTGACTGTTGACCACTCTGCAACAGGTTAATTGACTTCTCCCCTGGTATTCTGTACAGCTAAGTTGCTTTGTCTGGCCTTCGTCTTCTCGCTTGCATCGGCTTAGCCGATTCCGAGGGTCCGTCCTTCCTTCAACTTGCTTGAACTAGATTCCCAATCTAGTAATCCAAGGTCTCTGCTAAGCTCTAGGAATCTTTCTTGGCAATGGTTTGGTGAAGATGTCGGCTATTTGGTAGTCTGTCCGACTCTTTCAACTCTAACCCTTTTGTTAAGCACATGATCTCGAATGAAATGGTGCTTGACGTCAATGTGCTTCGTCCTTGAGTGCAAAACCGGATTGTTGGTTATTGCAATAGCACTATTGTTGTCACACCATATTGGAACTTCGTTGGCAATAATATTGTAGTCCCTTAAGCTTTTTCGATCCATAGAATTTGTGCAATGACTACTGCTGCTAGGTATTCGACTCAGTAGTGGATATGGAGTTAGAAACTGCTTCTTGCTAAACCAGGATATCAGTCTGGTTCCTAGGAATTGACACGTTCCACTAGTGCTCTTCCTATTGATTTTGCATCCGGCGAAATCCGCATCTGAGTATCCTGACAGCTCGAAGTTGTCATCCTTGGGGTACCATAGTCCAACATTAATGGTAGACTTTAGGTACTTGATTATTCTCTTAGGCGCATCTAGGTGTGATTGCTTTGGCTTGGTGGAATCTTGCACAAACTCCAACTGCATATGATATGTCCGGCCTGCTTGCGATTAGGTACAGAAGAGATCCGATGAGTCTTCTGTAGTGGGTTGAGTCCACTGTTATTCTGCCTGCCTCGCATCCGGTGAGTACTTGTGCTCATTGGAATTCTTGCGGGCTTGGTGATTCCATTCCATATCTCTTGATAAGATCTCTAGTATACTTTGCTTGGTTGATGAAAATTCCTTTTTCCATCTCGCTTAACTTGTAATCCGAGAAAGAAGTTAAGCTTTCCCATCATACTCATCTCAAATTCTCCTTGCATGAGGTTGGAGAATTTCTCGCATAGTTCTGGATTGGTTGATCCGAATATGATGTCATCCACATAAATCGAACTATTAATATGTGGCCTTCGTGCTCCACTCTAAATAGGGTCTTGTCCACTTTTCCTTTGCAAAATCCATTTTTCTCAAGAAACACAGACAGTGTTTCATACCATGCTCTCGGTGCTTGCTTGAGTCCATACAGCCTTCAACCTTATATACTTTGTCTCCTTTGACAAAACACGGGGGTTGCTCTACATAGACTTCTTCTTCTAGGATTCCATTCGAAACGCACTTTTCACATCCATCTGGTAAACTTCAAAATCCTTGAATGCGGCATATGCGAGGAATAGTCGATGGCTTCTAATCTTGCAACAGTGCATAAGTTTCATCAAAATCTATTCCCTCACACTTGTGCATATCCTTTTGCTACGAGTCGGCTTTATTCCTAACAACGGCTCCGTCTTCATCACTCTTGTTTTTATACACCCATTTGGTGCCAATAACTTTCTTGTGATCGGGTCTGTCTGTTAGTTCCCAAACTTTGTTTCTTTCCATCTGCTCCAATTCCTCTTGCATGGCATTAATCCATGAATAATCTTCCAAGGCTTGTTCGTAGTCTTGGGTTCAATTTGTGACATGAAACATGAGAACATCGCCATTCCTGCCGGTAGAGTTGACTGTCTTGTCTTGACTCCATCGATCAACTTTCCGATGATTTGCTGAATTGGATGATCCTTAAGCCATTTGGGGATCTCGTCCTCTTACGGGTTTGTTCCCCCTGTTGGATTGCTCTGGTGGTTATCTGCATCTGCTGGATTCAGTGCAATGGATCGGCTACCGCCTTGTCATCTGCAGCTTGGTTCAGGCTGCAGATGAGTCTTTGTCTGCTCCATTGGGTCTTCTTCAAAGAATCTGGATCGAGATAGGTTTGGTGATCTGTCGATCTGCGATTGGTCTTCATCATTGCAGTTGGGTCATCGGTGATCTGCAGTGAGTCCACCATTCCGGTGTCATGTACAATGACTTCTTCAAGGGTTCTTGACTTGAGCTTGTTCTCAATTTGCTCAAGTTGTTTCTGTACTCAACGGTAGATTCATCAAAAACAACATGGGGTGTTTCCTCCACAACTAAGGTTCTTTTGTTGAAAACTCTATATGCCTTGCTTCTTTGGGAATATCCCATAAATAGACCATCATGCTTTTAGCATCAAAGGCATTTAGATGTGTTTTACCTTTGTTGTGGATGAAACACTTGCAAACAAAAACATGAAAGTAAGCAACAGTAGGAGTTCTATTATTACAAACCTCATAGGGAGTTTTGCAATGTCTACAAACTATCATACTCCATTGCTCGGTGTGGCAGTTGTGTAACGGCTTGACCCAGAACCTCTTGGGTAGTCGCTTCGCAATCATGGACCTTCTTTGCTTCCTTGAGTTACATTCCTTCTTTCAGCAACACCATTCTGCTGGGGCGTCCTGGCTGCAGAGAGCTCATGCTGGATCCCATTCTGATCGCTGAAATCAGTTATCGCCTTGTTGAGAAACTCTCCTCCTCTATCTGATCTGATCTTGATTATGGAGAGGGATTTCTCATTCTGGATCCTTCTAGACTCGAGTAACTTGGTCAAGGTTTCACTTTTCTTGAATAGAAAGATGATCCAAGTGTACCTTGAATAATCATCTACAATCACAAGAGCATGCTTTCTGCCGCTCAAAGTCCTTGGCTTGATGGGACCAAATAGATCCATGTGGAGTAGATCTAAGATCCTTGTTGTGAGCGTTGCACTGGCTTGAACGACGCCTTGGTCTGCTTTCCCTTCTGACATGCATCACAGAGTGCTTCCTTCTTGAATACTTCATTTGGAAGTCCTCGACCAGCTTCGAGAGCTAATCTTTTTGATGGCTTTGAAGTTCAGGTGACATAGTCTTTTGTGCCACAGCCATCCATTCTCAGCTACAGTCTTGGATAGAAAACAGGAGTTAGGTGTTCCTGTGTTCCAATCAATCATGTATACATCTCTTCTTCGGAAACCTTGTAGCTTTATTTCTCCAGATAAGATGTCTATCACCATACACTTCAAAATGGTGAAGACTACTAGATTCTTCTCGTCGCAGAACTGGCTTATGCTCAGGAGGTTGTACTTGAGCCCTTTGACATAATGAACTTTGGATATTACAATGTTTCCTCGGTGCAACTCTCCAAAGCCTTTTGTCTGTCCTCTAGAGCTCTCTCCAAAGGTTACATCGGGACCTCTTTCCTTGATATATTTGGTCAGCATCCTCTTGTTCCCGGTCATGTGCCTCGAGCATCCAGAGTCTACAAACCACTCTTCACCTCCAAAATTTGAGCTTGAGGAGATGTGGTTGTAGTCCTTCCATCTTTCGCAATTAAACAAGCAGAGATTTAGGTACCCAAATTTGTGTGGGTCCTTTGGGGTTAGTTGGTTTCTGGAGAATTGATTTCTCCTTGGATTATAGGAATTGTTATTATTATTATAACCCTTATACGGTGCACGTGGTCGAGGTATAAATCTCTGGTTGGATTGTATCTAGGATATTCCTCAAAATAGTGTGTGCCATTTCTAAATCTAGCCGAGACCATTTGTTAAACCTTTGTGGTCTCCACACTTGTTCATTTTGGTAATTTGGATAACCTTGAGGTTTCCATCCGCCCCTCCCATTATGAAATCTATTTTTGGGGAGTTGTTGGTAATAGTGGGCATGTTGTCCTGGCCTTGCTTTTGCAGGCACTTTGCCTAGTCGCTGTCTAGGTGGATGTCGGTGTAACTTGATGCGGCTAGACGTTTGACTGGCATTGCTGCTTTTTGAAAATCGGTTTATACGAGGCTCGTGATCGAGACCATTGTTTCTCCCTTGATAAACTTGGTTTCAGAACTAGAGGGAGTGTGAGAATCATATCCAAGGCCTGATTTGGTATATAATGACCTTTTATAAGTACACAATTCGCCTGAGTTGAAGACGCCTTCAGGGAGGTTATTTCCTGCGCTGAGTTTTATTTAATCGTGCCCGCTTAGTAAACTCGGCTTTGGCATGAGCAAGTGCGGTGACTTTTCTTTAAGTAAAATATTTAGCTTGGTCTATCTCAAATTTGTATTGACACTTGCACGGTTTTTAAAATCATTGTAGTTGTCTCAACCTTATTTAAATCTAGGTGAGTTTTTGAAATCATTTTTCACCGCCTATTCTCATCTTGCGGTGAGTCTTCTCTCTTTGTCTGACTTGGTGTGCGATTTAAGTGTTTCAAAATCTTTGAATAAGCGATTTACCGATTCATGTAAATCCATATCTTGTGACATGGCTGAGCTATTATTTGAACCGGTAGGTTTAGAGGTTACCTCTTCATCAGCCAAGTTTGCCATCAGGCAATCATACTCCTCGTCTTCATCAGAAAAGAAACCGCCGCTTGATTCGACATGCTCCTGGTCTTCTCCGATGAGAGCTTTTCTTCTGTCTTCCTTTCTGCCCACCTCCTTCTTGGTTTCATCCTTCTTGAGCTCGGGACAATCCATTTGGATGTGTCTTATTTTATGACAGTTGTAGCATTCAACTTTCCAGCTTCCAGCCTTCTGGTTCCTTCTTGGGTTCTCCTTGTAGTTTTTCTTATACTTGGAGTAGTTCTTTCTGAAATTGCTGAACCTTTGCATAATGAACGCCATTTCTTCCTCAAAATCTAGTGGATTTGGAGGTTTCACATCGGATAGGCTCTTAGCAGGGGACTCGGCTGCAAATGCGATTCCCTTCTCTGCAGGCTCAGTTGAGGATGAGCTTGGAAGCTCGAACTCATAAGCCTTTAGATCAGAGAACAGCTCCTGAATCTTTATCTTATTCAGGTCTTTGGATTCTCTCATAGCTACAGCCTTCATGCTCCATTCGGGATTGAGTGATCTGAGGACTGTTGCGATATTTTCTACACGCAAGTGCACGTCATCGTTTACAAGTAATAAAGTGATAAGTAGAGTATCGTTCCCACGAGGATTGAATCTCTAACTACCGACGTTTTCATATCCCAATTTTATTTGAACAATCGAAGTTGGGTTTTTGGATTAATAACTAAAAGAATTACTGAAAGACTAAACAGAAAACGATAGCTTGAATAAAAGGGATCAAATTATAAATAAGTTTAGAGTTCTGAATCCACCTTAATTTATCCGAATTTAATCTTGATTATCCGTAATAAATAATTTTCCCAATTTATTGAAGGCGGAGATTGCTAATATATTCTATCGCCTCTCCCGAGGTCAATAGATTTATCTAACGGCGACTAACGCACTCTATCCCTAGGTGAATTATCTCGTCGCTAGGCAAAAAGCATGAAATCTCCTAAAGGCCACGTAGTTCCTATGAGTATATTCCTATCTCACAGAATAAAACGGTCCTCACCAATAGTTCCTCACCAAATCTCCTCTCCCGATTCGAAGTGAATGATTAAATCAATACAACTATTGGCCAGATAATTGCAAGCATTAAACATAATTGGGAAAACTCAATAAAAAGGTAATAAATTGGATAACCTCAATCAATTCGTCAAAATAAAGGTTTCATCAAAACCCTAGATTAGGGCTTTAGCCTGACATACTAAAAGCGAAAATACGAGAATAAATAAGCGAAAGCATAAAATTCAAACGCAGATGAAGCTCGGATTCCTCCGTTCTTCAGCTTCCGCCTTCTGCCCTTGAATTCCTCTGCTTTCCTCCTCTTCTCTGTCTCCAAGCTTAAGCTCTCTTAGGTTTAGATTCAATGATTCCCCCGCCCCTTAAATTAGGGTCTTAAGCCCTATTTATAGCTCAGCACTTCCATAAATCGCGTCCGTATTAGTTGGTTGGCGGCTTGAAACGGCCCAAAATCCGTGCATACGTACCAAACCCGCTAAGTGTGCCGCGGCTCAGAACTGTGCGCGGCACATCGCCAAAATACGAATACAGGCGTAATTAAATCCTTACGTCGCGGCTCACATGGTGGCATGCCGCGACACAGTCTGACCTACTCGCCCTTGGTGGTGTCTTCCTTTGCCGCGGCTCGGCTTCCTTGTCTGCGGCTCATAGTCGATTTTGCCGTTTCGCCCGTTTTGCATCGTTTAAGCTTAGGACTTCAATTTCCTGTCAATCATACAAAATTAAGGCATTAAAAGCTCATTTAGATGATTTCACACTCCAAAATACTACAAAATAATGATAAATAAGCGTATAAAAATACGCCTAACAAATACCCCAAAACTTAAGCCTTTGCTTGTCCTCAAGCAAAAAGAATTAAAGTCAATAAAAGAATGTCGTGAATCATCGTGCAACTCATAGTGTTCAACCTAATCAATACTATCTGCCATTCTCTCTAAATAATACGAGTGTCATAAAAGCGGTACACTTTTCGAAATAGTGATACCGCAAAGAAATCAAGTTCAGTCCTAATCATTTGTTTATGAAGAAAACTCGGCTCAAAGATCAACAAAACATGAGTCAAATCAACCGTCAATATGAAAGGCTAACATAAACAAGCTAGTTCGTCGCGTTCCACGGTCTAACGGCACAATTTTTCACGAGTCTCATAACAAATAAACCTCGGACGGTATCCCCTTATATAAATATGCTTAAGAATTTGATTCGAGTCGACCACTAGGTTAGGATCTCGGGATGTTTCATCGGGATAATCCTAGGGTGGAACTTCCATTCTCATGTATTAGGAAACCGTTTGACGTAAAAAGACACTCATGGGGCACATGGATGCTTCTAGTTACTAAGTTCCGTCTACGGCGGAGAAACAACTCGAATACCTAATTTCCGCATGTCCGAATCAAGGTTCTTTGTTTTACGCGAGAGTAAACAGTTCACGAATACCCCGGTTACTAGGCTCCTATCATTGGCACATGTGAAATCACTAAATCACTAGTCTAATCGGGTCGTCGTTTTACGCGAGTAAACAACGGGTCACGCGAATACCCCGATTACTAGACTTCCCTTCATAGAACACATTATCTCGACTTTTAGGGAAAAAGCGCCGACTCTAAACTCAATTTAAGTGCCAACACGACTAAAGAAAGCGATCGACTCACTATCCGGAAAATGTAGCCAAACGTATTGATGGGGATTAAAAACAAGTATGTATCGTCTCTTATACGCCAAGTCCTCTACAATCACGAAAAATTTCGGACCTAATTGAATACTAAGTAGAGCGAAATAGCGACTACAACTCGACTAAAACTCGCCCGCTTCTTGGAGAGAAAGACGATGTCGTAACATCAGTATCACACATAATAGAAGCACGAAAATTCACGAATAAAGAAAAACTACGGCAAGCAAGGCTATTAAAAAAATTTTCGCAAAGAAAGAAAAGTGCGACAAAATATAATGTCTGACAAGAAAATAGAGTACAACAATGAATGCGGATCGAATGTAAATCCCCCAAACTTAGGACGTACATTGACCTCAATGGACAAAAATGAAATGCAAGAAAAGTAAAGGTCAAGTACTCCCCTCCCGATCTGCTCGGGAGCCGGTGCGGCATCGTCCGGTGAGGAAGGTGGTGTGGGCGGCCGGGCGGGCGCGATAAATGGCCCGTCGGGATGCATGATGTGGGCCGTCCATGCGGCGAGGTGCTCGATGATAAGCCTCCCTCGCGGCAAGACGCCTCTCCGCTCGTCGGTGCCCGGCGGGCCTGCTCTCTCATCTCGGCTCTGGCGGCGGCAACAACACTCTCCGCGCCGCCCGCTGCTCCTCCCGCATGGCGCCATCCAGCTCTCTCTCTCTCTCCTCATCTCGTCTCTCTCTCTCCTCAACTCCTCTCTCGGCTCCTCTCTCTCTCTCTCTCCTCGGCTCCTCCCTATGCTCTTCTCTCTGTCTCCTCAAATCCTCCCATGACCCATCCAACAGCTCCTCCAACCTCGCTCTGTCAGTGCGGGCGGCCTCCGTGCGTCAACAAAAGCGGCTCGGGGATCCATCATGAGCCTCCTCGAGCAAAAATCCTCGCCCGGCGTGTGCCGGCGCTCCGCCCCACCGCTCAAAGTGCGAGATGATGCGGTGGTCGATCGGGGCTGTGGGGCAAGCATCGGCTCGTCGGCCCGACCACGTCGGCCATTGCCGGCATAGAGCGCATATGAGGGAGGGGTGCTTCAACCCGTCTTGGCCCCCTGGATACTCGGAAGATAGATCGGACGAGAATGGGGCCACATCAAAACGCAGCCGGAGGTGATAGCAAAAGTATCCGGGCGCGGGAGAGAAAAAGCATGCGGATCTGGGAGGTGGGATCAATGCGGGCACAAATAAAGTAAAGCCGGGCTCGCTTGAGCAGTGGTGAGCGCGAGCTCTGAAGTGAAAAGTAGATGAGCTCTGTGCTCGCTTCTCCCGGTCGATGCAGGGCTGCAATCGTCTCAAGCGGGGCCTCCTTAGTGAGGCCGGTCATCACGCGGTCATAGGTGTCTCGTCCCACCGGAAACCCAAAAAGCCTCCGAATAGCGGTCGGGAGAAATCAACTGTGACCCCTCGGACGTCGACACGAGTCGAGACTCTAGAGATGGCAACGTATGCCTGCCGGATGTGCTTGACAGAGCGGCGGCATAAAACTCCTGGACGATCGAAATGACTGCTGGCTCAGGAGGTGCGGTAAATCTAGCCCATCCCATCTCGTCAATCATCATGAGCAACTCCCCGTCCTGAGGAGCTGGAGTAAAACCTCTCTCGGGAATAAGTGGACGCGGACGGATCTTTTCGTTGAATATCTTGTGGATCTCGGGGTCCGAAAATTGGTGCCCCTCCGCCTCGGCCCGACCCCGAGAGGTCTCCCCTCGCGTAGGGGATGACTCGGTCCTAGCACGCTTGGTCAACTTCTTCGTGCGCGCCATAATCAATCCTGAGAAGTACAACACGAGGGTTTATTTACGCAACAATAGTAACGATGGTATATGCGTGGCTAAAGACATCAAACCAGAAATTCCAAAATTAAGACACTAGCGCATACGAGAGAGAAAGATGAATTTGGACTTAAACATCTCAACTGGATGTACGGGTTGGGCTTGCTGTAGATTGAAAACGTATACGTTGCACGAAACTTCAAAACAATTGCTTTTTCAAAGAAAATTTTCATTTGGGCAATTTATCAGACACCTTGAGGGTGCATGTTTACTTGAAGAATAAACATAGTTCTAGCTCGATTCAGCCCCCAAAAACAGAAATGCAATTCAATTAGCAACAACTCAACACATTCAACTCATTTATGTTCCAATTTAATCAAGAAACTTCGATGAAACTACCCTGTTATTCTCTAACAATCACAAAACTATATGAAGAAAAATAAACATGTTCCAATCATTTAAAGCATAGACACTTCCATATATCAACCATAGGCAAATAAGAATTCAAGATTCAAACGTACCTTTTTGAAGATTTCAAGAAAAATCGCAGGAAAAAATTTGAAGAATCGCTTCGGCCGGTTCGCGCTGGGGAGGGAAGGCAAGGAAATAAGAAAGCTTACCTGGAAATGCCGGCCGAATGCTCGTTATATGCTACCTGGCCTTTCAAATTCCGCATAGTGTGCCGCGGCTCACAATAACTGTGCCGCGGCACAAGGTACAGTCCCTTTTACCTGTGTCTCGTTTTGTCGTGTGCCGCGGCTTAAATTCCGTGTGCCGCGGCTCATTGCTCAAGTGTGCCGCGGCTCATTTATGCCGTGCCGCGGCACAAAGTCCAGTCGGTTTTGCCTTCCCTGGCGAATGATGTGTGCCGCGGCTCACAATAAGCGTGCCGCGGCTCATACTCGATTTCTCCCCAGGACTTTCTGCATAGAATTTTGAAAAGAAGACGTTAAAAACGAGAGGAAGAAGCGAGATAGAAGCGCAAAAATGATGAAAACTAAGAATCACGAACAACAAGAAACATAAACAAATGCACAAATCTACAACTACGAGCTCGGGTTGCCTCCCGAGAAGCGCTAAGTTTATAGTCTTGATAGGACCTATTGAACACGTTAGTTCGCACGCAAACTCCATTTGGCTTCGCCCGTTTATCGAACCATTTATATTTTGGTTAAAATTATGACCATTGGTCATCAGCGGTTCGATTCTCGGTTCGGTAATCAAATGTTGTTTGCGAAGAGGTTTCGACTTGAAAAACTTCCCGAAACACCCGGTTTCTCCATGACTAATTTTTCTCTTGGCTTTCGGCTCACTCTCCTCCTTTGCCAACGAACTCACATTGCAGTGATTTTCCTCATGCTCGAGGAATGCCACTCGTTCAACATCCTTCTTAAAACTTGGGCCATTCAACACAAAATCTGAATTTTTCCACCGACGATGTTTTCGGTGCTTTCCTCTTTCAACAACATCCACGCTTTCAATTTGAGACTCTTTATCAGCACTTAGGGACATGGGAGCGATTTGAACACTTGAAAAGTGACTTGCTCGTCTTGGACCCTCAGAGTTAACTCCCCCTTTTCCACGTCTATAAGGGTGCGGCCCGTAGCTAGAAATGGTCGTCCCAAGATGATCGGAATATTTTCATCTTCCTCCATGTCTAGTACGATGAAATCAGCCGGAAAGATGAACTTATCGACTTTAACTAAAACATCCTCGATCACTCCCCTCGGATACTTTATCGATCGATCGCCAATTGTAAGGAGGCGTGGTTGGCTTGGCTTCCCCAATATTCACGGAAAATCGATAGAGGCATGAGGTTGATACTTGCACCAAGATCGCATAGTGCCTTATCAAACGAAAGATTCCCCATGGTGCACGGTATGTTGAAGCTTCCCGGATCTTTCAACTTAGGTGGGAGCTTCTTTTGAAGAATTGCACTGCACTCCTCTGTCAAGGCAACCGTTTCAAACTCTTCAAGTTTTCTCTTCTTAGATAGTATCTCTTTCATGAACTTGACATAACTCGGCATCTGCTCCAATGCTTCGGCGAACGGAATATTTATGTGAAGCTTTTTGAACACCTCAAGGAACTTAGAAAATTGTTTGTCCGCCCTTCTTTGCTGTAGTCTCTGCGGAAACGGAACGGGGGGAACACATGTCTTTGAGTTATCCGGCTGAACTTCCTTCGACTCCTCTAGCTTTAATTCCATCTCTTCCTCAATCACCTTCTTCTCTTTACCCAGCTCGGGCTGATCTAGCACATCTCTCCCGCTTCTCAAGCTAATTGCATTTAAACTTTCTCGAGGATTTGTCTCTGTGGTACTCGGCAATGCTCCCTCCGGACGAGCTGTCAATACATTAGCGATTTGGCCCAGCTGGACCTCTAAATTCCGAATGGAAGCAGAATGATTTTGTAACGTAGCTTCCGTCCGAGTCATAAATTGACTCGTATTTGCCGTAATTTTGCAAGCGCTTCCTCGAGAGACACTTTAGGAGCGGAAGGGGGCTGCGTTGATTCCGAGTGAAAGGGGCTGGTGTGCGTTACGTCCGTTTCTCCATGAAAAGTTGGGGTGATTGCGCCACCGGATTATAAGTATTGAGTACGGGTTATTCGGTCGATTCCCATTTCCTACGAATTGAGCTTGCTCCATCTGATGTTGCTCGAACGGATTTCCAAATTGACATTCCGCACTCGGGTGTGATCCGTTACACCAATTACACGTCTCAATAGTAACGGGGGCTGGTGCATGCGAAAAGTTCTGGAGCTGTTGTGTCAAAGCGGCGACTTGAACTGACAAGGTGGAAATCGGATCATTGCTCGAAACTTCCATTACCCTCTTCGGTGTCAATCTTTCTGCTGGCCATTGGTATGCGTTTTCGGCCATATCCTCCAAAAGCACGTGAGCCTCGGCCATAGATTTTCCCATGAATGTCCCTCCGGAGGCTGCATCGACAAGAGTGCGTGTAGAAGCACTCAAACCACCATAAAACGTATGCGGTGAAGCCAATCGGGAATGCCGTGATGAGGGCATCTTCGAAGCAATTCTTTATATCGCTCCCACGCCTCGTGGAGCGATTCCATATCGAACTGGGCAAAAGTAGTTATCTCATTTCTCAACCGCGCCGTCTTAGCTGGTGGGAAAAATTTTGCAAGGAAGGCTTGCACTAACCTCTCCCATGTTGTAATCGACCCCGGCGGTAAGGAATTTAACCAAAACTTTGCTTTATCCCTCAAAGAAAAAGGGAAAAGCCTCAATCGGATGGCATCGTCGGTGACACCATTTGTTTTAAATGTGTCACATATCTCAAGGAACGAAGCAATGTGGGCATTCGGGTCATCCTTCGGCAATCCACAGAAAGGGCTCGCCTGTACCATCTGAATAATGGCGGGCTTGATTTCAAAATTATTAGCTTGGACGGTGGGACGCCGAATTCCCGAAAAATTTGCGTTGGCTTGCGGCATGGCATAATCTCGAAGAGCGAGTTCCGGTTGAACTTGCCGCACTTGGTTGTCTCCTCCTTGGATTTCAATATTTTCGGCCATCTTGACCGTAAATCTGCAACTCTCTTTTTCCTTTTTATTCCTTCTTAGAGTGCGCTCGAGCTCGGTGTCCAAAGGTAGTAAGCCTTCGTTACGAGTCTTCTCATGCACTACGAAAGGTCTGAAAGGAAAACGAATAAACAAAATTAAATACACAAAAATAAAAATAAAACGTTCAAATTAAGACTGGAAATACTTAAGTCGATATTAGAAAAAATTCAATCCCGACAACGGCGCCAAAAACTTGTTGCGATATTTCCTACACGCAAGTGCACGTCATCGTTTACAAGTAATAAAGTGATAAGTAGAGTATCGTTCCCACGAGGATTGAATCTCTAACTACCGACGTTTTCGTATCCCAATTTTATTTGAACAATCGAAGTTGGGTTTTTGGATTAATAACTAAAAGAATTCTTGAAAGACTAAGCAACGATAGCTTGAATAAAAGGGATCAAATTATAAATAAGTCTAGAGTTACGAATCCACCTTAATTTATCCGAATTTAATCTTGATTATCCGTAATAAATAATTTTCCCAATTTATTGAAGGCGGAGATTGCTAATATATTCTATCGCCTCTCCCGAGGTCAATAGATTTATCTAACGGCGACTAACGCACTCTATCCCTAGGTGAATTATCTCGTCGCTAGGCAAAAAGCATGAAATCTCCTAAAGGCCACGTAGTTCCTATGAGTATATTCCTATCTCACAGAATAAAACGGTCCTCACCAATAGTTCCTCACCAAATCTCCTCTCCCGATTCGAAGTGAATGATTAAATCAATACAACTATTGGCCAGATAATTGCAAGCATTAAACATAATTGGGAAAACTCAATAAAAAGGTAATAAATTGGATAACCTCAATCAATTCGTCAAAATAAAGGTTTCATCAAAACCCTAGATTAGGGCTTTAGCTTGACATACTAAAAACTGAAAATACAGAATAAATAAACGAAAGCATAAAATTCAAACGCAGATGAAGCTCGGATTCCTCCGTTCTTCAGCTTCCGCCTTCTGCCCTTGAATTCCTCTGCTTTCCTCCTCTTCTCTGTCTCCCAGCTTAAGCTCTCTTAGGTTTAGATTCAATGATTCCCCCGCCCCTTAAATTAGGGTCTTAAGCCCTATTTATAGCTCAGCACTTCCATAAATCGCGTCCGTATTAGTTGGTTGAAAACTGGCTTCGAAACGGCCCAAAATCCGTGCATACGTACCAAACCCGCTAAGTGTGCCGCGGCTCACTGAACCTGTGCCGCGGCACATCGCCAAAATCTGAATACCTGGGCGTAATTAAATCCTTCTGTGCCGCGGCTCACATGGGCTGTGCCGCGGCACAGAGTCTGACTACTACGCCCTTGGTGGTGTCTTCCTTTGCCGCGGCTCGGCTTCCTTGTCCGCGGCTCATAGTCGATTTTGCCGTTTTCGCCCGTTTTGCATCGTTTAAGCTTCCGGACTTCAATTTCCTGTCAATCATACAAAATTAAGGCATTAAAAGCTCATTTAGATGATTTCACACTCCAAAATACTACAAAATAATGATAAATAAGCGTATAAAAATACGCCTAACAAGGACCTTGAGTGCCATTTCCCTGTTGCCATAAGTTTTGCCCAGGGAGTTGATTTCATTGATAATTTCAGTGAACCTTGTGTCCACTTGGTCTATTGATTCACCATTCTTCATTTTAAAGTTGTCAAACTTTTGGATAGCTATTGACAACTTGTTTTCCTTGATCAGCTCCGTTCCTTCACACATTAGAGCTAATGTGTCCCAAATCTCTTTGGCATTCTTACAATTTTTGATCTTGACCATTGTGGATTTGTCAAGAGTTTGGTATAGCACATCTCTGGCCCTGTTGTCAAGATTGTCCAGCTTTCTCTCTTCGGGGGTCAGCTCCGTTCTCTTCTTAGGGATCTTTTCGGGCCTCCCAGCTGCGATCTCCTCGGCTGTGTTGTCCTTCTCGAAAATGAATGGACCGTCTTCAATGATGCACCACATGTCGTCATGGATTGAAGATAAATGTGCTCGCATTCTTATCTTCCAGAGATCATACTCGTCAGCGAAAAGACAGGAGTCTAGAGTGCATGTGTTCCATTATAACGTGAGAGATAAGATATATATCTAGTATAGATGCGGTTCGTGAGAAAAAATGAACCAACCTCTACGATACCACTTGTAGGTCACAAGTCGTCCAGGAACAAGTCTAGAGGGGGTGAATAGACTTGTTGAAACTCTTGAACTCTTTTTCCGAAGAGTGAGTTTCTTGGTGATAATCAAACAAATGACTTGGAGTCGTTTGTTCTTGGATAAGTGCGGAAGTCGGCTAATGACGAATATAAATTAATCTTAATGAAACACTTAACAATGTATGCGGTAGTTAGAGTATGATGCGGTAAAACGATAAATAACACAGGCAGTTATAGTGGTCTCGGAGGTGGGGTAATCCTCTACTAATCCACTTTTCTCCAAAGCAGTTGGAGATGAATTCACTATAATTTTCAACCAGTGATAAAGATTACGGTGATTCACAACACACTACAATGACTTCCAACCGGTGGAATTCCGTGCCGTTGTACACACACTTGATCGCCTTGCACCTCTTGATCCTCGATCCTCGGATGCCTTTACACCGCTACTTCAACCAAAGAAGTACCCGTACTCAAGATTTAAAGACAAGAGTGTTTGTCTTCTCCAACTTAAGAGCTTCCTTGAATATGAACTTTTTGGATCTGCTCTTTTTCTCGATGCTATTTGATTGCTTGAGATTGCTTTGTTTGCTTTGATCGCTAGAGTATATGTTCGCACCGGTAGTTGCTCGATTTCAAATCTTCGGATATATATAGATCACGATCTCTCGAGCTTCTTCCTTGTAGCCGTTGCAAATCTTTGAACAAATCCGTCCATTGAGAGAGACTTCATTGTTTAATCTTTTCGAACGTTGCAAGGTTTGGATTCCCATTATTTAATTTTATCTTCCGATTGTTGTGAGGACTTACGCATGTGAGCGCCGAATCTTTTGAATATAAAAGGATTAAAGTCTTCACGGTGGGTCGGGATGATTTAATTAAATCATATCTCTTGCGGGAATCACTCCAATTTGTCTCTTCACGTTGCATGTGAGCTTTCCGTAATATTTGACTTTTCAAAGCATCTTGACGTGGATTTGGAGTACTAGGTTTGTAGTTGAGTAGGTGATGTGCACTTACATCTCTGCAGTAGGTTCTCTCATTGCTCACCGTTTGAGACTTGTCCGATCAGTGACTTCCCGAGGTACCTCACTGATCTGGTCAAACTTCTCTGATAAATTTTAGTTGACCAGGGCTACTCTGATTTGAAGTCGGCTGTACTTCTCTGATGGACTAGGCTGTACTTTAGTACTTAGCCGATTTCCAGCCTAGCTAACTTTGGCCTATAGAAGATACTCATTTGGTTCTTCTTTACATTTCGCCAATTTTTATACTTAACATATTTTGGCCTATGGAAGATACTCATTTGGTTCTTCCTTACATTTTGCCAAGTAATAAACATTTGATTTTAAATTAATGACATCATCAAAATCTAACAAGTATTCCTAACAATACGGACTCGTGTCATTTGTTGGAGTATTCCCATTCTTGCCATTTTCGAGGCAAGCATCATATGTCGAGTTCGATTTATATTGAAACTTTGATCATGCTTGTGGTTTTGTTCATGTTGTTGAATATGAGATGTATTCCTGAAATTTCTCGTTGTATTCGTTGTTATTTGTTGGTATTGATGAACATAGTGAAATGCATATATGTATGCATAATTGATTGATTTATGGAATAAATGATCCGAGGGGATCATGAGGATCTATGCTGAGGGCGCGGGATCGAATGTCCACCGTGCGTTGGTCTGACGGGATCATCATGGGGATCTATGCTGAGGGTGCTGGATCGCTGGACGGGTTTTCCACCATGCGTTGGTCCGACGGGATCATCATGGGGATCTATACCAACGGCGCTGGATCGCTGGATTACCCTCTACTGTGTTGATGGAATCGTGAGGATTCGCATCGTTGGATTCCGATGACGGAAGTCCGTTTTGCATGTTTTATGATGCACTGATGATTTATGATGATACTTGTACTAGCATTGTTTTGCTAACCCCTTCAGGGGTGGACATTGTTTTGATGTTCAGGTAGCCGAGGAGCGGGGAGGCAGCCACAGTATCGGCATGACGATGAAATGGCTCAGTGATGTGGTTGATGTTTATTGTTATTGTGATTTGTCTTCTTGGTTCATTTAGTACTCGAGTACGTCTGTTTTAATAATGTCATTTCGATATGGTTGTATAAGTTAATTCATTTGATCGGATGAATCAATCTGTATTTGAACTTCAGTTGTATGATTGGATTATATTTACACTCCTTTTAAAATTAGCCTTGTAAATCCTTACCCAAAAGGGTTTACGGCGCTGTAATTATTCTGAATATCTCGGGGTGTTACAGGTCTGGGTTGGGCTACCTGGGTTAGCCGCGGTCCGATAAAATTTTAAAATCGCGAAATTTAACATCGGTTGTCCCATAACCGATGTTAAATATCGCGATATTAAAATTAACATCGGTTATTAGAAACCGATGTTAATTTTAACATCGCGACATTTAACATCGGTTCCAAAACCGATGTTAAATGTTTGTTTTGTAGTAGTGTGCACTTGCGATAGTTACACAAAAGACATGTCAAGTTTTTGGCGCCGTTGCCGGGGAAGTATAAGTGTTATTTTTGAAATATTACATTATAAACTGTTTTTATAAATACAACTTTTTCTTTGTTTTAGATTCTCTTGTCTATGCGAAGGACGTACAATCGCGATTTAGTTTCACTAGATTCCGAGATTGAAGCCACATTCAGAAAAAGGCGAAGAGAACAAAAAACAAGCATTATTTCTTCACCATCAATGGCAGACGAACCAAACCCACGTCTCCCCCAAGGAAATGATAACGAAAGAATTCCTCCGGTAGGGGGAATACCTAATGTTCAAAACATTCAACATCAACATCCTATTGTGCCGGAAATAGATGAAGACAACATGCTATTTGGGGAATTCATGAACTCCCCATCTTTGAGCGTGCAATCAAGTATGATCTATCCACCATTTGGAGTGGGCAATTTTCAAATTCGCCCCGATGTCATCAATCTATTCTCCAACAACAACTCATTCTATGGAGTAACCGACGAGAATCCATATCTCCATATTAACCATTTTGTGGAGATTTGTGGAAATTTCAAATATCCAAATGTAAATGACGAGGCGATCAAAATGAGACTTTTCGTGCACACTTTAAAGGACAGAGCAAGAGAGTGGATAGATACTTTGCCACCACGAAGCATAACAAATGGGCCCGAATTTGTTCAAAAATTCACCACTAAATACTTTCCACCAATAAAAGTGGCGAAACTCAAATACGAAATCTCTACATTTCGTCAACAAGATTCATAGTCATTTCACGAAGCATGGGAGAGATACAAAGATATGCTACGAAAATGTCCTAACCATGGTTTCAATTTGGGAGCACAAGTCAATTACTTCTATTGTGGAATTTTACCTACATGCCAAGCCGATGTCGATTCATCATCAAATGGCTCACTTGGAAACAAAACTATGAAAGAGGCTTATATATCATTTTGAGGTTATAAGTGAACAAAGTGCAAGATGGCCAGACAGAAATATCCAAAAGAAACCAAATGGTGTTTTTGAAGTGGATTGTTATTCACTTATGTTGGCAAAAATTGAAGCTTTATCAAAGAAAGTCGAGGACATGTCTTTTTCAACTCCTCAATCTGTGAAGACGGTGCAAACTCCACAAGTTTCAGCTTTTTCATGTGAAATTTGTGGAGCAACTCACAACAGCACTATCTGCCCCTTAGTGCAACAGGAGCAGTCACCACCACCACCAGAACAAGTGGCGTATGCTCAGAATTTCCAAAGGCAAGCATACAATCCTTACGGGCCAACATACAATCCAGGGTGCAAAAATCATCCAAAATTTTCTTATGCAAACAATAACAATGTATTGAATCCAACGCATCAAGAAAAGAAGCCCGGGTGGGAAGAAGCAATCACGAAGCTAGCTGAACAACAACTGAAGTATCAACAACGCAATGATGCTTCAATTAAAAATCTGGAGACACAAGTTGGCCAAATGGCCAAAATACTTTCAGAAAGATCTTATGGCATGTTACCTTGCAATACTGAGGTAAACCCAGGGAAAATGTCCAATCTATCACAACAAGAAGTGGAGTGCAGTTGTCCGAAATTTCTGTGGAAAATCAACTGGAAAAACAAAAAATAAACAAAATCGAGAATCAGAAAAAGAATCTGAATCAGGACCTTCATCTCAAAAAGGTCCAGTTGCTGAAAAATCTTATATTCCACCTATCCCATTTCCTCAACGGTTGAAGAATCACAAGCTCGATGCTCAATTTGGGAAATTCTTGGAAATTTTCAAAAAGCTACACATCAACATACCTTTTTCCGATGCTCTAGCACAAATGCCAAGCTATGCCAAATTTATGAAAGATATTCTTTCCAACAAACGAAGGTTTGAAGAATATGAAACTGTCATGCTAACAGAGGAATGTAGCGCAATACTACAAAAGAAGTTGCCACCCAAGCTAAAAGATCCGGGAACTTTCACAATCCCGTGTACAATTGGTGAAGTGAATTTTGGCAAAGCTCTTTGTGATTAAGGGGCAAGTATCAACTTGATGCCCCTGTCAATTTTCAACAAACTGAATTTTGGAGAAGCAAAAGCAACAACAGTTCACTACAATTAGCTGATCGGTCAATCAAATATCCACGTGGGATAATAGAAGATGTGCTCGTCAAGGTTGATAAATTCATATTTCCAGTGGATTTTATCATCCTTGACATGCAAGAAGATCAGGATATTCCCATTATTTTGGGACGACCACTTCTCGCAACCGGACGTGCTCTTATTGACGTCTATGAAGGAAAGCTAATTCTCAGAATGGAAGACGAACATGTCATCTTCGATGTCCTAAAAACTTTGAATCATCCCTCCACAAATGATTATTGTCTAAGAATAGACACAATTGAAGCCATGGTAAACAAGTCTTTGGAGAAGATTTTATCTAAAGATCATCTTGAGACATGTATAGCAAATTCTCTAACCAGCATGGAAGAAGAATATCACTTGGCCGAAACAGTTAACTATCTAGAAGCACTACCACCCTTAAGAAGGCATTCACATTTTGAAGAGTTGGGGACAAGCTCCGCTAAACCCCTCCCTTCTTTACAAGAAGCTCCAATACTTGATCTCAAACCTCTACCCACACATTTTAGATACGCTTACTTGGGCATTTCCTCTACACTTCCGATCATCATATATAACATATTGACCGAACTTGAAGAAGGGAAATTACTAAGGGTATTGAGGAATCACTAAAGAGCAATTGGATGGACTATTGCGGACATTAGAGGAATAAGCCCCTATATATGCACACACAAAATTTTGATGGAAGATGACTGCAAACCTTCAATTGAGCATCAATGACGTTTGAATCCAAACATGAAGGAAATCGTGAAAGCAGAGATTCTTAAATTACTTGACGCAGGAATCATTTATCCAATCTCAAATAGTCCATGGGTGAGCCCTGTACATATGGTGTCTAAAAAGAGTGGAATAACAATCATAGAGAACGAGCACAATGAACTTATACCGACACGACCCATAACAGGATGGAGAATGTGCATTGATTACAGGAAGCTTAACAAGACGACCAGAAAAGATCATTTTCCACTCCCATTTATTGATCAAATGCTCGATAGATTGGCGGGACATTCTTACTACTGTTTTCTCGATGGCTATTCAGGGTACAACCAAATCGTCATAGCCTCAGAAAACCAAGAGAAAACAACATTCACATGCCCTTACGGAACATTTGCCTATAGAAGAATCTTATTCGGATTGTGCAATGCTCCAGCCACATTTCAGAGATGCATGATGTCAATATTCTCAGACATGGTTGAAAAATTCATTGAAGTTTTCATGGACGATTTCTCGGTTTATGGAGATACATTTGATAAATGCCTAAATCACTTAGGCATGGTCTTGGAAAGATGTGAAGACACAAATCTAGTTCTCAATTGGGAGAAATGTCACTTCATGGTCCAGGAAGGAATCGTACTTGGCCATAGAACCTCACAAGATGGAATTGAAGTCGATAAGGCAAAGATCCAAGTGATTGCAAAACTTCTTCCACCAATTTCGGTGAAAGGAGTAAGGAGTTTTCTCGGGCATGCAGGATTCTATCGGAGGTTCATAAAAGATTTCTCAAAAATAGCAAAACCTCTATGCTCTTTGCTTGAGAAAGATACACCAATCCTTTTCACAAATGAATGCCACGTGGCCTTTGCAACTTTGAAGTATAAGCTTACATTATCTCCAATCATCATTTCTCCAGATTGGACTATCCCCTTCATTCTGATGTACGATGCAAGTGATTATGCTGTGGGGGACGTGCTGGGCCAGAAGAAGGACAAAATGATGCAAGTGATCCATTATGCTAGCCGGACTATGAATGATGCACAGCTAAACTACACAACAACTGAAAAAGAGATGCTTGCAGTGGTTTATGCCTTTGATAAATTTCGATCCTACTTATTGGGATTGAAAGTAATTGTCTACACTGATCATTCAGCTTTGAAATATTTAATGAAAAAGCAAGATGCTAAGTCAAATCTAATCCGATGAGTCCTACTTATGCAAGAGTTCAACATCGAAATCCGAGACAGAAAGGGAACAGAGAACCAAGTGGCGGATCATCTCTCACGACTAGACCAAAACAATGCTCAAGAGAAGGAAATAAATGAAGTATTTCCGGATGAACAACTGTTCCAAATCTCTAATGTGCAGGAAAAACAAAATGCACCATGGTATGCAGACATCGTCAATTTCCTTGTAAGTGGAATAATTCACCCAAATTTTTCCCATCATCAAAAGAAAAAATTATTCTCCGAGTTGAAATACTATTACTGGGAAGATCCTCTATTGTTCAGACGAGGCCCTGATCAAATCATCCGGAGATGCATACCGAAAGAAGAAATGGAGAAGGTATTGGAAAGATGTCATTCCTCTCACTATGGAGGACATTTTGGGGCTTCAAAAACAGCATAAAAAATTCTTGAAGCAGGATTCTATTGGCCCACTCTGTTCAAAGATGCACATACACTTGTCTCTAAGTGTGACCGGTGCCAAAGACATGGAAACATGTCAAAAAGAAATGAAATGCCAATGAATTTCATCCTTGAAGTTGAAATCTTCGACGTTTGGGGAATTGATTTCATGGGACCCTTTCCATCATCGTTCTCTAATGAATACATCCTTGTAGCTGTGGACTACGTATCTAAATGGGTGGAGGTTGTTGCATTACCAACAAACGAAGCTAGAGTCGTGATAAATTTTCTAAAGAAAAATATATTCACTCGCTTCGGAACTCCGAGAGTTATTATCAGTGATGGCGGATCTCATTTCTGCAATCACCAGGTTAAGGCTCTACTGACCAAATTTGGAGTAAAAGACTGTGTCGCTACCTCTTATCACCCACAAACCAGTGGACAAGTCGAGGTCTCCAATCGTAAACTGAAACATATACTAGAGATGATAGTCGACTCATCTCGGAAAGATTGGTCGAAAAAGCTGGATGATGCGCTCTGGGATTACAGAACATCTTATAAGACACCGATAGGCATGTCTCCATTTCGTTTGATTTTTGGAAAAGCCTGTCACCTGCCAGTAGAACTTGAACATCGAGCCTTTTGGGCTATAAAAAAATTAAACTTTGATGAGCAAATACCGGGAAGAAAAGGTTATCATAGATTAAATGAGTTGGATGAAATCCGACTCGACTCATATGAAAATGCCAAAATCTACAAAGAAAAAACAAAAAGATGGCATGACAACCGAATTCTGAGAAGAGATTTTAAAGCAGAAGACCAAGTTCTCCTTTTTTAATGCACGACTGCGTCTGTTTCCAGGTAAGCTGCGATCACGGTGGACGGGCCCATACACAATCAAAGAGGTGTTTTCTCATGGAGCTGTGGAGATTTATAATACAACCGATGGGAGTTTCAAAGTAAATGGCCAACGGTTAAAGCCATATCTGGGAGGAGAATTCTCGACAGCTAAGTCAATCATAACACTGGAAATACCAAATTGATCAGACGAGAAGTCAAGCTAAGGACGTTAAACAAAGCGCTTATTGGGAGGCAACCCAATTTCTTTTATTTTCGCAAAATAAGTTTGGGGGTAACTGTTGCGATATTTCCTACACGCAAGTGCACGTCATCGTTTACAAGTAATAAAGTGATAAGTAGAGTATCGTTCTCACGAGGATTGAATCTCTAACTACCGATGTTTTCGTATTCCAATTTTATTTGAACAATCGAAGTTGGGTTTTGTGATTAATAACTAAAAGAATTTCTAAAATACTAAGCAGTAGAAAACAATATCTTGGATTAAAGGAAATCAAATGGTGAATAAGTCTAGGGTTCTGAATCCACCTTAATTTATCCGAATTTAATCTCGATTATCCGTAATAAATAATTTTCCCAATTTATTGAAGGCGGAGATTGCTAATATATTCTACCGCCTCTCCCGAGGTCAATAGATTTATCTAACGGCGACTAACGCACTCTATCCCTAGGTGAATTATCTCGTCGATAGGCAAAAAGCATGAAATCTCCTAAAGGCCACGTAGTTCCTATGAGTATATTCCTTATCTCACAGAATAAAACGGTCCTCACCAATAGTTCCTCACCAAATCTCCTCTCCCGATTCGAAGTGAATGATTAAATCAATACAACTATTGGCCAGATAATTGCAAGCATTAAACATAATTGGGAAAACTCAATAAAAGGTAATAAATTGGATAATCTCAATCAATTCGTCAAAACAAAGGTTTCATCAAAACCCTAGATTAGGGCTTTAGCCTGACATACTAAAAACTGAAAATACAGAATAAATAAACGAAAGCATAAAATTCAAACGCAGATGAAGCCCGGATTCCTCCGTTCTTCAGCTCCCGCCTTCTGCCCTTGAATTCTTCTGCTTTACTCCTCTTCTGCCGTCTCCAAGCTTAAGCTCTCCAAGGTATTAGATTCAATGATTCCAAGATAATTAAATTAGGGTCTTAAACCCTATTTATAGCTCAGCACATCAGTAAAACGCGTCCGTATCAATCGGTCGAAAACTGGCTTTGAAACGGCCCAAAAATCCGCGCAGACGTATAAAACCCGCTAAGTGTGCCGCGGCTCACTGAACCTGCGCCGCGGCACATCACAAAAAGCTGAATGCCTGGGCGTTAAATAATTCTTCTGTGCCGCGGCTCACTGGCCGTGCCGCGCACGCAGTCTGCCTTACTCGCCCTTGGTGGTGTCTTCTGTGCCGCGGCTCGATTCCTTGTGCCGCGGCTCGAGTCGAGCTTTTGCCGTCTTCGCCCGTTTTGCCTCGTTTTAGCTTCCGGACTTCAATTTCCTGTCAATCATACAAAATCAAGGCATTAAAAGCTCATTTAGATGATTTCACTCACCAAAACACTACAAAAATAATGATAAATAAGCGTATAAAAATACGCCTAACAAATACCCCCAAACTTAAGCCTTTGCTTGTCCTCAAGCAAAAAGAATTAAATTCAATAAAAGAATGTCGTGAACAATCGTGCAACTCATAGTGTTCAACCTAATCAATACTATCCTGCCATTCTCTCTAAATAATACGAGTGTCATAAAAGCGAGCTGCACTCAGAATAATTGATTCCGCAAAGTAATCAAGTTCAGTCCTAATCATTCGTTCATGAAGAAAACTCAGCTCAAATATTAACAAAACATGAGTCAAATCGACCGTCAATATGAAAGGCTAACATAAACAAGCTAGTTCGTCGCGTTCCACAGTCTAAAGGCACAATTTTCACGAGTCTCATAACAAATAAATCTCGGACAGTATCCCCTTATATATATATGCTCAAGAATTTGATTCGAGTTGACCACTAGGTTAGGATCTCGGGATGTTTCATCGGGATAATCCTAGGGTGGAACTTCCATTCTCATGTATTAGGAAACCGTTTGACGTAAAAGACACTCATGGGGCACATGGATGCTTCTACTTACTAAGTTCCCGTCTACAGCGGAGAAACAACTCGAATATATAATTTCCGCATGTCCGAATCAAGGTTGCCGTTTTACGCGAGGGTAAACAGCGGGTCACGCGAATGCCCCCGGTTACTAGGCTCCCTATCATTGGCACATGTGAAATATCTAAATCACTAGTCTAATCAGGGTCGTCGTTTTACGCGAGAGTAAACAACGGGTCACGCGAATGCCCCCGGTTACTAAACTTCCCTTCATAGAACACATTATCTCGACTTTTAGGGAAAAACTGACCGACTCTAAACTCCATCTAAGTGCCAACACGACTAAAGAAACAGTACGACTCACTATCCGGAAAATGTAGCCAAACGTATTGATGGGGATTTAAAAAAACAAGTATGTATCGTCTCTTATCTGCCAAGACCTCTACAATCACGAAAAAATTTCGGACCTAATTGAATACTAAGCAGAACAGAAATAACTGACTACAACTCGGCTAAAACTCGACCGTTTCTTCAAAGAGAAAAACAGTGTCGTAACATCAGTATCACACAAATAGAAGCACGAAAATTCACGAATAAAGAAAAACTACGGCAAGCAAGGCTATCTAAAAAAAAATTTCGCAAAGAAAAGAAAAGTGCAACAAAATATAATGTACAGCAAGAAAATAGAGTACAACAATGAATGTAGACTGAATGTAAATCCCCCCCCCCCCAAACTTAGGACGTACATTGACCTCAATGGACAAAAATGATATGCAAGAAAAGTAAAAAGGTCAAGTACTCCCCTCCAGTCTGCTCAGGAGCTGGTGCCGGCATCGTCCGGTGAGGAGGGTGGTGTGGCTGACCGGGCGGGCGCAGTAAATGGCCCGTCGGGATGCATGATGTGGGCCGTCCATGCGGCGAGGTGCTCCTGATGATAAGCATCCCTCGCAGCAAGACGCCTCGCCGCTCGTCGGCTGGCCCGGCGGGCCTGCTCTCTCATCTCGGCTCTGGCGGCAGCAACAACACTCTCCCGCGCCGCCCGCTGCTCCTCCCGCATGGCAGCCATCCAGCTCTCTCTCTCTCTCCTCATCTCATCTCGCTCTCTCCTCAAAACCTCCCTCAGCTCCTCTCTCTCTCTCCTCAGCTCCTCCCGCAGCCCATCAAACAGCTCCTCCAACCTCGCTCTGTCGGGCTGCGGGCCGGCCTCTCCGTGCGTCAACAAAAGCGGCTCGGGGGATCCCTCGTGAGCCTCCTCTAGCAAAAATCCTCTCCCCCGAGCGTGTGCCGGCGCTCCGCCCCACTGGTCAAAGTGCGATATGATGCGGTGGTCGATCGGGGCCTGTGGGGCAAGCATCGGCTCGTCGACTGACCACGTCAGCCCCGACTGCCGGCATAAAGCGCAGATGAGGGAGGGGTGCTTCAACCCCGTCTTGGCCCCCCTGGATACTCTGGAAGATAGATCGGACCAGAATGGGGGCCACATCGAACCGCAGCCCGGAGGTGATAGCAAAAAGTATCCGGGCGCGGGAGAGAAAAACTGTACGGATCTGGGAGGTGGGGTCAATGCGTGCGCAAATAAAGTAAAGCCAGGCTCGCCCGAGCCGGCTGAGGCGCGAGCTCCTGAAGTGAAAAGTGGATGAGCTCTGTGCTCGCTGCTCGCAATCGGTACCGGCCGTGCAATCGTCTCAAGCGGGCCTCCTTAGTGAGGCCGATCATCACGCTGTCATATCTTTGTCTCGTCAACCGCCGAAACCCAAAAAGCCTCCGAATAGCAATGGGGAGAAATCAATCGTGACCCTGACGTCAACCCGAGTCCGAGACTCTAAAGACGGCAACGTATGCCTGCCGGATATGCTTGACAGAAGGCCGCGTAAAACTCTGGACGATCGAAATAACCGCTCGGGAGGTGCGGTAAATCTGGCCCATCCCATCTCGTCAATCATCGTGAGCAATTCCCCGTCCTGAGGAGCTGGAGTAAAACCTCTCTCGGGAATAAGTGGTCGCGGCCGGATCTTTTCGTTGAATATCTTGTGAATTTCGGGGTCCGAAAATTGGTGCCCCTCCGCCTCGGCCCGACCCCGAGAGGTCTCCCCTCGAGTAGGGGATGACTCGGTCCTAGCACGCTTGGTCAGCTTCTTTGTGCGCGCCATAATCAATCCTGAAAAGTGAAACACGAGGGTTTATTTACGCAAAAATAATAACAATGATCTATGCGCGGCTAAGGACATCAAACCAGAAATTCCGAATTTAAGACACTAGCGCATACGAGAGAGAAAGATGAATTTGGACTTAAACATGTAACCTGGATGTAAGGGGCGGGCTTGCTGTAAATTCAAAACATATACGTTGCACGAAAATTCAAAACGATGGCCTTTTCAAAGAAAATTTTTCATTTGGGCAATTTATCGGACACCTTGAGGGCACACTTTTACTTGAAGAATAAGCATAGTTATAGCTCGATTCAACCCCCCAAAAACAGAAATATAATTCAATCAGTAACAACTTAACACATTCAACTCATTTATGTTCCAATTTAATCAAGAAAATTCGATGAAACTACCCTGTTATTCTCTAACAATCATAACACTATTTGAAGGAAAATAAGCATGTTCCAATCATTCAAAGCATAAACAACTTCCAGATATAACCCATAAGCAAATAAACATTAAAGATTGATGAGTACCTTTTGAAGATTGCAAGAAAAATCGCAGGGAAAAAATGGAAGAATTGCTTCGGCCGGTCGCGCGCTGGGGAGGGAAGAAAGAAAGTAGAAAGCGTACCTGGAAATTCCGGCCGCTCGCGTGTTATATGTTACCTTGGCCTTTCAAATTCCGCATAGTGTGCCGCGGCTCAGCTGAAGTGAGCCGCGGCACAGGGTACAGTCCCTGTTGCCTGTGTTCGTGTTTTGGTGGGTGCCGCGGCACCAATTCCCTGTGCCGCGGCGCAGGGCTCCACTGTGCCGCGGCTCATTTATGCCGTGCCGCGGCACAAAGTACAGTCGGTTTTGCCTCCCCTTGCGATCGATGTGTGCCGCGGCTCACAATAAATGTGCCGCGGCTCATACTTCAGGTTGTTCCCTGGGACTTTCCTGCACAGAATTTTGAAAAGAAGACGTTAAAAACGAGAGGCAGAAGCACATAGAATCACAAAAGGATGAAAAATAAGAATCACGAATACAAGAAAAATAAAGAAATGCAAAAATCTACAACTACGAACTCGGGTTGCCTCCCGAGAAGCGCTAAGTTTATAGTCTTCAGCCGGACCTATTGGACAACATTAGTTCGCTTTTCGCAAACTCCATTTGGCTTCCGCCCCGTTCATCGAACCGTTTATATTTTGGTTAAAATTATGACCATTGGTCATCAGTGGTTCGAGTTTCGGTTCGGTCATCAAATGTTGTTTTTGAAAAGGTTTCGACTTGAATAACTTTCCGAAACACCCGGTTTCTCCATGACTAATTTTCCACTTGGCTTTCGGCTCACTCTCCTCCTTCACAAACGAACTCACGATTGCAGTAGATTTTTCTCATGCTCGAGGAACGCCACTCGTTCCACATCCTTCTTAAAACTCGGGTCATTTAACACAAAATCTGCATTTTCCCACCGACGATGTTTTCGGTGCTTTCCTCTTTCAACAATATCCACACCTTCAATTTGTGATCCTTTATCAGCACTTCTGGACATGGGAACGATTTGAATACTCGAAAAGTAACTTGCTCGTCTTGGACCCTCGAGTTAACTCCCCTTTTCCACGTCTATAAGGGTTCGGCCCGTCGCTAGAAATGGTCGTCCCAAGATGATCGGAATATTTTCATCTTCCTCCATGTCTAGTACGATGAAATCGGCGGAAAGATGAACTTATCAACTTTAACTAAAACATCCTCGATCACTCCCTCGGATACTTTATCGATCGATCCGCCAATTGTAATGAGACCGTGGTTGGCTTAGCTTCCCAATATTCACTTTTTGAAAATTGACAGAGGCATGAGGTTGATACTCGCACCAAGATCGCATAGTGCCTTATTAAATGAAAGATTCCCCATGGTGCACGGTATGTTGAAGCTTCCCGGATCTTTCAATTTAGGTGGGAGCTTCTTTTGAAGAATAGCACTGCACTCCTCTGTCAAGGTGACCGTTTCGAACTCCTCAAGCTTTCTCTTTTTCGATAATATCTCTTTCATTAACTTGACATAACTCGGCATCTGCTCCAATGCGTCGGCGAACGGAATATTGATGTGAAGCTTTTTGAACACATCAAGGAACTTAGAAAATTGTTTGTCCGCCCTTCTTTGTTGTAGTCTCTGCAGAAACGGAACGGGGGGGACACATGTCTTTGAGTTATCCGGCTTCAATTCCTTCGACTCCTCTAGATTTAAATCCTTCTCTTCTTCAATTTCCTTCTTCTCTTTACCCCGCTCGGGCTGATCCAGCACCTCTCTCCCGCTTCTCAAGCTAATCGCTTAGACTCTCTCTAGATTAGTCTCGTTGTACTCGGCAATGCTCCTCCGGACGAGTCCAACACATTAGCGATTTGGCCCACTGACCTCCAAATTCGAATGGAAGCAGAATGATTTTGTAGTGTAGCTTCCGTCCGAGTCATAAATTGACTCGTATTTGCCGCCAATTTTGCAAGCGCTTCCTCGAGAGACACTTTGGGAGCGGAAGGGGCCGCCGTTGATTCCGGGGCGAAAGGGCTGGTGTGCGTTCGTCCGTTTCTCCATGAAAAGTTGGGATGATTGCGCCACCGGATTATAAGTATTGAGTACGGGTTATTCGGTCGATTCCCACTTCCCACAAATTGAGCCTGCTCCATCTGATTTTGCTCGAACGGATTTCCAAATTGACATTCCGCACTCGGGTGTGATCCGTTACACCACTTACATGTCTCTATGGTAACGGGGGCTGGTGCGTGCGAAAATGTCTGGAGCTGTTGTGTCAAAGCGGCGACTTGAGCTGACAAGGTGGAGATCGGATCATTGCTTGAAACTTCCATTACTCTTTTCGGTGTCAATCTTTCTGATGGCCATTGGTATGCGTTTTCAGCCATATCTTCCAAAAGAACGTGTGCCTCGGCCATAGATTTTCCCATGAATGTTCCTCCAGAGGCTGCATCCACAAGAGTGCGAGTAGAAGCACTCAAACCATTATAGAACGTATGCAGCTGAAGCCAATCAGGAATGCTGTGATGAGGGCATCTTCGTAGCAATTCTTTATATCGCTCCCAAGCCTCGTGGAGCGTTTCCATATCGTACTGGGCAAAAGTAGTTATCTCGTTTCTCAACCTCGCCGTCTTAGCTGGTGGGAAAAATTGTGCAAAGAAGGCTTGCGCTAACCTCTCCCATGTTGTAATCGACCCCGGCGGTAGGGAATTTAACCAAAACTTTGCTTTATCCCTCAAAGAGAAAGGGAAAAGCCTCAATCGGATGGCATCGTCGGTGACACCATTCGTTTTAAATGTGTCGCATATCTCAAGGAACGAAGCAATGTGGGCATTCGGGTCGTCCTTCGGCGATCCACGAGAATGGGCTCGCTTGCACCATCCGAATAATGGCGGGCTTGATCTCAAAGTTATTAGCTTGGATAGTGGGACGCCGACCCGAAAAAATTAGCGTTGACTGCGGCATGGCATAATCTCTAAGAGCTAGTTCCGGTTGAACTTGCCGCACTTGGTTGTCTCCTCCTGGATTTCAATATTCTCGGCCATGTTGACTGCCGTTCGCAACTCTCTTTTCTCCTTTTGTTCCTTCTTAGAGTGCGCTCGAGCACGGTGTACAAATGTATTAGGCCATCATTACCGAGTCATCTCAATAACTAAAGAAAAGTACTGAAAGGAAAAACGAATAAACAAAATTAAATACACAAAAATAAAAATAAAACGTTCAAATTAAGACTGGAAATACTTAAATCGATATTAGAAAAATTTCAATCCCAACGGGCGCCAAAACTTGTTGCGATATTTCCTACACGCAAGTGCACGTCATCGTTTACAAGTAATAAAGTGATAAGTAGAGTATCGTTCCCACGAGGATTGAATCTCTAACTACCGATGTTTTCGTATTCCAATTTTATTTGAACAATCGAAGTTGGGTTTTGTGATTAATAACTAAAAGAATTTCTAAAATACTAAGCAGTAGAAAACAATATCTTGGATTAAAGGAAATCAAATGGTGAATAAGTCTAGGGTTCTGAATCCACCTTAATTTATCCGAATTTAATCTCGATTATCCGTAATAAATAATTTTCCCAATTTATTGAAGGCGGAGATTGCTAATATATTCTACCGCCTCTCCCGAGGTCAATAGATTTATCTACCGGCGACTAACGCACTCTATCCCTAGGTGAATTATCTCGTCGATAGGCAAAAAGCATGAAATCTCCTAAAGGCCACGTAGTTCCTATGAGTATATTCCTTATCTCACAGAATAAAACGGTCCTCACCAATAGTTCCTCACCAAATCTCCTCTCCCGATTCGAAGTGAATGATTAAATCAATACAACTATTGGCCAGATAATTGCAAGCATTAAACATAATTGGGAAAACTCAATAAAAAGGTAATAAATTGGATAATCTCAATCAATTCGTCAAAACAAAGGTTTCATCAAAACCCTAGATTAGGGCTTTAGCCTGACATACTAAAAACTGAAAATACAGAATAAATAAACGAAAGCATAAAATTCAAACGCAGATGAAGCCCGGATTCCTCCGTTCTTCAGCTCCCGCCTTCTGCCCTTGAATTCTTTTGCTTTCCTCCTCTTCTGCCGTCTCCAAGCTTAAGCTCTCCAAGGTATTAGATTCAATGATTCCAAGATAATTAAATTAGGGTCTTAAACCCTATTTATAGCTCAGAACATCAGTAAAACGAGTCCGTCTCAATCGGTCGAAAACTGGCTTTGAAACGGCCCAAAAATCCGCGCAGACGTATAAAACCCGCTAAGTGTGCCGCGGCTCACTGAACCTGCGCCGCGGCACATCACAAAAAGCTGAATGCCTGGGCGTTAAATAATTCTTCTGTGCCGCGGCTCACTGGCCGTGCCGCACGCAGTACAACCTACTCGCCCTTCGGGTGGTGTCTTCTGTGCCGCGCTCGATTCCTTGTGCCGCGGCTCGAGTCCAGCTTTGCTGCCGTCTTCGCCCGTTTTGCCTCGTTTTAGCTTCCGGACTTCAATTTCCTGTCAATCATACAAAATCAAGGCATTAAAAGCTCATTTAGATGATTTCACTCACCAAAACACTACAAAAATATTGATAAATAAGCGTATAAAAATACGCCTAACAGTAACACAGAAAGACTCAACAACCGGAGCAAGGAACATATCATTCAAAAAAATCCAGGGAGTTTTTCTTGCATTATTTTCACACATAATAAATATAAATTTCTAAAAAACCAAAAAAAAAAAATAATATATATATATATATATTTATATACGGCCGTATCCACAATCTTACAACCGTACATATTGCCTTCCATACGGTCGTACACATGTATGTTACGGCTGTATCCCTTTTGTTTTGAAAATACATTTTTAACGAAATACTGATACGGCCGTAAGTTCTAAGTAATACGGCCGTATGTTGTTCCAGTGTGATATTTTTTTTACGAAAGCATCATACGGCCGTAACTCTTGTATGTTACAGCCGTAACTAAAAAAATTTGTCAAAAGACGAAAGCACCATACGGCCGTAACTCTTCAAAGTTACGGCCGTAACTCGCCTGCTATATAAAAAAAAAAGCACGGGTTTTAGAAGCATATTCACAAACCCGTTGGGAAACACAGGCAGAGAGGCGAAAATTTTCCCCTTTCGATCCATACCTTCAAGAAGTCAAATTCCTCATCACAATTCATTCTCCTTTCAACATTAACACCTAAATCATCAGGTTTTTTGTTCAATCCTTGTTTTAATTTCGATTTTTATGGTTTTGGTTTCTCAATTTATATTTGTTTTTCGATTTCTATTTTCGTAGGATTCTTTGTTTGGAGCATGTTTATTTGTTTGTATTGTTGATATTTGTGTGTTTTTTTGTTTCATTGATTTGTGATGACTTTGTGGATTTGAGTTTGATTGTAAAACTTGTTAAAAAAACTATGAACTCAAGGTGTACGACAAAATGCCACAACAAAAATCTTTGAATTTTTTGATGTTTTTGATAGTTTTACTTTTTTATTATAGTCGTGTGATGAAAAGGAAGTTGTTTTTGTTTAATTTCAGGGATGGCACCTAAGAAATCCTTAAAAGGAAAAGAGAAGGTCGGTTCGTCGTCTCAAGAACCGACACCACCGCAAAGAATTCAAAACACACGGTGCATTAAGGAGCGGTTGTTCAAACTTGATGATTTCATTGGCGATTTAGATACCGACACTATCACTACACCGTTCATCCAAAAGTTCATAGACAACGGGTGGGAAAAATTCGTGTCCGAACTCCTAAATGGTAACCCCACCTTAACCCTAAACTTTTACAATACTTTCAACAAATCCATTGGGAAGGTGGGGTCGCCTACATATCATCATACGACGGTGAATGGGAAAGTGATTAATTTTTTCACCGGATGTGATGAACAAGTATTTGGGGGTTGATTCCACTAATGCGGTAGACATTTCCATCTTACCTAATGAGGATGTGCCGTATGATAGGGTGTTACGATGGGCATTAGTGAGCGAGCTCCATGACAGTATTGGGATCATCAAACCCCGATACAACCAGGCGGACCTCATTGATGATGCTTAGTACTTATGGATGTGGGCAGCCGGGAGTATTTACGCGACTTCGACTCTGACTACAGTTTCCATTGGCTATCTGAGAGGTTTATTTGCTATCCGCCGAGGGGTCAAAATGGATTTGGGTACTCACATTTATAATACTATTTGTCACTATGCCGGCACGGTCCCTACTAGGCAAAAGATGTCGTACCCCTGCCTTATCACCGGTATTTGCAGAATCCAGAGGGTGAAAATTTCGGCAGGGGGTGATATATTGACGCATGGGGATCGACTAAACGACCGGAGTAGTATTTTTCGGAGTACTCAGTTAAGGAGCAAACGGGCACGTGTGGAACCGGAAGAGGAAAGTAGCCACGAGGAGGAATTTGATCCCGAGGACGATGCCGGAGAAGACTTGACGCCTTTTGAGACAGATTTGCTTGAAAGAGTTCGGGGATTAGAGACATCCCAGGCAGAAATATTGAGAAACTAGAATGAAATAATCGACCGACAAATAGAAACGGAGAAGTGCTTTGAAAAGCTTTTCCGTTTTCTAAACATCCCTGACGACACACTTGGAGGATCAAAAACCTAAAATTTCTGGGAGTTTTCTGTTTTCTCACTTGCTTTTCAATTCTAAAAAACTCGGGACATTTTTATCTTTAAGTTTGGGGGTGTTTTGGAACTTTTGTGTTTATTTTGTTTGTTTTTGAACTGTGGTGTTTATTTTGTTTTGAATCGTATGATTGTGTTAATGGTGTGTAGTGTGTGGTGTGTTTTTATTATTTTTATTTGGCTTTGATTTTTTAGGTAAGCGTATTTTTTTTATTTTGTTTATTTTGATTTGTAAGATTTCTAGATCTGGCCATAACACCATTAAATTAGCAATATACAAGCTTCTAAAATCATTTTAACCGGTAAAAAAATTGTATATTCCAAAATCTTTGAGCCTTAATCTCTCTTTCCATGCCTTGTAGTTATCATTTAAAATCGAGTCATTCGTTACCTTGAGAAAAGAAGAATCAGCCAGTTGATGAAAAATAGAACTGAAATTTACTTAATTTGTGGAGTTTTTGATTTTTCATGCTTAACTAATAAATGATTTTCTGCAAATATTCTATTCCCTAAAAAAATGGAAATTGTGTTGGTGAAAAGAGCTACACGTTAGCAAATAACGGTGTGAAAGCTATCACCTAAAAAAATGGAAATTGTGTTGGTGAAAAGAGCTACACGTTAGCAAATAACGGTGTGAAAGCTATCACCTAAAAAATGGAAATTGTGTTGGTGAAAAGAGCTACACATTAGCAAATAACGGTGTGAAAGCTATCACCTAAAAAAATGGAAATTATGTTGGTGAACGGTGTGAAAGCTATCACCTAAAAAAATGGAAATTGTGTTGGTGAAAAGAGCTACACGTTAGCAAATAACGGTGTGAAAGCTATCACTAAAAGGGATGTAGTTTATGAGCAGATTTGTATTAATTAGCGGCTGAATTTCAATACACTCAATTTCGTGAGCAATCACAATATTTGATGACGCCGATGAAATTCTTCTTCATATTGAGTCGAAAAATAAACGAGTGATCAAGAGCAACCATTAAAGGGAGTCGTGTGTATCACGAGTGGGAAAGAAATAATCAACCTTTTGGGGGGAAACCTTACATTTTGGAATTACAAAAATAAAACCGTGTTTTAACTTCAAAATCATTAGTAGATTTATTTTGAATCTTGATTCATTTCTATCTACTGTATAAAGCTGGTTATTGTGTATTAATGGCATTTTGATCTATTATCCTCTTTATACATATAATTATTTTTCTTAATTTGTGTGTGTATTATTTTTCTTATTTTGTTTCTTATTTAATTTTATTTTGAGCGTGAATAATAAAGAGTTTTGCTCGGGACTAGCAAGAATTCAAGTTTGGGGGTGTGATAAGTGTCAGTTTTATACACTTATCCATGGTTTATATCGATATATTTCACCCATAATTGAGCTAGTCTACTCGTTTTTACTTAGAATTAATTAGCTTTTAATAATTTTATTATTTATCAGATGAAGATGTAAATTTAGTCTTAATCGGATTGAATTACTGATTTACTCAAGAAATAACATGTGTATAAAATATTCTATTTGTTGAATTTTTATGTTTTCATGTTGTAGGGCTTTCCGAGATGAGTTCGGCAGTCTTTCCGGATTCAAAATCAGAATTATATATCAAAAGTTATCATCCGAAGAAGATTTGGGGCAAAAACGCAAAGTCTAAGAAATTCTGGGCTGAAAATGAAGTCTGAAACTCCATACGGGCGTGTACGGGCGTAACACACAAAAATGAAAATTTACGAAGCCATGTTACGGCCGTAACTCCTCAATGTTACGGCCGTAAGTCATCACAGTTACGACCATAACTCCTCAATGTTACGGCCGTAACTCTTGTCAGATTGTGATCATTGTCTAATTATTTATACTTTTGGTCTATTATTGAGGAGATGGCTGACATTGATCCGATCTAATATAATAATGCTGGAGTTTTGGAACTATTAGATGACTTTAGGTGTATAAATAGACCCCTTAGATCCATCATTATTCAATCATTCATCTTATTATTTTCTCACTTTGTAATACTTTTTCTTTTTGTGTGAAGAACACACTTGTGTTCTTGAGTGACTTGTGTAAGTGTGGTTTAGCTTATGTTGCTGAGGGAGTTTATTGTTTCTTTCTCCTTTATCTACTAAGGGAGTTAGGACCAATTCTTTCCCATTTTCAACTATTAATGACCACTCAAGCTTGTAATATGTTGAATAAACCCTTAATGGGCTAAGTTACCTAAGTTGGGATTATAAACAAGGTTAGTCATGTTATTTAACTTTGTATAAAGAGCTTTTATGAATTACTTATTATTGTGTGTCATTTTCATTGTTTTACCAATCTTTATTTATTTGGCCAATAAATGACGATATTTATGGTCTTCATATGTTTCGAAAGAAAATATGTTTGATTAGATCTAATGATCTTCACTCTAAGTTGTTTTAGGGGATAGAAATATACCTCTAGACCTTAGATGATTCTTTGAGTTATTTTCATAAAACCTAATGCTATGTATTGAAGCCAATCAACATAGAAATATAGTGGATTGATTCAATATATAAGGGGCGTTTTGACATTCGAAAGTGGAACCGTCTTTTTAAGGATAATCAAATCTACACAACATAATAAGTAAATACATCTTATGATCTCCTATACATCTTCTATAACTAATGATGAACTAAGTTTGTAATCCCAACTATTTCATTTTATCTTTTATTAATCTATTATTAGTGCAATCTTCTATTTCCTTGAATTTTAGAACTATTATTGCATTTTTATTGCAATTGTCAAACCAAACTCTTTAATTGTGTGTTTCAATCATATAAATATCTATAACAAATAGTTAAATAATGTATAATTCAATATATAACCTAACTTTCTCGTGGGATCGATAAACCGGACTTAAAAAGTCCACTTACTACTTGCTATGATATCGTGCACTTGCGATAGTTACACAAAAGACATGTCAGAAACTTCCCAGGGGGTCACCCATCCCATAACTACTCCAAGCCAAGCACGCTTAACTTTGGAGTTTCTATGAGATGGCTACCAGAAAAAAAGATGCATCTTGTTGGTAGGAGTTGTAATACCCGTAATTTTGTTCCCCGGAAATTTTCTATTTTTTGGCAGAAGTCTATTTTGGCGACTTGCTTGGGACCGTTTCGTCATCCTGAGAATGATTAATTCTACACTTTTTGTCATCCGAGTTGGTTTCGGTATCGTTCTGTTGAATTCCGTGTTCTTTAGCGACTTTTCCACGTATGAGTTCGACTTTGTTAAATCACCGTAAATTCTTGGGAACTCCAAAAATTCTGAATCTTTGCAATATTATAAAGCATCGAGTTAGCTTTCCAATGGTTCAAACGGTGAGTCAATCGGAGTCCAGACGAGGGAGTTATGGTCGAAATAGCTAAGTCACTCTCATTCTCCAGATTCGGCCAAAACCACTGCACGGTGCCGCGGCACACTGGCTGAGCCGCAGCACACCGGTGTGGCATTCTCAGCCAAACCCGCCAGACCCGGTGCCGCGGCACACCTGAGCTGAGCCGCGGCACACTGCCGAAACCTGGGAACAATTTTTAGGCCTGTGCCGCGGCACACCTATGCTGAGTCGCGGCACACAATGCGGTCAACTGCATAATTCGGCTTTTTAAGCGAGATTTCAGCCTTTTCCTTCATTTCTTCCTTCCGCTGGCGAGAGAGAGAGTTGAGGGAGGAGCTCTTTTCATAGCTATCACTTGTGTGTTGAAGATTTACCACTTTCAATCGGTTGGGATGCCCGGATAGTCGATCTATCGCGTATTCCTTGGATCATAGAGCGTGGATATTCAAGAGGTAATTTCTTCGACATCTTGACTTCTCGTTTTTGTGTGGGTATTGATGTTTTGGATGTTAAAATCATGGGGTATGAAGTGATATAAGCATGATTATGGACTTGTTGGAGTATTCATCGGATTATTGAAAGATTATTCAAGAACACTTTGAATTTTGTGTTGGAAATTGGGGATTTTGTTTGACTTCATCCTTTTAATCCGTAGTAATTTAGATTAGTGATGGATTGATGATGATTTAGGTGTATTCTATCATTTCCATCGTTATTCCTTGGTTGGAGTGTATTGATTCTGCTTTGGTTGAGTTATTAGTCGACGCCTTCAAGGTGTCCGACAAAAGGTCTAGGAGGGGGGGTTTGTGCGTTGTACGACTATTATTCATCGTACGATTGTTGATTTATCATTGATATGACTTAGGGACGGAATCCTTGTGAAGAACTCAAGTCGAAACCCTTCCGTTCGTTGTCTTCTTCGTGGTTCAAGCTTCCCGGTCGAACCGTATCCTTCGGGATCTTCGGTAACGGTTATTAAGGCAAGTATACATTTATGATTGTACGTTCTCGACTTTGAAAGTATGAAATATTGATGATATGATTATTTCTAGCCACTCCGGGACGGGCCTATGGTCCTCTGAGGGTTTCGTAGCCTCTGGTGCGATTCCATGGTTGATATGAACGAACCGTTTCTACGGCATTCATATGAAATAATATTGGCATGTAATGAACGAACCGTTTTGACGGCATTCCTACATGTAACAGCGTATGATATGAACGAACCGTTTTTACGGCATTCACATACGTCTTGAGATTTTAGTCATTCCGGAATACTAGTCTTAAATTGATGAATTGACGGATATTGATGAATTGACGGATATTGATGAATTGACGGATTACATTTACTTTATTGTCGAGAAGTATTATGTTTCATATTGCTATACTTGCACTACCTATTCGACGGCTAACCCCTTTATGGGGGAAATACGTTTCATGTATTTCAGGTTCCAGGAGAGCGGACAGACGGGTATCGGGTCGGCATGAAGATGATGGGCAAGTGTGATACTGTGTTTTGTCTCCGGTTATTTTTCTTGGATTCCTCCATTCAGTGTTGTTGTACTGGAATGGATTTTTAAATACTCGAGTATTGTATTTCAGTTTCCTTGTTGTTCCGGCCTGTGTGGCCGAGGTATTGATTTGCACAGTGATGTATATGTTTTCATTGGTTATGGTTTTGAATACCATTTGTATCGTCTTTCCTCCTATTGTATGTAGACCTTATCGGTCAAGTTTATAGTTCCGCGTATTTTTAGCCTTGTGGGTCCCACGGCTGGCTCACGCTGTAATATACCCCGAATAACTTGGGGGTGTTACGAATATGGTATCGAGCTTAGGTTTATGGATACCTAGGTCCGGCCGGTCTGGGTCGATTGAGTCGGCATTTGCCCACAGTATCACTACTCGCCATCATCACAAAGGCGACCGGTACTTGTAAGTCCTCTCACTCTTCTTGTATTCTTCTTAATCGCTTGCCTATAGCTTGGTATTCTTGGAAATTGGTCACTTCGAGAATGTGCGATTCGGATTATACTTACGCATGTATGTGCCCTTCAGATTGTTGGCTGAAAGTAGGAAGAATCGTGGCCGTGGTCACGGACGTGAACTCTTCCTTGAGATTATGTTAAGTTGCTAATTTCGATAATGGTGTGTATCGGTATTATGTTGAGACTTTGTTTAGGAGTCGCATGCTAGTATCACGGGAGATCTTCGACTTCGCGGACTTGTAAGTATGTTGTTCGGATTAGTCGATAATTCTTGGTTATCTTGGTGATTTTGGATTTTCCGTTGAAATGTTGTTTGTGCGAGTGATTGCAAGTTTCGAGGACGCTACTTATTTTTAAAGGGGGTAGAGTGTAATACCCCGATTTTTCGGATATATTTTTCGTTTATATATTGGATATCGTGGATGGTTAATTATGCTCGAGGACGTTGGGAACGTTTGATAATGTTATTGAATTGAGTATATGTATTGATTTTGCCGTATGCTCGTATTTGGTATGTCATGACTTCGGACAGGAATTGTTGAAATTGGCTAAGAATGGAATTATTACGTACGTTAATAAGGTGAGATTACGTACGTAAGATTGGCATGGTTACGTACGTTAAGGCTAAGGTATTACGTACGTAACGAAGGCATCGGACAGAACCGAGTCCTCGGCCGGCAGTGGGACCTGTTTCGGCACTTTCGGCGGAGGATGTTGACAGGTGAGTCAACGTACGTTTTACGTACGTTATACAAGACGTGTTACGTACGTTATACAGGACGTGTTACGTACGTAACACAACCATTGTACCGTAGCAAGTCAATTGGTATATTACGTACGTTATATGGTATGGGTTACGTACGTAATGGACTGCACGGAATGAGACAGTGAGTTGGTTACGTACGTTATGGATATTGGATTACGTACGTTAAAGTTGTTACGTACGTTAAGAAAGGACACTTACGTACGTAATGAGAGTGCAATTTATATATTGAAGTGTTGCCTTTCATTTCTCTCACGATCCTTTGAGATATTTCCCTCCAAAACTCGTCCCTCTTTACTTTTAAGAGCGTTCTAAACACTTTTAACATGATTGTGAGCTTGGAGTCATGTAATTAGAGCTTGGTTATGGAACTATTATTGATTCTTGAAGTGATTTCTTGTGTTATCCATATTCTATGAGGTTTATGTTGAAGGAAGATAATGATATGCTTTGAATATGATGATTTAATGATTCTTGGAATGGAGTTCAATTATTCTTTCTTCGTGGTTCGTCCATACAAGGTAATCCTCGTATCCCTTTTGATAGTGGCTCATTTTTTTTCTTTTTGGATTACTACTTGGGAGGGAGTATGTTGGGAATCGTGTATTTTGATGTTCGTCTTATTTCAATGAAAATGCATAAATTGGACTGTACTTTTATCCGCGGCGTGAGTATTTTTGAAATGGATTTTGGTATTTTGCCAATCAAATTTTATTTTGTAAAACCGATTCCCTAAACTGAGTTTTTGGCATTTTAACCTTGATCGTTTTGACGGTATTTGGAAAACGATTTTTTTTAGTATTTGAAAAATATTACCGTCATCAGTCTTTTTGACATTTTTTAAAATGACGTGGAAAATTGTGCTTAGCCTGGTAAATCCTTGTGAGAAGGGTTTACGGCGTGTAATACTCCCGTAAGGTTTGGGGTGAAGATTGTAGTATTCGGATATTGTTGATGTCATTTTGGATATTCTTGGTCTATGGTATACATTTCGGAAGGAAGTCCGGATAGAGGTATGTTTTGTGGTAATCGTACATAGAAGATTGTGTACGGGAAGGTATTCGGTATTGAGGTATTATATGGTATCATGTGATAATGCTATACGAGATTTATTGGAACCGTAATAAGAGATTTCGGATGTTGATATGATTACTGAGATCTTCTTCATATGACGATAAGGGTGCTGTTGTGATTCTTGAGGTTGTATGAATGACATGATGAAGAAAATGGTAACATGGAGATATATACCTCGGATATGTTGTTCTGAACGTGATTTCGGATATTTCATGTTCTTGAAGAACTCTTGAATTATACGAGGTGATGAAAATTTTTAAGAAGTGTTGATGTTCTGAATATGAATATGGAATATTCATATCTAGAGCTAAACTATGTGTTGGAAATAATATTCGTATAGGAAATACGAATGTGATTATGAGCTTGATGAGACTATTATTCATCTCTAAATTTGGAAGCCCATACGTACGGAGCAAATATTCAAATCGAATGATTGGAGTGTTTGATAACCTTAAAATATGATTATCTATTGTTTTGAACCAGTCGGATGATTCGAATTGATAACGGTCATAAGTAAATTTTAACGACGGATTTACGAGAAGGGAACCTTGCCAATTCGTGTTTAAGAATTGAGTTTGGAACATTTAGACCCTTATTATTGGTCCGAATTGGTTGCTGATATGATCATCATATTTCGACTCGTATTGTGGACAGGATTTGTAAGTGTCTGAGTTGGATTGTTCAGACTGTGATTAGTCGAGATATGGTAAAACGATTGAGTTCGTGGTTTGGTGGTATTGATATTGGTCGTCATCGAACCGGTTGATTATCAATCCTTCGTTTTACAGTAAGATATGATGTTTGATCATAGATTATGACTTTTGTGTTGCGGTTAAGGTTGAAGGGTTCGTAGATTAACTTGGTCGAGACTCGTAAGACGAAATCAACTGAATTGGTAACAGTACGTTGTATTGATATCGAGACAAGTTTTATACTCGTACTAATCAGTGAGACTAATGTTATCGTGTAGGCGTACGATTGTGTGTATCATTTCGGGACTTGGCCTCTTTATGATTGTATTGATATCAAGGGATTGGTTGACACGACGCCCGTTGGAAGATTATGCCAAATTTTACTGTTGTTTGTTAAAGGTCGATTCAAGGCATTACGATACTTGTTGGTAAGTTGCTGTCGATAGCCAGTTCGCTGTATCGATGTATCGATTATTATTGTTCGCGATTAATGTCGTTCTGAGTCATCGTCGAAGCTTTGTTGTCGAATTGGAACTGTTGCTATGATGTTTCATTAACCGATTGGGGACGTTTGATATATCCTTTTGTCATCTCCGTTTCGGTGGTCGGTTTAAGACACCGGGACATCTATTCTATCGTATCATTGATTGTCGATTGACCGTTCTAAGGTAATCGAGGTATTGAATTGGGACTATCGAAGATAATTTCCCCATCTGTTGCATTATTATTGTCGTGTTGACCGATTCAAGGCAGCACACTAATTTTCTTGTGAACTCTGTAATTTTGTGATCGTTGAAGGTTGAGGATTTTTCCGAACTGTTGTGTTGTGATCGTTGCTCGTATTAATCGGTCCTTAGGGAATTCTGATCCCAGGATGGTTGTTTTGAATATCGTTGGTCGTATCAATCTTTCATTATTCGTGTGTCATCGTTCACTTGGTGAGTCGTATGATCCGTATTGGATGTTTTATCCCTTAAGTTTCGTTGTCATGTTGTATCGTGGCATATCTGGAATCATGTCTGCGTGCCGATTGGTTATGTGTAGGATTTTTAGCCAGGCACTCGATGGTCATGCGTGGATATTTCCGCATTGGACCGTGCACACGAGACGTAGTTCTTGAGGCTAATTAGGTACATTGTCACACGTATATTCTGGATTCCGTATACGGGTTGGACATGTGCACGGACACATTTCCGGATCGGGCGTACTGTGATGTCCCTCTTGAGCTTTATTGATTGATCGTTCGTAGTCCATGTTGTATTGGATATGTCCGACGATTTGCGACTGGTTGTTCATACGCCGAGGGGTATGTCCGACAGTCAGGTTGGTCTCTTTGAGATCTATTTTGTGATGATTTACAGCTTTGGGCTGTTCGGCTTTCAGGCCATTGTGATGTATCGGTATTTCCGTTGGAGCCTTCGGGCATTGTGAATTCGTATCTTTTTCGGCATTGGTTTGGTTTACCTTCGGGTAATGTATTGTTGTGTTATTCGCCGTTTGGGCGTAAGTTTCGGCTCTTGTGTATCTCGTTGAGTTTTTCCTGGCGAAATATTTCTTCTCCCTGCCTGTTTTAAGTTTCGGGACGAAACTTCTTTTAAGGAGGGTAGAATGTAATACCCGTAATTTTGTTCCCCGGAAATTTTCTATTTTTTGGCGGAAGTCTATTTTAGCGACTTGCTTGGGACCGTTTCGTCATCCTGAGAATGATTAATTCTACACTTTTTGTCATCCGAGTTCGTTTCGGTATCGTTCTGTTGAATTCCGTGTTCTTTAGCGACTTTTCCACGTATGAGTTCGACTTTGTTAAATCACCGTAAATTCTTGGAAACTCCAAAAATTCTGAATCTTTGCAATATTATAAAGCATCGAGTTAGCTTTCCAATGGATCAAACGGTGAGTCAATCGGAGTCCAGACGAGGGAGTTATGGTCGAAATAGCTAAGTCACTCTCATTCTCCAGATTCGGCCAAAACCACCTGTACCCGGTGCCGCGGCACACTGGCTGAGCCGCAAAGACACCGGTGTGGCATTCTCAGCCAAAACCCGCCAGTACCGGTGCCGCGGCACACTGAGCTGAGCCGCGGCACACTGCCGAAACCTGGGAACAATTTTTAGGCCTGTGCCGCGGCACACCTATGCTGAGCCGCGGCACACAATGCGGTCAACTGCATAATTCGGCTTTTTAAGCGAGATTTCAGCCTTTTCCTTCATTTCTTCCTTCCGCTGGCGAGAGAGAGAGTTGAGGGAGGAGCTCTTTTCATAGCTATCACTTGTGTGTTGAAGATTTACCACTTTCAATCGGTTGGGAAGCCCGGATAGTCGATCTATCGCGTATTCCTTGGATCATAGAGCTTGGATATTCAAGAGGTAATTTCTTCGACATCTTGACTTCTCGTTTTTGTGTGGGTATTGATGTTTTGGATGTTAAAATCATGGGGTATGAAGTGATATACGCATGATTATGGACTTGTTGGAGTATTCATCGGATTATTGAAAGATTATTCAAGAACACTTTGAATTTTGTGTTGGAAATTGGGGATTTTGTTTGACTTCATCCTTTTAATCCGTAGTAATTTAGATTAGTGATGGATTGATGATGATTTAGGTGTATTCTATCATTTCCATCGTTATTCCTTGGTTGGAGTGTATTGATTCGTCGTTTTGGTTGAGTTATTAGTCGACGCCTTCAAGGTGTCCGACAAAAGGTCTAGGAGGGGGGGTTTGTGCGTTGTACGACTATTATTCATCGTACGATTGTTGATTTATCATTGATATGACTTAGGGACGGAATCCTTGTGAAGAACTCAAGTCGAAACCCTTCCGTTCGTTGTCTTCTTCGTGGTTCAAGCTTCCCGGTCGAACCGTGTCCTTCGGGATCTTCGGTAACGGTTATTAAGGCAAGTATACATTTATGATTGTACGTTCTCGACTTTGAAAGTATGAAATATTGATGATATGATTATTTCTAGCCACTCCGGGCCTATGGTCCTCTGAGGGTTTCGTAGCCTCTGGTGCGATTCCATGGTTGATATGAACGAACCGTTTCTACGGCATTCATATGAAATAATATTGGCATGTAATGAACGAACCGTTTTGACGGCATTCCTACATGTAACGGCGTATGATATGAACGAACCGTTTTTACGGCATTCACATACGTCTTGAGATTTTAGTCATTCCGGAATACTAGTCTTAAATTGATGAATTGACGGATATTGATGAATTGACGGATATTGATGAATTGACGGATTACATTTACTTTATTGTCGAGAAGTATTATGTTTCATATTGCTATACTTGCACTAGCTATTCGACGGCTAACCCCTTTATGGGGGAAATACGTTTCATGTATTTCAGGTTCCAGGAGAGCGGACAGACGGGTATCGGGTCGGCATGAAGATGATGGGCAAGTGTGATACTGTGTTTTGTCTCCGGTTATTTTTCTTGGATTCCTCCATTCAGTGTTGTTGTACTGGAATGGATTTTTAAATACTCGAGTATTGTATTTCAGTTTCCTTGTTGTTCCGGCCTGTGTTGCCGAGGTATTGATTTGCACAGTGATGTATATGTTTTCATTGGTTATGGTTTTGAATACCATTTGTATCGTCTTTCCTCCTATTGTATGTAGACCTTATCGGTCAAGTTTATAGTTCCGCGTATTTTTAGCCTTGTGGGTCCCACGGCGGGGCTCACGGCGCTGTAATATACCCCGAATAACTTGGGGGTGTTACAGGAGTAGTCCAAAGCAATTCATTTAACCACTTTCTAGTGGCAGTGCAGAGCCCCGTACTAAGCGACAGACGGACATAAGGGGCTGCACCACTAGGATGCCACGGGTCGGGATGTTAAGCCCGGCCAGTTACGTTCTCCCGAGTCGAAGGTGAGGACGCTGGATACCAAAGTATTCCCAACAATAAACCTCACTGGTTAAATGTATTCACTCACTCTCAAAGTGATATAGGGATAAGTATACGCTCGAAACTCATTCAATGAAATAAAGAACCCCATAGGCTTGCCAATCGTCTACATCTCTATCACTGTTTTGTGTATGCAAAATTGTGAATCGAAAAGGACTTCACTCGGCTGTAATGTAGGCTTGGGTCGGGGTGGGATAAATATTGCTAAAGTGACTTGACTTGAGCAATTTAGAACTAAATCACCATAATTACTTAGAAGCTCAACATTTTTGAAGTTTGCTTCTTTCAACCCCTTAACTATGTAACACTTGCAACAAGCGCTTTTGATAGTGAGAAACGCAGCCTTATGTCGTCCTTATTGCTCCGATTTTTTTTGGTATTTTTCTTGTTTTATTATATATTTTACGCGAATGTAAACTATGGGTCACATGAATACACCCGGTTACTAGGATAAAAACATACACAAACTGTTTCCAAGCATACTCATATCTAAGGTAACTGTTTTATGCGAATGTAAACATGGGTCACATGAATACACCCGGTTACTAAGTTCCCAAAATAGCAGAGTAATTATTTTCTCCATTTTCTTTACCGAAGCTTCTAAAGATTCGAACCTTTTATTGTTCTTTGCTCGGTTTTCCCTGCTATCCTTAATGAATGCAGCAATACTCTCCTCAAGAGAGTTCATTTGTTGTGGAGGTGGTTCACTTTGCGTTGTTTGTTGGGATCGGTTTCCTCCACTGTATTGAGCTTGGGCGCTTGTGTCGTACGACATCGTGTTGTTGTTTCTCCATGAGAAATTCGGATGGTTTCTTAGCCCAAGATGATAAGTGTTTGGGAGAGGTGCATTTCTTGCATTTCTGCTATAATTATTTCTCCTCTCCTCCCATTCGGGCCTTCCCGTGCTTTGTCCCATAGCCCAATTCACTTGTTCGGTTTGTCCTTCTGGTAAAGTATAGCTGCAAGAATTAGCATCATGTCCGGGTACCCCGCAAATTTCACAAACTCGTGAGCTTGAAGATTTATTTTGAGTCTTGAGTTGTCTTAGTTCCCTTGTTAACTCATCGATTTTAGATTGCATCTCGTCCTTCTCGCTTACTTGGTTCACAGCTCCCCTACGAACACACACACTTTTTTGTTGAGAATTAGCTCCCAATGTTTCATATACATCATAAGCTTGTCTTTCCGTTAACCCCCAAAACGAACCACCGACTGCGTTATCCACTGCGCCTTGGCAATATTGAGTCAATCTATCATAAAAGAATTGATTAAGAATTGAAGCGGATAATGATGGTGTGGGTATTGAATTTGGAGCATCTTGAATTGGTCCCATGCTTCGTGAAATGCCTCTCCATCTTGTTGTCCGAATGTTGAGATTTGGACTCTCAACTGTGTAGTCTTCGAATGAGAGAAATATTTGGTAATTAATTTGTCGTAAACATCATCCCACATTCTTAGTGAGCCCGGTGCTAAAGTCATCAACCACTGTTTCGCTCCATCCTTGAGTGTATACGGGAAGCACTTCATTCTTAGTTGATCCTCGCTTAACCCATTTAATGGGAAATTGTCAACCGCCACATAGAAGTCCCGGATGAACGACAATGGGTCCTCACGTGATAATCCATGGAATGAGGGCAATTGCTCGATGTGAAATCCGCTGATGTGGTAGTTCCTTGCTGCTGGTGCCAATTAGATGCACGAGATGGCGGAGTTAACCACATGCTTTGCAAAGTCTCGCATTAGATGCTCAACCGTAGGTTGTTGCGGCATATTATAGTCTGCCCCCATCCCATATTGAGGCCCTGGATAATAGTTCGCTCTATATTGTACTCCAACGGGTGGCTGTCTCGGATAAAAGTACCTCCCTTGTTGAGCTTCGGGTATCTCTTGATTGTGCCCAACATTCTCATATCCCGTAAATCTCGGTTGACGAATGTTTTCTTCATCTAAATTTTGCGCAACATTCTCGTGTCTCGGTTGACGAATGTTTTCTTCCTGGAGCAAAAGTCGCTCTTCAAGATCCGGATTCTCCTCTTCATTTGCCATTGATGATGTGGCTATTGTTTTTGGTGCTCTAATTCTTTGGACCTCGTCTATATATGGAAGAACCGGGTTTCCCAACGATCTCCTACCAAGCATAAACCAGAGAAGTTAGAGTGATTTTAGACTTTATCGAAAATAATGAAAACGGAAAAATGATCAAGAAAAACAATTCAACTATTATTAAAACAAGATCAAAAATTAAATACCAACTCCCCATCAACGGCGCCAAAAACTTGATGAACAAATTAAAAATCGCAAGTGTACGAATCTCTTTTGTAGGTGGAGACAAGTAACTCCGAGGTCGATCTCACAAGGAGTTGGAAACGGTTTGAAAATCAATAATGTTCGGCAAATAGTCGAATTAACAAAAGTAAAGTAAAGTAAAATACACCAATGATTTGATAGGATAACAATCACAAACGCAGAAAATTAAAATAAACGAAACGTTAACAACACCGAATTAATGGTTGGATAATTAAGAGATTACAATTATGAGAATGATATGGGAGTTTAGAATCACCGACACACACGTAATCAATTATTAGTTCCGATACACAAAGAAATAAGGTTTGGAATTATCGATTGCTCACGATTAAAAGAAATCTGTTTGATGGCGGTAATTCTAAAAATCACGATTGTTTTTTTCGAAAATAAGAGACACTCCTTTGATGGGGATGAATCCCTAACTAACAAACGATTAACCGACTACTTTTGATGAGGTAAATCGCTAAAAGATCGCTTAAAACAAAAAGTTTATAACATTAACAATCGCTTCTATCGGGTCGTTTGATGGCGGACTCCGACAAAAACCCTCGTTTTGACAATAATAACAACTATGAAATAGGTTTGATGATCTAAATCAAAAGTTCTTTTATGCGAAGAACAAACAAAGAGGAACAATCCCAAACTCTACCCGGAAAATCAATTGAAACTAACAATCGACAACATGTGTGTGGCTCAATATAAAAACCCATATGAAAAGATTAGCTACACATGAGTATTTCAACAATAATAGTGAAAATCATAAAATAAAACATGGTAGAAACTTCCCTTGTAAAAGCCGAAATCAAATTCCCGATGAAGGTTTGATGTTCTTCCTTCAAGAACTCATAACAAATGATACAAGGAATTATAATCACTCACAAATGTATTTTTCAAAATGATGAACATAAAGGAAGATGATGAAATAAAATCTCTCTTTTCCTCCCTTTTTGGTGTTTTCTCCACAAATCTTGTGTTTTTCCATACATTATATCTCACAAGATCAGAATATCCCCTCTTTAGGTCCCCAAGACCTTTTCATAAAGCCAAAAAGCCCAGAAAATCCCTCCAAATCATGTAAAAATGTCAATGAAAAGGTCATGCACCGAAAAGTGATACGGACCGTGTCGAACTATCCTGGAAACGCAAAAGTTCACTGGATGCATGACCCGGCCGTGTCCTTTGACACGGCCTGTGTTGTACTGCTCTAGAAACGAAAATCTCACTGGATGCGTGACCCGACCGTGTCGTATGACACGGTCGAGTTGCCTGACGCGGCCAGGGTCGTTTCTTCTTGTTTTGACTCCAATTTTTGGTCTTCTTCGGCTTGATCTTTCGTTTTTGTATCAATGCACCTCGGAATTTAGCGTATGATATACCGTTTCGAAGCTAATTTCACGAGGAATCTATATCAATAGAGAACACATCTAAATTCAGAGTGATGAATCTGGAATTTAGAAAATACGACCGATGTTGCTTCGTTTTTCATCGCTCGAGCTATGTTTTTGCTCTCGACTTGCTATTGATCGTCATAAACTTTAATATTGGCAATAAAACCACATATTTCACCATAATATTCGCTTGGATACCTATAAAACAAAATCACAACATACCAAGTATAAAAGAGAACAAAAACACTAAACAAACAAAAACACAACTCAATAGAATAGAATGAGTCGATCAAGAATCGACTCATCAAGACCCAATTGGTTGGGAGGAGTGGATCAATGAGGTATCCAAATTCTTTATTGCCACCAATTTTCCCGAGGATCGTAAAGTTCCTATTGCCTAGTACTTTCTCACGAGGGACGCTACTGATTGGTGGGAGGCTGTTGAGCCCAAGGACCGCGTTGCTTCATGGGATGAGTTTAAAGACCTGATGGAGACCGAATATTGCCCGTGGCCGTTCAAATAAGCTCGAGTCCATGCCTTATTTGATGCTCAACCTCGGAATATTCCCGTTTCCCAGGCTATTGCTGATTACAACTGGGAGTTGGGTTTCGTGAAGACCCAAGTTAGAGAGGAGAGCGACAAGATTTTCCACTTTTCCAGACGGATGAAACTGAAGATTAGTGATTACATGTATGGACTTGTCTGCACCACCTTGAAGGATTATCAGAGTAGAGCTCTTGCATATGACATGTGCTTGACGTCTAGTGAATCGGTTCGTGAGAGCAAGAAACAGAAGTCCGCCGGAAATTTTTCGGGCCACAAGAGTGGAGGTCAGCAGAAATCTCAGTTTGCTAACTTTCCTGCTGGTGGTGGTCCAGCTCATTCTATTGGGGGTTTCCGCGGGACTACCAGTACTCCTTCCCATGATGTGAAATGTTTTAACTGTGGCCGGCCGGGCCACATCAGTCGAGCTTGTCCTAGTCCTTTGCTGACGTGTAATTGGTGTGGCCAGTCGGGCCACAAGGCTGCTTTCTGTGCTGATAGAGAGAAAATTCTTGGTGCCCAGGCTTCCTTCCCAGCGCCTAGGGAACCAAGTGTGAATCAAGGGTCATTTGCTTCTCAGTCTATGCCGAGTGCCAGTCGAGGGAGAGGTCGAGGTCAGCCTGCTAGAGGGGGAGCTTCCAGCGTTAGCCCTGCCCACCTGCATGTTTATGAAATGAAAAGGGTCGATGATCCAGCGGCTACTGTGGCGACATGTACCGTTCATATTCATTCTCACCCGGTCAGTGTGCTTTTCGATTCTGGTGCTACGCACTGTTCATTTCTCTGGAATGTGTGCGCTGTTTGGGTCTTGATTGCTTGTCTCCTTGTGAGCCTTTCATCGTTAAGCTTCCTAGCGGTGATAGGATCGTTGGTGATCGGGAGATCCGAGATTGTTCTGTGATTATTTGGGAGAGGGTTTGGCTCTCTAATCTTATTGTTGTGGGTATTGAGGGTGAGGATTTGATTCTCGAGGATGATTGGTTCGAGCGGCATGGTGCGATTATGAACTACTGCACGAAAATTATCGCTATGTTAGCCGAGGATGTCACCGAGCACTCTTTCTCAGGGCGAAAGAGGGGAAACCAGAAGTTCGTTATTAATGCTTTGAAGGCGATGAGACTCCTGCAAAAGGGGTGTACTGGTTATTGGTGTTGTGCCTTGAAGGCGGAGGTTGGTGGAGTCGAGCTTTCATCAATTCCAGTCATTAGTGAGTTTCCTGATGTCTTTCCTGACGAGTTACCGGGGTTGCCACCGGACCGGGAGGTTGAGTTTTCTATTGAACTAGAGCCGGGTGCGGCTCCGATTTTGAAGGCGCTGTATCGCATGGCACCTTCAGAGATGGCCAAGTTGAAGAAGCAGTTGAGTGAGCTTCTTGAGTCGGGGTATATTCGACCGAGCGCTTCCCCTTGGGGCGCACCAGTTCTGTTTGTGCGGAAGAATGATGGTTCACTGCGTTTATGTATCGACTACCGTGACCTAAATAAGGTGACAATCAAGAACAAGTATCCCTTACTGAGAATTAATGACTTGTTCGATCAGTTGCATGGAGCTGCGGTATTCTCGAAGATTGACTTGAAATCGGGGTACTATCAGCTTCGGGTGAAAGAGTCTGACATTCCGAAAACAGCTTTTCGGACGAGATACGGACATTATGAGTTTGTGGTCATGCCCTTCGGGTTGACTAATGCGCCGGCGGTGTTCACGCAGTTGATGAACACGGTCTTTATTGAGTATTTGGATAAGTGTGTCATCATCTTCATTGACGATATCCCTATTTATTCGAGGAACGAGGAGGAGCATGCACATCATTTGCGCGTGGTGTTAGACATTTTGAGCACCGATCAACTCTATGCAAAGTTCTCGAAATGTGAGTTCTGGCTGATGGAAGTGATGTTTCTAGGTCACGTGATTTCAGCCGAGGGGGTCCATGTGAATCCACAGAAGGTTGAGGCAGTGTTGGATTGTGCACCGCCTAAAAATGTGAAGGAGGTCCGTCGTTTCTTGGGTTTGGCTGGCTACTACCATAGGTTCGTCGAGGGGTTCTCGAAACTAGCTCGGCCACTTACACAGTTTCTCCAGAAGTCCGAGACGTTCGTCTTGAATGACGAGAGACAGGCGAGTTTTGAGGAGCTGAAGAGGCATTTAACTTCAGCCCCGGTTTTAGCGTTGCCGTGTGGCAACGATGGGTTTGCTGTTTATAGTGATGCTTTGGGTCAGGGTCTTGGATGCGTATTGATGCAGCACGAAAAGACCATTGCGTATGCGTCGAGGCAGTTGAGGCCGTCCGAGCTCAACTACCCTACTCACAATTTGGAGTTAGCGACAGTTGTCTTTGCGTTCAAGATTTGGCGTCACTCTCTATTTGGCTCCACATGTCAGATTTTTACCGATCATAAAAGTTTGAAGTACATATTCACCTAGCGGGAGTTGAATATGAGGCAGGGGAGGTGGTTAGAGTTGATTAAGGATTATGACCTCGAAATCCTTTATCATACGGGCAGGGCGAACGTCGTGGCCGATGCCTTGAGTCGGAAACCAGTTGCGTTGAGGACACTTGAGATCCTTACGTCTCAATCTGAGCTTCAGTATGTTTTGATCTATTTGGATGTTGAGATTTTATTGCGGGGAGCGGTCAAACAACTTTGCGCTTTAGAGATTTCGTCGTCGCTGGTCGATGAAATCAAACTAAAGCAGTTGGAGGATCCGATGATTACTCAAATCTGAGAGAATGTTCTTAAGGGAAAGTGTCCTAGGGTGATTCACGAGGATGGCGTGTTGAGATTCTAGGGTCGGCTTTGTGTACCGAACGACTTGGAATTGAGGCAGAGTATTTTGCAAGAGGCCCATGCTACGCCTTACTCAGTCATCCTGGTTCGAGTATGATGTACAAGGACCTGAGGAGGAATTTCTGGTGGAATGACAATAAGGAGGAGGTCGCACAGTTTGTAGCGAGATGTTTGACTTGTCAGCAGGTCATAATCGAGCATCAGCGGCCAGCCGGGTTATTACAGTCGCTTCCCATTCTGGAATGGAAATGGGAGGATATTTCGAAGGACTTCGTCACAAGCTTGCCGAGATCGAAGTCTGATATGAACATGGTTTGGGTGATTGTGGATCGTTTGATCAAATCGGCACATTTTCTGGACATCAAGGATACTTGGGGTCTGGAGAGACTGGCTCGTGTGTTTATTGTGAGGCTTCACGGTACTCCGAAGTATATTGTTTCGGATGGTGATGGCCGCTTTGTATCGCATTTTTGGCAAGCGGTACATAAGGCGTTGGGTACTCGGTTGCGTCTGAGTACTTCTTTTCATCCTCAGTCGGATGGACAGTCGGAACGCACTATCCAAACATTAGAGGATATGTTGCGTGCTTGTGCTCTCGATTGGAGCAGTGATTGGGAGGAGCATTTGCCATTGATCGAATTCACGTACAACAATAGTTGGCACGCGTCGATTCAGATGGCACCATATGAGGCGCTTTATGGGAGGCGATGTCGATCACCGATTTGTTGGAACGAGGCGTCCGATTTGGTTGGGACCGAACCAGATATTGCTATGGAGACTAGGCGGAAGGTGGAACTGATTCGGGAGAGGATGTTGACTGCTCAAAGTCAACAGAAGTCATATGCTGATGTCCATCGTCGACCTTTAGACTTCGAGGTGGGAGACCACGTTTTGCTAAAGGTGTCGCCGACGATGGGAGTCTTCCGCTTCGGCAAGAAGGGAAAGTTGAGTCCGATATTTATTGGGCCCTTTGAGATTCTCGAGAGAGTCGGCGAGTTGGCATACCATTTGGCGTTGCCTCCGTCCTTAAGTCACGTTCATAGCATTTTCCATGTTTCCCAGCTGAGAAAATATGTTCCGGATCCTAGTCACGTCATCGATTATGGTGAGATTGATGTCGACGAGGATATTACCTTCAAGGATCGCCCCTTGAAGATTTTGGATCACCGTGAGAAGCGACTGAGGCATAAGACCATATCTTTGGTCAAGGTGCAGTGGTCGAGGCATGGTGTCGAGGAATAAACTTGGGAAACCGAAGATAGCATGCGTGCTAGGTACCCTGAGTTGTTTGTTTCTTAAGTTTCGGGAGGAAACTTATTTTTAGAGGGGTAGAATATAATATCCGCATTTTTTCCTTTTTCTTGTATTTTCATTTTTGGTGTATTTTTCGTTTTTAGTGACTCGCTTGTAACCGTACGAGTATTTTGAGAATATTTAATATTGGACTTTTTGTCGTCCGAGCTTGTTTCGGACTCGTTTTACTCAATTCCGTGTTTTATGTCATTTTCGTCGCTATTTCGTTCGATTCTCGTAATCGTTGCTCGGAACCTCCGTTTCGGGGTTGCCGAAGATCCATCTCATGTTATTATGCGTGTTGTGAGCTTTTGTTTGGTGTTTCGACCGTGTATCGTGCATTTCGGATGTTTTGGGCCATTTTGTGATTTCCCAAAGTTTTGGGGTAATTGCTATCCTTGTCATTTTCGAACCCTAGGGTAGTCGGAATCACGTTTCATTTTAACGCTTTAGTTTCTGACTTGAATCTGTCGTTAGTGTATCCGTTGGTCGTTGGTATGCCTTGGTATTTTCCAATCATTCCTCGTCGAGTAGTTACTTCAGATTCTGGCCTGCTGTCACAGGCCATGTTACAGCCGTAAGCCAGTGATGTTAAGGCCATAAGACTCGAGAGTTACGACCATAAGCTTCCCTTTATACGACCGTAACAAGACTTCATTTTCTTTCTTTTGGTCCAGTGCGGAGTTATGGGCGTAACATGCATGAATTACGGCCATAAGAATTCATATGGCCGTAATCGTGTATTGATACGGCCGTATGTTGACTTCGTTGAATTGCCTAGTTTCGTTCTAGGGGCCAATTACGGCCGTAAAGACAAGCACAGTATGGCCGTAATGTTCTTATGTTACGGCCGTAAGTGGGGTATGTTACGGCTGTCACACCTGCCAGTATATAATCTGGCAGCGACCGATTTTTCTTCATTTCTCATCTTCCTCTTTTCTCTTCGCGACGGGAATGAATTTGGAAGCTAGGGTCCGTCTGATTTTTACCCAAACTCCATTGTAGGAGTATATTCAAGCATCATATCATCCACCTATCAGTATCATTAATCATCCGTTGTTCATCTTCGAATTAAGGTAAAATCTCTTAGAACCCTACTTTAGGGAATTTTGGGGATTTTCAATTTTATGACCGTTTTGTTCCGTGTGGTTGATTAGTCCTTGATGGGTATGATCAATCTTAGTAGTATTCATATGTTTCCTACGAATTTTGGTGTTTTTCGGTTTGTCCTTGAAATCGAGAGGGTTTGGGATTGTTGTCCGCCCTCGTCGATTTTGTCGTAGGAAGCCACAAAAATCGTAGATGGGTTTCCGGGTGTTTTCCGTTATCGTTGTTTTGTCGAGTTTTTGTAATCGTGTTTGACGAATCATCTAGGTTCGGTGTTTGGTTTCTCGCAACCGCGGTCGTAATCTTTCCCGTTTCTCGTCGTCGTTTAATCGAGGCAAGTATTCCTTAATGAACTTACACTCTTAACATGGTAGTTTTGCATGAGAAATTGGGTGTGTCTGTATGCTCACTACTGGTTAAATCCGACGGGGTCTTGGTAGGGGTCCATAGAGGCGTGGGTCCGCGAGCTTGCTTTTAACCACTACAGGTTAGATCTGACGGGTCTCGGTAGGGGTCCACAGAGGCATGGGTCCGTGGTTAATTGTGGTGCATTTGACAAATGTGTTTTGGTTATGGCGTTTCCGGAAATGTGTGTTTGAACTCATGTTTTCTGAATTGCATGCTTTGACTATATGTGTAAGATGTAAGTTGTTCATTTGGCCTACTTGTACTAGCGTAATTGCTAACCCCCTTGGGGGACCCTTTTTGGGAAAATTCGTCTTATGAATTTCAGGTCAGGTTCATCGGGACGAGCGGGCGCTGGATCAGTACGAGGATGATGGCCGTGTGTGATGATTGTGCATGAGTGGTGTTTTATTGTTTTCTATCTTTTGATCGATTGTCAACATGTAAATTAATAGAAGTACTCGAGTACTTAGGAGCTTTCGATTTTCTTTGAAAGATGTATTGGGTTGTCCGTTATGTTTTCATTGGATTATTGTGTTGCTTGAATGACCGGTCGAATCGGGTGGATTTTATTGTTTTGCGTCCTTGTGATGTGGTTTTATTGCGTCGATTCCGCGAGTCGATGAGTGAAGTTGATTACCTAGCCTGGTGGTTCCCATGTAGGGGTCCACGGCACTGTTACATACCCGGGATTTCTTGGGGGTGTTACATTTTGTATGCAGTGAAAAATGTCAACTTTTAGAGAATGGATGTATGAAAAACGTCGTGGTCCCGACGGTATGATTACTAGAGAATTTATTGATGGTGTTAATACGTTTCTGGATTTTGGATTCGCTCGTGTAGTAGTTGGTAGTAAGATATATGTTCGTGCAAAAAGTGTAAGAATTGACGTGAACGTGATCGCAATACAATCATGTAACATTTATATCAGTGTGGATTTGCACCAGATTATCGTGTTTGGGTATGCCATGGTAAAGATTATCCAAATTGCGGGATCAATGATCACAATATAGGAGGATCATCTTCTACACCTGCAGAAAATTATTTTACATCACAAAGAGATATGGTCATGGATAGTTTTCCTTAATTTCACAATTACACTGATAATGAGCCGGCAGAGCCAAATCGTGAAGCAAAATTATTTATGATATGTTAGAGTATCCTGATCGTCCTTTGTATGAGTTGCATAATAAGTCGTCGGTGCAGTGGGTTACGGAGGTAATGAATTTCAAGACGACGTATAATGCCTCACAAAAAGCAATGGATTATTTCATCAAAAGCAACAAGGGCATGGCACCGGAGCAATATCAGAGCCAAATCCCCGATAATTATTTTGAAGTAAAAAATATCATGTCGAAACTTGGTCTCCGAGTGATCAAGTATGATGTTTGTAGCAACAATTGTTTTATGTACTATGGGGAAGGTGAGAGTTTGAAATTTTGTCCTAATTGTGCAGCGCCACGGTACGAGAAAGGGAAATCGAGTGCAGAAAAGAAATTGTGGTATTTTCCAATCACTGATAGGTTGAAGCGGCTATATATGTCGCGCAAAACTGCTGAACACATTGTAATACCCAGTTGTAATTCAGTAATTATCATTCAGTATTTATCATTCAGTAATTGATATTCAGTAATTTCACTCATTTGTGATCATTTTTCACTCATATTCAATCATGGTATTCATCATTCAGAGTAATTGTATCGTGTATCAATCTTCATTCATCACTAATCTAATTGGAGTTTCATGCCGTGTTTATCATCATCGTCATTTTCATTGTGGGCTGTGCGTGAGGAGTAGCGCACGCTACGTACTCTCTTTAGCGTACGCTAATTGGGTACAGGTAGCGCACGCTATCACTCAGCACTAGCGCACGCTAAGGTTACCCTGGCTGCAGTCCAGAAGGTACTGGACTGCAGGTAAGTTATTAGTAACGCACGCTACGAATGGTAAGTAGCGTGCGCTAGTGGGTTGTAGTAGCGCACGCTAATAGTTGGTTTAGCGCGCGCTAAGGACGGATCAGGTTAAGTCCAGTGGCTACTGGACTGCACTGGATTAATTCATAGCACACGCTACCTGTTGGTTGTAGCGCACGCAAGCGGTGTTGTAGCGCATGCTACTTGTTGGTCGTAGCGCACGCTACCGAGGTCAGGACATAGGACTGACAGTTTCTGGATTCCAGTACTGGGCATCGAATAATTCGTTAGCGCACGCTAACAATGGGTATTAACGCACGCTAATGGTATGGCCGTAGCGCACGCTACAAAAAGGTACGTAGCGCGCGCTACCGTCTTCGGTCAGTGGGTACTGGACTACCCAAATTACCCGTTAGCGCATGCTACGCGCAAGGGCTAGCGCACTCTAACCTGGAAGGGCTATATATTGGACAGTTAGCCTGAGTTCGTCATTTATCACCCTTTTCTCATTCTCTCATCGGTTTCGGGCGATTTCGGGTATTTTGGAGAGTTCTCTTCGAGCTTCTATCATCCATCATCATCTTCAAGTCTTTGAGTTGGATTATCATCACTTCATCATCTCCAAAACATCAAATCAAAGGTATTAATTTCTTGGATCTAGAATTTCGGTTTTTTGGGTTTTTCCTTCCGATTTCTTCATGTAAGCTTGGATTATCATTGGAATATGTTAGATATGGATTATCTACCTTGGATATATATATTCCCACGGATTTAATGGCTATTTTCGGAATTATTTCAAGAACCCTTGGGGTTGACTTCGGTTGATTTGGGGATTTTCCGATTGTTGCTGTTATAAACTTGAATTGTGGAATCCTATGGGGTTATTGATATCATTGGAAGTGTTTTAATGGTTTGAAATACTCATTTTGGTGTTGGTTTCGATATATTCGGGATTGGATATTTTCGAAGTCGTGTGGTCGGTTACGTATTCGTTAGAATGCCCCTATGAGTTTGATTATCGTTGTTTCGACCTTTGGGTTAGTCGTGTTTTGTTGTTTGATGCGTGTATTGAACGGTTGTTGGTAATTATTGTTATTCAAGGTTGTTCGAGCGACCGGTATCTCGATTAGGACGTTGTTCGTGGAAGGACTTTGTCATCGGTATTGTGTAAGTTAATTCTTACTCGGTTAAAAGGATATTCATTCCTTTTGTTGTTGATGATTTATAATCATAATTCATTCATCATTGTATTAATCATATTGAGACTTGTATGTCGAATAATCACTTCATTAACGAGGAACGGTGGTTCCAATCATTTCATTGAACTATCAATCGCTTCATTATTACTTTCATCTCGGTGAGTCATTCTTGACTTTGTCAGATTATTATTCATTGACATTCATTATGGTCATTCTCGTTCATATGACCTTCTGGGTTCATATTGCGTGGCCGGGTGCGGATGTGTGGACTTTTTAGTCGGGCACGTTATGGCCATGTATTGGGAGTGATACATTGGACTGTGCACACGGTAACAGATTACCTCCGTGAGACTAATTAGGTACAAGGACGGGTGTGTCCGGTCATTCGTCTTGTACACTTGCACAGAACACTACGGGCGTACTATGATACTCCCCTTCAGCGTAATTCATAACTAAGGATATTTCATAACTTCAGATATATCATGATTGTGTATTTTCAACCCTTGAGGATTGTTGTTCTGTGTAACTGACCCCGTTGGGGGATTTTATATTCAGGTCACGGCAAGGAAAAGGCACGGGAAGAGCATGTTGACGGCGAGGAGTCCCAGTGATACTAGTAGGGGGCCCCAGTCATTCCGTTTGTTTCAGTCATTTCAGTCATTTCCGTCATTTGTATTTTCCGCTGCAAATTCCGTTTGAGATGTTTAATTGTTCAGGGGTGGTGTATTTTATCTCCATATAAAATATACTAGTATTCGGTTTTGTCCTGGTGTGTTGTACTTAAACTCCTCATCGGAGTACTTGGTAATATAATGTAGTTCGGTACTACAATTATATTATTTAATTCATCATTTTCATTTGCCTGGTGGGTCCCAGTCGGGGATTCACGGCACTGTAATATCCGCCTAGTTTGGGGTGTTACAGAGTTGGTATCAGAGAGTGGTTTTGAATACTACCCTCCAAGTCATGTCTCATTTGAAATCATCGTCATCGGACTAGTATCATTGGACTTTCGCGTCGCGTGTGACCTGTGCAAATGCCGAGCCAATCAGACCAAGAACTGTAAGATTTCTAACGCCATGGTATAATTTCTGGCAAGAATCATTCATTCATAATTAATCAGTTAACAATCCTCAACCATCATTTTCATTTGACCAGGACGGTCATGCCAACTCGTTAATCACTCAATTCATTTCATTATTAAGTTGTTGATCAGGAAGATCAAATCATTAATCATGTTCAAGATAATCATGTCACCTCAGTTAATCATTCATGTAATCACTATGTTAGAGCGCGTATGCTCGTTTTCATCATCTCATGTCATAATCATAACGTGTTATTCATGCGGGGAATATAATCATCATGTGACTTTCCTACTTCAGTATGGAGAGGGCAAGAAGAGGACGTGGAGGACGAGGCCGTGGAGCGGGCTGAATCCCGAGAGCTCGTGTGAATACACGTGCAAATGCGAGGAATAATCCTAATTCACCGAGCAGCGACGCTGCCACTCATTCACCTGGACGTGATCATTCACTATCGGGGAGTCGTACCCGGGACACGGCTCAGTTGGAAGGTGTTCGGGTTGACCCACTCACTTTTATGTAGGGCATGATGGCCCAAATGACCCAGATGGCACAGCTGATGGAGACGATGCATAACTCCGTCAATCAAAATCAACAGGCTCCTCCGCCGCCACCTCAGAGGCAAGAGAGGAATGTGAGTAATATCATCGACGATATCTCTCGCCAGAGGCCACCCACTTTTGAGGGCTCGTCTGAGCCGGCAGATATCATTCATTGGCTCGAGCATTTCGAGAAGTTGTTTGCTATGGTAGAGTGTCCCGAAGGACACAAAGTTTCTGTTGCGGCTTACTACCTGGGTAAAAGCGCACATTCTTGGTGGTTGTCGTTGAAGCCCACCGAAGGATCTTGTACTTGGGATCAGTTCAAAACTCTCACGATGGAGAGATATTATCCAGCCCCACTCAGGGAGGCTAAGCTATCAGAATTACTCACCCCCGACCCCTCAGCAGACGAGGATGTTCTCGCCATTGCCGAGAAATTTCAGGAACTTCTTCCGTTTGCCTCATCTATCATTCATTCCGAGGCAGATAAAATCAAGTATTTCAGCAAGAGGCTGAAACCCCGTATGAGACTTCAGTTGCTTAATCATAATTGCACCACGTTGGCCGAATTCATCGAGAAAGCTCTCACTTATGAGCTTACTGCTAAGGAAATTGCTAAGCAGCAACCTTCGTCTGCTAGCAAGAAGTCGAAGAACCGTAATCAGTCTGAAGGCGGTCAGACAACCTTCAAGAAACCCCGTGCGGGCTCTGCTTTTTCTGAGCGACCTCCTGTGTCGTCAAAACCCGCGGAATCACAGTCTCGAGTGGCCAGTTCGGCCATCACCTGTTATAACTGTGGGGATCTTGGTCATGTCAGCACCAAGTGTCCGAGACAGTCTGTCACGTGTCATAACTGTGTAATTGTGGGGCATAAGGCCCGTTTTTGCCATAGGGACTCCAAACCTACTCAGACGTCATCTCAGGCCCCTAAGCAGTCAGCCGTTCAGAATCAGGCCACTCAATCGGCGTCGTTTAAAACGACAGGAGCGACTAAAGGTGGAGCCTATAGCCAGCAGACGGGAGCGTCCGGTGCCGGGACTAGAAAGCCCCGGATTTATGAGATGAAGAAGACCGATGATCCCGAGGCCCGAATGATCTCAGGTACACTCGATATTCTATCTCAACCTGTGTGTACCCTTTTTGATACTGGTGCATCGCATTCATTCATTTCCGAGTCATGTTTGAGTAGACTACGTCTGGGTAGTGCTACTAGTAGTGAGCCTTATGTCATTGGTCTACCTGATGGTAGACGAATCATCGGTAATCGTGAGATTCAGAATTGTCCGATTCAGCTTCATGGCCATGTATGGCCAGCGGACCTAATCGTGGTAGATTTGCCGAGAGACGACGTCATCTTGGGTATTGATTGGATGGATCGTCATGATGCCATCATTAGTGTTCGTAAGCGTATGATCACTATCATTTCAGACAATGGGGTTGAATGTGTGTTTCAGGGAGGTAATCCCGGCTGTTCTGGTAAGGTCATTAATTTGATGAAAGTAGTAAGATTACTCAATCAGGGATGTGTCGGTTATTGGTGCTATATGGCCAAAACCGAGAAGTCATCAGTAATGTCGACGGATATTCCGGTGGTGAGGGAATATGCCGACGTTTTTCCAGACGAGTTACCTGGTTTGCCTCCACAGAGGGATGTGTAATTCACGATTGAGTTGGAGCCTGGTACGTCCCCGATATCGAAGGCACCGTACCGGATGGCCCCGACCGAAATGCAGGAATTAAAGAACCAACTTGAGGAGTTGTTCGAGAAGGGTTATATTCGACCGAGTGCATCCCCGTGGGGAGCACCAGTGTTGTTTGTCAAGAAGAAGGATGGTTCATTTCGCTTATGTATCGATTATCGGGAGTTGAACAGGGTGACGATCAAGAATAAGTATCCTTTACCCCGTATCGATGATCTTTTAGATCAACTTCAGGGAGCTTCAGTATTTTCCAAGATCGATCTAAGATCTGGATATCATCAGTTGCGGATCCGAGAGTCGGACATTGCGAGGACGGCGTTTCGAACACGCTATGGTCATTATGAGTTTGTGGTTATGCCATTTGGATTGACTAACGCACCTGCGGTATTCATGGAGCTAATGAATCGGGTTTTCATCGACTTTTTGGATCAGTTTATTGTTGTCTTCATCGATGACATTTTGATTTATTCTCGTGACCGAGAGGAACACGAGTTTCACCTTCATCAAGTGCTCGACGTGTTGAGACGAGAACAACTTTTTGGGAAGTTTTCCAAATGTGAGTTCTGGATGTCCGAAGTGACGTTTCTCGGACACGTAATTTCATCAGACGGAGTTCGTGTCGATCCTCAGAAGACGGAGGCTATTAGAGATTGGTTACCTCCGAAGAATGTTAAGGAAATCCGAAGTTTCCTCGGATTAGCGGGTTATTATCGGCGATTTGTGGAGGGATTTTCTAAAATCGCTCAACCCATGACGAACCTTTTACGGAAGGATAAGAAATACACGTGGTCCGCCGCGTGTCAACAGAGTTTTGAGGAACTCAAGAGCCGGTTAATGTCAGCACCTGTACTTTCCTTGCCGCAGGGGACGGAAGGATTTGTGGTTTATAGTGATGCGTCCGGACAGGGTCTCGGATGTGTGCTCATGCAGAATGGAAAGGTTATTGCCTATGCTTCACGGCAATTAAGACCTTACGAGGTTAATTATCCGACCCACGACCTGGAGCTAGCAGCCGTGGTGTTCGCTATGAAGATTTGGCGTCATTATCTTTATGGCGTTACTTGTCAGATATTCACCGATCATAAGAGTTTAAAGTATATATTTACTCAGAAGGAGTTAAATATGCGATAGAGACGGTGGTTGGAATTAATCAAAGATTATGATATTGAGATCCTTTACCACCCGGGCAAGGCGAACGTTGTCGCCGACGCCTTGAGTCGTAAGTCCGTTCAGGAGCAGATGCTTGCTCGTTTAACGGTTCAGAAGGAGCTTCAACAGGAATTCCTTAGACCCGAGATCGAGGTCTGGCTTTAGCGAGTTCAAGGACAGCTTTGTATGTTGGAGATCTCATCGTCTCTTGAGGAGGCAATCAGAGAGAATCAGGGTTCGGACCCATCATTGTTGCGCATCCGTGAGGATGTGGCTCAGGGGAAAGCCCCTGGATTTTGTAACACCCCCAAGATATTCGAGGTGTATTACAGCGTCGTGGATCCCTACATGGGACCCACCAGGCTAACACAAGAAAACACCACTCGACTAACCATCTCGGTTAGCAAGGAAATAATTATTAACAACAAGAACATAAAACAACACGTCCGGTACAACCGGCATAATAAACATCAACCGACAAATACAGTAACTCCAACAAAAACCAATCACAATCTGAGAGGAAAAGCCTAAGTACTCGCGAGTACAATCTATAAGTTTACAATTTGGAAAACATCCACATCAAAAGAGACAGTAGGAAATAACAAGACTCAATTGCACATGTCAACAACCTTGGCCGACATCCTCGTACCATCCCAGCGCCCGCTCGTCTGGCTGAACATAACCTGAAATCCATAACAAGAATTTCCCCAAAACGGGTCCCCAAAGGGGTTAGCAATTACGCTAGTACAAGTATTCAAGGCAAACCAATCGCTTACACATTTCATAGTACATGCACCAATATCATTTCAAAAATCAAAACTAGACATGTCTTTTCCGGAAACAAACAGTCACAATTAATTTGCCTAGGACCAGGACGAAGCCACGAATCCCACTCGAGGCCTCTAAGGACCCTCCTGAGCTGGCCACATTCATAAAACAAACCAAGCACCACACGTCACCTAGGACCGGGACGAAGCCACGAATCCCACTCGAGGCCTCTAAGGACCCTCCCGAGCTGGCTAGCGAAAAAAACTCATGAATCCAGGACGAAGCCATAGATTCCCCCTGTGATCCCGTCGGACCCTCCCGAGGTGAGCAAATCACACACAATATACATTACCATTTCACGTTAAGCATAAAGGTTTCCAAAAATACTTGCCTTGAATAATAGATGACGCAACGAACGGAAAGGATAGTCACCGACGAACACTAGGAATCAACGGAACCGAACCTAATGATTCGAAGAACATAATCACAACCAATTCTAGACGAATACGGAAATGGAATACACCCGAAAACCCGCCTACGATTCATGTATATTCGCACAAAATAACAACGAGGGCGGACCACAACCAAACCCTCTCGATTCCGCAAAACTATGAAAATATACCATGAATCCGTAGGGAAATTAATGATATCAACAAGATTAATCATATTCATCAAGAATCCATTAACAAAACGGAGAGAATCGGACAAAAACCCCAAAATCCCCAATTATCCAAAAAGGGAGGGTTTCAAGAAATATTACCTTTGGAGATTCAAGTACTAAGATCCGTAGAACACACGTTGGATTGATCGTCCGGGCTTCACTACCGAAGAAAAATGGTGAAAATCAACCCCTCAATGGATAAAGATGAAGAACTCTTCCCCTCTCTCTCACTCTCTCTCGCGATGCAGGTGAAATGGAGGAGAAGACGACCGATCTCGTCTAATAAGGACGAGATTGCACAATTACCGCTTTGTGTGCCGCGGCACAGCCGAAGTGTGCCGCGGCACGTGCCAAAAATTACTCCCTGTGTTTCGGCATTGTGCCGCGGCATGGCTGCGTGTGCCGCGGCACCAGACAGCGGGTTTTGGTCGCAGATGTCACACGAGTGTGCCGCGGCACCGGATAGGTGTGCCGCGGCACTGGCTCGGCATTGTGCCGCGGCCCCGGATGGGTGTGCCGCGGCACACAGTACAGTTCGGTTGGCCAACAACTGAAGAAATTTGTGTGCCGCGGCACACACATCTTGTGCCGCGGCCCACACCCCCTTTTGGGTCCCAAAATGATAAAAATGATCCGGAAAGAGAATAAAACGATAGGAATCAATATTTGGGAACCAATAACGCGAAATGGATCCTCGGCAACCCCGAAACGGAGGTTCCGCACCACAATAACGAGAATACAGTTCAACAGTTGACAGGAAGGACACACTGAAAGGTACACGAGGGTCACTATGACCGAGAAATATACCAAAAATAAAAATACAAGGGAAAGAAAAATACCGGATATTACATTCTACCCTCCTTAAAAGAAGTTTCGTCCCGAAACTTAAAATAAGTAGGGAGAAGCAATATCTCTTGCCAGGAAAACTCGACGAGATACACAAAAACCGAAGACTCGCGCCCGACGACGAAACGCTGCAAGGAACGCAAAGAGACATACGGCGAGGAAATATGCTCTAGGGCGACTAACACAACGTCACCGGTAGAGGCATAATAAAATCAACGAGTGACAAGCGTCATTAAACGGATAATACAATCAAGTCAATTATCCGAACAATCACAAAACACAATGAACGAAAATCAATATGATTGACCAACCCAACGGTTCATCAATCAAAATGCGAGCCAAACGCTGAACAAATACGGAATTCCACCGCCTAAAGATTGGAAGATCGAAAACGAGACTAATTTCCCGAACTTAAGGGAATTACGAAGGAGCCTGAACGCTCAACAATCACGAAACAAGAACAAAAACTAAACAAACAAACGATTGAGACAACAAAAATCGAACAATCATGTCCGAAACACGTAGGATAATAAAATTCAAACAACAACTCCCAGGATGACCTGGTGAAAACAGCAAGACGTGCATTCCCACAATATCTACAGGAAAGGGAATAGCGATTGAAAAGCCACAACGACAAACGAGTTATTTCGAAACAATACCACCCTCGTTCGATCAACAAAAGCAAGGGATAGGGAAAGTTCAGAAATGTTAACGAGCATAAACGAGTCGATAGAGCCAAAAATACAGAAGTTCAAATCCGATCCACTTCGAACAAAATAACTATTAGAACCAAAAGATGTTACTTCCGAACAAGGTTCACAATAGTCGAACCGAATTCGGAAAGGTCACAGCGATAACCAGATCGACTCAAAACCAGATTACAGCTCGCTCGAACGATGAAACCAAGGTACAGAACAAGTTCAGAAGGTATCAATGAACACGAGCGAATCGATAGACTGGAGAAAGAGAAAATGTAGAAGTCAAAATAGTACGGCTATTACCTTTGGCCTCGCCCCCGAAACTCACCACAACGGAACCAAGGTAACAATATAGCAAGCAATCGACACAACGCGGAACAATCACCGATGCACACAATCATACCAACCCGAGCTCTAACAGCTCGCATATATGCGATACGCATAAACCGCTACGAGGAGACAACATCCAATACCAATATCACACCCCTCACAGAGGCTACCACGACAACTGTGTGGCGAACGACTCAACGCTCACACCACCAATTCAACAACAACTCGGGGGTTAACACCCTAACGAGAGCACGAACATCACACATATATTCTCGGACCACAAATAGGAATGATAGGTTTTGAAAACGAAAACCATCTTTTGAAAATAACTTGCAAGCACCACTTGATCTTGAGTATTATATATCAAAAAGTAGTACAAACATCGTCATCGAGACTTTAAAAATATCATCTTGCGTTTGATAAAAAAAATGGAGACACCATTCGTTAAATTAAAACTTTTCAGCTATATTCGACCTTCGGGTTTAAGCGAATGCGTTTCTAAATCATAAGAAATATTTCAAAATATTTTGATCCTCAAAGTAGAATAATTTTGAAACATAGCGTGGCACTAGTAGGCATCTTGAGAGCACTGTGAGAAAATAATTTATTTTAAAAGTACGTCTCGAGGTTTATTTTCTAAGATACTCAAGGTTTTTCAGAAGTACAATAGGCTAAAATGCCCAAAATTCGCACGTATCAACATTCACTTAAACACATCATATCACACGCATCAAATCGCTCAAAATCACGACAATGATATACAATCCTCAGGATATGTTTAACAACATCGTTAAAACAACAATCGGTTTATAAAAACTGGATGGAAAACGATATCAAGAACAAAACTCCAAAAAGTCAACTCTAGGGATTCAAGAAAATACCAAGATTCGGCGACGAACAATGGATTAGATGATGTTAAAAATCATCTAGGATACTCCAAAACACCTTTGGATGGAAGAAAAATCAGCCCAGATGCGAAACCGAGTCGCTACGTCTCAAACTCATGGAGGAAGGAGAAGAAATGAAGAAAAATGCAACTTCTAGACTGTTGTCCAGTATTTATACTGGACACAATTAGCGTGCGCTAATCATTAACGTTAGCGTGCGCTATCACGGCACCAAACAAAACTCCTGACCAAAAAAATACACTGTTAGCGTGCGCTAACCCCAAGTGTTAGCGTGCGCTAACGAGAACTTCAGACCCAGTCCAGTAGCTCCTGGACTGCCCTGAACTACCAGGTAGCGTGCGCTAATGACCCACAGAGACAACAACAGAACATATCCGAAAAGTTACATGCCGTAAACCTTTCTCACACGGGTTTACCAGGCTAAGCACAATTTCCCATCTCATTTCGAAAATGCTAAAAAGACCACTGACGGTAATATTTTCCAAAACTCACAAACTCATTTGTCAAACCATCACGAAATATTCAAGGCCAAAATGCCAAAACTTGATTCAAGGAATCGGTTTTACGAAATAAAACTCAGTTTGCAAAATACCGAAAGCCGTTTGAAAGAACGCACGCAGCGGATAAAATACGGTACGGAAATACATCAGCAGAGACGACACTCCTCGTATAAACCAAATACGAGAGTCTAATAAACACATATCGTGAAATCAAAATCCACAGAAGGATTCCATCATTCAATCGACTAATCATACAAATAACTCGTGTCACATGAGGCACAACACAAGGAAGGGAGTTTTACAACCATAGGTCGCACGTAAGTGACGACCGCCCCTCGATACTAATCACGACTAATGATCTCAAACGACGCGTCGCGATGCGACTAAGTCAGACAAAATCCGACGAGACAAAACTCAAAAAAAAGTGCAACTTGACTCGACAGCCTAGGTTTCCCCAAGCTAATTTGATTTTTAAAATCGTATACTCTAGTTATTCGAAAATAAAACCGATAAGTTAAAAATCATTTTCAAGACCCTTTTAAACACGACTAGGGCTTAACAGCGGTAGTATTTTATAAAATGTCCCAAACACTTTTATACACGACCTTTAAATACCGACACAAGGTTTTATTTGAAAATACAAGGCTGGCTCGCCCAAATTCATGTCACTTTTCAAAACCCACAATACGATCAAGTCTCAGAGATTTTCAAGCATGCACGCCGCATGTATTATTATTACTAGAAATACATTGGTTGTAAATAACAATAATTAGCCAAGTACCAACAATTCCCGGATACTCATATACGACATTCAAAAATCACCAGTTCAAAAATCGCAACTCGGAAATACTAATTCCAAGCATAAGTCAAACTATCTCTTCAAGTTTGACAGCGTAACCAAAGATCACCGATTTGGACGTATGTCGAAACCAGCTATGTGAGTTTCTCAACAAACTCTGCCATCAATACCTATACCGGAACATGTCAATGTTCAAAACTTCTACATCATACTGCACCCTTCGGTGTCCAACTCATCGGTACATTCGGCTCAACATACATTTAGTATATCGCAATTACCAAACACAGATTCCATCATACAACAAAAGACTAGAGAGTCAAGCCCTCTCACAATATACCATGGAGCAAAACTCGGATCTTTTGATCATCAACGATCCCACAAATGCTAGGAAGTTTAGCGATGGAAGGCTCGCAAAACGACAAACGGTCAAGCCCAGAACGGCGCACATACTCCAGAGAGACAAAGGACGGCGCAATACTAGAATCAAAAGTACACAAACCGGATGGATCGAGAAACAACTCGACAATAAGTACGAGAGAGGCAATCACAGTTCAAGAAGCAGTTCAAGAAGTGGAATTTCAATACGAGAAAACAAGAGAATCGAGTAAGGAAAACTTACGAGCACTGGATGTACTGAGATGCCGGAAGCGGTGTGACAATGTGCAAAACAAAACACAACTAGACCCAAATAACCAACAAGCCTAGGTATCCATAAACCTAGAGCTCTGATACCATTTTCTGTAACACCCCCAAGATATTCGAGGTGTATTACAGCGCCGTGGATCCCTACATGGGACCCACCAGGCTAACACAAGAAAACACCACTCGACTAACCATCTCGGTTAGCAAGGAAATAATTATTAACAACAAGAACATAAAACAACACGTCCGGTACAACCTGCATAATAAACATCAACCGACAAATACAGTAACTCCAACAAAAACCAATCACAATCTGAGAGGAAAAGCCTAAGTACTCGCGAGTACAATCTATAAGTTTACAATTTGGAAAACATCCACATCAAAAGAGACAGTAAGAAATAACAAGACTCAATTGCACATGTCAACAACCTTGGCCGACATCCTCGTACCATCCCAGCGCCCGCTCGTCTGGCTGAACATAACCTGAAATCCATAACAAGAATTTCCCCAAAACGGGTCCCCAAAGGGGTTAGCAATTACGCTAGTACAAGTATTCAAGGCAAACCAATCGCTTACACATTTCATAGTACATGCACCAATATCATTTCAAAATCAAAACTAGACATGTCTTTTCCTAAACAAACAAATACAATTAATTTGCCTAGGACCGGGACGAAGCCACGAATCCCACTCGAGGCCTCTAAGGACCCTCCTGAGCTGGCCACATTCATAAAACAAACCAAGCACCACACGTCACCTAGGACCGGGACGAAGCCACGAATCCCACTCGAGGCCTCTAAGGACCCTCCCGAGCTGGCTAGCGAAACAAACTCATGAATCCAGGACGAAGCCATAGATTCCCCCTGTGATCCCGTCGGACCCTCCCGAGGTGAGCAAATCACACACAATATACATTACCATTTCACGTTAAGCATAAAGGTTTCCAAAAATACTTGCCTTGAATAATAGATGACGCAACGAACGGAAAGGATAGTCACCGACGAATACTAGGAATCAATGGAACCGAACCTAACGATTCGAAGAACATAATCACAACCAATTCTAGACGAATACGGAAATGGAATACACCCGAAAACCCGCCTACGATTCATGTATATTCGCACAAAATAACAACGAGGGCGGACCACAACCAAACCCTCTCGATTCCGCAAAACTATGAAAATATACCATGAATCCGTAGGGAAATTAATGATATCAAAAAGATTAATCATATTCATCAAGAATCCATTAACAAAACGGAGAGAATCGGACAAAAACCCCAAAATCCCCAATTATCCAAAAAGGGAGGGTTTCAAGAAATATTACCTTTGGAGATTCAAGTACTAAGATCCGTAGAACACACGTTGGATTGATCGTCCGGGCTTCACTACCGAAGAAAAATGGTGAAAATCAACCCCTCAATGGATAAAGATGAAGAACTCTTCCCCTCTCTCTCACTCTCTCTCGCGATGCAGGTGAAATGGAGGAGAAGACGACCGATCTCGTCTAATAAGGACGAGATTGCACAATTACCGCTTTGTGTGCCGCGGCACAACCCAAAAATTACTCCCAGGTTTCGGCATTGTACCGCGGCACGGCCTGCGTGTGCCGCGGCACCCGGTACAGGCGGGTTTTGGTCGCAGATGTCACACGAGTGTGCCGCGGCACCGGATAGGTGTGCCGCGGCACTGGCTCGGCATTGTGCCGCGGCACCGGATGGGTGTGCCGCGGCACACAGTACAGTTCGGTTGGCCAACAACTGAAGAAATTTGTGTGCCGCGGCACACACATCTTGTGCCGCGGCCCACACCCCCTTTTGGGTCCCAAAATGATAAAAATGATCCGGAAAGAGAATAAAACGATAGGAATCAATATTTGGGAACCAATAACGCGAAATGGATCCTCGGCAACCCCGAAACGGCGGTTCCGCACCACAATAACGAGAATACAGTTCAACAGTTGACAGGAAGGACACACTGAAAGGTACACGAGGGTCACTATGACCGAGAAATATACCAAAAATAAAAATACAAGGGAAAGAAAAATACCGGATATTACAGGTTTGTGGTCCACGAGGATGGACTTTTGAGGTTTAAGAATCAGTTGTGCGTACCGGCGAATGACGAGTTGAAACACTCGATTTTGAAAGAAGCTCATGCTACCCCTTATTCTGTTCATCCGGGGTCTAGAAAGATGTACAAGAACTTGAAACAAAATTACTGGTAGAGTAATATGAAGCGAGAAGTCGCAGAATTTGTTTCGAGATGCTTAACCTGTCAACAAGTTAAGATTGAACATCAGCGACCGGCGGGTATGCTGAAACCTCTTCCTATTCCCGAATGGAAGTGGGAAGTCATTTCTATGGATTTCATCACGAGTTTGCCGACGAGTCGTCGTGGCATGAATACGATCTGGGTGATCGTGGACCGCTTAACCAAATCAGCTCATTTCCTTGAGATCAAGGATACTTAGGGTCCCGAGAGACTTGCCCAGCTTTTCATCAAAGAGATAGTGAGACTTCACGGTACTCCTAAAAGTATCGTTTCCGATCGTGACGGACGGTTTGTGTCGCATTTTTGGAAATCAGTTCATCGTGCTATGGGAACTCAGCTTAATCTCAGTACCGCTTTTCATCCTCAGTCCGACGGACAATCTGAGAGAACTATTCAGACATTAGAGGACATGTTGAGGGCATGCGTCCTCGATTGGAAAGACGATTGGGAAGCCCAACTACCATTGATAGAGTTCACATATAATAATAGTTGGCATGCTTCGATTAAGATGGCACCTTACGAGGCCTTGTATGGTCGTCGTTGTCGATCTCTGTTGTGTTGGGACGACTTATCAGAATCAATCGGCACCGAGCCCGATATGCTTATAGCCGCCCGTGAGAAGGTAAATTTGATCAGGAGTCATTTGTTGACCGCTTAGAGTCGACAGAAATCATATGCAGATAACCGTCGTCGACCATTAGAGTTCGAGGCTGGTGACCATGTGTTGGTCAAGGTATCCCCGAGTCGTGGTATCTTCCGTTTTGGGAAGAGGGGTAAGTTGAGTCCGAGATTCATTGGACTGTTCGAGATTTGGGATCGAGTAGGCGAGTTAGCTTATCGATTGGCTTTACCTCCGGCGTTGAGCCGAATTCATAATGTGTTTCATGTCTCTCAGTTGCGGAAATATGTTGCCGACCCGAGTCACATACTTCAGTTCGACGAAATCGAGATCGCCGATGATCATTCATATGAGGAGCGTCCTATACGAGTTTTAGAGCGGCGAATCAAACAGTTGAGGAATAATACGATTCCTTTGGTTAAAATTCAGTGGTCTAGACATGGAGTCGAAGAGGCTACTTGGGAAACCGAGGATAGTATGCGGGAGAGTTATCCCGAGTTGTTTGACCCTTAGTTTCGGGGACAAAACTCTTTTAAGGGGGGGTGTATGTAATACCCGGTTGTAATTCAGTATTTATCATTCAGTAATTTCACTCATTTGTGATCATTTGTCACTCATATTCAATCATGGTATTCATCATTCAGAGTAATTGTATCGTGTATCAATCGTCATTCATCACTAATCTAATTGGAGTTTCGTGCCGTGTTTATCATCATTGTCATTTTCATTGTGGGCTGTGCGTGAGGAGTAGCGCACGCTACATACTCTCTTTAGCGTACGCTAATTTGGTACAGGTAGCGCACGCTATCACTCAGCACTAGCGCACGCTAAGGTTACCCTGGCTGCAGTCCAGAAGGTACTGGACTGCAGGTAAGTTATTAGTAGCGCACGCTACGAATGGTAAGTAGCGCGCGCTAGTGGGTTGTAGTAGCGCATGCTAATAGTTGGTTTAGCGCGTGCTAAGGACGGATCAGGTTAAGTCCAGTGGCTACTGGACTGCACTGGATTAATTCATAGCGCACGCTACTTGTTGGTTGTAGCGCACGCAAGCGGTGTTGTAGCGCACGCTACTTGTTGGTCGTAGCGCACGCTACCGAGGTCAGGACAGAGGACTGACAGTTTCTGGATTCCAGTACTGGGCATCGAATAATTCGTTAGCGCACGCTAACAATGGTTATTAACGCACACTAATGGTATGGCCATAGCGCACGCTACAAAAAGGTACGTAGCGCGCGCTACCGTCTTCGGTCAGTGGGTACTGGACTACCCAAATTACCCGTTAGCGCACGCTACGCACAAGGGCTAGCGCACGCTAACCTGGAAGGGCTATATATTGGACAGTTAGCCTGAGTTCGTCATTTATCACCCTTTTCTCATTCTCTCATCGGTTTCGGGCGATTTCGGGTATTTTGGAGAGTTCTCTTCGAGCTTCTATCATCCATCATCATCTTCAAGTCTTTGAGTTGGATTATCATCACTTCATCATTTCCAAAACATCAAATCAAAGGTATTAATTTCTTGGATCTAGAATTTCGGATTTTTGGGTTTTTCCTTCCGATTTCTTCGTGTAAGCTTGGATTATCATTGGAATATGTTAGATATGGATTATCTACCTTGGATATATATATTCCCATGGATTTAATGGCTATTTTCGGAATTATTTCAAGAACCCTTGGGGTTGACTTCGGTTGATTTGGGGATTTTCCGATTGTTGTTGTTATAAACTTGAATTGTGGAATCCTATGGGGTTATTGATATCATTGGAAGTGTTTTAATGGTTTGAAATACTCATTTTGGTGTTGGTTTCGATATATTCGGGATTGGATATTTTCGAAGTCGTGTGGTTGGTTACGTATTCGTTAGAATGCCCCTATGAGTTTGATTATCGTTGTTTCGACCTTTGGGTTAGTCGTGTTTTGTTGTTTGATGCGTGTATTGAACGGTTGTTGGTAATTATTGTTATTCAAGGTTGTTTGAGCGACCGGTATCTCGATTAGGACGTTGTTCGTGGAAGGACTTTGTCATCGGTATTGTGTAAGTTAATTCTTACTCGGTTAAAAGGATATTCATTCCTTTTGTTGTTGATCATTTATAATCATAATTCATTCATCATTGTATTAATCATATTGAGACTTGTATGTCGAATAATCACTTCATTAACGAGGAACGGTGGTTCCAATCATTTCATTGAACTATCAATCGCTTCATTATTACTTTCATCTCGGTGAGTCATTCTTGACTTTGTCAGATTATTATTCATTGACATTCATTATGGTCATTCTCGTTCATATGACCTTCTGGGTTCATATTGTGTGGCCGGGTGCGGATGTGTGGAATTTTTAGTCGGGCACGTTATGGCCATGTATTGGGAGTGATACATTGGACTGTGCACACGGTAACAGATTACCTCCGTGAGACTAATTAGGTACAAGGACGGGTGTGTCCGGTCATTCGTCTTGTACACTTGCATAGAACACTACGGGCGTACTATGATACTCCTCTTCAGCGTAATTCATAACTAAGGATATTTCATAACTTCAGATATATCATGATTGTGTATTTTCAACCCTTGAGGATTGTTGTTACGTATGGCGACCCGTTGGGGGATTTTGTTTTCAGGTCACGGCAAGGCAAAGGCACGGGAAGAGCATGTTGACGGCGAGGAGTCCCAGTGATACTAGTAGGGGGCCCCCAGTCATTCCGTTTGTTTTAGTCATTTCAGTCATTTCCGTCATTTGTATTTTCCGCTGCAAATTCCATTTGAGATGTTTAATTGTTCAGGGTGGTGTATTTTATCTCCATATAAAATATACTAGTATTCGGTTTTGTCCTGGTGTGTTGTGCTTAAACTCCTCATCGGAGTACTTGGTAATATAATGTGGTTCGGTACTACAATTATATTATTTAATTCATCATTTTCATTTGCCTGGTGGGTCCCAGTCGGGGATTCACGGCACTGTAATATCCGCCTAGTTTGGGGTGTTACACACATGACATGGCACACAAAGTGCCATGATGAGTCAGAAAGAGTAATTCATCCTACCGGCGCTAAAGCTTGGCGACACTTTGATCGTACGCATCCTTCGTTCGCTGCAGATCCTCGAAATGTCAGGCTCGGTCTTTATACTGATGGTTTTAATCCATTTCGAGGAACAGGTGCCCAGTACTCTTGTTGGCCGGTCTTCGTAACTCCATATAATTTACCACCAACTTTATGCATACGTCAGGAGATTATTTTCTTAAGTCTTATTATATCTAGCCCTAAAGGGCCGAGGATGAACATAGATGTGATGCTCCGACCCTTGATCGATGAGCTAAAAAGTTTGTGGACAAATGGTGCTACAACATGGGACTGTGTAAGGCAGGAAAATTTCTCAATGCGTGCGGCTCTGATGTGGACGATTAATGACTTTCCAGCCTATGGTATGTTGTCGGGATAGCGCACACATGGAAAGTTAGCATGCCCTTGTTGCATGGAAAGTACTTCTGCTTTTCGTTTAAAAAACGGAGGGAAAACATCATGGTTCGACTGTCACAGATGTTTTCTCCCACTGCAGTACCCTTACAGAAAAACAAACGTGATTTTTACAAAGGTCATGAAGAAAGCTCATTTTTTCCGGAACGTCGAGGGCCAGCAGGAATGAAAATTATTGCTGATCGTATTCCTGATGTGACCTTTGGTGTGAATTATGAAGGTATTGAAGGGTTTGGAGAAAATCATAATTGGACAAAGAGGAGCATATTTTGGGAGCTCCCTTACTGGTCTACCTTACTGATTCGTCATAATTTAGACGTCATGCACTGTGAAAAGATTTTATTTGATAATGTACTTAACACAGTCATGGACATTCCCCAAAAAACTAAGGACAACCTGAAGGTGAGATGCGACTTGCCATTGTACACAACAAGAGATGGGTTGTTTGTACCGAGGGAACAAATAAGCAACATATACGCTCACCATAGAACAGAAACATGTAATATGCGAGTGGCTTAAAGAGCTAAAATTTCCAGATGGGCATGTTTCGAATATATCAAACTGTGTGAATCTCGATACTAATAGAATAAATGGTATGAAGAGCCATGACTGCCATGTTTTTATGCAACGATTGCTACCTATTGCCTTGAAAGATTTTTACCGGAGCCGATTTGGGAAGCATTAACGGAGGTGAGCAACTGTTTCAGAGCATTGTGCACGAGTGAGAATAAAGCGTCTGACATAAGAAACTTAGCCAAGACTGTTATAGTGACTAGGTGCAAGTTAGAACAGATATTCCCTCTGGCATTCTTCGACTCGATGGAACATATGCTCGTTCATCTGCCATACCAGGCCCTTGTCGGGGGACCGGTCTTCTATCGATGGATGTACCCGTTAGAGAGGTACTCTTCTTATCTTTATGTTAATATATGCATTATGTTGTGTATGTATTTATAAATTAAGTATTTCGTACAATACAGGATGATGTTTATTCTAAAATGCATGGTGAGCAATAAAGCGAATGTTGAGGGATCCATATGTGAGGCATGTTTATTGACTGCGATCACAAATTTTTGTTCCTTTTATTTCGACAAAGAAATCGACACAACGACGACACGACTAAAAAGGAACAAGGTTCTATTTGCCCCTCAGTTTGAAGGACAACTATCGATCTTTACACAAAAGGTCGAGTAATGGGAAAAAGTAAGGGACGACGCATGGCTGAAGTTGAGTGGAATATGGCAATCCTATATATTCTTACGAACTGTGAAGAAGCAGAACCATATCTATGGTACGATTATTTTTTTGATATTCCATATTTTTACATGTAACCATGTATTTACACATTATGTATTTCAGTGTATTTGAGAATCAACTACAGAGTAATATCTCCACCAGAGACTTGGAGTTCACACGAGTTAATCACTTAGTTCCATGGTTTGAAAGATTGGTTGCGACCACAGAATTAAAGGACTCTCAACTTGCTGCATTGTTTAGAGGTGATCGATTAGTGAAGATGTACAAAGGTTACGTGGTGAATGGATTGAAATTCCACACTGAATTTCACGGGCAAAATAAAAAGACTACGAATAGTGGATTGTGTATTACAAGTGCAAACAGTTATGGAGATTTGTCTAAGTACTACGGGATGCTACTAGAGGTATTGGAGTTCACGTTCTACAATCCTGGATTTCCTGAACAAGTTATTTATCTATTTAAATGTGATTGGTTCGACAACCGCGAAGTGAAATGTCTACACGGGTTAGTTGAACTCGATCCTCTAGCAAGACAAGCGACTGCCGAGTCATTTATCTTCCCGAGTCAAGTGTATTATGCTCGGTACCCATCTAGAAGACTTGGTCGTCATAGAAGAGGTACAATATGATAATAATATTATACCCGCGTCTATTTATTATACATACAATTATTTACTTTAATGGATTATGTAATTTAATAGATGCGTGGGTGGTTTGTCCGATAAGAGCCAGACATATTGTTGATGTATCAGTAGTATCATCGATAATATTGCAGGAGCCCATTCCTCAACCCGAGTACTACCAAGATCCAGAAGCTCCAATACTTAATCTCGTAGTTGACTTGAGCGGATACGACATGCAAATTGAACTTGTTGATAGAGATGCCAATCCAATTGAAATACTTGATGATAATGAAGAAGAAGATGAAGCTTCAAGCGAAGAAGATGATGTAGAATGATATGTTTTCCTTTACTATAACTTGTAAAATCTTAACGATGCTATTATAATTATTTTCAATATATTGATCGACAATGCTCCTTTTATATAGTATTTAATAATGTTAACTATTAACCTACTGTAATATAATAAAAAAATTAAATAAAATATGTTGCATAATTTAATAGTAAATTTTAATTATTTAGAAAATCTAATTAATTTAAATAACAAACTAATATAATTTTTTTTACTTAATTCTCAATGGCAACATGCTACTCCATATATCACATATAATATATTAGCAAATAAAATATATTGCATAATTTAATGTTAAATGTTTAAATAATATAATTAATTTTAATAGCAAATAAATATAAATATTTTTCAGACTAAGTACAAATAATATTTATGTACTACAATTATCGAATGAAAACATATCTCAGTGACAACATGCCACTCCATGCATCACATAGGCGCAGGTTCGAATCTCGCACCGGCCACTGAGCTATGTTTTTTAGTTCCCTTTTCTTTTAATATGTATTGGCGTCATATATGTGACGCCATTAAGCATTTCCTTTACAACCTTCGGTATGAAATTCGGTATGAAATTCGGTATGCTGCCTTAGACTCCTTCTTCAACCTTCTGCTTTCCTTCCTTTTTTCAACCTAGGGTTTCCTTCCTTCTCATAATCTCTTCTGCTGCCTTTGTTGGTTCTCTATGAATGTCCAACAATATAATTACAATAAAAATTACAAACAAAGGCAACCTATTACAATTTTAATAAATTAAAAAGCTGAATTAAAATTACAACTTTAGCAGAGGCGAGATAACTCTTTCCGTAAGATGATTTTGCCCCCGTATAAGAGCAGACGGCTCAGGCAATATGTCCCCAAGATACAACTGCTATATGTTTCTGAGTTAGGTGTTCTCCAAAACTCAGAACTCCGGCAAACGTTCAAGTGCTGGAAACTGGGCACGAAACAAGAGGAAAATATGCTGCAATATGCGGTATGCTTGAATTTTTTCTATGTTCTGATTGTATGAAATGAAATGCATAAGACCCCCTTTTATAGGGTCTAATTCCACTCCATCAGGTGGGTAGTTACAAAAAATTAAAGTGCCATTAATTCTATTTAATCCTCCAGCTCAAGAGTTACCTCCATAAATATTCTCATTTAATTCGGACGTTCAATTATATAGTGTGAAGAGACATATTCTAGAAGCTAAGTTCTCAACCTGCTTCATTTCTGACGAGACCAAATATCAGATCAAATGGGTTCTGCCACAAATATCAGATCAGATAGGTTTAACCCCAAATATCAGATTAGATAGGTTTAGCCCAAATATCAGATCAGACAGTTTTTAGATCAGGCAACTTCAAGATCAGACAACTTCTAGATCAGACAGCTTCTAGATCAGACAACTTTTAGATCAGACAGATTTTAGATCAGACAGATTTTAGATCAGACAGATTTTAGATCAGACAGCTTTCAGATTAGACAGCTTTTAGATCAGACAGCTTCTAGATGAGACAACTTCTAGATCAGATAACTTCTAGATCAGACAGCTTCTAGATCAGACAGCTTTCAGCCCAACTATCAGATGGGTTTTCAAACCTGGTTAATTCTTCACCTTTTTAATTAAATGGCCAACTTTAATCATTTATTACTCACTCACCGGAAATCTGTTTTGAGAAAGATTAAATCCTACGTTCATCTTCTCGAAGTGTAGATTCACAATTTATTATTTAATTCCCAAGAATTAAATATTTTATCATTATTGGTTTTAAATTGAGTTAAAACTCATTTTTCTAAAACCAATTTCCAACAATCCCCCACATGAGTGGAAATAAATGCATGCATGAATGCAGACTCACATACCCAGTTTCCGTAAAACACTGCTGCAATGAAAGGTAATTTGTGGCTTTGAATCTTCCTTAGTGAAATATCATCGAATATATCGGCGGCTTAGTGGACACTGTGCCTTGAACTAATCCTCCTTAGTGTATACCGAGTCAACGACACTTTCACAACAATGTCTCAACACCTTCCGTTCTCATAGTTGTGTTTGTTTTGGCCATGGACAACATCTTGGTTTCCTAAGTGTTTATTCGAGGTGGCCCGTACTCACACTTAGATATGTGGTCTCCTTTTATAAAGTATCCTGCAATACTTCTCCTTTTCAAGGACAAGGAACCATTAAATGTTCAGAGACTTAACCTCACCACAATCACATGACTCCGCCCTTATTTTGCTCTATAGGGATGGATTTATTATAAGCGCTTCTTCAATAGAACTTTCATAACTTTGTTTTCCCATTGAACCAAGTTTCTGAGATCTCCAGTCTTCAAGGTTGGGTTGCCACTATGATTGTTCTTTCAAGCTTTGGATTTTAATCCCATTCCCTCTAGTAGTTTATGAAATTGATCTCTAATCAGACCTTTTGTGAGTGGATCCGCCAAATTAATATTTGACCTCACATAGTCAATAGATATAACACCATTTTTGATCAATTATCGCACGGTAATATGTCTCCGACAAATGTGTCAAGACTTACCATTATATATAAGGCCCTGTGCTCTTCCAATTGCAGCTTGGCTAACGCAATGGATCATAACACTAGGCAAAGGCTTTTTCCAGCATGGAATATCCTCAAGAAAGTTACGGAGCCATTCAGCTTCTTCTCCAGCTTTATCTAGAGCTATAAATTCTGATTCCATGGTGGATCGGGCTATACAAGTCTACTTGCTTGATTTCCAAGATATAGCCCCACCCCCAATAGTAAATACATACCCACTTGTAGAGTGAGAGTCTTTCGAGTTTGAAATCCAATTAGCATCTGTATATCCTTCCAAAACTGCAGGATAATTGTAACACCCCCAATCCGCTCAGGGATATTACACGCCGTAGAACCTTTCCTCAAGGATCTACCAGGCTAGTAACAACATAGAACATCTCAACAATGCATTTAAGGCTAAAATGACTCCGTAGACCGATTTGGTCTTTCAATAAATACATACAACTCAAATACATTACATGCCCATGCAGGGGTCGAATACAACACACTCCCGTACAACGCGAAAGAATACTGCAGCGAAAATAAAATACAACTAAACCAATGACATCATACGGATTCTCGTGTGATTAGTATCGTTCATCTTCCATCATCCTTCGTGCCGACCCTGTGTTATGCTCCCAAACCTGAATGCAAAAACAGACATCCACCCCCCGTATACTCGGGGGTTAGCAAAACTCCATTGTTTTGCTAGTGCAAATACAAAGTGCAAAAATATGAGCCATACAATACAAGTTCCAAGAACAATAATAACCAGGAATCCTCAAAGATCCAAATGTAACGAAAAGTACTTCCCGAGGCAAGAGTTTGGGTAAAACATTCCAAAACAGAAAGATCATAAATCAAGGGAAACAATTTATAAAACAGTTTAAAATGCCATCGATAGTTTCAATAGAAAACAATTTAGGATTACCGAATCCTTCTCTTTCCAAAATCAACAGGGGTTACAGCCCAAAGGTTTTGTTTTCGCAAATAGAAAACCACTAACAATACACAATGTTAAAACTCACGTCACGCGTCCTCGACGGACATAAAACATACACACGCACTCGTGAAGTTTCACTCGTGAATCCAAGGCGAAACCATTGGGCTCCCTCCGTGGCCCCGTCGAACCCTCTCGAGGTGAGCAAACACATTCACAAAACATACACACGCACTCGTGAAGTTTCACTCGTGAATCCAGGGCGAAACCATTGGACTCCCTCCGTGGCCCCGTCGAACCCTCCTGAGGTGAGCAAACACATTCACAAAACATACACATGCACCAAGCACCACACGTAACCTAGGACCGTGACGAAATCACGAATTCCACCCGAGGCCCCATCGGACCCTCCCGGGCTGGCCGCGAAATAATCAAGCACCACACGTCACCTAGGACCGGGACGAAGCCACGAATCCAACCCGAGGCCCCGTCGGACCCTCCCAGGCTCGCCGCGAAATAATCAAGCACAAGTAACATATCACACCAAGGATATCCAAACAATTCGTCAAGAGGCATCAAATATTTAGCAAAACACCACGTCAAAAAATAACGCACCGAAAAGAAGCAATATACGTACACACGCATTATCAAGCGCAACATCAACACCAAACATATCCAAAGGATTCACGTAGTCACTTACAACCCACACAATTTACAAAACACGCGTTTTGAAAGTGAGCCTTTAATGAGGCTAGCCGAATCTTTTGAAAACTCATTTCAAACAATCAAACAAACACATAAAGACGATCACCAATTATCATATTCATAAAACAAGAATTGTATGGACAAGGTACTTGCCTCGAAACCACAATCACAACAAGACGACAGATGAAATACGGTCGAACGGCCCCGAACTCCCGAACACTATCAAGAACGCGATAGCACCGCAATTACTACGTGAATAACACCACACAAATCGTCAATCACCAACGAGATTCAACATCGGAATCCTCGAACACCTATAAACCTCTGGAAGGAACAATAACACATGGTTACGACGAGAATCAAGGCCAAAACAATGGAAATCCCAACAAACTAACGAAGGGAACTCATTCGAACATTTAATTGAACACTCAATGTTCAATAACTCCGAAGAACACTCGAATCACTAATCGAGTTGAACAAACTCGAAATATGGATATACAACCCATAGAACACGATTAATGACATCATACTACACCAACTGATGTATCAAAATCGGACTAGAATCGAAATCAAGAACAAATTCTCCAAAAAGTCAACTTGAAGGAAAATCAAGAAATATACCTTGATTCGACGAAACACACGGATTGGATGATGATATAATCAACAAAAATCTTCCAAAACGTCTTGGAATTGATTAGAATCGGCCAAGAACTCGATTTCCCGAGCCTCCCGTCGCCAGCCGCCGAAAAAAGAAGAAAAACGAGTAAAAATGAAGTCTGGCCGAGCCCAGGCTATATATAGCCGGCAGGGTTACGGCCGTAACCGGCATTCGTCCAAATCCGCACAGCGCGTGCCGATCGCATACGGCCGTAACTCGGCACTTACGGCACTTACCGTCGTAACCGGCATTCGTCAGGAAACTGCCAGGCGCCATACGGCCGTAACTCTCGGCCCTTACAGTCGTAACCGGCATTCGTCAGGCCATGCCTGCCGAGCACGTACGGCCGTAACCGGCACTTACGGCCGTAACTCGGCCAGGCTAGGCCCTGCTCCGGCCGTGGCCACTCCGACAGCCCGACGACCCCCAAACCCGAACCTGAATATAAATCGAAGGTATGGTTACGACGTACTCATAAAGATGAATCTAAGAGCTAAGAGAACACACGATTCCGACCACCCGAAGGCTCGAAATTTGACAACGGAAGGAATTACTCCAAACTTTGGGAAATTACAAAAATAGCCCAAAACGTCCGAAATACACGATACGTGATCGAAACACCAAACCAAAACTCGCAACATGAATAATAACATTAAATGAACTTACTAGAAACTCGAAGCAACAGTTTCGGACGATATTCGCAAGAATCGAACTCAAGTGCGGAAAAGTCGCTAAAAATCACGGAACTCAACAAAACGACACCGAAACAAACTCGGACGTCAAAAAGTGCAGATTTAAATATTCTCAGAATGAAGAAATGGTCACAAGAGAGTCGTCAAAACGGACTTCCGCCGAAAAAAAGAAAATTACCGGAAATCGAAATTACGGGTATTACACACTACCCTCCTTAAAAGAAGTTTCGTCCCGAAACTTAAAACAAGTAGGGAGAAGCAATATCCTGCCAGGAAAACTCAAAGAGATACACAAGAAACGCGTAACTTATGCCCATCGGCGAAACGTTACAAGCAACGCAAAGGGATATACGGTGCGAAAACACGCTCCACGACGACCAACACAACGCCACATGTAGAGACATAATAAAACCAACAAGTGACAAGTGTCATCAAATAGATAATACAATCAAGTCGATTATCCGAACAATCACAGAACACAACGAACGAAAATCAATACGATTGACCAACCCAACGGTACATCAATCAAAACGTGAGGCAATCACTGAACAAATACGGAATTCCACCACCCAAGGGTTGGAAGATCGAAAACAAGACTAATTTCCCGAACTTAAGGGAATTACGAAGGAGTCTGAATGTTCTACAATCACGAAACGAGATCAACAAAAACCAAACAATCAAACGATCGAACACAACGATTGAGACAACAAAAATCGAACAATCATGTTCGAATCACGAAGAACAATAACAGTCAAACAACAACTCCAAGGTTCACATCTCGACTCGAGACAATATATGATCCGGTGAAAACAACAAGATGTGCATTCACATATGATCCACAGGAAAGGGAATAGCAATTGAAAAATCACAACGACAAACGAGTTATTCCGAAACATTACCGCAGTCGTTCGATCAACAAAAGCAAGGGGCAGGACAAGCTCAGAAAATGTCAACGAACATAAACGAGTCGACAGAGTTGAAAATACAGAAGTTCAAAATCCGATCCACCTCGAATAAAAGAACTAGTAGAACCAAGAGGTGTTACTTCCGAACAAGGTTCACAAGAATCGAACTCAAAAAAGTCACAGCGACAACCAGATCGACCCAAAACAAGATCACAGCTCGTTCGAACGATGAAACCGAAATACAGAACAAGTTCAGAAAGTATCAACGAACACGAGCGAATCGATAGACTTGAGAGAGAGAAAATGCGGAAGTCAAAAATGATACGGGCATTACATTCGACCTCTTATAAAAGAAATGTCGTTCCCGTAACTCACAACAACGGGAGTAAGGTGACAACACAAAAAGCAAACGATAGAAACATCTCCCATGGGCCTCTCAGAGCCGATCCTCATATCTGCACTGAAGTTCGCACCCCAAAAGACTCGGAACCCAACTCGCAAAACTAGATCCTGTGTCTCTCGGGTCCACACTTGAAAAGCATTACTGACGAGAAGGACAATTTGCACGTACATGCCCACGGCACAATACGTTCGAAATGCCTCGGATCGGCATACCGAAAATACAGATGCTAGATACAATGGAACATAACATCGCAAAACAACATAGCGGAGATGCCAACTCAGCACAACAAAGAATCATAACACATATCATATACAACGATTACCATCATACAGTAATACACACACAAACACTACAGCAATGACGGTATCGTTCGGCGACCTCAACGGACCGAACAATAACCAGCACATAATTACAAACATCATGAAACAATCACACATGTACCCAAACGTACAAACCCAAGATTTAACCGCTCACACAGGTGCGATAACACGCAAGCGACCACGAAATGACAACATTAAAGATCATCATCACACCTCCCACAATGGGCTAACAAAACATATGCGTGGCGAACGACTCAACGTTCACACCACCAATTCAATCACAATTCGGAGGGCTAACACTCTCACAACAATACCAACATCATACACACCTTCTCCGACCACAAGCAGGAAATGATGGGTTTTAAAAACGAAAACCACCTTATGAAAATAGTTTGGAAACATCAGTTGATCTTGAGTATCATTTTACAAAAAGTTGAACAAACATTATTGTTGAGACTTTGAAAATCATCTTGCGTTTGAACAAAAATGAGGACACTTTTCTTTTAGTGAAAAACTTTCAAAAATATACAACCCTCAGGTCTAAGCAAAGCATTTCCAAAATTACTAGAAAGAAAAAAAAATATATTTTGGTCCTCAAGGTGAAAGAATTTTGAAATAGATAGTTGGGCTAGTAGGCGCCTTGAAAATACAATCCATTTAAAAGTACGTCTCGAATTTTATTTTCTAAGATACTCAAGGTTTTCGAAAATCTATTAGGCTAGAATGCCTAAAAACTCACATGTAACATATTCACTTACATACAATCATAATACACGCATCAACTCGCTCAAAATCAAGACAACACCTGTCTTTTACCGGAAACAACAGTCAAATATCACAGTCAAAAGGACGTAAACAATGCCAACACTCCTCATATAAATGAAACATGAGTCACATAAACGCATCACGAAACCGAGAATCTACATAAAGATTCCATCACTTAATACAAAATCAAACAAATAGCTCGTGTCACACGAGGCACAATACAAAGAAGGGAGACTTACATCCACAGGTCGCACGAAGATGATGATCACCCCACGATACTAATCACGACCAACCAACTCAGACGACGCGTCGCGACACGACTCAGTTAGACAAAATCCGACGAGACAAAACTCAACAGACACCACTGACCCGACAGCCTAGGTTTCCACAACCTAAAGCTCCGATACCATTTATGTAACACCCCCAATCCGCTCAGGGATATTACACGCCGTAGAACCTTTCCTCAAGGATCTACCAGGCTGGTAACAACATAGAACATCTCAACAATGCCTTTAAGGCTAAAATGACTCCGTAGACCGATTTGGTCTTTCAATAAATACATACAACTCAAATACATTACATGCCCATGCAGGGGTCGAATACAACACACTCCCGTACAATGGGAAAGAATACTGCAGCAGAAATAAAATAAAACTAAACCAATGACATCATACGGATCCTCGTGTGATTAGTATCGTTCATCTTCCATCATCCTTCGTGCCGACCCTGTGTTATGCTCCCAAACCTGAATGCAAAAACAGACATCCACCCCCCGTATACTCGGGGGTTACCAAAACTCCATTGTTTTGCTAGTGTAAATATAAAGTGCAAAAATACGAGCCATACAATACAGGTTCCAAGAACAATAATAACCAGGAATCCTCAAAGATCCAAATGTAACGAATAGTACTTCCCGAGGCAAGAGTTTGGGTAAAAGATTCTAAAACCGAAAGATCATAAATCAAGGGAAACAATTTATAAAACAGTTTACAATGCCATCGAGAGTTTTAATAGAAAACAATTTAGGATTACCGAATCCTTGTCTTTCCAAAATCAACAGGGGTCACAGCACAAATGTTTTGTTTTCGCAAATAGAAAACCACTAACAATACACAATGTTAAACTTCACGTCACGCGTCCTCGACGGACATAAAACATACACAGGCACTCGTGAAGTTTCACTCGTGAATCCAGGGCGAAACCATTGGACTCCCTCCGTGGCCCCGTCGAACCCTCCTGAAGTGAGCAAACACATTCACAAAATATACAAACGCACTCGTGAAGTTTCACTCGTGAATCCAGGGCGAAACCATTGGACTCCCTCCGTGGCCCCGTCGAACCCTCCTGAGCTGAGCAAACACATTCACAAAACATACACATGCACCAAGCACCACACGTCACCTAAGACCGGGACGAAGCAACGAATCCCACCCGAGGCCCCGTCGGACCCTACCAGGATGGCCACGAAATAATCAAGCACCACACGTCACCTAGGACCGGGACGAAACCACGAATCCCACCCGAGGCCCCGTCGGACCCTCCCGGGCTGGACGCGAAATAATCAAGCACGAGTAACATATCACACCAAGGATATCCAAACAATTCGTCAAGATGCATCAAACATTTAGCAAAAACCACGTCAAACCATAACGCACCGAAAAGAAGCAATATACGTACACACGCATTATCAAGCGCAACATCAACACCAAACGTATCCAAAGGATTCACGTAGTCACTTACAACCCACACAATTTACAAAACACACGCGTTTGAAAGTGAGCCTTTAATGAGGCTAGCCGAATCTTTTGAAAACTCATTTCAAACAATCAAACAAACACATAAAGACGATCACCAATTATCATATTCATAAAACAAGAATTGTATGGACAAGGTACTTGCCTCGAAACCACAATCGCAACAAGACGACAGATGAAATAGTCGAACGGCCCCGAACTCCCGAACACTATCAAGAACGCGATAGCACCGCAATTACTACGTGAATAACACCATACGAATCGTCAATCACCAACGAGATTCAACATCGGAATCCTCGAACACCTATAAACCTACAGAAGGAACAAAAACACATGGTTACGACGAGAATCAAGGCTAAAACAACGAAAATCCCAACAAACTAACGAAGGGAACTCATTCGAACATTTCATCGAACAGTCAATGTTCGATAACTCCCAAGAACACTCGAATCACTAATCGAGTTGAACAAACTCGAAATATGGATATACAACCCATAGAACACGATTAATAACATCATACTACACCAACCGATGTATCAAAATCGGACTAGAATCGAAATCAAGAACAAATTCTCCAAAAAGTCAACTTGAAGGAAAATCAAGAAATATACCTTGATTCGACGAAACACACGGATTGGATGATGATATAATCAACAAGAATATTCCAAAACGTCTTGGAATTTATTAGAATCGGCCAAGAACTCGATTTCCTGAGCCTCCCGTCGCCAGCCGCCGAAAAAAGAAGAAAAACGAGTAAAAATGAAGTCTAGCCGAGCCCAGGCTATATATAGCCGGCAGGGTTACGGCCGTAATCGGCAGTGCCTTACGGCCGTAACCAGAAGTGCCTTACGGCCGTAACCGGCATTCGTCCAAATCCACCCAGCGCCTGCCGATCGCTTATGGCCGTACCCGGCAGGTCCTTACGGCCGTACCCGGCATTCGTCAGGAAGCTGCCAGACGCCATACGGCCGTAACTCTGGGCCCTTACGGCCGTAACCGGCATTCGTAAGGCCATGCCTGCCGAGCACGTACGGCCGTAACCGGCACCTTACGGCCGTAACTCGGCCAGGCCAGGCCCTGCTCCGGCCGTGGCCACTCCGACGGCCCGATGACCCCGAAACCCAAACCTGAATATAAATCGAAGGTTCAGGTACGACGTACTCGCAAAGACGAATCTAAAAGCTAAGAGAACACTAGATTCCGACCACCTGAAGGCTCAAAATTCGACAACGGAAGTAATTACCCCAAACTTTGGGAAATTACGAAAATGGCCCAAAACGTCCGAAATACACGATACGTGATAAAAACACCAAACCAAAACTTGCAACATAAATAATAACATCAAATGAACTTACTAGAAACTCGAAGAAACAGTTTCGGACGAGATTCACAAGAATCGAACTGAAGTGCAGAAAAGTCGCTAAAAAGCACGGAACTCAACAAAACGACACTGAAACGAACTCGGATGTCAAGAAGTGCAAATTTAAATATTCTCAGAATGACGAAACGGTCACAGGCGAGTCATCAAAACAGACTCCTACCAAAAAAAAGAAAATTATCGGAAATCAAAATTACGGGTATTACAATAATTACTATAAAATAGCCCATAACTTAGGGTGTACTTTAAGTTTCTTAAAACCCTAGTAAGTGCATTCCAGTGATCTTTACTCGGATTACTCGTGAACCTGCTCAACTTATTTACAGCAAATTCCAAGTCTGGTCGTGTACTATTTTTAATGAACATCAGGCTTCCGATTACTCTTGAATATTCGACTTGACCCACTAGATCACCTCTGTTCTTACTTAAGTGAATACTGGTATCAACATGTGTTTTAACAGGTGGGCTGTCAAAAGCGTTAAACTTCTTGAGCACTTTCTCAACATAATGAGATGGTGATAAGAAGATACCTTCTGACTTTCTGATGTTAATTCCAAGAATTAAATCAGCTAAACCCAAATCCTTCATGTCGAAGTTTCTACTTAACATCCTTTTTGTATTCACAATTACTTCATTGCTACTACCCATGATCAACATATCGTCTACATATAAACAAACTATGACAAATGACTCTGGTGTGCCTTTAATATACACACATTTGTCACATTCGTTGATCTTGAATCCATTTTCCAACATAATTGTGTCAAACTTCATATGCCATTGTTTAGGAGCTTGTTTTAGTCCATATAATGACTTCCATAGTTTACACACTTTTTTTCCTGACCAGGCGCAATGAAACCTTCAGGTTGTTCCATATAAATTTCTTCTTCTAGTTCACCATTCAAGAATGCAGTTTTCACATCCATTCCTCCGAAACAAAGGATCCTTGCTTCTTTTCATTTAATGAATTTCAAGATTGTGCAATGCAGTAATAGCAATAAGCACTCAAATGGAAGTTATTCTGGTTACTGGTGAAAATGTATCAAAGAAATCATAACCTTCTTTCTGTTTAAACCCTTTGGAAACAAGCCGGGTCTTAAACTTGTCTATCGACCAATCTTGTATTTCCTCTTTAGGATCCATTTACATCCTAAAGGCTTACATCTTAGCGGAAGTTCAACCAATTCCTAAGTAGAATTTTGCATGATGGAATCCATTTCACTATAAATAGCTTCCTTCCAAAAAGGAGCATCAGGACTAGCATAAGCTTCCTGTATAGTCTTTGGATCATCGTCAACTGCAAAAGTCTCAAGGTCAGGACCAAATGACTTAGCCTTTCGAGCTCTCTTACTCTCTCTTGCTCATTTATAGGATTTAAACTACTTGCAGTTTCAAGAGTTATTTTGTTTGAGTTTGTCACAATCGTCTCTTTACAAGGATAAACATTTTCAAAGAAAATGGCATTTCTTGATTCAATGAGAGTTCCTTCATGCATATGAGGAATTTCAGATTTATGAATCAGAAATCGATATGCACTATTGTTGTATGTATAACCTATGAATATGTAATCAACTGTCTTTGGACCGATTCTTACTTGTTTTGGTTCAGGTACTTCAACCTTTGCCAAACACCCACACACTTTAAGATATTTGAAAGAAGGCTTGCGCCCTTTCCATAACTCATACGGAGTTTTATCTTTCCCTTTGTGTGGCACTTTATTCAGAATGGGGTTAGCTGTAAGAATAGCTTCCCCCCACATGTTCTGCGGCAACCCTGAGCTTATTAATAAAGCATTCATCATTTCTTTCAGGGTTCGATTTTTCCTTTCGGCAACTCCATTTGACTGAGGAGCATAAGGAGCAGTCATTTGATGAATTATGCCTGAATCGGCACATAATTGTTCAAATGGTGCTACATACTCACCTCCTCTGTCACTTCAGACTGCTTTTATTTTACAGTTAAGTTGATTTTCAACTTCATTTTTATACATCTTAAATTCATCGATTGCTTTATCTTTGCTTCTCAAAAGAAACACATAGCAATATCTTGTGCAATCATCTATAAAGGTGACGAAGTATTTTTTACCTCCTCTAGTTTGCACAAATTTTAAGTCACACACATCAGTGTGAATTAATTATAGAGGAGTAGTATTCTTTTCCACTGAATGAAAAGGCAATTTAGCCATTTTTGCTTCAACACATACTTCGCATTTCTTATTAAGTTCAACATGGGTTTTTGGAATTAATTCTAGATTAATTAGTCCTTTAATTGATTTTAGACCAACGTGTACCAATCTAGAATGCCATAAATCTGACCACTCGAGCAAGTAAACAGAAGAAGGGGAATTATTATAATTATTTTTGTTCTTGCCTTCACGACTTACAGGCATCACATTCATTTTGAATAATCCCCTGTCAAGATAACCTCGACCATGGGACATTCCAAACTTGTTCATAATAAATTTTTCAGACTAAAAAACTAGTCTAAACCCATGACTAACTAGTAAAGAGACAGAAACTAAATTTCTTCGAACGTCTGGGACATGCAACACATCCTTAAGAAGGAGCTCCTTTCTAGAGGTCAGCTTTAAGACCGCGTTCCCCACACCTGCAATCACAGAAGATGCAGAGTTTGCCATATGCAATTTTTTACCATCAGTAACAGTGTAGGAAGAGAACATTTCTTTTTCAGAACAAACATGACGAGTAGCCCCAGTATCAACGTACCAGGCGCGGTGATTCTCCACCATATTGGTTTCAATCACCATGGCTGAGACCTCCTCGTCCAGCTCCTCAACCATAGCTGACAGCTCCAGATCTGGTATGTCAACATCGCCATGTTCAACCACATTGGCAACTCGTTTGCCTTTGTTTCGCGGACCAGTTGAACTTATTGGCAAGCGACAGTCTTTTGCCTTATGGTTTGGTTTACCACAGTTGTGGCAATTTCCAGTGAATTTCTTTGCCTTAAACGCCTTTTTCCCTTTATCCTGAACATGGTCCAGTTTCCTCTTTTTGCTAGAGGACCCATGTTCAAGCAAATTTATTTTGGCCTCCATAGGGCCTCTCTTAAACTTAGAATCAGAATTTCGATTGTCTTCCTCAATTTTGAGTCGAACAACCAAATCCTCTAAGCTTATTTCCTTTCGTTTGTGTTTCAGGTAATTTTTGAAGTCCTTCCAACTAGGAGGCAACTTCTCAATTACCGTTCCCGCAACAAACGGTTCAGGAAGGATCATTCCTTCAGCATTGATTTCATGCACAATCAATTGAAATTTTTGGACTTGCTCGATAACGGTTTTGTAGTCTGTCATCTGAAAATCCAGGTAGCGCCTGATCACGAATTTCTTGGCACCAGCATCATCGGTTTTATACCTTTTCTCCAAAGAATTCCAGATCTCTTTGGAAGTCTTGATTTGACTGTACACAAATCTATCAGCCCATTCAATATCATATTGCGGCACATAAAGTCACCGTTAAACCATTGATCGTACGCAAAACGCTTCGTACGATTAATTTCCATCTCACTGACCACATGAGGATCATCCTTGAGGTAAACAACAAGCCCCAGGGTAGTGAGATATAATAGCATCTTTTGCTGCCATCTCTTAAAATCAACACCTGAAAATTTCTCAGGTTTCTCAGCCTGAACTGCAATGGTAGGTGCAGCAGCTTTGGCAGCGGCAGCGACAGCATCAGCATCGGTCGCCATTGGAAATTACAGAGAATATAAATATAAATTGTCTTACGATTGTTGGTTCTCTGTTAATTTCCAACAATGTAATTACAATAAAAATTACAATGAAAGGCAACCTATTACAATCTTAATAAATTAAAAAGCTGAATTAAAATTACAACTTTAGCAGAGGCGAGATAACTCTTTCCCTAAGACAATTTTGCCCCCGTATAAGAGCAGACGGCTCAGGGAAATATGTCCCCAAGATACAACTGCTATATCTTTCTGAGTTAGGTGCTCTCCAAAACTCAGAACTCCGGCAAACGTTCAAGTGCTGGAAACTGGGCACGAAACAAGAGGGAAATATGCTGCAATATATGGTATGCTTGTATTTTTCTATGTTCTGATTGTATGAAATGAAATGCATAAGACCTCCTTTTATAGGGTCCAATTCCACTCCATTAGGTGGGGAGTTGCAACAAATTAAAGTGCCATTAATTCTCTTTAATCCTCTAGCTCAAGAGTTACCTCCATAAATATTCTCATTTAATTCGGACGTTACATTATGAAGTATGAAGAGTTATATTCCAGAAGCTAAGTTCTCAACCTGCTTCATTTCAGACGAGACCAAATATCAGATCAAATGGGTTCTGCCACAAATATCAGATCAGATAGGTTCAGCCCCAAATATGAGATCAGATCAGTTTAGCCCAAATATCAGATTAGACAATTTTTAGATCAGACAGCTTCTAGATCAGATAGCTTTCAGATCAGACAACTTTCAGATCAGACAGCTTCTAGATCAGACAGCTTCTAGATCATATAGCTTCCAGATCAGACAGCTTCTATATCAGACAGCTTTCAGATCAGACAGCTTTCAGCCCAACTATCAGATGGGTTTTCAAACCTGGTTAACTCTTCACCTTTTCAATTAAATGGCCAACTTTAATCATTTATTTCTCACTCGCCGAAAATTGGTTTTGAGAAAGATAAATTCCTACATTCATCTTCTCAAAGCGTAGATTCACAATTTATTATTTAATTCCCAATAATTAAATATTTTATCATTATTGGTTTTAAATTGAGTTAAAACTCATTTTTCTAAAACCAATTTCCAACAGCCTTAGAATCCTTCTTCAACCTTCTGCTTTCCTTCTATACTTCTCCGAATTCCGTCGTCCCCATGTCTGACTCAAAATTCTATCCGGCTCTCACCGTCCCTATCATTCTTGAGATGGAAACAAACCACTACTCAGCTTGGGTTGAACTTTTCAAGCTTCATATGCTCGACCGCACCGGGTTCTACACCACATCATTCCTCTGGTAAAGGGTAAGGAGAAGGCTCCAACGATGGATGAAGAAAAAGAGACGTGGTTGACTCTTGATGCTGTAGTTCTTCAGTGGATTTATGCCACCATCTCTACGGACCTTCTGCACACCATTATGGAACCAGACTCCACGGCGCAAGGGGCCTGGGATAGGCTTCGTGAGACATTCTAGGACCACAAAAATTTGCATGCAGACGCTCTTGAACATGACTTCACTTAGATGAAAATGGCTGACTTCCCAAATGCATCGACTTATTGTTAGAGCTCAAGACATTGGCGGATCAATTGAAGAGCATAGGAGCTCCAGTGTATGATAACAGGTTCGTTCTTCGCTTGGTGGCTGGATTAACGGAGGCGTACAACGAGGTTGGTACACATATTCGGCACGCAAAGCCCCTCCCTCCATTTTCAAAGCCTCGTTCTAGCCTGTTGCTTGAAGAAAAAGCATTGGCACAAATGTTCGATGAGGCTCGGTCTGCCATGGTGGTCGCAGCTCGAGAGGCTGATGGTGATTCCGATGATCACTCGCATCATCGTCATGGTAAAAATGGTGGAAATCGCAATAACACAAACAAAAATAGAAACAATAGAGGCGGTGGCCGTCGCGGCGACGGTGGACAGCAGCAGTACAGTCCGCAACACCAGCAGTACAACCCCCCTCCCTGGCCATACCAATCTAGTGGATGGAGGTGGGTTCCTTATCAAGCCGTTCCACCGTGTTCTTACCCAACAAATGGGAATTGGGTTGCTCCTCTTTGTGGCCCAATTCGCCCACAGCAGCCCCAAGGAGGCATTCTAGGCTCTCGCACAAATCATGCTGCTTTCACCGCCACATATCAGCCCCATTATGTGCCAACGGACGTTGAGTCCGCTTTTCACACCACGACCCTTGCCCTGCCCGACCCAAACTAGTACATGGACACCGGAGAAACTTCACACATGACGTCCACACAAGGTAATCTCACGTCTTATTTTAATTTGAGAAAAAATCATGGTATTATTGTTGGTAGTGGTCAATAAATTCCAATTCATGGTTGTGGTCATACTCAATTATCTTCCCCAAACCCTCTATTGTCTCTTAAAAATGTCTTTCATCCTCCCAATTTGATTAAGAATCTGGTATCGCTTCGTAAATTAACCACTGGTATTGTTGTTACTGTTGAATTTGATCATTTTGGATTTTTTGTAAAGGATATTCAGATGGGGATGCATCTCGTGAGGTGTGAGAGCACGGGAGATCTTTACACCATCACCACCACCATCCAAAATCAAGCCACTTATCCATCCATTTTCCTAGCTTTGTCTCTTTGGCATGATCAGTTGGGTCACCCAAGAGCTTCTATTTTAAATTCTCTTAGGCAAAATAAATTCATTGAGTGTACTGGGACTCATAGTTCTCAAATTTGTCATTCTTGTGTGCTTGGGAACATATTAAGTTGCCATTTATGTCTTCTATTTATACTACTTCCAGGCCTTTTGAGATTATCCATAGTGATTTGTGGACACCTCCGGTATTGAGATCCGCAGGGCACTGCTATTATGTATTATTTTTGGATGATTCTTCCAAGTATTTATGGACTTTTCCATTGTCATGAAAAGCACAAGTATTTCCCAAATTCCTATGTTTAAAATCATATATCCAAACACAATTTGAACGTCCCGGAAAGAATGTTCAAAGTGTAATGGGAGGGAATATGATAATAGACAATTTCGGGATTTATGTGAGTCTAATGGTATGTCATTTCGTCTGTTTGTCCCCACACTTCGTCCCAAAATGGTAAAGCGGAGCAGAAAATATGATCAATTAATAATTGTAATATCCGCAGTTTTGATTTCTGGTAATTTTCGTTTTTTGGCAGAAGTCCATCTTAGTGACTCTATTATGACCGTTTCGTCATTCCGAGAATGATTAATTCTACACTTTTTGTCATCCAAGTTCGTTTCGGTGTCGTTTTGTTGAGTTCCGTGTTCTTAAGCAACTTTTCCGCACTTGAGTTCGGTTCTTGCGAATCTAATCCGAAACTGTTATTTCGTGTTTCCGTAAGTCCGTTTAACGTTGTTAGACATGTGTGAACTTTTATCGGTGTTTGATGAAGTATCGTGTTGGGTCATTCCGTAATATTCCAAAGTTTTGGGTTTCCATTGCGTTCATTCTCCTTTCGGATCATTTGATGTTACCATCGTGTTGGGACCGACTTTGTTTGATGTGAAGTCACCATACTTGGGTTTGTGATAGTTTATTCAGGCCTTTAAATGGTTGGGATTATGAGTTGATCGATTATATCATGTTTGGTGGTCGTTTTTCATCAATTTTGGGCTCGAACAGGGTGTGCCGCGGCACAGGGGACTGTGCGCTGCGGCACGGCCTTAGCAGGTTGTTGCTTGGGCTGGCTGTACTGTGTGCCACGGCACACAACAGTCCGGGCCGCAGCACACTCAGCCTGTGCCACGGCACGCGGGTCAGACAGCGTTATATCTCAGCGGGTTTTGGGAGAGGATTTCATTTCATCTCCTCGCTTCTTCTTCCTCACAATTTAGGCGATTTAGGGGCGATTTTTGGGTGATTTGAGCATGTTGGTACAATATTTTTTCATAATACATTTTAAATATTTTGATGATGGGTTACTTAAACAAAATTTACTTTCCATATTTTTCTATACTTAATATACATAACGTACGTAATAACTTCTCTTTAACGTACGTAACCTTAACAAAATTGGTAAGTGTTTTACTGCAGGTAACGTACGTAATACAACATGTATAACGTACGTAAGGTTCAAATTTTGCCCGTTACTAGTCAACACATTTAGTTGTAGGTCACAAGTCGTCCGGGAATAAGTCTAGGGGGGGTGAATAGACTTATTGAAACTATTTTCCACAAAGGATGAGTTTCTCAGCTGATGTGTATGCCGAAGTCAGCTGATGACGAAAGCAAAAATCTAATGGAACAGTTAAGAATGAATGCAGCAGTTAAGTATGATGCCAAAATAGTAAAGTGCGTAGGCAATTTTATAGTGGTCTAAGATGTGGGGTAATCCTCTACTAATCCACTTTCTCCAAACCAGTTGGAGATGAATCCACTATAATTCTCAGCCAGTTATAAATATATTACAGTGATTCTACAACTTAGCTACAACAACTTCCAACCAGTGGAAATCCTGTCGTTGCAACTCCTTTCTGACTGCCTAGCACCACTTGATCTTCAAATCCTTGGATGCCTATCATTCTAGAAACTTCAACCAGTGAAGTACCCCTTATTCAGGTTTTAACACAAGAGTGTTTTGTCTTCTCCAATTAAGAGCTTTCTTCGTATATGAATGAGAATACTACTCTTCACGATGTTATAGATTTCTATTTGCTTTGATTGCTTTCGTGTTGCTCAACTTCAAATCTTCGGATATATGTAGGTGTCGATCCTTTGAGTTTTTCTTCATAGCCGTTGCAAATCTGTAACAAATCCGTCCGTTGGAGAAATAGACTTCTTTGTTTTTCTTTCTAAATGTTGCAAGGTTGGATTCCTATATTTTAATCCATTTCTGACCGTTGTGAAGACTTCCATGTGATGGCGACGAATCTTTTGATTTTAATATGAATAAAGTCTTCAGATGTGGGTCTGGATGATTTATTTAAATCACACCCTTTCGAGAATCTCTCCAATTTGTCCCTAATCGCCCGCATGTGACTTTCAGTATCTATTGACTATTCAACGCATGCTGACGTGGACTGGTTTACTTGGCTGATCACTTAACTGATCTCTCTGTGGTCAAACTGTCTGATGTGCAGTCAACCTTCTCTGCTGTCGACTTCTCTGATGTGCCGATTTGTCTGAAGTCTTCTGACCTGATTGAACTTGACTGATCTGATGGTCAAACTTCAGATGACTTGATTTTTCTTCTTGACTGCAGTCTGGTCCAACTTCGCTGTTTTAATTTGTTGACCAGAACTTCTCTGATAAGGGTTGCCTGATATAGCTCTTCTGTGGCCAACCTTATCCGAACAGCTGAGTTGACCAAGACTCGGCTGATAGATACTTAGCCGATTTTTAAGGTCTAACCACTACACCATATATGGATTTCAGCAACACCTGAAAAACTGTGTTCAAAAGTCCAAAAAGTGTTGCTGAAGGTAGAAAAACAAGCTATGGCTACACTTTGACCAAATTCGAAAGTGTTACAAAAACGGCCGCAACCATAGGGGTCTAAGGTAACACTTTTCTTTTTTTTGGTAACATGTTATAAAAGTGTAGCAATAGACCCCTATGCCAACACTTTTATTGTCTGTGGCTACACTAGATTTTGTGTTGCTGTAGACTTAAGGTCACACTTTTATATATTTAGTGACACAAAGATTTGTGTAGCCGTAGACCTATGCCAACACTCATGAGGTCTAATGTAACATTAAATTGTGAAACACTTTAACATCTTTACCAACAATTTTAACACTATGGCTACACTTATATATGAACAGTTCTAACTTTTGCCAACACACTTTTAATCTTTGCCAACACAATTTTTATATTTTGCCAACACAAAGAATTATAAATTATAGTCTATGGCTACATTTTTGCAGGTTTTTACCAACATTTTTCATGCTAAAAAGCAAAATATTATATTGGAAAATAAATATTGCCATAAAACAGTCAATACCATTAAAACAATGTCAGCCATAACAACATCCAAAATATTCAATCCATAATAGCTAAGAACAAGTTACGATCGCAATCCACAAATATAACAAAACTACTTGAGTCACTTAGCTAGCATAATATAAAATGATGAGATCAGTCAAGGAGTGACATTGTCACCGTCATAGGACTCCTCGACTGATTTCTGAGAGTCATCAATCTTTAAGTTCAAATCAGGATTCTTCTCGGCCAACATTTTCATCATTTCTCGAACTTTTTGGTCAAGTTTTTATCCAGCTCTTGTTGAAGTTGGGCCCTGATCTTAGCAGTTAGGTCCGCCACGCATCGATCAAAGAACTTGAACGGATGGTGATACTGAAGACTTCGATTTTGGTTCCTTTTTCTGAATAAGTCTCCCAATTAGATAAGATGGTCGGTGTTCTTTGCCATCATGAATCAATTTATTAGCAGCCTCAACACTTTCCGTTTCAAGAGGTTTCTTAACATCAGCCTGTAAATAAAAGTATCAAGTATTTCCCTCAAATAATTAACAGAAACATAAAATACAAACAATAACAATAATGGAAAATTATCTTAATTCCTGTTTCATAAGTAGTTATAATATACAGTAGCTAATTTTACCCAATCTTCAAGAAAAAAAAGCATGCATAACCGGAACCTAAACAACAGGAGCAGATAAAAGCATGCATAACCGGAACCTAAAAAACAGGAGCAGAAAATAAGAAGCAGAAATCTATCTGGTTTGCACTTCCAGTACTCAGCTAAGCTACCTGCTTTAAATTTTACCCAATCTTCAAGAAAAAAAAAAGAAAAAAAAAAAAAAGAAGAACATAGTATATACTTCAAGTAATGGCAGAAGACATCAACACAACCATCAATAAACAAAAAAATGCCTAGAGGATCTCCTTAAGTCTCATGTACAATTTATGTTAGTTTGAATTTTTTGTTCAAAAATCGTGCTTGAGGATCGTTTTCATTGTTAACTGAATCAAAGACAAATCTATCTGGTTTGATCCTTTTAACCATTTACTATTACACTTTGGTATCGGAGCAGGAATGATAGAGATTAGAACAGGAGCTTGAAGTTTTCAACAAAAACATCAAACTCAGTCCGCCAGATCCTAATCAAAATAGAAAAATCAATCCTGCATAGATATGTGAATAGAATCAGGATTAGGGCCTTTATGTATGATAAATTAGACAATCCAGAGGCTGGAGCCTTTCTGTATCTGATCCCAAGTATTATATGACTTCCAAAAACAATGATGAAATTATAACTTGATTATTTCCACAAGCTGACCCACAACATTCTCCCCAGGAAACAATGGCTACATAATATGCATTGTCAATATTATGTCAGGTGAGTATATGAATATCAACATAAAAGGGTAACAAGCAAGTACTTCAATGACAGAAGAAATACGTAGGCAACTAACTTGGTCCAGAAGAAGCTCAGCAAGCGCACAACCAACCGACCATATATCGATTGAAGTAGTATATTCCGTTGCACCAAAAATGAGTTCAGGAGACCTATAAAACCATGAGCAGATGTATGATATGTTTGCTTCACCTCTCACCTATTTTGGAAATGAAGAAGACGTTATCAAAAATACATTAGCAGGAAACAATATAACTAGCAGCACACTTTTAGTTAAAAACAATCAAAACATTATAAGACAGGGACAGTAAACCGTGTCGGTGCAGAACTTGAAACTGTATGACTTGCTAATATTTTACACTTCCAAAATCGCATATCTTCACATGCTGAGTTTGAGGATCAACCTACCAATACATCACAGGAACATCACGAAACGGCAGTCAACTCAAACTTCTCAGTAATTATGATCTATAAATCATACCAAAACATTTTGAGGCTTCAAGTCTCTGCGGCACACCCCGGAAACAGAATACATATAAGCCAAGCCTCTGAAAATCTGCAAAAATTATCCTATTTATCATGTTGAAAACATACAACAATCAAATTAGAAACATCGTATAAAGGAACGAGATACTTCATAGGTAAAGTTTCACGTAGATGAGTGGCATTTTCTGGTTCGTATCACTATAACACTTCAGAACATGATACATGGTTAGAATTATCAAGTCAATGGGTTCATGGATGGACCAGCAGCTGAAAGTTGGAGATTCTGATCCTCCAAAAATCTCCGAGAGTGAAAACTTGAATGAGAATCCCGCTTACCTCGTTGAAGATGCAAATAGTGCTGATTACGAGCTGCACTTGGAAGTAAATTAATTTTACGACATCGCAACGTTGGAGCAGCGTAGAGCTTATAAATTAGAAATTCAGGTTTGCTTATAAATTAGAAATTCAGGTTTGCTTATAAATCACACTTCAAGAGAAAATGTCTCTATTTTATTTTCACACTATGGATTGTTATTGAATGCCGTTTTACCATGAGATATCATTGTGTAGTAACAAAAATGTATTATATGTACATTAAGCGCCTACGCTGTTTTCTTGTCTCTCATTCGAATAAAAACTTCAGAATAAAATATACACTGTAGTGATTATGTCAATGGAATAAATGCAGCAAGGTGTTTCACTGTTCAATAGAAAACCTTCCAAGGGAATAGAGTTCTTAATAAATGCCAAAAGAGTGGGCAGTTCTCCAGAAGAAGTGGCTTGTTTTCTCAAAAGTGCTTCTGGCCTGAATGAAAGCATGATTGGCGATTATTTCGGTGAAAGAGAGGAATTTCCTATGAAAGTTATGCACTCATATGTAGATTCTTTCAACTTTGAAAAAATGGGTTTTGCTGAAGCAATCAGGTTCTTTCTAAGAGGTTTTAGGCTACCGGGGGAAGCACAAAAGATTGACCGCATCATGGAAAAATTTCTTTGAGCGCTATTGTAAATGCAATCCAAGCTCATTCACCAAAGGCGGATACGGCTTACGTTCTTGCTTATTCAATCATAATGCTCAACACGGATGCACATAATAGTATGGTAAAGGATAAGGTGCATTTCAGATACTTTTCTCTAGCTGAAACTGAGTTCTCTCTTTTATTCTTTCCGTTTTTAAGGTGCACTTCAGATACTTTCCCGCTAAAACTGAGTTCTCTTGTTTATTCTTTTCTTTTCTCCACCATCTATTTTTCTAACATATTTGGTTGTGTTTGAAGGGGAAAATGACATGCAATCATTGTTTTGAGTAGAACCTTATTAGTATTTTCAGAATAATGGCCCCAGTGAAATATTTGATTAGAAGATTTTATATCAACTCTTCCTTTTTGAAATACTCAAAATACCCTTGCAGTGCTCAACTCTAGGATGAAATCAGGAACTATGATTAAATCGTGCTTAAGCTGGCTCTAAAGTTCAGACCGGATCAAGTTATTAAAAAAACGAAAGACTCCCCTTCAACCAAACTAATCCAGTAAGCGGAATATTTTAGTTTTTCTACAACTATTAGCTTAATAAGGTGATTTGGACAATCTTAAAACACCAATAAGAATCCAGAGTATGAAAACACCAATAAGAATCCAGAGAAGTACGGCTAAGTGTTAAAATCAGTCCATTGAACACCAACACATTATTAGAACACCAACACATTATTAGGCTTCAATTGTTCAATCTTTTATACATCCAACAAAATACGCCTAACCCATTACCGAACTAATCTCCCATATAATTTAACATAGCAACATAGCAAGAAAATAACACAACAACGTAGTAACACATTAAATACAATAAAAAGTTACAAATAGCAAGAAAAATATATTGTTTTATATACATCAACATAACATATTCAGCCCACAAATGACAGTAAAAAAGTTCAGTCAAATATACAATGTCTTAATTTATGTTCTCCTCATCAGTAATACATAGAGTTACTCTTGCTTGCCATTGCAAAAGATTTATATAGATAAAAGATACCCATTCATTTTTCTATTTTAAATGTATGGCAATCAAATTAAAAATTATCAACATTATAGCATACCACAACAAATCTGAAAATATGGAGGAAGCATTATATACCATTGCATACATTAGTTCAAAGGAAAAAAAATACAGGTCGTATCTCTCAACCAAATATACACAGACAACCGAGAGGTAGACTTAGCTATGGGTAATCAGTTTATAAACCTTAATCTAATTGCATAGCTGCGTCTGAAATGACAAATAAAGAAAAGTTGAATAACTCGCGGTGGATGTTGCGGCGGCGATATGAATCTAAGGCGAAAAGTCGATGGCCGTTGATCTGAATCCGATGTCAGTGGTTGTAGGTGGGGACTGTATCAGACGTCTATTGCCGCCGCTGGTGAGCCCGCGGAATTGATATGAGAGAGAAAAAGGTAAAAAAAGTAAGATAGAGCAAGAAAAGAGAGAAATTGAGAGAGAAAAAAAGAAAGGAGGTGCAGCCGGCCGCTACTAGCTAGGTTTTTGGTACTGAAGTCTGAAGGGAAGTGAGACGAGAAGGAAAATAAAATGAGGAGGAGGAGAGGAATAAGACTGAAAATAATTGATTAATTTGGGATCCAATTTCGTCAAACCTTTTGATGACAGTGATAAATTGTCATTAGCGAAATACTATTTCATGACACCTTATATCTATCATCGAAAGTTATTACATGACGTTTTTAAAACATCATGGAACACGTAAAGCATGACATTTTAAAAGCATTATTGATAACCAACTATGACAGGAACAAAAAATCATGAAACTCGAAGAAACCATGACGTTTACAAAATGTCATATGGTTGTTCCGTATTTTGCATCCATGACGTTTCCTACCCTAAACGTCATGAAAATCCCCTATAATGACATATAACTACAAATGTCATAAAATAAATGTCATTAAAGGCTATATCTCTAGTAGTGGCTCATAATGCTTTCAATAAACTAAAATCCGAGGTCATCAATATCACTTTCATTAATTTCATCCCCACGTATGAAGGATCACATTTAACTTGCCACAATAATTTTTCAACAACCAAAACGTAGTTCTATATTATATAGTTTATTAAACGAATACTGAAGAATAAGAAATTCAAAGAAACAATCAAATCTTTGTAAATCCTCGTTCTGTTATTACCGAATCATTATAAACACAAATTCATTTTCAGGAAGTAAATGTAACTCGTAAAGACTGGAGAGGGTCTACAAAATTGCAAGAGTAGAGAATAAAAAAGTATCTAAATACATCTTTTCCAACTAAGAATTTTGAACTGAGCAAAATGTAAAAGAGTAATTAGAATAAACAAGTCAGAGAGAAAAAAGACTCATAATTATTCCATTAACAGTAACAACCATAACTAAAAAAGGGATTTTTGAGGGGAAAAACAATTGAGCACAAAAGATAAAAACCATAACAAAGTAGAGCGGAAAGTGCAGTAACCGGAGATCCACACTAACCGTCTGAGAGCTCATCAATCTGGCATACTCATTAATTAGTTCTGGCAACCTCGCACAGTAAGGATGAAGTTCGAACAACAACAGTGAAGCTTGAATCATTTGAAACCCTAGGTCGTGCCTTCGTGAAGCTCGCAGTGGTATTTGGATGTACGGAACTTGTACAAGATGAAACTCGAACAGCAGGAGGGAAGTCCAATCGCAGGAGGGAAGGTCCAATTGATTGAAGGTTCGGATTTGGAAGAAACCTACTTCTTGAAGGAGGGAAGGTGTTAGAGGAAAGTGAAGTTTTGTTGCGGTGGGAAAAAAAATCTGAGGAGGGAAGGTGTTAGAGGAAAGTGAACTTGGCGGTGGAAAAAAAATCTGATTAAAGTGTTAAGTGATAAACGTAAAAGTGTTAAGTGATAAATGTAAAAGACTAGAAAAGTAACACATGCCTAATATATTTTGGATTCAGATATTCGAAATATTCGAATTTTTTAAAAAATACTATCCGAATCTGAAAAAACGGATTTCTGAATTTCGGATATCCGAAATTTCGGATATCTGATTTTTCGATTAATTTTGGATCGTATTTTTGAATTTTCGGATCGAATATCGCGTATCAGATACTTTTTAACACCCCTAGTGGAAATTGTGTTTTAGAGAGAAAGTGTGATGAGTGAGTTTGCGTTTTTAGAGAAACTGTGTTGAGTGAGTATTGACTACTGTGAGTGTATTGACCCGCTAAAATTGAAAATAATTTATTTGGACCGCCAAAAATATTTTAGCAAGCCCTCTTATTTTTTTTAGTGTTTAGTTACACTATTTTAAAATAGCAACGGCAACACCAAATTTTGTGTTGGCGTAGATATTCCATTTAGTCTATAGTAACACTAATTTTTATCAACAATAACGTTAGAAAAATGTGTAGCCTTAAATCAAATTTGACCAATTTTAAGGCATCTAAGGCTACACTTTTGCTTGTAACATCAAAAAAACTGTTGTTGAAAGCCATATATGGTGTAGTGAACTTATATGGCCTATAGAAGATACTCATTTGGTTCTTCTTTACATTTTGCCAAGTATCTAACTTAACACAATTTGGCCTATGGAAGATACTCATTTGGTTCTTTCTTACATTTTTCCAAGTAATAAACATACACTTGAATAAATAAATACAATGATGACATCATCAAAATCTAACAAGTATTCCTATCAAATTCCCCCTATTTTGATGATGGCAAAATCTAAGCAATTATTCAAATGAATAACAGGTCTGCACATAAGTGCAAGACACAAACTAAGATCAGTCTTGTTTTGAGACAACTAGAGGTTGTCATTTAAATGACTGTTTATATAATTTTTCTGAGTTTGTTTACAAGTATATCTTCGAATGAATAAACAAACACAGAAAAAGTTACAAGTACTTCAAAAACAAAAATTACGAAAAAATCCTATCTGCCTCTACCTGTTCGGACAGTTTGCTTAGGAGGCCTAAATAACTTAGCTCCAATAGGCCTTTTACAGATAGGTGCCATACCATATTTCCTTTTCATGATCTGGGAGGCGAACTCTTGCTCGTCTGTGGTTGAGAAATTATTTTTCTCACAGAGAGCTCTGATTTCTTTCTGCAGGATTCGCTTATCTAATTCATTATCCAAACGCGTAGGCGCTTCTTCTGCTCTAAATGAAGGGATCATAGGATAAACATCCCAATTGGCTACATATTTAAGCGTGATCTTCCAACGAGTAGGCCATCTGGTCTCCATGTAGTTGGTGAATGACTGTTGGGGGGAGCTTTCTCTGTCCTGGAGTATTTCCCAGAGATAATACTTCTCTATGAACTCCTTCTTGGCCTCTCCCCAACTAGTAATAAATTCTGAAGGCATAATTTCTTCAACATGCCACATTTGCTTGCCTTCCCATTCGAACCTTGGCTATTCTCCTTGCCTTGTTCTCCTCTTCTTCTCTGCAGGCTGATCTTCAGTCTGCACAAGATCAGCTACTTCCTTCCTCTTTTGGCTTGATGTCCCAGCTTCAATTAATGGGATATCTTGCCTCTTCTTCGATCTGAGCTCCTGAGCCTGTACTTGTCCTGATACTTCTCTTACTTCCGCCTTCTTACTTCCTTCCCCCTTTTTGCCACCATCAACCAGTATAGTCAATTGCTGCTCTACTCTGTGCATCCAGTCAGACATGCCAAGGGGCATTCTGGAGTTTGTAGGAGGAGGAGGTTGAGGAACATTCCTCTGCAGTAGGGTATCAATTTTGGCGTTGATTCTTTGACAATGTTGCGGATCAGCTCAGTCATCACAGGTGAGATGGGTGATGGATGAGGAGAGTGCTCACCTGAGCTTTCTGTGCCTGCAGGTAGGTGTGCAATTGACCTACCTATCTGCAGACTCCTGTCTGCAGGCGGCTGATCAGATAGTGTCTGTTCTGGGGTCCCCTATTTATCTTCTTCTTCATCTAGGCTGGTGTAGCGGGCAGGTTCCCCAGCCTCATCTGCTCTGGCTTCATCTTTGCCTTCTTTTTCTTCTTCTGCCTCCTTCTCCTTCTCTTCTTCCTCTTTCTCTTCTTCCTATTTCTCTTCTTCCTTCTCTTCTTCCTTCTCTTCCTCTTCATCATCATCCTTCTTTTCATCCTCATCACCTTTCTTATTCTCATCATCATCATTATCATTATCATCATCATCATTTTCTTTTTCTTCCTCCTCGACTTCTTCTCTTTCATCATCTTATTCTTCTTCCAATTCCTCTGTCTTTTCAACTTCATCTTTTTCTTTTTCTTCTTCTTTTTCTTCAACTATAATGATTTCTTCTTTTTTTTCTTTTTCAACTCCTACTTCTTCCTCTACTATCTCTTAGATTCTAATTTCTTTTTCTTCTACTTCTCCATCCTCATTGAGAGAACCATCAAAAACACTTCCCATAATAATATGGATGACCTGGTCCATGTTTGTTTTAAAATGGGACATGAACCAGTCTTCATGGAGTATCAAAATTAGGTTTGACTCATTGCAAAAATGTATGAGTAGATCCTCCGTAGCCTGGGGATAGTCCCAGCTACTCATTTCAATAAAAGCTTGCAGTTGAGTAAATGGAACGGATTTTAAAGTTTTCCATTCCTCAAAAATATTGACAAAAGAATGTTTGAGAGCTTGTTGTTTTACCATAAGAAGCTGCTCTATAGACAGGTGTAGGAAATTGTTTTCGAGTAGGTTAAACGAATAATTTGCTTCTGGGATGTGAATAATAAAACCTGCTTCTTCTTTAGATATGAAATGATGGGTTAGAATAGGAACCATTTGAGTTTCCAGGCTGGAGGGAGCAGGCTGATCCTCCATGTGATCTGGTGCAGGAGTAGATAAGTATTATGGATGCTCCTCCTCTTCAAAATCTAATCGCCTGGGCCTCTTGGGGGATGGTTCAGGTGAGGATTCGATTAAGGATGGTTCTCCAGGAGCTGGTCCCCTTCTCTTGAAACGAATGGCGATTGGGGTATCGGCTGAATCTGAGTCAGACTGAGCTGCAGGTTGGTCTCTGGCTGTAGCTTGATCTCCAACTAACTCGCCTGAGCTCGATAGGTATCTGTAAGGAGTTGGTTCTACAGACATTTCCCTTAGAAATTGAGCTGCTTTCCTCTCTCCGCCTAATCTCCTTAGGGTCTCTTGGTCCAAGTGACCAAGCCTCTTGTTGATGTGGAAGAGGTCAGGGTTTCCCTTTGCCATTCCAAATCGCTCCAAATCCAACTAAGTTGCGTTCCAAATGCCAGTTTGTTTTTTAATCTCTTTTCATCGTCTAGCCACTGGACTTTGTTTACCTCTGGCACCAATTGTCTGAAAATGTAGTCAGACCAATCGATCGGTTCATCTTGAATAAGAGCCCCCAAAACCATAAATCTGGCTGACGACAATTGATCATAACTCCCAGTCATGCCCATCACTATTTTGTTTGTAATATCCAACGCATAGCGATATTCTTTCTTTAACCAACCTGCTCGTAAGCCTTGATCTTCAGCCAGGTGTCGGCTGCTTTTTGTTTCAGGGCTTCAACGGCCATGCCATGGGATTTCATTCCGAACGCCTTTCCGATTGACTGTAGAGTAATTTCCACCTCCTCTCCAAAGACTGTACTCTTGATGCCCGATTCCAGAACACGAGCTTCTTTGTAGAACGCGATAACAGCCTCTTTGAAGAGATATTTGGGGTTGATATCTAGAAATGGGTAGATCCCATTCGTCTTCATCGATCTGATAAGGTGACACACGTCGTTGTCCAGGTTGGTTTCGAGTAACCCTTCAAAATCGACCACCAGAGAGAAAATAATCTGGTCCTTCACCGCCTTCATATTCACTCCTTCAAAATACGATTCCATTTCTGCACAAGAAAAAGTTTTCTGAGTGTATTGAAAGTTCGAAAGAATTTTTGCTCTCGAAAACTAGGGTTTGTAAGCTTGAATAAGGTAAAGTGAAAATGGCTTTTCCGTCTTTAAAAAGGAAAATTGAAACGACGTTTGGAATTTTAATATTAAATTAATTTTGAGTCGGTTCAAATTTTAAAAATATATGACGGTAGGAATTTTTTAATTTGAATTAGTGGGGTCGTGTGAACGTGTAAGTGTTCGAGCGTGTCATCGTGTAAACATGTGAACGTTAGATTTCCACGTGTAAATGAATAATAATAAAATATTCAAGAGTCTTGGTCAAGGTTAGAAAACTTAGCTTATTGATTGTTGACTGTTTGACTGCTCTGCATCAGGTAACTCTCCTTGTCTGCTTCAAGTAGGATCTGATGCCTGTGGTCAGCTTAGTCTGTCCGTCTGATGTGCTTCAGCTAGCTTTCTCGTCTGTACTAGATTCCCAATCTAGTCATCCAAGTTCCCTGCTCAGCTCCAAAAAACTTTCTTCGGGTAAAGGTTTAGTGAATATTTCAGCAATCTGGTATTCTGTACTGACTCTTTCAACTCTGACTCTCTTATTAAGCACATGATCTCTAATGAAATGATGTTTGACATTAATGTGCTTCATCCTTGAGTGCAATACTGGGTTGGTGGTGATTGCAATTGCACTATTGTTATCACACCAAATTGGGACTTCATTTGCAATGATGTTGTATTCCCTTAACTGTTGTCTGATCCACTAGATCTGGGCACAACAGCTATCTGCAGCTAGGTATTCTGACTCTGTTGTTGATATAGAGTTAGATACCTGCTTCTTGCTAAACCAGGATATCAGTCTGGTTCCTAGGAATTGACACGTTCCACTAGTGCTTTTCTTATTAATCTTACATCCTGCAAAATCTGCACTTGAATATCCTGACAGCTCAAAGTTATTATCTTTAGGCTACCATAATCCAACATTAATGGTAGACTTAAGATATTTAATGATCCTCTTAGCTGCTTCCAGGTGTGACTGCTTGGGTTTGGACTGAAATCGTGCACATACTCCTACAACATATGAAATGTCTGGCCTGCTTGCAGTCAGATAAGAAGTGATCCAATGAGTCCTCTATAGTGGGTTAAATCCACTGATATGCCTTCTTCATCTGCATCTAGGTGTGTGCTTGTGCTCATAGGAATTTTTGCTGACTTGGCCGATTCCATTCCAAATATCTTGATTAAATCTCTGGTATATTTGGCTTGGTTGATGAAAATTCAATTTTCCATCTGTTTTACTTGCAATCCTAGGAAGAAATTTAGCTTTCCCATCATGCTCATCTCAAACTCTCCTTGCATGAGATTTGAGAATTTCTCACACAGCTCCAGGTTGGTTGAGCCAAATATGATATCATCCACATATATTTGAACTAATAATATATGGTCTTCATGCTCCACTCTGAATAGGGTCTTGTCCACTTTTCCTTTGCTGAAACCGTTCTTTTCTAGAAACACAGATAATGTTTCATACCATGCTCTTGGTGCCTGCTTGGGTCCATATAGAGCCTTTAGAAGCTTGTAGACTTTGTCTCCTTTGACATATCCAGGGGGTTGCTCCACATAGACTTCTTCTTCTAGAATTCCATTAAGAAAGGCACTCTTCACATCCAATTGGTAGACTTCAAAATCTTTGAATGCTGCATATGCGAGGAATAGTCTGATAGATTCTAATCTTGCAACAGGTGCATAAGTTTCATCAAAATCTATTCCTTCACATTGTGCGTAGCCTTTAGCAACAAGTCTGGATTTATTCCTAACAACAGCTCCATCTTCATCGCATTTGTTCTTGTACACCCATTTGGTGCCAATAAACTTCTTGTGATCTGGTCTGTCTGTTAGTTCCCAAACATTGTTCTTTTCCATCTGGTTAAGCTCTTCTTGCATTGCATTGATCCATGAGTAGTCTTCCGAAGCTTGTTCTATAGTCTTAGGTTCAATTTGAGACATAAAGCATGAGAACATTGCCATTCCTGCGGGTAGAGTGGATTGTCTGGTCTTGACTCCATCAGTTAGCTTTCCAATGATTTGTTGGATGGGATGATCTTTAAGCCATTTAGGAATGTCTTCTTCTTCAGGGTCTGTTCCCCCTGTAGATTTGCTTTGTTGGATTTCTTCTCTCTCAGCATCAGCTTGGTTCTGGCTTCCTTGATCTGCAACTGGATCAACTACGGTCTTGTCATCTGAAGGTGGGAGTCCTGTCTGTTCTGCAGATGGGTCTTTATCAGCTATAGATGGGTCTTCATCAGCTGCAACTGGATCAGGTAGGTTCTGAGGTCCTATCTGATCTGCAGTTGGGTCTTTATCAGCTACAGATGGGTCTTCAGGCTGGTCTGCAGGTGAGTCCACCATTCCTGTGTCATGGATGATAACTTCTTATAGGGTGGCAGATTTGAGTTTGTTCTCGATTAATTCTACCTTTTTCCTGTACTCAACAGAAGATTCATCAAATAAAACATGAGGTGTCTCCTCCACAACTAAGGTTCTTTTGTTAAAAACTTTATATGCCTTGCTTCTTTGTGAATATCCCATAAAGAGACCATCATCAGTTTTAGCATCAAAGGCATTTAGTTGGGTTTTACCATTGTTGTGGATGACACACTTACAACCAAAAATGTGAAAATAAGCAACTGTAGGTGTTCTGCCATTCCAAACCTCAGAGGGAGTTTTTCCATGTCTCCCTACTATCATACTCCTGTTTTGAGTGTGGCATGCTGTATTGACAACTTCAGCCCAGAACCTCTTGGGCAGGTCTGCTTCTGCAATCATGGACCTAGCTGCTTTCTTCAAGGTTCTGTTTCTTCTTTCGGCAATACCATTCTGCTGTGGAGTCCTGGCTGTAGAGACTTCATGCTGGATCCCATTCTGATCACTATAATCAGTGATTGATTTGTTGAGAAATTATCCTCCTCTATCTGATATGATCTTGATAATTGAGAGGGATTTCTCATCCTGAATCCTTCTCAGCAGCTCAAGCAACTTGGTTAGTGTTTCACTCTTTTTATAGAGAAAAACAACCCATGTTTACCTCGAGTAGTCATCCACTACTACTAGAGCATGCTTTCTACCACTTATGGTCCTTGGCTTGATGAGACCAAATAGATCCATGTGAAGTAGATCTAAGATCCTTGTTGTGAGACTGGTAGGTTGGACTGGCTTGAATGATGCTCTTGTTTGCTTCCCTTTCTGACACGCATCACAGAGAGCTTCCTTCTTGAATACTTCTTCTGGAAGTCATATGACCAGCTTCTGAGAACTAATCTTGTTGATGGCTTTGAAATTTAGGTGACATAGTCTCTTGTGCCATAGCCATCCATTCTTAGCTATTGTCTTGGATAGAAAGCAGGTATTAGGAGCTCCTGTGTTCCAATATATCATATAGACATCTCTCTTTCTGAATCCTTGTAGCTTCACTTATCCAGATACAATATCTATCACCATGCATTTCCAAACGGTGAAGACTACTAGATTTTTCTCATCGCAAAACTGACTTATGCTCAAAAGATTATACTTGAGTCCTTTGACATAATGAACTTTGGATATAGTGATGTTTCCTCTGTGCAGCTCTCTAAAACCTTTAGTTTGTCCTCTAGAGCTATCTCCAAAGGTTACGTCTGGACCTATTTCTTTGATATAATTTGTCAGCACCTTCTTGTTCCCGGTCATGTGCCTTGAGCATCCGGAATCTACAAACCATTCTTCACCTCCAATGTTTGAATTTGTGGAGATGTGGTAGTAGTCCTTCCACCTTTTATGCAATCAGACAAGCAGAGATTTAGGTACCTAGATCTTTGTGGGTCCTCGGGGGTTAGTTGGTTTCCTGGAGAACTGGTTTCTCCTGGAATTATGAAAGTTGCTGTTATTACCCCTAAAAGGTGTGTATTGTCTGGGCCTATATCCTCTGTTAGGATTGTGTACTATATATGCCTCATAAAATTGGTGGTGTGGGCTATTTCTAAATATTGGATGAGACCATTTATAAAATCTTTGTGGTTTACACACCTATTTATTTTGAAAATTTGGATAACCTTGAGGTTTCCATTTGCCCCTCCCATTTTAAAATCTGTTTTTAGGGAGTCTTTGGTAGTAATGGGCATGTTGTATGGGATGTTGCTTCTGCCTTGGCCATTGCCTAGTCTCTTGTCGAGGTGGTTGCCTGGTATACCTTGGCTGCAGCCTAGACTTGTGACTTGGCTGCTGCCCATTTTGAAATACAGGTTTGTATATTGGCTCAGCAGACGAGACAATTGTTTCTCCCTTGTGAAAGTGGTTTTAGAACTAGGGGGAGTGTGGGGATCATATCCAAGGCCTGGTCTGGAATATAATAGCCTTTTATTCGTACACAATTCGTCCAGGGTTAGAGATGCCTTCAGAGAGGTTATTTACTTCGCCTGAGTTTTACTTAGCTGAGTCAGTTTAGTAACCTCAGCTTTGACATGAGCAAGTGCAGCTGATTTTTCACTATTCAAAATAGTTAATCGTTTTATTTCAACTGTGGTATTATCAGCCTGGTTTGTAGAGTTGTCTGCAGCCTGTTTTTCAAGATCAGCTTTGGTTTTATTCAATTCTAGGCTGAGTTTTTCAAAATCATTTTTCAGCTGCCCATTCTCATCTTGCAGCTGGGTCCTCTCGGCTGTTACAGATTGGTGTGCAGATTTTGATCTCTCAAAATCTTTGAGAAGCTGATTTACAGACTCGTGTAAGTCCATGTCTTGTGACATGTCTGAGCTGTTATTATTTGAAACTGAGGCTTTAGATGTTACCTTTTCATCAGCTAGGTTGGCCATCAGACAATCATATTCTTCATCATCATCAGAGAAGAATCCACTGCTTGATTCTACTCGCTCTTGGTCTTCTCCAATGAGGGCCTTCCTTCAGTCTTCTTTTCTGCTCACCTCCTTCTTGCTCTCGTCCTTCTTGAGATCAGGACAGTCGATTTGGATGTGTCCTGTCTTGTGGCAATTATAACACTCCACTTTCCAGCTTCTAACCTTTTGATTTCTCCTGGGATTCTCTTTATAATTCTTCTTATACTTGGAGTAATTCTTTCGGAAATTACTGAATCTTTGCATTATAAATGCCATTTCTTCCTCGAAATCGAGTAGATTTGGAGGTTTGACATCAGATAGGCTCTTGGCAGGGGACTCGGCTGCAAATGCTATTCCCTTCTCTGCAGGCTCGTTTGATGATGAACTTGGGAGTTCGAATTCATAAGCCTTCAGGTCAGATAATAGTTCTTGAATTTTTATTTTATTGAGGTCTTTGGATTCCTTCATGGCCACCGCCTTCACACTCCATTTGGGGTTAAGAGATCTTAATACTTTCAAGGCCATCTCCCTGTTGCCATAAGTTTTTCCAAGAGAGTTGATTTCGTTGATGATTTCTGTGAACCTTGTGTCCACCTGGTCTATGGATTCTCCGGTCTTCATTTTGAAGTTGTCAAACTTCTGAGTGGCGATTGACAACTTGTTTTCTTTCATCAGCTCTGTACCTTCACACATCACGGCAAGGGTATCCCAAATCTCCTTGGCATTTTGGCAGTTCTTGATCTTGACCATAGTTGATTTGTCAAGGGTTTGATATAGCACATATCTGGCCCGGTTGTCAAGGTTGGACAGCTTCCTTTCCTCAATGGTCAGCTCCATCCTCTTCTTGGGGATTTTTTCTGCCTTTACAGCTGCAATCTCCTTAGGTGTGTTGTCCTTCTCGAATATGAAAGGACCATCTTCGATAATGCACCACATGTCATCATGGATAGAAGATAAGTTTGTCTGCATCCTTATCTTCCAAAGACCATACTCGTCAACTGAAAACACAGGTAGTCTAGAATGCATGTGTTCCATTCTAAATGAGAGATACAATGCAATACATGTGGATCTGGTTCAGGAAATAAATGAACCAACCTCTCTGATACCACTTGTAGGTCACAAGTCGTCCGGGAATAAGTCTAGAGGGGGGTGAATAGACTTATTGAAACTCTTTTCCACAAAGGATGAGTTTCTCAACTGATGTGTATGCGGAAGTCAGCTGATGACGAAAGCGAAAATCTAATGGAACAGTTAAGTATGAATGCAGCAGTTAAGTATGATGCTAAAACAGTAAAGTGCGCAGGCAATTTTATAGTGGTCTCAGAGGTGGGGTAATCCTCTACTAATCCACTTTCTCCAAACCAGTTGGAGATGAATCCACTATAATTCTCAGCCAGTGATAAATATTACAGTGATTCTACAACTTAGCTACAACAACTTCCAACCAGTGGAAATCCTGTTGTTGCAACTCCTTTCTGACTGCCTAGCACCACTTGATCTTCAAATCCTTGGATGCCTATCAGTCTCGAAACTTCAACCAGTAAAGTACCTCTTACTCATGTTTTAAGACAAGAGTGTTTTGTCTTCTCCAACTAAGATCTTTCTTCGTATATGAATGAGAATACTGCTCTTCACGATGCTATAGATTTCTGTTTGCTTTGATTGGTTTGATTGCTTGAAAGTATATTTCGCACTATTTTTTGTTGCTCAACTTCAAATCTTCGGATATATATAGGTGTTGATCCTTTGATTTTTTCTTCATAGCCGTTGCAAATCTGTAACAAATCCGTCCGTTGGAGAAATAAACTTCTTTGTTTTTCTTTCTAAACGTTGCAAGGTTGGATTCCCATATTTTAATCCATTTCCGACCGTTGTGAAGACTTCCATGTGATGGCGCCGAATCTTTTGATTTTAATATGAATAAAGTCTTCAGAGGTGGGTCTGGATGATTTATGTAATACCCGATATTTCTGATGTGGAATTGAACCTTGTGATATTGTATTTGTTGCATTTTGATCTGAGTATTATTCTCCGTATTTCATGATCCGGTGTTGTTGAGCCTATGATTTCCTGAATGTGTTTAAAATTTTGATTTTTGCACATGTAGCGCACGCTATCGACTAGGCGTAGCGTACGCTAATTTGGGTTTCGTAGCGCACGCTATGTATGAACCTTAGCGCGCGCTATACGTAGTCAACTTGATTAAGACATGGTGGTAGGTGAGATCAGCCGCGGATCTTGGTCGGGACATGTCGGGATGAACCTGGACGGCTTTTGGAAAAAGCCGAGTCAACGCTGTTTAGCGCACGCTACAGGTGTGAGGATAGCGCACGCTAAATGTTGAGTACAGTTAGATCAGTAAGCTTCGTATGGCCGTTAGCGCACGCTATATAAGTGGTAGCGTACGCTAATTTATGAACTTAGCGCACGTAAGGGGATGTTAGAGCATGCTAAGTCGAGACCAGGCAGAAACAGTAGACTGCAGGCCTGTTAGCGCACGATATGGATATGGACTAGCGCGCGCTAATAACCATTTTCTATATATAGGACAGCACCCTCCTTCATTTTCAAACTTCCACTTCAACACACAACATATTTCCGCGACTTTGAGAGTTACCCTCTCCATCTTCAACCTTCATATCAGCTTCCTAACACATCATTGAAGGCGAGGAACTTTGAGGATCGGTGTTCAAGCATCCAATGTTGAGTTCATCAAGAGTTTTCGTCTTTTTTTTTTCATACAAGGTGTGTGTTGTTACCCGAATGTTGAATTCATGTTCTTATTCGGATTATAACTTCCTCCTGGAGTTTATCAAGGTTATGGATTAATGATTAGGTTGAGCACCATTCATGTAAGCTTGAATTAACCATTTTTAGAACCCCTTTGAGTAATAAGAGTGTAACCGAACCCTTTTGAGTTGGATCAAGGATTTCTGATTTCTGAGATTTTAGTATACTTTTAGGATGTATTATCCAAATCACTTGCATGTCGGAGTATTGTGATTATCATCACTTTGTATGAGATTTTTACAAGAAGATGAATTATTAGTATAGTCTTGTAATATCCTTGGATAGTATGAGATTATCTTCAATGTAAATCATAACTCATAGTGATTTCTGGATTTGGTTATCTTCATGTTGATGATTCAAACAAAAGGATGTTGATGGGTAACCATTGCTATGAACGTAAATTTTGGCAAGGAAGATAAATTGTGGAAGAACGAATTATATGGTTGTTAAACCTTAAACTCGGATTGAAGCATGATTTGTAACCGAACTTGGTGAGGGAGTCGATAATCCGGAATCGTAGTACGTAATTACGATGATTTGAGCGACTCTAGCTAGACCGGGAAGTCGTCGAATGAGTTGAGCCGTGAGTCGGCGAGCTTAGAGTGTTAACCCGACCGTAGTAGGCGTTAGATGTTTGTACGTTTAAACTTGTCCTGAGTTGCCGTTATTTTTCCTGTTTGTTCAAGGGCCGAGCATTGCGAACGTTTGATCGAAGGAGGCGGCCTACGAGTGTGTTGAGATCATTTGAGTGATTAGTTCTTGCCATCTTTGAGGCAAGTATCGTAATTTGTTAATATTGGTATTTTGAGCATGCATGTGGTTTATTCATGTTGTTGAACATGGGATTTATTTCTTTGAATTGTCATGATATTCGTTATCAAGTGTTTGTATGTTCATGTTGATGGACATAGTGATTTTGCATATATTTATGCATGAGTTGTGTTTGTGTATGTTGTACGATCTATGCTGAGGGCGCTGGATCGGATGTCCACCTCGTGTTGGTCCGACGGGATCATCTTGGGATCTATGCTGAGGGCGCTGGATCGTTGGAATACCCATGTTGTGTTAATGGAATCTTGTGGATTCGCATTGTTGGATTCCGGTAACGGAAGTCCGTATTGTGTATTTTGTTATGCATTGTTGTTGCATATTCGATTTGTTTAATATGATACTTTTACTAGCATCGTTTTGCTAACCCCTTCGGGGGTGGACATTTGTTTTGATGTTCAGGTATCCGAGTAGCGGGAAAGCAGCCACAGTACCGATATGACGACGAAGGGGCTCAGTGATGTTTATTGTTATTGTGATTTGTCTTCTTGGTTCATTTTCAGTACTCGAGTACATGTGTCTTATTAATATTTCGAGATGGTTGTAATAATGACTCATTTGGTCTGTTTGAAACCGGTTTTGTATTTGGAACTTTCATAGTACTGTTGTATTATATTTACATTTCTTCTAATTAGCCTTGTAAATCCTTACTTAAACGGTTTACGGCGCTGTAATTATTCCGAATATCTCGGGGTGTTACAGAATATGGTATTGGAGCTAAGATTCATGGATATCTTGGCAGTCGGATTTTAGTTGGGTCTGTTTACGTTATTTGATTTACAGGTCGTTCGTAACTTCACTGTTCAGCCAGCGTCGTCATGTGGACCGTGGTTGTAAGTCTCCTAATCTCTTATACTACCGTTTTACTTAATTTCTGTTTTGTGAATATTGAAGGGCTTTATTTTTGAAAAATTTGCCCTGGATATTGAGTAATTGTGTTTATAGTATGTTGAGGGGAGGACGTGGATGCGGACGCGGTCGTGGACGCAGACGTGGTAATGTGAGACAGGAGGATTCAGCAACTACCCCAGAATTATCAGCTAGTCGAACCGATTCCCATTCTGGAGGACAACAGGGATCAGCGAATGACAACGCGAATCCTAACATGCCGGGAGTGATTCAACAGGTGGTGGCTCAGCTAAACCAGTTCACTCAGGTAGTTGACCGCATGCAAACAGCGATGGGACAGCAGCATAACGAGGATAATCGGGGAGACAGATGGCTTACTGAGGTGGTCAAATTGCACCCGCCAAAGTTTGACAATTCTGCTGAGGCACTTACTTGGGATCATTGGCTAAAGAAGTTAGAGAAGATATTTGCGGGGATTAACTGTCCCGAGGACCGGAAAGTTCCTATTGCCCAGTATTTTCTGACTGGGGAGGCTTTTGACTGGTGGGAAGCTATTAGACCTGAGGATCGTAATGCTGACTGGATGGAATTCAAACTAATGATGGAAGCACAATATTGTCCTCGTCCAGTTAGAGAGGCAAAAATCCGAGAATTTTTCTCACCGCAGAGTTCGGAAGCATCTGTGACAGACATAATCAAGACTTTTAATCATCAGCTGACTTGTGTGCGACACTTGGTCAGGACGGAGGCGAAGAAGATTTTTCATTTCGATATGCGGATGAAGCCGGAGATTCAGCAGTACATGTCCGGATTCGAGTGTACTACGTTGCGACAATATCAGGACAAGGCGCTGGCCTACGACATGAAAGAGGCAGCGGTGGAGAAATCGATGGAGGCAAAGAAGCAGAAAGTGTCCGGAAACTTCTCGAAAAACAAGAGTGGTGGGGCCCGCAACGGCCAGTATTCATTTTATTCATCTAGGAAACCTCCACATACTTCTCTAGGTGGAAAGAAGTTTCGGACAACATCAGAAATTTCGGACGCATCAAAAAAGTGCTATAATTGTGGTCGAGCAGGGCATATTCGACGTGATTGTCCCATTCCTTCTGTCACTTGTTTTGAATGTGGGCAAGAAGGACACCGTGCGAATTTTTGCGGAAATGTGACTAGATCATTTGGTACTCGCACTCCAGCACCAGTTCCGAAAGAGATAAGTGTGAACCAGACACAGCAGAGTGGGTTTCAGCAGCAGATTGTTGGGAAGAGAGAGACATCCAGTGCTGGGTCCGTTCCTCCGCGCCTGTACGAGATTAGGAAATCTGACGATCAGAACACTGCTGTTGCATCAGGTACGATTCAGATCCTTTTGCAACCAGTTAGTGTCTTATTCGATTCAGGATCTACACATTCTTTCATATCATTGAACTGTGTTAAACGTTTGAAAATCTCGTGTTTATTTGATTGTGAATCTTATGTTGTGGGTTTGCCGAGCGGAGAGAGAATTGTGGGGACCCTAGAAACTAGAGATTTTCCAGTGTCTACATGAGGGAGAGATTGGCCATCGAATCTTATTATAGTCGACATCCATGGTGATGATTTAATTCTCGGAGACGATTGGCTCAACCGTTATGGAGCTATTTTGAATTACCGAAAGAGAGTCATTTCTATCATTGCCGATGACGGATGTGAACATTTATTCAGAGGATGGAGATCGGGAAGCTCGGAAAAATTGATCAAGGCGATGAAAGCAGTGAAATTACTGAAGCAGGGTTGTCACGAATTTTGGTGCTACGCCATGAAGAAAGAAGGAGTAGAGCTCTCATCTATTTCAGTTGTGAATGAATTCTCAGATGTATTCCCTGACGAACTACCTGGGTTACCTCCGCAGAGAGAAGTGGAGTTCACTATCGAATTAGAGCCTGGAGCCGCTCCTATTTCCAGAGAACCATACCGTATGGCGTCAACCGAGATGTATGAACTAAAGAAGCAACTGGAGGAATTATTACATAAGGGTTACATTCAACCTAGCGTTTCTCCTTGGGGAGCGCCCGTTCTCTTTGTCCGGAAGAAAGATGGATCCCTCCGATTATGTATTGATTACAGGGAGCTAAACAAGGTGACGATCAAGAACAAGTATCATATACCTCGGATCGACGACTTGTTTGATCAACTGCAAGGGGCAAGGGTATTCTCGAAGATTGACTTGCGATCAGGATACCATCAGTTGAGAATTAAGAAATTGGATATACCGAAATCTGCTTTCAGATCCCGGTACGGACACTATGAATTTGTTGTAATGCCATTCGGACTTGCCAATGCTCCTGCGGTATTTATGCAATTGATGAATCGGGTATTATTAGAATACCTAGATAAGTTTGTGGTCATTTTCATTGATGACATCTTGATCTATTCGAAAGACACAGAAGAGCATGCTGACCATTTGCGTGTTATTTTGAGCACCTTGAGGAATGAACAGCTTTATGCGAAACTTTCCAAATGCGAGTTCTGGCTTAGGGAAGTAACTTTCCTTGGGCATGTGATATCAGCTGACGGAGTTCAGGTAGACCCGAAGAAATTCGAAGCAATCTTGGAATGGGAAGCTCCTAATAACGTGAAAGAAGTCCGAAGCTTCTTAGGACTTGCTGGATATTATCGCCGTTTTGTAGAGGGATATTCCAAAATTGCTCGTCCGCTCACTCAGCTGTTACAGAAAACTCATAAGTACACGTGGAATGAGATATGTCAGGCTAGTTTTGATGAACTTAAGAGGAGATTGACGACAGCACCTATATTAGCATTACCAGATGGAACTGATGGATTCATGGTATACAGTGATGCTTCAAATCAGGGTCTGGGATGTGTGTTGATGCAAAAGGATAAGGTGATTGCCTATGCCTCTCGACAGTTGAAACCATACGAAGTTAATTACCCAACTCATGATCTGGAGTTAGCAGCTGTGGTCTTTGCCTTGAAAATTTGGCGACATTATTTATACGGCACTCACTGTCAGATCTTTACAGATCATAATAGCCTCAAGTATCTTTAGTCATAAGGAATTAAATATGAGGCAGAGAAGGTGGCTGGAATTGATCAAGGATTACGATTTGGAAATCCTCTATCATCCAGGCAAAGCAAACGTAGTAGCTGATGCACTGAGCCGTAAACCTATTTCTCTTCGAGTGCTGGAAGCACTTACGTCCCAAACCAGCATTCAACGAGAACTGATCCGCGAAGGAATCGGAGTGTGGTCGCAGGGAGTCCAAGGGTAATTGTGTGTGATGGAACTAACTTCGTCGTTAGTGGAAGAAATCAAATCTAAGCAGCTGAATGATTCTCTGATCCTTAGGTTATGTGATGAAGTAAAGCAAGGAAAGGCCCCAGGATTCGTGATACAAGATGATGGAGTTCTGAGATTTCAGAGTCGACTTTGCGTTCCTGATGATGATGTTTTGAAACAGACAATTCTGAAGGAAGCTCACAGCGCGCCCTATTCTATTCACCCGGGCAGCAGTAAGATGTATAAGGATCTAAAACAAAACTTCTGGTGGGGAAATATGAAGAAGGACGTAGCAGAATACGTTTCAAAGTGTTTGACTTGTCAGCAGGTTAAGATTGAACATCAGCGACCTGCCGGAATGTTGAAGCCACTTCCGATCCCTGAGTGGAAGTGGGAGGATATCTCGATGGATTTCATCACCAATATGCCAAGGACCAAGACGGGAATGAACATAATTTGGGTTGTAGTTGATCGACTAACCAAGTGGACTCATTTCCTAGGAATTAAAGACACGTGGGGACCCGAGAAATTGGCACGAGTATTTATTGCAGAGATAGTCAGATGACATGGGACGCCGAAGACCATTATTTCAGATCGAGATGGTCGCTTCGTGTCGCACATCTGGAAGGCAGTTCACAGGGCTTTGGGGACCGAGCTGAACTTTAGCACGGCTTATCATCCTCAAACGGACGGTCAGTCCGAAAGGACTATACAAACAGTAGAAGACATCCTTAGAGCTTGTGCCTTGGATTGGTCAACTGATTGGGAAGTTCATTTGCCCTTGATTGAATTCACCTACAATAATAGTTGGCATGCTTCTAGTAAGATGGCACCATTTGAAGCTTTATACGGGAGAACAAGCCGATCACCTCTGTGCTGGGATGATTCTTCGGACTTGATCGGGACGGAACCGGAATTGATAGTCCAGACTCAAGAGAAGATAGCTTTGATTCGGGAAAGACTGTTAACTGCCCAGAGTTGACAGAAGTCTTATGCAGATGTGCGTCGTCGCCCGCTAGAGTTCGACATTAGGGACCACGTACTATTGAAGGTGTCTCCTACACGAGGAATTTTCCGTTTTGGGAGAAAAGGTAAGCTAAGTCCGAGATATATCGGACCATTTGAGATCCTCGAGAGAGTTGGGGATTTAGCATACAGGGTGGCCTTACCGCCATCGCTGAGTCACGTTCACAATGTGTTTCATGTATCCCAATTGCGGAAGTATGTACCAGATCCCAGTCATATTATTGATTTCGACGAGATCGAGATAGCTAATGACGGCACCTTCGAAGAGAGACCAATCAAGATACTTGAGAGTCGGATCAAACAATTGAGAAATAAACCAATACCCTTGGTTAAAGTACAATGGTCACGACACGGAGCTGAAGAGGCCACTTGGGAAATGGAGGACAATATGAAGACTAGGTATCCAGAGTTGTTTTCATCTTAAGTTTCGGGACGAAACTTCTTTTTAGGGAGAGAGGATGTAATACCCGAGATTTCTGATGTGTAATTGAACATTGTGATATTGTAATTGTTGCATTTTGATTTGAGTATTATTCTCCGTATTTCATGATCTGGTATTGTTGAGCGTATGATTTCATGAATATGTTCAAAATTGTGATTTTTGCACATGTAGCGTATGCTATCGACTAGGCGTAGCGTACGCTAATTTGGGTTTCATAGCGCACGCTATGTATGAACCTTAGCGCGTGCTATACGTAGTCAACTTGATTAAGATCTTGGTCGGGACATGTCGGGATGAACCTGGATGGCTTTTGGAAAAAGCCGAGTCAACGCTATTTAGCGCACGCTACAGGTATGAGGATAGCGCACGCTAAATGTTGAGTACAGTGAGGTCAGTAAGCTTCGTATGGCCATTAGCGCTCGCTATATAAGTGGTAGCGTGCGCTAATTTATGAACTTAGCGCACGTAAGGGGTGTTAGCGCATGCTAAGTCGAGACCAGGCAGAAACAGTAGACTGCAGGCCCGTTAGCGCACGCTATGGATATGGACTAGCGCGCGCTAATAACCATTTTATATATATAGGACAGCACCCTCCTTCATTTTTAGACTTCCACTTCAACACACAACACATTTCCGTGACTTTGAGAGTTACCCTTTCCATCTTCAACCTTCATATCAGCTTCCTAACACATCATTGAAGGCGAGGAACTTTGAGGATCGGTGTTCAAACGTCCAATGTTGAGTTCATCAAGAGTTTTCGTCTTTTCTTTCCATACAAGGTATGTGTTGCTACCCGAACGTTGAATTCATGTTCTTATTCGGATTATAACTTCCTCCTGGAGTTTATCAAGGTTATGGATTAATGATTAGGTTGAACACCATTCATGTAAGCTTGAAGTAACCATTTTTAGAACCCCTTTGAGTAATAAGAGTGTAACCGAACCCTTTTGAGTTGGATCAAGGATTTCTGATTTCTGAGATTTTAGTATACTTTTAGGATGTCTTATCCAAATCACTTGCATGTCGGAGTATTGTGATTATCATCACTTTGTATGAGATTTTTACAAGAAGATGAATTATTAGTATAGTCTTGTAATATCCTTGGATAGTATGAGATTACCTTCAATGTAAATCATAACTCATAGTGATTTCTGAATTTGGTTATCTTCATGTTGATGATTCAAACAAAAAGATGTTGATGGGTAACCATTGCTATGAACGTAAATTTTGGCAAGGAAGATAAATTGTGGAAGAACGAATTATATGGTTGTTAAACCTTAAACTCGGATTGAAGCATGATTTGTAACCAAACTTGGTGAGGGAATCGATAATCCGGAATCGTAGTACGTAATTACGATGATTTGAGCGACTCTAGCTAGACCGGGCGGTCGTCGAATGAGTTGAGCCGTGAGTCGGCGAGCTTAGAGTGTTAACCCGACCGTAGTAGGCGTTAGATGTTCGTACGTTTAAACTTGTCCTGAGTTGCCGTTATTTTTCCTATTTGTTCAAGGGCCGAGCATTGCGAACGTTTGATCGAAGGAGGTGGCCTTCGAGTGTGTTGAGATCATTGGAGTGATTAGTTCTTGCCATCTTTGAGGCAAGTATCGTAATTTGTTAATATTGGTATTTTGAGTATGCATGTGGTTTATTCATGTTGTTGAACATGGGATTTATTTCGTTGAATTGTCATGATATTCGTTATCAAGTGTTTGTATGTTCATGTTGATGGACATAGCGATTTTGCATATATGTATGCATGAGTTGTGTTTGTGTATGTTGTACGATATATGCTGAGGGCGCTGGATCGGATGTCCACCTCCTGTTGGTCCGACGGGATCATCTTGGGATCTATGCTGAGGGTGCTGGATCATTGGACGGGTTTTTCCACCTCGTGTTGGTCCGACGGGATCATCTTGGGATCTATGCTGAGGGCGCTGGATTGTTGGAATACCCATGTTGTGTTAATGGAATCTTGTGGATTCGCATTGTTGGATTTCGGTAGCGGAAGTCCGTATTGTGTATTCTGTTATGCATTGTTGTTGCATATTCGATTTGTTTAATATGATACTTGTACTAGCATTGTTTTGCTAACCCCTTCGGGGGTGGACATTTGTTTTGATGTTCAGGTAGCCGAGGAGCGGGAAAGCAGCCACAGTACCGATATGACGACGAAGGGGCTCAGTGATGTTTATTGTTATTGTGATATCTCTTCTTGGTTCATTTTTAGTACTCGAGTACGCGTGTCTTATTAATATTTCGAGATGATTGTAATAATGACTCATTTGGTCTGTTTGAAACCGGTTTTTTATTTGGAACTTTCATAGTACTGTTGTATTATATTTACATTTCTTCTAATTAGCCTTGTAAATCCTTACTTAAAGGGTTTACGGCATTGTAATTATTCCGAATATCTCGGGGTGTTACAATTTATTTAAATCATATCCTTCCGTGAATCTCTCCAATTTGTCCCTAATCGCCCGTATGTGACTTTCCGTATTTATTGACTATTCAAAGCATGCTAACATAGACTGGTTTACTTGGCTGATCACTTAACTGATCTCTCTGTGGTCAAACTGTCTGATGTGCAGTCAACCTTCTCTGCTGTCGACTTCTATGATGTGCCGATTTGTCTGAAGTCTTCTGACCTGATTGAACTTGACTGATCTGATGGTCAAACTTCAGATGACTTGATTATTCTTCTTGATTGGAGTCTGGTCCAACGTTGTTGTTTTAATTTGTTGACTAGAACTTCTCTGATAAGGTTTGCCTAATTCAGCTCGTCTGTGGTCAATCTTTTCCGAACAGCTGAGTTGACCAAGACTCGGCTGATAGATACTTAGCCGATTTTTAAGGTCTACATTATATGGCTTATAGAATATACTCATTTAGTTCTTCTTTACATTTTGCCAAGTATCTAACTTAAAACAATTTGGCCTATGGAAGATACTCATTTTGTTATTCCTTACATTTTGCCAAGTAATAAACATACATTTGAATAAACAAATACAATGATGACATCATCAAAATCTAACAAGTATTCCTAACATTAGTCATCGACCATTACTCAAAGTCATCTCATCCAACGGCTCTTTGACCAAGTATAACGTACGTAATGATTTCTACATAACGTACGTAGCGAATTTTAGCCTATGCAACTGGACTGTTATAAGGCCTTCGTTACGGCCGTTACACAGGAGGTGTAACGTAAATAACATGATAACGTATGTAAACCTTAATATATAGCGCACGTAAATCATGCCACTGCTCCGACGGGAAAGTTGCCCCAAGAAGGCTATAAATAGCTTCATTCATGAGTTGGAAGAAATACAAATTATCTGAGCTTACAAGCATACTCAAGCAATATCAAGCATACATTTCGAGAGTTATATATATATATATATTCCATATTGTGATACGAGAAAAATTGTTCTATCATTTCTATGCCTATATTCTTGTATCAACGCGCGATATCTTTTGTAAAGTCGAGTTACCTACTCCTAATTGTTTATTGTGAGGTTGTCTTGTATCCTGAAAAACAAAAGTGTTTTTAGTGAGGTTGTTCTTGAGCTCGGAAATCAAGAAACTGTAAAGTTCGGCACTAAACTTGAAAGTGCTATTGTAAGAGTTGGCACTAAACTAGAAAGTGCATTCAAGGTTTTCTAGAAAAGTCCTAGTCGATAAAACTAGTTAGGGGACATAGGCTTCTCTCTAACAAATTCTTGTGTTCTTTCTTTTCCGTATTTCATTTACTCTGATATTTAGATTCCGCACAAAAAGAGTTCAAAACTCTTATCTGCACTATTCAACCCCCCCTCTAGTGGCGGTACCAATCTAACAATTGGTATTAGAGCAGTCGCTTTTTCACCGGTTTAACACCCGCTAGAGAAAAGATCCAGAAATGGCCTTTATCCACTCTTCTCTTGAAGGCAACACTCTCAATCGCCCTCCTTTCTTCGATGGTTCAAACTTTATGACATGGAAGAAGAAAATGTCTATCTTCATCCGAGCTCATGATATTGAAATTTGGAAGGTCGTTGCTCTTGGACCGACCATTCCAAAGAAGACAGATGGCTCGCTCAAAAGCTTTGAAGAGTACGACGATGCCGACTGGAAGAATGATCATTTCAATAGTAAAGCTACTCAACTACTTTACTGTGCTCTTAATCCAGAAGATCACAACAGAATCTCTTCTTGCGAGACGGCCAAAGAAATTGGAAAATGCTCGAGATTACCCACGAATGTACGAATCAAGTGAAAGAAACAAAAATCAATATGCTTCTTCACGATTATGAACTATTCACTATGAAAGAAGAAGAAAGCATTATGACTATGCTTGACCGTTTCTCGGCTATCACAAATGGGCTAGCCTCCTTCGGGAAACCGATCTCAAGTAGTGATAAAGCCAAGAAAATCCTTCGATCTCTACTGAGAGAATGGGACGCTACTATTACGGCTATCATGGAGTCGAAAGATCTTAGCACCATAGACTTCAGTGCTCTCATTGGATCTCTTATCAATCACGAGATTGTCATTATGTCTCGAAGTTCAAAACCAAAGCCCAAAGAGAGAGAAAGGTCGATCGCCTTCAAAGCCAAAGAAGATAGCGATCTAGAAGATGATCCTACCGAAGAAGAGAATGAAGAAACAGCTTTTTATGCCAAAAATATAAAGAAATTCAAAAATCTTTTACAAAGGCGCCGGAGAGATATCAAACAGGAACCCAGTGATGAATCCAAAAAGGTTCACTTCCCACAAAACAAAAGGTTCGACAATACTTGTCGAAGGTGTGGCGTTCCAGGTCATTTTGCTAAAAATTGTCGTGCTGCTGCGCCTATGAGTTCATCAAAACCACCTGATGAAAAGTTTAAAAATAAGGAAGTTTGATGATGATGAGGATGATGAACATCAAGTTCAAACCAATCTTGCTCTAATGGCCCGCGCATCTGAAGATAGCGATGAAGAAGTCGAGGTAAGTGATTATTCTCATGAAGAACTTCTTGATGCTTTCGAATCTTTAAATGATGAATACGAAAAAGTTTGCAATATTAATAAAGATTTGAAAAAGAAAATAAAGTCTCTTGAAAATGAAAATGCAAAATTATTGAAAAACAAGGATGTGTCGATTGATCATACAAATTGTCTGGAAACCTAGAAAATTCTGAGAGATGATTTACACAAAACCTAGAAAGAATTGAAACTTTACGTTAGAAAATTCTCGTGTAGTAATGACAAATTTGAGCAACTCTTATTTTGTCGAAAATTTTCTCTTTTAAAACAAGGACTTGGGTATAATTCATTTCCAATAAAAAGGTCATTAGAAATTACCACGAAAGATTCGGATATTTTAAAAATGGGAATTCCATCATGTCCAAAATGTTTAAAACCAGGACATACCGAAACTTACTGTAGAAGTTGTAGATGGACTATAAAAGTCAAACAGATTTGGGTACCTAAAGGGACCATTGTTCAAAACCAAGTTTTTATGTCTAACTCTACAGGACCCAAATTAGCCTAGGTACCTATAAAACGGAAGAAAATTGTTTTTGTAGGTACAAGCAAGGAAGACAACATTATCAAATAAATGATATGTTGATAGTGGATGTTCAAATCCCATGAGTAGGAATGAACATCTCTTCACGGAGCTGAAAAAGGAAGATCGAGGTTGCATAACATTTGGTGATAATAAAAAGGGCCACATAAAAGGGACAGGTAAGATAGGTAAGAAACCTTTACCCACTATTGAAAATGTTCTCTTTGTTGATGGTCTTTGTCATAATCTTCTAAGTGTTTCCCAACTCTGTGATACTGGTCTTAAATTAATTTTTAAAAGTACGCATTGAACTGCAATGAGAAAAGACCAAGTTGTTTTTATTGGATTGTGGTATGGAAATATTTATATTGTTGATCTTCAAGATGAATCCTCTTTTAATGAAAAATATTTACTTTCATACGATGAAAATGCCATTATTTGGCACTGAAAATTGGGTCATGCCTCTTTACCACTTCTTTCAAAATTGGCCAAAAACGATATTGTCCGTGGTCTACCAAAATTAAATTTCAGAAAAGACCACATCCGTGAGGCCTGTATTAAAGGTAAACATGCTAGAGGCTCGTTTAAACAAAAAATGGAAATTTCCACTAGCCACATTCTTGAATTAATTCATATGGATTTGATTGATCCATCTCGGCATGCTAGCTTAACTGGTAAACTCTATACATTAGTTCTTGTTGATGATTTTTCGAGATTTAGTTGGGTAAAATTCTTAACAAATAAAAATGATGCATTCAACGAGTTTGTTAAGTGGTGTAAGGTTACCCAGAAGGAAAAAGAGTTACCAATTATCTCCATTAGATCCGATCATAGTGGAGAATTTGATTCAGATGATTTTGAAGATTGGTGCGATAAATATGGTATTGGGCACAATTTTTCGGCACCTCGGACACCTCAACAAAATGGAGTTGTCGAGGGGAAGAATCGCTCTCTAGAAGAAATGAACCGAACAATGCTCAATGAATATGGGCTTCCTAAATATTTCTCGGCCAAAGCCATTAACACCGCTTGCTATGTTATTAATTGAGTCCATCTCCGGAGGAACAAAATGATGACTCCATATGAGATATTTAAAGGTAAAAAACCCAATTTATCTTATTTTCATCCATTTAGTTGTAAGGTATTTATTCATAATAATGGTAAGGATAATTTGGAAAAATTTGACTCTAAATCGGATATTGGAATATTTCTTGGTTATTCGACTAATAGTAAAGCTTATCGTGTATTTAATTGTAGAATAGGCTCGATAGAAGAGTCCATTCATGTAAAATTCGATGATACAGTTTTACCCCCGAGAAAGGTTGTTTTTGATGATGATGCAGGTATGGTTCCGGCTAAAGAAGTGTCAGAAGCGTCAAAGGAATTGGAAAGCTCGACTTAAGCTCGTACAAGCAGGAGGAGAATCTTTTCAACCTTCCTAAAGATTGGGTTAATGTGAAAGATCATCCCATGGAGCAAATTCTTGGGAAAATCGATGAAGGTGTGTGAACTAGGAGAAATATAAATGATTGTATTAACAATATTGTCTTCATTTCTCTTACAGAACAAAAGAATGTCGATGAAGCCATAAATGACGAGAATTGGGCTATAGCTATGCAATAAGAGCTAAATCAATTCGAAAGAAATAAAGTTTGGGAATTGGTTCCGGCACCGGTAGACAAAACAATCATTGGTACTAAATGGGTTCATAAAGTAAAAATCGATGATAATGGTCTCCCAATAAAGAATAAATCAAGATTGGTCGCCCAAGGATACAATCAAGAAGAAGGTTTGGACTATGAAGAAACCTTTGCTCATGTTGCCTGTCTTGAGGCTATTCGCCTTCTCTGTGCCTTTGCCACATACAAGAAAATCAAACTCCATCAAATAGATATGAAGAGTGCATTCCTAAATGGAATCATCCAGGAGGAGGTGTATGTCAAGCAACCACCGGGTTTTGAAGACTATGATCATCCAGATCATGTATACAAGCTCCATAAAGCTCTCTATGGATTAAAACAAGCTCCGAGAGCATGGTATGATCGTCTAATATCTTTTCTTATTTCAAATGGCTATAAAAGAGTAATGTTGATAATACCCTATTCATCCCGAATTTAGGTGATGATATGCTTATATGCCAAATCTATGTGTATGATATTGTTTTTGGTGCAACTAACGAATCCCTGTCCCTAGAATTTTCAAATCTTATGAAGGGAGAATTCGAAATGAGCATGATGGGAGAGTTGAAATACTTTCTCGAACTCCAAATTAAACAACTCAATGACGGAATATTTATTCACCAATCAAAGTACGTCAATGAGCTCTTAAAGAAATTTAAGATGGAAGGGTGCAAAGAAATCGCTACTCCTATGTCTTACACTCTTAAACTTGACAAAGATAAGAAAGGTAAGTCTGTTGCCCAGAAACAGTATCGAGGTATGATTGGGTCTCTACTTTATCTAACTGCTTCTAGGCCTGATATTATGTTTGCCACTTGTTTGTGTGCTCGTTTTCAAGCTAATCCTAAGGAATTTCATCTCATTGCATGCAAACGGATTTTTCGATATTTAAAAAGTACTGCTGGCTTAGGTCTGTGGTATCCATCAAGCATTGATTTTAACTTTTTGCATATAGTGATGCTGATTTCGGTGGATGCAAAATTGATAGAAAAAGCACCACTGGAACTTGTCATTTCATGAGCTCTTGTTTAATCTCATGGGGGAGTAAGAAACAAACTAGTGTCGCTACTTCCACAGCTGAAGCAGAATATGTGGCTGCGGGAAGTGCATGTGCAAAAGTTATGTGGATTAAAAATTAATAACTAGATTATGGCATCGAGCTTAAAAATACATCTCGAAAGCTCTTCGGATCCGTGTGGCACTAGACTAGAATTGCCTCGATCTAGCTAGTAAGCCTAACTCACTCGGTTGTTAAGTGTGTAAGAAGGGGTTTAACACTTACGAGTTGAGAGTAAAACACTTCACTATTTCACAATCACTTTAAAAGTACAAGAATGTTGAGTCTTTGAGGGTTGGTTGCAAATGAGTCTCCCCTTATCCTATTTATACTACTTCTAAGCACTAGAATCTTCCATTCCACCTCCTCATTTGGAGGATTCTAGACCTATCTACAATATTATAATTCTAGAACCTAACTCTAGAATCATCCACAGATATCTACACACATAAATCTTACAAACATAAATCTAGACTATTCTACAAGTCTCCAAGTAGCTCTATCCTTCTAGGAGGCTCCTAGAAGGCTCTTCCATCCCCCGGGTGCCCCGGACCATCCCGGCCCGCACTGGCCCGACCATCTGGGTCCGTCTCTGCAATGTTCCAGACTCTTCCCGAACCTCCTGGACCATGCTGGTCCGCTTCTAGCTGCTTCCAGTCAAGTCTTCCCTACCGAGTGACTCCTAAACTTTTCAGTATCCACTGCCCCCACAAGGCAATATTTGTCTAAGCCTATTATAGGGGGGAGGGTGTTAGGCGTATATTTATACGCTTATTTATCACTATTTTTATCCATTTGAAGTCTAAATCTGCTTAAATGAGCTTTTAACGCACTATCTTTATATGTTTTGTAGGAAATTGGAGTCCGGAAGCTCGAACGGCGAAAAAACGGGCCAAAACGGTGATTTCTGGTCATGAGCCGCGGCACACGAATGTAGTTAGCAAAGCGCCGAGCGGACTGTACCGAGGGCCGCAGAACAAGGATGCTGAGCCGCGACCCAGGGGGAAAAATAGGCGCCCAGGTAACTCGCTGAAAGTTAGGGGCCGCGGCACAGATTAAGTGAGACGCGGCCCACAGGGCGGTTTTGCTGAGTCTTCCGCGTTTCTTTGCCATTTTTGGAGCAGTTTTCGACCCAATCCCCGGACGCGTTTTGGAGGCTAATAATAGTTATAAATAGGGATTCAAGGTCTAAAAAAAGAACATCATCAAATAGGGAGGATCATCATCGAGGAATCGAGAAGAAGCAGAAACACCAAGGAGCAGAGAGCGGAAGCTAGAGAACGGAGGAATCCAAGCTCTTTGACTGCGTTTGATCTTTATGCTTTCTTTAATTATTTCTGTATTTTTATTTTCTAGCATGTCATGCTAGAACCCTAGTCTACGATTTTGATGAAACCAAGGTTTTGATGAATTAACTTTTGATTATCAATTCAATTCCCTTTTCTATTGAGTTTTCCCCAATTGTTCTTAATGCTTTCAATTGTGTGGCCTATAATTGAATTGTTTTGATTACGCAACTCGAATCGTGAGAGGAGAGTTGGTAGGGAAAATTGGTGAGAACCGTTTTATCTTATGAGATAGGAATATACTCATAGGAACTACGTGGCCTTTCTGAAGATTTCGTGCTTTTTGCCTATTGTCGAATCAATTCACCTAGGAATGGAGTGTGTTACTCGCTTTAGAAAAATCTATCAACCTCGGGAGAGGCGGTAGAGTATTTTAGCAACCTTCGCCTTCAATAAATTGGGAAATCATTAAATTCATATAATCGAGAGTAATTCGGATAAACCGAGGTGGATTCACAATCCTAGATTTATTCCTTATTTGATTTTCTTTCTTAAAACAATCGTTTTTATTATTTTTTCTTTTAATAATTTTCTATTATTATTACTTGCATCTCAAAATTCGATAGTTCAGATAAAATTAGAATACTCATAAATCGGTAGTTAGTAAGTCAGTCCTCGTGGGAACGATATCTTACTCATCTCTTTATTACTTGTTTACGATAACGTGCACTTGCGTTCAACGAAATTCGCAACAAGTTTTTGGCGCCGTTGTCGGGGATTGATTATTTTACTAATATCGATTTCAGTATTTCTAGTCTTAGTTTGAACATTTTTTTTTATTATTTGTAATTTATTTGTTTTTCCTTTCAGGACTTTCTGGTTAGTGCATGAGAAAATTTGGTAACGAAGGCCTACTACCTTTGGATACTGAACTCGAGCGCACTCTTCGGAGAAGCAAGAAGGAGAAACGTGAGCTACCAACAACAGGGACCATGGCCGATAACACGGGAAATCACGAAGCAGACAACCCCATTCAGCAAGCTCAACCGGCATTAGCACTCCGTGATTATGCTATGCCACAAATCAATGCGAACTTTTCAGGAATTCGGTGTCCAACCATCCAAGAAAACAACTTCGAAATCAAGCCGGCTATTATTCAGATGGTGCAAGAAAGCCAATTTTGTGGACTGGTAAACGACGATCCCAACGCATATATCGCTTCATTTCTCGAGATTTGTGACACCTTCAAGAATAATGGTGTCACCGATGATGCTATTCGTCTGTGGCTTTTCCCTTTCTCTTTGAGGGACAAAGCCAAATTTTGGTTAAATTCATTACCGCCGGGCTCTATCACAACTTGGGCGGAATTAGCGCAAGCCTTCCTGGCTAAGTTCTTCCCACCCTCAAAGACGGCGAGACTAAGGAACGAGATAACCACGTTCGGGCAATTTGATATGGAGTCGCTTCACGAAGCTTGGGAGCGATACAAGGATTTATTATGGAGATGCCCACACCATGGCCTACCGGATTGGCTACAAATTCAAACATTTTACAACGGATTGAGTGCTTCTACACGCACTCTTGTTGATGCAGCCGCTGGAGAAGCGTTGACGGGAAAAACGATGGCCGAAGCCCACTCTCTATTGGAAGCGATGGCTGCAAATGCTTATTAGTGGCCTTCCGAACGAGTGAACCCAAAACGAGTGATGGAAATCTCCGATAATGATCCAATATCTACACTATCGGCTCAAGTCGCCGCCTTGACTCAGGAACTTCAAGCCTTTTCACATGCTCCTTCCCCCGTTACCACTGAATCATGTAATTGGTGCAACGGATTTCATCCTAGCGCGGAATGTCAAGTTGGAAATCCTTTCGAGCAACATCCGATGGAACAAGCTCAGTTCGTGGGGAACGGGAATCGGCGAAATAATCCGTATTCCAACACATATAATCCGGGGTGGCGTAATCACCCTAATTTTTCATGGAAAACGGACAAAACGGAAACCAACCTCAGTTTGCTCAACACCAACAGCAACCCCCGCCCGCTCCAAAGATCTCTCTAGAGGAAGCAATGGCGAAATTGTCACACGAGTCAGTTCATGACCCGTACGGAAGCAACCTTTCAAAACCATTCCACTTCTATTCGCAACTTGGAAGTACAATTGGGTCAAATAGCAAATGTGTTAACAGCCCGCCCTGAGGGTACCTTGCCAAGTACAACCGAGACGAACCCCCGAGAGAGTATAAATGCCATTAGTTTGAGAAGCGGGAAGGAAGTGTGCGAGCAGCCTGGGCAGAGCAAAAAGGGAGGTGATAATGAGGAAAAGAAAAATTTGGCGACTGAGGAATCACAAAATTCTAGACCCTCGAAACTATTTCCTGACAATCCGAAGGCATATGTACCACCTGTCCCGTTTCCATAGCAGTTGCAAAAGCAAAAATTGGACAAGCAATTCTCTAAGTTTCTTGACGTCTTCAAGAAACTACATATCAACATTCCATTTGCTGATGCCTTGTAACAAATGCCGAGCTATGTGAAGTTCATGAAAGATATCTTATCTATCAAAAGGAAGCTCGAAGAATACGAAACAGTGGCATTGACGGAAGAGTGCAGCGCCATCTTGCAAAAAAAGCTCCCTCCAAAATTAAAGGATCCAGGAAGTTTTAATATACCGTGCACTATAGGAAATCTGTCTTTTTATAGAGCATTGTGTGATCTCGGGGCCAGCATTAATCTTATGCCCCTTTCCATATTTAAGAAGCTAGGCATTGGGGAAGACAAGCCGACGATAATCTCGCTGCAATTAGCCGACCGATCTATCAAGTACCCGAGGGGGGTAATAGAAGATGTTTTAGTCAAGGTAGATAAATTCATCTTTCCGGATGATTTCATTGTGCTCGATATGGAGGAGGACCAAGACATCCCAATTATTTTGGGAAGACCATTCTTAGCTACCGGCCAAACTCTCATTGACGTGGAAAAAGGGAAACTCACTCTGCGGGTTCAAGATGAGCAAGTCACTTTCCAAGTGTTTCAATCCTTTCCGTGTCCAAGTAGTGTCGAGAAGGGTTCACAAATTGAAAGTGTAGATATCTGTGCGAAAGACGCACACCGGGAGAGTTGTCGGTCGAAGTGTTCAGAATCCATTTCAGCTGCTCCGACGTCTAATAAAAATGAAGAGCGAATCATGTATCTTAAGCAGTTAAATATGTCATCTTCAACATCCGTTCATCCACCATCGATAAAATCTCATGCTGTCATAAATTCGCCCGTGGAGTTGAAAATTAAGCCGGATGTCAAATGAGTACCAAGTCAACTGAAAAATGGGTGTTTTGGGAGGCTACTATTGTTAAAGCCGTTTCGCAAAGAACGTTGGATATCCAAACCAAAAGTCGAACGGTTGAAATTTAATGGTCAACAATTTAAATCACGTAATAACGGTTCGATGGAATGTGCGGAGTCCAAATGGTCTTTGCGAAATGCGAATTGATTTTCAAAAAGTCCGGCTGAAGACTATAAACTTAGCGCTTCTCGGGAGGCAACCCGAGTATTAGTTGTAGATTTTATTTTTTTATTTTTTTTAGTGTTTTCTTGCATTTTAGAGTCTTTATTTTTCGTCATTTTTGCTTTGATTTGCTTATCCCTCTCGTTCTTGATGTGTTCCTTTGAAAATTCTGTGCAGAAATCACCCCAGGGGAAAATTCAGCATTGGGCCGCGGCACAAGGATAGTGAGCCGCGGCACACACAAGTTAACATAACAAGGCCAAACAAACTGTACTCTGTGCCGCGGCACGACCTTACTGAGCCGCGGCACACCCGGTCCCTGAGCTGCGGCACATATACTGTGAGCCGTGGCACGCCAAATGCCAAAGATATGCCCAGGAAGCTGTACTCCGTGCCGCGGCACATATCAATTGAGCCACGGCACACTAACATTCTGAGCCGCGGCACCCGTACGCTGAGCCGCGGCACATGGCGACATAGCAAACACACCCAGGCGGTCTGTACTCTGGGCCGCGGCTCACTAAAGTTGTGCCGCGGCCCCCGTCCGGAAGTTAAAAGGCCCAGGTATCCTTTATAACCCGATCGGCCGGCACACCAGGTAAATTCTTTCCCCTTCCTTCGCACAAGCACTAGGCCGACTCCCTCACAATTTTTCTTCTTCTTGATTCATGAATTGAAAGGTGAAGTATTGTTGTTCATTCGATGATGAATATGTAGTTAGTTTTTCAAAGTTCTATCAAAATTTGAGTTGGAATATGAAGTTTTTGGTTGATTATTGATTGTATTTGTTGATCATGAATGAATTGGTGATGTTATTTGTCGTTTGTCATGGCTATATACTCATGTTGTTATTTTTGGGGATTGGATTTAACCATTAAAGTTCTTGTTCTTCATCTAAACTTATGCACACTAAGTGTTTGATGAATTGCGTCAATGAAAAATTTTGAACCAAATGTTTTTAAAACTATGTGCAACGAATTTGTTTATGGATTTAGATCGTACCCCAACCCTTACGTCAAGTTTAAAAGTGAAAGCTCAATTTTAATTTTCTCTCATGACGGTGCAAGCTCGTTCAACACTATATTCACGTTTTGCATATCTTTAGTCAAGTGATGTTGTTTTCCTTATAGCTTAAGTAATTTCCGGTGTTTATCTTTTCAGGAACTCGCCATGGCTAGAAAGAGAAAGGTTAGCACAAGGGCTAGGACACAATCGTCCCCCACAAGAGGGGAAACTTCACAAAGTCGAGCCGAGTTGGAGTCGCACCAATTCTCCGACCCGGAAATTCATAAAATATTCAATGAAAAGATCCCTCCTCGACCTTTGATTCCGGAGCGGGGATTCACTCCCGCTCCCCAGGACGGTGAGCTTCTGACGATGATTGACGAGATGGGGTGGGCTCGTTTCACTGCGCCTCCCGAGCCGATTGTGATCTCGATCGTCCAGAAGTTTTATGCTAGCGCTCTGTTGAAGCATATTCGGGCAGGGCAGATGATACCACAGTCAGATACTCGGACTCAGGTCGTCGTCCGAGGCATTACTGTGGATTTTTCAGTGGACGCCATTCGTATATTATTCGAGCTGCCAGTGGTGGACGATACTGCATATACGCGAGCTATGAGTGGCCTCACGAGGGAGGCCCTTCTCGAGGCACTCACACAGCCCAGCTCCGTCTGGGAGACTCGCGCCCCGGGTTCTTCGGCCTTCTACTTTAAGAGCTCGCGCCTCATGTTAGGCGTATTTTTATACGCTTATTTGTCATTATTCTGTATTCTTTTCATGAGTGAATCTGCATAAATGAGCCTTTAATGCCCTATTATTTTATGTTTTGCAGGAAATTGGAGTCCGAAAGCCGAAACGATGAAAAACGGACGAAAACAGCGAATTTTGGCCTGGGGCCGCGGCACACGCAGGTGACCAGCGACCCCCCGAGTAAACTGTACTCTGAGCCGCGGCACAGATATAGTGAGCCGCGGCCCAGAAGAAATAAACAGCGCCCAGGCATCCCGCTGTGCCCCGTGAGCCGCGGCACAGGTTAAGTGAGCCACGGCCCACGGGGCGGTTTTGGTGTGCTCCGCGCGGGTTTGGGCCGTTTTGAAGCCGGTTCTCGACCTAATCACACGGACACGTTTTGGAGGCTGCTGGGGAGTTATAAATAAGGGTTTAAGGTCATAAGGCCATCATCTGGGAAAGAAAGGATTATCGCGGGAGAGAGGAATCAAGACAAGAAGCATAAGACACCAAGAGCATAGGGCGAAAGCCAGAAGAACGGAGGGATCCGAGCTCTTCATCTGTGTTTGATTTCAATGCTTTCAGTCATTAATTCTGTATTTTTATTCTTTAGCATGTCAGGCTAAAACCCTGTTCTAGGGTTTTGATGAAACCGAAGTTTTGACGAATTTGCTTTTGATTATCTATATAATTCCCTTTTTTCTGTTGAGTTTTCCCAATCGATTTTAATGCTTTCAATTGTCTGGCCAATAATTGGATTGCTTTAATTACGCAACTCGAATCGGGAGAGGAGAGTTGGTGAGGACCTATTGGTGAGAACCGTTTTATCTTGTGAGATAGGAATATACTCATAGGAACTACGTGTCCTTTTGAAGATTTTGTGCTTTTTGCCTATTGACGAATTAATTCACCTAGGGATAGAGTCCGTTATTCGCCTTTAGAAAAATCTATTGACCTCGGGATAGGCGGTAGAGTATTTTAGCAATCTTTGCCTTCAATAAATTGGGGAAATCATTAACTTCAGATAATCGAGAGTAAATTCGGATAAACCGAGGTGGATTCACAATCCTAGACTTTTTCATTATTTGATTTTATTTCTTCAAGCGATCGTTTTTCTGTTTATTATTGATTTTCTTTAGTCATTAATTGCAACCCAAATTTCGACTGTTCAAATATAATTAGAATACATATAAATCGGTTCTTAGTGATTCAATCCTCGTGGGAACGATACTCACTCATCACTTTATTACTTGTCTACGATAACGTGCACTTGCGTTTAACGAAATATCGCAACAAGTTTTTGGCGCCGTTGCCGGGGGGTGATTTTTCTTCTAATATCGATTTCAGTATTTCTAGTCTTAGTTTGAACATTTTTATTGTTTTTGTGTAATTTAATTCATTTGTTTGTTTTTCCTTTCAGGAGTTTCCGGTTAGTGTATGAGAAAATTCGGTAACGAAGGTCTACTACCTTTGGATACCGAACTCGAGCGCACTCTTCGGAGAAGCAAGAAGGAGAAACAAGAGCTACCAGCAAAAGTCACTATGGCCGATAATACGGGAAATCACGAAGCGGAAAACCCCATGGTGCAAGCTCAACCGGCATTAGCACTCCGCGATTATGCTATGCCGCAAATAAATGCGAACTTTTCGGGAATTCGGCGTCCAACCATCCAGGCGAACAATTTCGAAATCAAGCCTGCGATTATTCAGATGGTGCACACATTGCGTCTTTTCTCGAGATTTGTGACACGTTAAAAAACAACGGTGTCACCGATGATGCCATCCGTCTAAGGCCTTTCCCTTTCTCTTTGAGGGACAAAGCAAAATTTTGGTTGAACTCTATACCGCCGGGCTCGATCACGACATGGGCAGAATTAGCGCAAGCCTTCCTGGCTAAGTTCTTCCCACCATCAAAGACGACGAGGTTACGGAACGAAATCACTACCTTTGGGCAATTTGATATGGAGTCGCTTCACAAAGCTTGGGAGCGATACAAAGATTTATTACGAAGATGCCCACACCACGGCCTACCGGATTGGCTCCAAATACAAACATTTTACAATAGATTGAGTGCTTCTACACGCACTCTCGTCGATGCGGCCGCTGGAGGAGCCTTAAGGGGAAAAACTATGGCCGAGGCACACTCTTTATTGGAAGCTATGGCTGCAAATGCGTATCAGTGGCCTTCTGAATGAGTAAACCCGAAACGAGTAATGGAAATCTCAAATAATGATCCGATCTCTACATTATCAACTCAAGTCGCCGCCTTGACACAGCAACTTCAAGCCTTATCACACGCTCCTTCTCCCGTTACCATTGAATCGTGCAATTGGTGTAATGGATCTCATCCTAGTGCAGAGTGCCAAGTCGGAAACCCTTTCGAGCAACCGTCAATGGAACAAGCTCAGTTCGTGGGGAATGGAAACCGACAAAATAATCCTTATCCAACACTTATAATCCGGGATGGCGAAATCATCCTAACTTCTCATGGAGGAACAGACAAAGCTCGAACCAGCCTCAATTTGCTCAACACCAACAACAACCTTCTTCTGCTCCAAAAATTTCTCTAGAAGAAGCAATGGCAAAATTGGCAGCAAACACGAGTCAGTTCATGGCCCGTACAGAGGCGACCTTGCAGAACCATTCCGCTTCTATCCGCAACTTGGAAGTCCAACTGGGCCAGATTGCTAATGTACTAACAGCCCGCCCGGAAGATACCTTGCCTAGTACGACTAAAACGAATCCCAGAGAGAGCGTCAATGCCGTTGGGTTGAGAAGTGGGAAGGAATTGTGCGAGCTGCCCGGGCAGAACAAAAAGAGAAGTGAGGATGAGGAGAAGAAAAATTCAGCGACTGAGGAACCACATGATTCGAGACCCTCGATACTGTTTCTGGACAATCCAAAGGCATATGTACCACCCGTCCCGTTTCCGCAGCGATTACAACAGAAAAAGGTGGACAAGCAATTCTCTAAGTTCCTCGACGTCTTCAAGAAACTGCATATTAACATCCCATTTGCCGACGCCTTGGAGCAAATGCCGAGCTACGTGAAATTCATGAAGGAAATTTTGTCAAACAAAATAAAGCTCGAGGAGTATGAGACAGTCGCATTGACAGGAGGAGTGCAGCGCTATTCTTCAGAAAAAGCTTCCGCTAAAATTGAAGGATCCGGGAAATTTTAATATACCATGCACTATAGGAAATCTGACTTTTGATAGAGCGTTGTGTGATCTCGGGGCCAACATTAATCTGATGCCTCTTTCTATTTTCAAGAAGCTTGGAATTGGAGAAGCGAAACCGACGACTGTCTCTTTGCAATTAGACGATAGATCGATCACATATCCAAGGGGTGATAGAGGACGTCTTAGTCAAAGTTGATAAGTTCATCTTTCCGGCCGATTTCATTGTGCTTGACATGGAGGAGGATCAAGACATCCCAATTATTTTGGGAAGACCATTCTTAGCTACCGGCCGAACTCTTATAGACGTGGAAAAAGGGGAACTCACTCTACGGGTTCAATACGAGCATGTCACTTTCCAAGTGTTTAAATCCTTACCATGTCCAGGTGGTGTTGAGAAGAGCTCGCAAATCGAATGTGTGGATACCGTTGCGAAAGACACACACCAGAAGAATCGTCGGTCAAAAAACTCAGAATCCGTTTCAGAGGGTCCGACTTCTAAGAAAAATGTAGAACGAGTTGCATATCTCAAGCATGTGGACATGCCGTCATCATCAACCGTTCATCCATCAATGAGAAATTCCGATGCTGTCATAAGTTCGTTCGATAAAAAGGAGAATAAGTCGGACGTCAAACGGGCGCCAAGTTGCGTGAAAAATGGGTGCTTCGGAAAAGTGTTTTCGTTAACACCTTTTTGCAAAGAACATTTGGTGTCCAAACCGAAATCGGATCGTTAAAGACCAATGGTCAAAATTTTAAAACACATATTAACGGTTCGATGAACGGAGCGGAGTTCAAATGGTGTTTGTGAAAAGCGAACTGATTTTCAATAGGTCCGGCTGAAGACTATAAACTTAGCGCTTCTCGGGAGGCAACCCGAGCATTAGTTGTAGCTTTGTTATTTTTCAGTATGTTCTTGCATTTTTTAATTTTTATTTTTCATTATTTTTGCTTTGATTTGCTTATCCCTCTCGTTCTTGACGTGTTCCTTTGAAAATTATGTGCAGAAAAAGTCCCAGGGGGAAAATTTATGCCTGAGCCGTGGCACACACAGGTCGAAAAAGAAAGCTAAACTTGTTGTACTCTGTGCCGCGGCACAACCTTACTGAGCCACGGAACACTTGATCGCTGAGCCGCGGCACGTTGCTGCTGAGACGCGGCACACCTGATGCACCAGATATGCCCAGGGATCTATACTACGGGCCGCGGCACATATGTGCTGAGCCGCGGCACACTAACACTTTTGAGCCGCGGCCCAAGGATGATGAGCCGCGACACATGGTGATTAAACAAAGGAGTCGGAACAAACTGTACTCTGGGCCGCGACTCACTTAAGCTGTGCCGCGGCCCCCGTTTGGAATTTGAACAGCCCAGGTATCCTTCTTATATACGATCGGCCGGGACCAGGTAACCTCTTTTCCTTCCTCTGCACAAGCGATCGGCCAAGAATTTTTTTTTCTCTTCTTCTTCTTGCATTCTTCTTGCACTCTTCAAGATCTAAGCAAGGTAACTCTGAATTCCTACTCTTAATTGCCCTATGAATTGAAAGGTGAAGTTGTGTTATTAATTTGATGATTAATTATATTGTTAGTTTTTCCTTGTTAAAAATTCTATCCAGAATGGAATTGGGAATATGAAGTTGTTGATTGATCATGGATGTTATCTGTCGACTATGACTGAATTGTTATTGTTTTTTTTTATGTTGTTTGTCATGAGGATCGATTGGTGTTGTTGTTTTTGGGATTTAATGAAGCTATAGTCTTATTTGTTCTTCAATTAAAAGGATGCACTCAAGGTGTTTGATGAAATTCCTGAATGAAAATTTTTCTTTGTTAAGACAATGTTTTGAAACTAAGTGCAACGAATTCGTTTCTGAATTTACAGCAACCCCACCATTTACGTCAATGCTAAACGTGAAAAGCTCAATTTTATTTCTCTCTCACGGCGGTGCTAGCTCGTTAAATTCTTGATTCATGTTGGATATCCTTAGCCGAGTAATGTTACTCTCATTATTGCTTAAGTAAGTAAACTCCGGTGTTTATCTTTTTAGGACTCGCTATGGCTAGAACCAAAAAGATTAGCAAAAGGGCCAGGACGCAATCGTCCCCCACTCGAGGGGAAACGTCTCAGAGCCGAGCCGAGTTGGAGGCGCACCAATTCTCCGACCCGGAGATTTATAAAATCTTCAATGAAAAGATCCGCCCTTGACCTCTGATTCCGGAGAGGGGATTCACCCCAGCCCCCCAGGACGGGGAGCTTCTGACCATGATAAATGAGATGGGGTGGGCCCGTTTCGCTGCACCTACTGAGCCGGCGGTGATCTCCATCGTACAAGAGTTTTATGTGAGTGATCTGTTGAAGCACCTTCGAGCGGGGCAGATGATACAGCAGTTAGATACTCGGACGCAGGTTGTCGTCTGAGGCATTACAGTGGATTTCTCGGTGGCTGCTATTCGGAGGTTATTTGAGCTGCCTGTGGTTGATGAGACGGCTTATACGCGAGTTATGGGTAGCCTCACGAAGGAGGCTCTACTCGACACTCTTACACAGCCCGGCTCCGACTGGGAGAGGCGCGCCCCGGCTTCTTCCACCTTCTACTTTAAGAGCTCGCGCCTCAGCCGGCTAGGGCGAGCCTGGTTGTATTTCATCTTCACTCGTATAGATCCCACCTCACAGATCCGCACTGTTCTACTCTCTCGAGCCCGTACACTATATGCTATCACTTCCGGACTGCGATTCGATGTGGCTCGTCTCCTAGTCCGATCTATTCTGCTATGTATTCTGGGAGGGGCCAAGACGGGGCTGAAGCACCCCTCGCTCATCTGCGCTCTATGCTGGCAGTCGGGGATGACGTGGTCAGATGACGAGCCGATGTTAGCCCCCCATGGTCCGATCGACCATCGCATCATTTCTAACTTGGATCAGTGGGGAGGAGTGCCAGCACACGCTCGGGGGCGAGGATTTCTACTTGATGAGGCACACGAGCAGTCCCCCGAGCCTCTTCTTCTGACGCAGGGGCAGATGGATTCCACCCCGCCGACCGACAGAGAGCACTTGCAGGCGATGTTCGACGGTTTGATAGAGGAGATGAGGAAAGAGAGAGAGGAGATGAGGAGAGAGAGAGAGCCTTTTGGCTGCACTGAGAGAGGAGAGGCGGACGGAGAGGGAGAGCATCATCGCTGCCGTCCGAGATGAGATGAGAGAGCAGGCCCGCCGGGCCAACCAACGTGAGGCGAGGTTCCTAGCAGCGAGAGAGGCTTACCACCAGGAGCACCTTGCTGCATGGACGGCCCGCATTTTGCACCCGGACGGGCCATTCATTCCACCCGTTCGCCCAGCCACGCCAACCTCCTCGCCGGACGACGCCGGCACCAGTTCGTGTGCAGACCGTAGGGGAGTACTTGACCCTTTTTTATTTTATTGCATATTACATTTTGTGTACATCGAGGTCAATGTACGTCCTAAGTTTGGGGGGGTTTACTTTTGTTACTATACTTATTGATGTACTTATTCGTTTACACTTTTGTTATTTTTAGTTATTTTTGTTGCTAGCCTTGCTTGCCGTGTTTTTTATTGCATTCGTGAATTTTTCGTGCCTCTTTTGTGTAAAACTGATGTTACGATACTGATTTTCTCTCTGAAAAAACGGTTGAGTTTTAGTTGAGTTGCATCCAGCGATATCTGTTTCTGTTAAGTCTTCATTTAGGTCCGAAATTTTTTCGTTTTTGTAGAGATCTTAGCGGATAAGAGAGGAGACATACGTATTTTCAAATCGCCGTTGATACATTTGGTTACATTTTTCGGTTAGCTAGTCGTCCAGTAACATAAGTCGTGTTGGCGCCTAATTTGAGTTTAGAGTTGGACAGTTTTTCCCAAAAGTCGAGATATTATTTGTTCTATGATGGGAAGTCTAGTAACTGGGGGTATTCGCGTGACCCGTTGTTTACTCTCGCGTAAAACGACGACCCTGATTAGACTAGTGGTTTAGAGATTTCGCATGTGCCGATGATGGGGAGCCTAGTAACCAGGGGTATTCGCGTGACCCGTTGTTTACTCTCGCATAAAACAGTGACCTTGAATCGGACATGCGGGAATAGCTATTCGAGTTGTTTCTCCGCTGTGGAGGGGAACTTAGTAACTAGAAGCATCCATGTGCCCCATGAGTGTCTTTTACGTCAAACGGTTCCCCAATACATGAGAATGGAATGTCACCCTAGGATTGTCCCGATGAAACATCCCGAGATCCGAACCTAGTGGTCAACTCGAATCATCTTATCGAGCATATATAAGGGAATACTGTCCGAGGGTTATTTTTTGATGATGAAACTCTTGATATTTTTGCCACTAGACTGTGGGACTGGGCGAGTTAGCTTGCTTATTTTAACCCTTCATATTGGCGGTCGATTAAATTCACGTTTGTTAAACGATTGATTAGGACTGAAATTGGTTACTTTGTGGAATCAGTGTCCTGAATATGACTCACTATTGCGATACTTGTGTTATTCTTTGAGAATTTCAGGGTAGTATTGATTAGGTTGAGCACTATGAGTTGCACGATTATTCACGATATTCTTTCGTTGAAATTGATTATTTTTTGCTTGAGGACAAGCAAAGGCTCAAGTTTGGGGGTATTTGTTAGGCGTATTTTTATACACTTATTTGTCATTATTCTGTATTCTTTTCATGAGTGAATCTGCATAAATGAGCCTTTAATGCCCTATTATTTTATGTTTTGCAGGAAATTGGAGTCCGAAAGCCGAAACGATGAAAACCGGACGAAAACGGCGAATTTTGGCCGGGGGCCGTGGCACAAGGCAAGTGGGCCGCGGCACACGCAGGTGACCAGCGACCCCCCGAGTAAACTGTACTCTGAGCCGCGGCACAGATATAGTGAGCCGCGGCCCAGAAGAAATAAACAGCGCCCAGGCATCCCGCTGTGCCCCGTGAGCCGCGGCACAGGTTAAGTGAGCCGCGGCCCATGGGGTGGTTTTGGTGTGCTCCGCGCGGGTTTGGGCCGTTTTGAAGCCGGTTCTCGACCTAATCACACGGACGCGTTTTGGAGGCTGCTGGGGAGTTATAAATAAGGGTTTAAGGTCATAAGTCCATCATCTGGGAAAGAGAGGATTATCGCGGGAGAGAGGAATCAAGACAAGAAGCAGAAGACACCAAGAGCAGAGGGCGGAAGCCAGAAGAACGGAGGGATCCGAGCTCTTCATCTGCGTTTGATTTCAATGCTTTCAGTCATTAATTCTGTATTTTTATTCTTTAGCATGTTAGGCTAAAACCCTGTTCTAGGGTTTTGATGAAACCAAAGTTTTAACGAATTTGCTTTTGATTATCTATATAATTCCCTTTTTTTCTGTTGAGTTTTCCCAATCGATTTTAATGCTTTCAGTTGTCTGGCCAATAATTGGATTGTTTTAATTACGCAACTCGAATCGGGAGAGGAGAGTTGGTGAGGACCTATTGGTGAGAACCGTTTTATCTTGTGAGATAGGAATATACTCATAGGAACTACGTGGCCTTTTGAAGATTTTGTGCTTTTTGCCTATTGACGAATTAATTCACCTAGGGATAGAGTGCATTATTCGCCTTTAGAAAAAACTATTGACCTCGGGAGAGGTGGTAGAGTATTTTAGCAATCTTCGCCTTCAATAAATTGGCGAAATCATTAACTTCAGATAATCGAGAGTAAATTCGGATAAACCGAGGTGGATTCACAATCCTAGACTTTTTCATTATTTGATTTTCTTTCTTCAAGCGATCGTTTTTCTGTTTATTATTGATTTTCTTTATTCATTAATTGCAACCCAAATTTCGACTGTTCAAATAAAATTAGAATACATATAAATCGGTACTTAGTGATTCAGTCCTCGTGGGAACGATACTCACTCATCACTTTATTACTTGTCTACGATAACGTGCACTTGCGTTTAACGAAATATCGCAACACCTCAGTCGGCTCGGGCGAGCCTGGTTGTACTTCCTCTGCGCACGGGTCGATCCTACCTCGCAGATCCGCTCTGTTTTACTCTCTCGCGCCCGTACATTATATGCTATCACTACCGGGCTCAGATTCGATGTGGCCCCTCTTCTGGTCCAATCTATTCTTCTGTGCATTCAAGGAGGGGCCAAGACGGGGCTGAAGCACCCCTCTCTCATCTGCGCTCTATGCTGCCAGTCGAGCATGACTTGGTCGGATGATGAGCCGATGCTAGCTCCCCAGGGTCCAATTGATCATCGCATCATTTCTCACTTTGACCAGTGGGGTGGAGCGCCGGCACACGCTCGGGGCCGAGGATTTCTTCTTGATGAGGCACATGAGCAGTCCCCCGAGCCTCTTCTTTTGACATATGGGCAGGCAGAGTCCAGCCCGCCGCCCGAGAGAGAGCACCTCCAGGCGATGTTTGACGGTCTGAGAGAGGAGATGAGGAGAGATAGAGAGAGCCACCTAGCCGCTATGAGATAGGAGATGCGGACAGAGAGAGAGAGAGAGAGAGAGAGAGCATCCTCGCAGCCGTCCGGGAGGAGATGAGAATGCAGGCCCGTCGGGACAATCGACGTGAGGAGAGGCGCCTGGCGGCGAGAGATGCTTACCACCACGATTACCTTGCTGCATGGACGACCCATGTACTGCACCCAGATGGGCCATTCATTCCACCAGTTAGGCCAGCCACACCACCTTCCTCGCCGGACAAGGCCGGCACCAGTTCATGAGCTGACACTAGGGGAGTACTTGACCTTTTCTTTTATCGCATATTATTATCTATGTCCATTGAGGTCAATGTACGTCCTAAGTTTGGGGGGGTTTACTTTCAGTTGTACTTATTCGTTTGCATTTTTCGTTATTTTTCGTTTGCATTGACGCTAGCCTTGCTTGTCTTGTTATTATTTGCATTCGTGAATTTTTTGTGCTCCTCTGTGTAAAACTGATGTTACGATATTGATTTCTTTTTGAAGAAACGGTTGACTTTTGGTCGAATTGCAGTCAGCAATATCTGTTTCCACTGAGTATTCATTTAAGTCTATATTTTTCGTTATTGTAGAAATTTTAGCAGATAAGAAAGGAGACATACGTGTTTTCAAATCGCCGTCTATACGTTTGGTTATACTTTTCGCGTAGCTAGTCATCCAGTAACATGAGTCTTGTTGGCACTTAAATTGAGTTTAGAGTCGGACAGTTTTTCCCAAAAAGTCGAGATATTATACATGTTCTATGATGGGAAGTCTAGTAACCGGGGGTATTCACGTGACCCGTTGTTTACTCTCGCGTAAAACGACAACCCTGAATAGACTAATGATTTAGAAATATCGCATTACCGATGATGGGAAGCCTAGTAATCGGGGGTATTCACGTGACCCGTTGTTTACTCTCGCGTAAAACAGCAACCTTGACATGCGGGAATTGCTATTCGAGTTTTTTTTCTCCGCTGTAGATGGGGACTTAGTAACTAGAAGCATCCATGTGCCCCATGAGTGTCTTTTACGTCAAACGGTTCCCCAATACATGAGAATGGGAATCCACCCTAGGGTTATCCCGATGAAACATCTCGAGAGCCGGAACCTAGTGGTTAACTCGAATCATTTTATTGATCATATATATGGGAATGTTGTCCGAGGGTTACTTTTGACGATGAAACTCTTGAAATTTTTGCCACTAGACTGTGGGACTGGGCGACTTGGCTAGTTTATTTTAACCCTTCATATTGGCGGTCAGTTAAATTCACACTTGTTAATCTTTGAGCTTGATTTTCGTCATGAACGATTGATTAGCACTGAAAATGGTTACTTTGTGGAATCAATGTCCTTGATGTGACTCACTATTACAATACTCGTATTATTCTTTGAGATTTTCAGGGTAGTATTGATTAAGTTGAGCACTATGGATTTGCACGATCATTCACGATACTTTTTGTTTATTTGAAATTGATTCTTTTTGCTTGAGGACAAGCAAAGGCTCAAGTTTGGGGGTATTTATTAGGCGTATATTTATACGCTTATTTATCACTATTTTTATCCATTTGAAGTCTAAATCTGCTTAAATGAGCTTTTAATGCACTATCTTATATGTTTTGTAGGAAATTGGAGTCCGGAAGCTCGCACGGCGAAAAAACGGGCCAAAACGGCGATTTCTGGTCATGAGCCGCGGCACAAGGAAAGTGGGCCGCGGCACACGAAGGTAGCTAGCAGAGCGCCGAGCGGACTGTACCGGGGGCCGCGGCACAAGGATGCTGAGCCTTGGCCCAGGAGGAAAAATAGGTGCCCAGGCAACTCGCTGAAAGTTAGGGTCCGCGGCACAGATTAAGTGAGCCGCGGCCCACGGGGCGGTTTTGCTGAGTCTTCCGCGTTTCTTTGCCATTTTTGGAGCAGTTTTCGACCCAATCCCCGGACGCATTTTGGAGGCTAATAATAGTTATAAATAGGGATTCAAGGTCTAAAAAAAGAACATCATCAAATCGGGAGGATTATCATCGAGGAATCGAGAAGAAGCAGAAACACCAAGGAGCAGAGAGCAGAAGCTAGAGAATGGAGGAATCCGAGCTCTTTGATTGCGTTTGATCTTTATGCTTTCTTTAATTATTTCTGTATTTTTATTTTCTAGCATGTCAGGCTAGAACCCTAGTCTACGATTTTGATGAAACCAAGGTTTTGATGAATTAACTTTTGATTATCAATTCAATTCCCTTTTCTATTGAGTTTTCCCCAATTGTTCTTAATGCTTTCAATTGTGTGGCCTATAATTGAATTGTTTTGATTACGCAACTCGAATCGGGAGAGGAGAGTTGGTAGGGAAAATTGGTGAGAACCGTTTTATCTTATGAGATAGGAATATACTCATAGGAACTACGTGGCCTTTCTAAAGATTTCGTGCTTTTTGTCTATTGTCGAATCAATTCACCTAGGAATAGAGTGTGTTATTCACTTTAGAAAACTCTATCGACCTCGGGAGAGGCAGTAGAGTATTTTAGCAACCTTTGCCTTCAATAATTGGGAAATCATTAAATTCATATAATCGAGAGTAATTCGAATAAACCGAGGTGGATTCACAATCCTAGATTTATTCCTTATTTGATTTTCTTTCTTAAAACAATTGTTTTTATTATTTATTCTTTTAATAATTTTCTATTATTATTACTTGCATCTCAAAATTCGATAGTTCAGATAAAATTAGAATACTCATAAATCGGTAGTTAGTAAGTCAGTCCTCGTGGGAACGATATCTTACTCATCTCTTTATTACTTGTTTACGATAACGTGCACTTGCGTTCAACGAAATTCGCAACAGAGGGTCTCTCTCGCACCTCGTGCGCGCGCGCCCGCGCACGTCGTCCGCGCTCGGCATCCCACGCCCGCGTCCGGCCGCCCAGCTCGAGTCTTGTTCCCCGACTCGGCCTTGTCCCACACGACCTTTGCTCGTCCGGCCTTGCCCACGCCCCCTGTGCTGCCGGACAGTCCCGAACATGCCCTGTCCGCAATACCCCTTGGGCGATCCGCTTCCCATAGCGGCGCTCGTGATCCTCCCACGGTTTCCTCACGTGACTCTTCATCCGATCACGCCGTCCCGAAGGCTGAATATACACATGCAGCCCGATGCCATCCTTGGCGTCCCGCTCGTGCCCGCCCCTCGGCACCCTGTGCGACCGTCTGCGCACATATGTCTCGTCGTCGACTTTTGGCCGTGACATTCTCCCCTGCCTATTTTGTCGACATCCTCGTCGGCGTGGTGTCCCTTGATGAACCGAACTGCTCTAAGGTGGTAAGATGGCTCCTCCTCAAGCTTCCTCATGTACTTGAGTGTCGTCATGAGGTGGTTTTGATGATGAGGATGATGAACCTCAAGTTCAAACCAATCTTGCTCTAATGGCCCGCGCATCTGAAGATAGCGATGAAGAAGTCGAGGTAAGTGATTCTTCTCATGAAGAACTTTTTGATGCTTTCGAATCTTTAAATGATGAATACGAAAAAGTTTGCAATATTAATAAAGATTTGAAAAAGAAAATAAAGTCTCTTGAAAATGAAAATGCAAAATTATTGGAAAACAAGGATGTGTCGATTGATCATACAAATTGTCTGGAAACCTAGAAAATTCTGAGAGATGATTTACACAAAACCCAGAAAGAATTGAAACTTTACGTTAGAAAATTCTCGTGTAGTAATGATAAATTTGAGCAACTCTTATTTTGTCAAAAATTTTCTCTTTTAAAACAAGGACTTGGCTATAATTCATTTCCAATAAAAAGGTCATTAGAAATTACCACGAAAGATTCGGATATTTTAAAAACGGGAATTCCATCATGTCCAAAATGTTTAAAACCAGGACATACCGAAACTTACTGTAGAAGTTCTAGACGAACTATAAAAGTCAAACAGATTTGGGTACCTAAAGGGACCATTGTTCAAAACCTAGTTTTTATGTCTAACTCTACAGGACCCAAATTAGCCTGGGTACCTATAAAACGGAAGAAAATTGTTTTTGTAGGTACAAGCAAGGAAGACAACATTATAAAATAAATGGTATGTTGATAGTGGATGTTCAAATCCCATGAGTGGGAATGAACATCTCTTCACGGAGCTGAAAAAGGAAGATCGAGGCTGCATAACATTTGGTGATAATAAAAAGGGCCAAATAAAAGGGACACGTAAGATAGGTAAGAAACCTTTACCCAATATTGAAAATGTTCTCTTTGTTGATGGTCTTTGTCACAATCTTCTAAGTGTTTCCCAACTCTGTGATACTGGTCTTAAATTAATTTTTGAAAGTACGCATTGTACTGCAATGAGAAAAGACCAAGTTGTTTTTATTGGATTGCGGTATCGAAATATTTATATTATCTATCTTCAAGATGAATCCTATTTTAATGAAAAATGTTTACTTTCATACGCTGAAAATGCCGTTATTTTGCACTGAAAATTAGGTCATGCCTCTTTACAACTTCTTTCAAAATTGGCCAAAAACGATATTGTCTGTGGTCTACCAAAATTAAATTTCAGAAAAGACCACATCTGTGAGGCCTGTATTAAAGGTAAACATGCTAGAGGCTCGTTCAAACAAAAAATGGAAATTTCCACTAGCCACATTCTTGAATTAATTCATATGGATTTGATTGATCCATCTCGGCATGCTAGCTTAACTGGTAAACTCTATACATTAGTGCTTGTTGATGATTTTTCGAGATTTACTTGGGTAAAATTCTTAACAAATAAAAATGATGCATTCAATGAGTTTGTTAAGTGGTGTAAGGTTACCCAGAAGGAAAAATAGTTACCAATTATCTCCATTAGATCCGATCATAGTGGAGAATTTGATTCAAATGATTTTGAAGATTGGTGCGATAAATATGGTATTGGGCACAATTTTTCGGCACCTCGGACACCTCAACAAAATGGAGTTGTCGAGAGGAAGAATTGCTCTCTAGAAGAAATGAACCGAACAATGCTCAATGAATATGGGCTTCCTAAATATTTATGGGCCAAAGCCGTTAACACCGCTTGCTATGTTATTAATCGAGTCCATCTCCGGAGGAACAAAATGATGACTCCATATGAGATATTTAAAGGTAAAAAACCCAATTTATCTTATTTTCATCCATTTGGTTGTAAGGTATTTATTCATAATAATGGTAAGAATAATTTGGGAAAATTTGACTCTAAATCGGATATTGGAATATTTCTTGGTTATTCGACTAATAGTAAAGCTTATCATGTATTTAATTGTATAAGAGGCTCGGTCGAAGATTCCATTCATGTAAAATTCGATGATACAGTTTTACCCCCGAGAAAGGTTATTTTTGATGATGATGCAGGTATGGTTCCGACTAAAGAAGTGTCAGAAGCGTCAAAGGAATTGGAGAAGCTCGACTTAAGCTCGTACAAGCAGGAGGAGAATCTTTTCAACCTTCCTAAAGATTGGGTTAATGTGAAAGATCATCCCATGGAGTAAATTCTTGGGAAAATCGATGAAGGTGTGTGAACTATGTGAAATATAAATGATTGTATTAACAATTTTGCATTCATTTCTATTACAGAACCAAAGAATGTCGATGAAGCCATAAATGACGAGAATTGGGCTATAGCTATGCAAGAAGAGCTAAATCAATTCGAAAGAAATAGAGTTTGGGAATTGGTTCCGGCACCGGTAGACAAAACAATCATTGGTACTAAATGGGTTCATAAAGTAAAAACCGATGATAATGGTCTCCCAATAAAGAATAAATCAAGATTGGTCGCCCAAGGATACAATCAAGAAGAAGGTTTGGACTATGAAGAAACCTTTGCTCATGTTGCTCGTCTTGAGGCTATTCGCCTTCTCTGTGCCTTTGCCACGTACAAGAAAATCAAACTCCATCAAATAGATGTGAAGAGTGCGTTCCTAAATGGAATAATCCAGGAGGAGGTGTATGTCAAGCAACCACCGGGTTTTGAAGACTATGATCATCCAGATCATGTATACAAGCTCCATAAAGCTCTCTATGGATTAAAACAAGCTCCGAGAGCATGGTATGATCGTCTAAGATCTTTTCTTATTTCAAATGGGTATAAAAGAGGTAATGTTGATAATACCCTATTCATCTCGAATTTAGGTGATGATATGCTTATATGCCAAATCTATGTGGATGATATTGTTTTAGGTGCAACTAACGAATCCCTGTTCCTAGAATTTTCAAATCTTATGAAGGGAGAATTCGAAATGAGCATGATGGGAGAGTTGAAATACTTTCTCGGACTCCAAATTAAGCAACTCAATGACGGAATATTTATTCACCAATCAAAGTACGTCAATGAGCTCTTAAAGAAATTTAAGATGGAAGGGTGCAAAGAAATCGCTACTCCTATGTCTTCCACTCTTAAATTCGACAAAGACGAGAAAGGTAAGTCTGTTGACCAGAAACAGTATCGAGGTATGATTGGGTCTCTACTTTATCTAACTGCTTCTAGGCCTGATATTATTTTTGCCACTTGTTTGTGTGCTCGTTTTCAAGCTAATCCTAAGGAATTTCATCTCATTGCATGCAAACGGATTTTTCGATATTTAAAAAGTACTGCTGGCTTAGGTCTGTGGTATCCATCAAGCATTGATTTTAAACTTTTTGCGTATAGTGATGCTGATTTCCTTGGATGCAAAATTAATAGAAAAAGCACCACAGGAACTTGTCATTTCATGAGCTCTTGTTTAATTTCATGGGGGAGTAAGAAACAGACTAGTGTCGCTACTTCCACAGCTGAAGCAGAATATGTGGCTGCGGGAAGTGCATGTACAAAAGTTATGTGGATCAAAAATCAATTACTAGATTATGGCATCGAGCTTAAAAATATACCTATTTTTTGTGATAATACAAGCCATAAATTTGAGCAAAAACCCCATATTACATAGTAGGATTAAGCATATTGAAATTCGTAACCATTTCATTCGTGATCATGTTCAAAACGGGAATATACGTCTCCAATTTGTTGGTACGAATGAACAATTGGCGGACATTTTTACAAAACTATTACCCGAAGATGCTTTCAATTTCATTCGCATAAATTTAGGGATGGGTCATGTTGATCATTTTTAATTTTATTTTTATTTTTTCCCATCATATACAGTAAAATGGTCATTAAAAATCGGATATCATCGGAAGAGGTTCACTGTTCATATGGTCAGGCTTACAGCCGTAACGCTCAGAATTTTACGTAGGTAAAAAGTATTACGTACGTAACGCAGTAAATATCTACGTACGTAACAGATGACAGGAATTTGGACAGAGAGTTTTGGACATTCCTTTACGTACGTTACATAAGCATATAACGTACCTTATTTAACCCATATTACGGACGTAACAGGGTGTTACATACGTAACGTCTTATAACCTTATACTTAAAATCCTGTTTCTGCTTCTTTCCTCTTCACTTCCCAAAAAATCCCTAAAACATCCCGTCGCCTCCCGTGCTAATCTTCCACAAAATCCGTCCAACCTCCACATATTTCTGCCCTTTTACCTCCATGGCAACCAGAGCAAACAAGAAAAGAAGAGGTGAAACCTCCCAAAATTCATCCACACCATCCGGAGAACCGCAATTCTGAAATCCCCAAGCTGCGAAGATTTTCAACGAAGTCTTAATCAACGAAGAGGTAACTCCTAGTCACCATTTCGACTTCGAATCGTTAAATTCAGTGGGTATTGATATTGAGGAACTTTTTGACATGCTTGGTATAAACCGGTTCGTAAGCCTTGCTCGTCCGGTGTTTGTTGATTGCATCCGGGAATTTTATGCAAATTTCTTTATCACGTATGACTCTGACGGACTAGCTATTGTTAATTCAATTGTTCGTGGTAAGCTAATCATCTTTGATGCCGTAAAATTCCCAAGTGATTTGGTCTCTCGAATGAGGGATTTTGCTGTAAAGGGTCATTTGCTGCACCCGATGAAGTTCTCGATGGTTTTTCTGATGATGAAAGTTATAATGCGAATGAATTGGTTGTCCGAGACTTCTTGAAATCTAAAGTTGTGCTTGAAGTGAATACCGGTCGTTTTGAGAATAATGATTTTGGTCTAAATATTCGATTACTCCATGATGCAATAACTAGGTGCCTTATGCCTAAAGTAAATGCCCAGCAACGCCTAGTTAATATTGACATGGAAATCATATATCATGTCTTGAAAGATCACCAAGTGAACTTCGCTTCTATTGTGATGAAATGGTTCGTGGAAAAGGGATGATTTTCCACAAGAAAGGTTATGCCAAAGTTAACCGTCAGCGAAAATCAGGGATGCCGTTTGGATCCATTTTGACAAAAAATTTTGGGAATGCTGAAGTTGATCTATCGGGACTGCACGGGGTAGCCATCCCGAGGGGGAGTCTGGTTCACGAGGGTACTATTCGGACTATGAAGTATCTTCAGACTCGGAACCGTGGTTGGGTATACTTTGCCTATCTCCAGGACGGGGATCGTTTGGTCGATGGTGGAGCCTTGCCTCGCCCAGAGGAGAGAGTTTTATCCAGAGGTGTTGCTCATGAGAGGCCTCGTCTGCATATTCAGCCAGGTTCTTCTAGACTGAGTAGGGCGTGCACTTCCTCTCAATTGGTTGCTCGTATGGATAATCTTGAGAAGGACATGAGTGAAATCAAAATCATGGTCAAAGGTCTTTGCACTCACTTCGGAGTTCCTCCTTCGCCTCCCACGGCCGACCTTGATTAGTGGACTTATCCTCACTATGATGATCATCTTGTTTTTTTTAAGACCAACATTTCATGCATTTCTTGTTTTTGTCATAAATACTTGCTACTTTTATTTTTCTTGAGTGATTGTGTTTTTTTATTGGCGATTTCGTTTCTATTCGTTGAATATTCTATGTTTCAATGACTTTCTCTTGCAGGATCTCTTATCTTTTTGTTAATGACAAAAAGGGGGAGAAAAATATGTTTCTTTTTGAAATGTTTTATCCCTTGTTCGTTTCAGGGGGAGTATTATTCAGGTGGAGCGTTCCTAAAAAATTTTATCAACTCTGCAAATCACGTTTTCAAAAACTCCCATATAAATTTTGTCATCATCAAAAGGGGGAGATTGTTGGTACAATATTTTATTCATAATATATTTTAAATTTTTTGATGATGGGTTACTTAAATAAAATTTACTTTCCATATTTTTCTATACTTAACATACATAACGTACGTAATAGCTTCTCTTTAACGTACGTAACCTTAACAAAATTGGTAAGTGTTTTAATGCAGGTAACATACGTAATACAACCTGTATAACGTAAGTAAGGTTCGAATTTTGCCCGTTACCAGTCAACACATTTAGTCATCGACTGTTACTTAAAGTCATCTCATCCAATGGCCCTTTGACCAAGTATAACGTACGTAATGATTTCTACATAACGTAGCGAATTTCAGCCTATGCAACTGGACTATTTTAAGGCCTTCGTTACGGCCGTTACACAGGAGGTGTAACGTACGTAACCATGATAACATACCTTAATATATGCGCACGTAAATCATGCCACTACTCCAACGGGAAAGTTGCCCCAAGAAGGCTATAAATAGCCTCATTCATGAGTTGGAAGAAATACAAATTATCTGAGCTTACAAGCATACTCAAGAAATATCAAGCATATATTTCGAGAGTTATATATATATTCCATATTGTGATACGAGAAAAATTGTTCTATCATTTCTATACCTATATTCTTGTATCAACGAGCGATATCTTTGGTAAGTCGAGTTACCTACTCGCAATTGTTTATTGTGAGGTTGTCTTGTATCCTGAAAAATAAGACTGTTTAGTGAGGTTGTTCTTGAGCACGGAAATCAAGAAACTGTAAAGTTCGGCACTAAACTTGAAAGTGCTATTATAAGAGTTGGCACTAAACTAGAAAATGCATTCAAGGTTTTCTAGAAAAGTCCTAGTCGATAAAACTGGGTAGGGGATGTAGGCTTCGTTAATAGCCGAACCTCTAGAACAAATTCTTGTGTTCTTTCTTTTTCGTATTTCATTTACTCCGATATTTAGATTCCACACAAAAAGAGTTCAAAACTCTTATCCGCACTATTCAACCCCTTCAATCTTGGAGAGATCATCCACCTCAAGTTCTTGGTGTGGATTAACAATATCAATTCGTGTTCTTCGTGATTGATCCGCGGTATTTTCTTGATTCTCTAGAGTTGAGCTTTTTGGAAGTTTTGTTCTTGATTTCGTTTTCCATCCGATTTGATGAATCGATAGGTGTTAGATGTTGTTATTTAACATGTTTTATGGATTGTATATCTATATCTTCGGTTCGTTTCAACCCGAAGGGTGATTTCGGTGTTCTTGAGGTGTAGTGAACATTTGATGTTCGATCAAATGTTCGAATGAGTTTTCCTTCGATAGATGTTGTGATCTCTGTTGTTTTCATCTTTATCCTCATCGTAATCATGTTTTTGTTGTTTCATCCGGATGATTATAGGTGCTCGAGGATTCCGAGTTGATCTCTGCTTGTGTTGGTAATTCGTGTGGTGTTATTCTCGTAGCGTTCGCGGTGCTATTGTATTCTTGATTATGTTCAGGAGTTCAGGGCTGCCCGACCGCATTCCGTTCATTGTCTCGTTTCGATCGTGGTTTCGAGGCAAGTATTTTCTTATACGTTTTGTGTCCTGCAAATAGAATTTACATGTTGGATTTACGATGATTGTTTTACCCTCATGAATATGATTCGTATGAATTAATTATGATTCAATTATTTTGAACGTTGGGGGCTTTAATGATATCCCCACTGGTATAATGTTGTGGAATCGTGTATTCCGCATTAATTGTGTTGTTGTGTTGTGATTGATTGTTCATGATGGAGGTATTGTGTTGAGTATAACAATTGCGTCGGGTAAGTGGCCATTTCTAGCAAGTATTCCTAATGAACTTACATTCTTAGCATATTAGTATTGCATGAGTGATGGGTGTGTGTTTATGCTCACTACGGGTTAGATCCTATGGGGTCGCGGTAGGGGTCCACGAAAGGGTGGATCAACGAGCTTTTCTTTTAAACACTACGGGTTAGATCCGACGGGGTCTCAATAAAGGTCCACGGAGGGGTGGATCGACGGTTAATTGTGGTGCATTTTTACAAATGTGTTTTGGATTATACCATTTCCGAAAACGAGTGTTTTTGAATGGTGGTTTCATAATTTTGCACGCATTGACTAGATGTGTAAGAGGTAAGTTGTTCATTGGCCTACTCGGCTAGGATGGTACTGGAATATTTGTCGTTTGTGTTTAGTCCTTTAGTCATGGATTTTGATGTTGGAAAATGGACCTTGCTATTGTTCTCGTGTACTGTGAATTGATGAGAATTGGGTTGAGATCCCAACGGTTGTTGTAAAGATCGTTTTACGGAAAGTGATTTTGGGCCGAGACCCATTCATCTTGAAATGGTTATTTTTCAACTAAGGACTTGAGGTCCAACAAGGTTTCTACATTTAAAATCCCCGAGATGAGGAATTTATTTTCAAACACTTCAGTGATTGCTTTCTAATTAATAAAATTTCTAGGGAAGGCTTCTGTAGTTAATTGTCGTACCCGATTCGTGATTTCCGTTTGTTTGTTACATTTCGTATGGTTATGTACTTGCACTAGCAAAATAGTGGAATTTTGCTAACCCCCGAGTAATCGGGGGGTGGATGTCTGTATTGCATTCAGGTTTTGGGGAGCATAGCACAGGGTCGGCATGAATGATGATGAAAGATGAACGATACTAATCACATGAGGACCCGTACGTTGTTGTATTGGTTCAGTCGTATTTTATTTCTGCTGCAGTATTCTTTCCCCATTGTACGGGAGTGTGTTGTATTTTACCCCTGTGTGGGCATGTATTGAGATTGAGTTGTATATATTTATTGAAAGACCAAATCGTTCTACTGAGTCTTTTAGCCTTAAAGGCGTTGTTGAGATGTGTGATTTTGTTACCAGCCTGGTAGATTCTTGAGGAAAGGTTCTACGGCCTGTAATATCCCTGAGCAGATTGGGGGTGTTACATAAATGGTATCGGAGCTTATGTTATGGAAACCTAGGTTGTCGGGTCAAGTGGTGTCTGTTGAGTTTTGTCTCATCGGATTTTATCTGACTGAGTCGTGTCGCGGCGCGTCGTCTGAGTTGGTTGGTCGTGATTAGTATCGTGGGGCAATCATCACCTTCGTGCGACCCGTGGATGTAAGTCTCCCTCCTTTGTGTTGTGCCTCGTGTGACACGAGTTACTGGTATGATTATGTGTTAAGTGATGGAATCCTTATGTAGATTTTTGGTTCCGTGATATGTGTTTATTCGACTCTCATATTTTGTTTATATGAGGAGCGTTGTCGCTGTTTATGTCTTTTCGACTGTTGTTTTTGTCCGCTGCTAATAATTTTCAAAATAATTTGCTCGTTTTACGACTATTTTTGGGAGTCTTTGTGCTTATTACGAAATGGTGGTGTATTTGTGTGTGCTTTGCTCACCTCGGGAGGGTCCGATGAGGCCTCGAGGGAATCTAATGGTATAGCCCTGGATTCACGAGTTTGATTCGCTAGCCATCTCGGGAGGGTCCTTACAGGCCTCGAGTGGGACTAGTGGTATAGCCCCGGTCCTAGGCATATTGTTATTGACTGTTTGTTTTCCGAAAGAGACTTGTCTTGTGTTGAACTTGAACGACATGACACGTGTGATATGTGATGTGTAAACGAATGTTGTTACATGTGAGGTTTTGGGCATTCTAGCCTAATGGATTTCTGAAAAAAAAAATGAGTATCTTAGAAAATAAATTTTGAGATGTACTTTTAAATAGATTATATTTTCGAGGCGCCTACTAGCGCAAATATATGTTTCAAAATTCTTCTACCTTGAGGACTAAAATATTTTTAGATATTTTCAATGATGTAGAAACGCATTTGCTCAGACCCGAGGGTTGAATATTCTGAAAGTTTTTCACTAAAGGAAAGGTGTCCTCATGTTTTTATCAAACACAAGATGGTTTTTCACAGTCTCGATAATGAGGTTTGCACTACTTTTTCGAAATATGATACTCAAGATATAAATAAAAGATCTCCCTCCAAACCGTACACAACTGGTGTTTCCAAATTGTTTTCAAAAAGGTGGTTTTCATTTTTAAAACCTATCATTCCTATTTGCGGTCCGGGAATGTATGTATGATGTTCGCATTGTCGTTAGAATGTTAGCTCCCGAGTATGATCGAATTGGTGGCGTGAACGTTGAGTCGTTGACACGCAATTGTTGTGTTAGCCCTATGTGAGAGGTGAGATGTTGGTATTGAATGTTGCCGCTTTGGGGCGATTTGCGTGTTATCGCACCCGTGCGAGCTGTTAGAACTTGAGTTTCTATGATCGTGTACATCTGTGATTGTTTCATGATGTTTTGTAACTGTGTGCTGGTTATCGTTCGAACCATTTAAATCGCCGAATGTATGCCGTCGTCATTGTGATTCTACGGCGTGCGTTGCTTTACGTTGATAGGTTGTGCTGAGTTGGTATCTCGGTATGTTGTTTTGCGACGTCTTATTCCATTATACCTAGCAGTTGCATATTCGGTATGTCGGGGGTGCTTCAACTGTAATGTGCTGGGGTATGTACGTACAAATTGTCCTTCTCCCCAGTAACGCGTTTCAAGTGCGGACTCGTGGGGCACAGAATCCAATTTTGCGAATTGGTTACCGAGTCTTCCGGGGTATGAGCTTCAGCACAGATATCAGGATCGGCTCTGAGAGGCCCATGAAAGATATTTCTGTCTGTTGCTTCTTGTGTTGTTACCTTGCTTCCGTTGTTGTGAGTTGCGGGGATGACACTTCTTTTATAAGAGGTCGAATGTAATACCCATATTATTTCACTTCCGCATTTTCTCTTTCTCAATTCTATCCACTCGCTCGTGTTCGTGGATACTTTCTGAACATGTTTGGTATCTCGGTGGCCATCATTCGAATGGGTTGTGACCTCGTTTCGGATCAATCTGTTCATCATTGTGGCTTTTCCGAGTTCGGTTCGATTTTTGTAAACCTTGTTCAAAATTAACGTCTTTTGGTTTCTACAAGTTCTTTTAATATCTTGAGTTGAAGTGTGAACTTCGGAGTCATTGTTCGACCGTTGTTGTTCGATAGTTGTTGCTCGATCATTGTTGTTCGGACATGGGTGTCCGATCATTGTTGTTCGATCATTGTTGTTTGATCGTTGTTGCTCGATAGTTGTTTTTCGATCATTGTTGTTCAATCGTGGTTGTCCGATTTTTGTCGTCTGATCTCGTACCGCGAAGAATTGTCGTTCACTATTGGTCAACTGTATCGATTGTGGTCATTTGGGACATCGAGACATGCATTGCTAGACAGTAGCTGAGAGTATTGGGGATAGAGGTTGCGTCTCTGCTCCGATAAGACACGGAAATACCTAGTGTGGTTTTTGAGGATTTCGGCATAGTTCGAATTGTTTATGGTTGTCCTTGTGAATCATTTTGTGTTTATTTTCTATTTTCTTGACCGTGCATGTTTTCTTACATTAGTACCTCCTGTTTTGTGATTGTTTGGATAATTGACCTGATTGTACTACCTGTTTTATGACGCTTGTCACTTGTTGGTTTTATTATGTCTCTACCTGTGGCGGTGTGATGGTCGTCGTGGAGCGTGATTTCACGCCGTATATTTCTTTGCGTTGCTTGTAACGTTTCGCTGTTGGGCGCGAGTTTTCGGTTCTTGTGTATCTCGTTGAGTTTTCCTGGCGGGATATTACATCTCCCTACTTGTTTTAAGTTTCGGGACGAAACTTATTAAGGAGGGTAGTATGTAATATCTGTAATTTCGATTTCCGGTAATTTTCTTCTTTTGGAGGAAGTCCATCATAGCGACTATATTGTGACCGTTTCATCATTCCGAGAATGATTAATTCTACACTTTTGGTGATCCGAGTTCATTTCGGTGTCGTTTTCTTGAGTTCCGTGTTCTTAAGCGACTTTTCCGCACTTGAGTTCGGTATTTGCAAATCTCGTTCGAAACTGTTATTTCGTGTTTCCGTAAGTTCGTTTAACGTTGTTAGACGTGTTGTGAACTTTTATTGGTGTTTGATGAAATATCATGTTGGGTCATTCCGTAATATTCCAAAGTTTTGGGTTTCCATTGCGTTCATTCTATTTTCGAATCATTTGATGTTACCGTCGTGTTGGGACCGACTTTGTTTGATGTGAAGTCACCATACTAAGGTTTGTGATAGTTCATTCAGGCCTTTAAATGGTTGGGATTATGCGTCGATCGATTATATCATTATTGGGGGTCGTTTTTCATCAATTTTAGGCTCGAACAGGGTGTGCCGCAGCACGGGGGACTGTGCGCCGCGGCACGACCTTAGAAGATTGTTGCTTGGGCCGGCTGTACTGTGTGCCGCGGCACACAACAGTCCGGGCCGCGGCCCCATCCAAAATCCTTCTATCTCATTTCAGCCGCGGGCCGCGGCACACTCAGCCTGCGCCGCGGCACACTCAGCCTGCGCCGCGGCACGCGGGTCAGTCAGCGTTATATCTCAGCGGGTTTTGGGAGAGGATTTCATTTCCTATCCTCTCTTCTTCTTCCTCACAATTTAGGCGATTTAGGGGCGATTTTTGGGCCATTTGAGCACCTTCAAGCTTGGAGAAATTATCCACCGCAAGTTCTTGGTTTGGATTAACAACATCAATCCGAGGTATTTTCTTGATTCTCTAGAGTTGACCTTTTTGGGAGTTTTGTTCTTGATTTCGTTTTCCATCCGATTTGATGAATCGATTGGTGTTAGATGTTGTTATTTTACATGTTTTATGGATTGTATATCCATATCTTCGGTTCGTTTCAACCCGAAGGGTGATTTTGGTGTTCTTGAGGTGTAGTCAACATTTGATGTTCGATCAAATGTTCGAATGAGTTTTCCTTCGATAGTTGTTGTAATCTCCGTTGTTTTGGTCTTGATCCTCGTCGTAATCATATTTTTGTTGTTTCATCCGGAGGATTTAGGTGCTCAAGGATTCCGAGTTGATCTCCGTTTTGTGTTGGTAATTCGTGTGGTGTTATTCTCGTAGCGTTCGCGGTGCTATTGTATTCTTGATTATGTTCAGGAGTTCGGGGCTGCCCGATCGCATTCCGTTCATCATCTCGTTTCGATCGTGGTTTCGAGGCAAGTATTTTCTTATATGTTTTGTGCCCTGCAAATAGAATTTACATGTTGGATTTACGATGGTTGTTTTACCCTCATGAATATGATACGTTTGAATTAATTATGATTTAATTATTTTAAACGTTGGGGGCTTTAATGATATCCCCGCTGGTTTAATGTTGTGGAATCGTGTATTCCGCATTAATTGTGTTGTTGTGTTGTGATTGATTGTTCATGATGGAGGTATTGTGTTGAGTATAACAATTGCGTCGGGTAAGTGGCCATTTCTAGCAAGTATTCCTAATGAACTTACATTCCTAGCATATTAGTATTGCATGAGTGATGGGTGTGTGTATGTATGCTCACTATGGGTTAGATCCGACGAGGTCTCGGTAGGGGTCCACGGAGGGATGGATCGACGAGCTTTGCTTTTAACCACTACGTGTTAGATCTGACAGGGTCTCGGTACGAGTCCACGAAGGGGTGGATCGACGGTTAATTGTGGTGCATTTTTATAAATGTGTTTTGGATTATGGCGTTTTCCGAAAATGAGTGTTTTTTGAACGGTGGTTTCATAATTTTTGCATGCATTGACTAGATGTGTAAGAGGCAAGTTGTTCACTTGCCTACTCGGCTAGGATGGCACTTGAATATTTGTCGTTTGTGTTTAGTCCTTTAGTCGTGGGTTTTGATATTGGAAAACGGACTTTGCTATCGTTCTCGTGTACTGTGAATTGATGAGAATTGGGTTGAGATCTCAACGGTTTTTGTAAAGGTCGTTTTATGGAAAGTGATTTTGGGCCGAGACCCATTCGTCTTGAAATGGTTATTTTTCAATTAAGGACTTGAGGTGCAATAAGGTTTCTACTTTTAAAATCCCCGAGATGAGGAATTTATTTTCAAACACTTCAGTGATTGCTTTCTAATTAATAAAACTTCTCGGGAAGGCTTTTGTAGTTAATTGTCGTACCTGATTCGTGATTTCCGTTTGTTTGTTACATTTCGTATGGTTATGTACGTCCACTAGCAAAATAGTGGAATTTTGCTAACTCCCGAGTAATCGGGGGGTGGATGTCTGTATTGCATTCAGGTTTTGGGGAGCATACCACACGGTCGGCATGAAGGATGATGAAAAATGAATGATACTAATCACATGAGGACCCGTGCGTTGTTGTATTGGTTCAGTCGTATTTTATTTTCGCTGCAGTATTCTTTCCCCGTTGTACGGGAGTGTGTTGTATTTGACCTCTGCGTGGGCATGTATTGAGATTGAGCTCTATATATTTATTGAAAGACCAGATCGGTCTACTGAGTCTTTTAGCGTTAAAGGCGTTGTTAAGATGTATGATTTTGTTACCAGCCTGGTAGATCCTTGATGAAAGGTTCTACGGCGTGTAATATCCCTAAGCAGATTGGGGGTGTTACAATAATATTGTTCGAACACTTCTAGCTCATGCCTCTTTACTATTGCGAATTTCGTTGAGCGCAAGTGCACGTTATCGTAAACAAGTAATAAAGAGATGAGTAAGATATCGTTCCCACGAGGACTAACTTACTAATTACCGATTTATGAGTATTCTAATTTTATCTGAACTATCAAAATTGGAGATGCAAGAATAATTAAAGAAAATTAATAAAAGAATAAATAATGAAAACGATTGTTCGAAGAAAGAAAATCAACTAAGGAATTAATCTAGGATTGTGAATCCACCTCGGTTTATCCGAATTACTCTTGATTATATGAATTTAATGATTTCCCAATTTATTGAAGGTGAAGGTTGCTAAAATACTCTACCGCCTCTCCCGAGGTCAATAGAATTATCTAAGGCGAATAATACACTCTATTCCTAGGTGGATTATTTCGACAATAGGCAAAAAGCACGAAAACTTCAGAAAGGCCACGTAGTTCCTATGAGTATATTCCTATCTCACAAGATAAAACGATTCTCACCAATTATTTCCTACCAATTCTCCTCTCACGATTCGAGTTGCGTAAACAAAATAATTCAATTATAGGCCACACAATTCAAAGAATTAAGAACAATTGGGGAAAACTCAATAGAAAAGGGAATTGAATTGATAATCAAAAGTTAATTCATCAAAACCTCGGTTTCATCAAAATCCTAGACTAGGGTTCTAGCCTGACATGCTAGAAAATAAAAATACAAAAAGAATTAAAGAAAGCATAGAAATCAAACGCAGACGAAGAACTTGGATTCCTCCATTCTCTAGCTTCCGCTCTCTGCTCCTTGGTGTGTTCTGCTTCTTCTCGATTCCTCGATTCCCTTGATGATCGATCTCCCCCCTCCTGTTTTCAGACCTTGAATCCCTATTTATAACTATCATTAGCCTCCAAAACGCGTCCGGGGATTGGGTCGAAAATAGGCTCCGAAAACGGCCCAGAAACGCGGCAAATCCATCAAAACCGCTTCGTGGGCCGCGACTCACTTAATCTGTGCCGCGGCCCTTCACGCTCAGCGCCTATACCTGGGCGCAACTTTTTCTTCCTGGGCCGGGGCTCAGCATCCTTGTGCCGCGGCCCTCGGTACAGTTGGTTCGGCGCTTGCTGATCACCTTCGTGTGCCGCGGCTCATTTGGTTCGTGCCGCGGCCCCAGGCCAAAATTTGTTGTTTCGGCCCGTTTTTCTCCGTTCGAACTTCCGAACTCTAATTTCCTACAAAACATATAAGAATAGTGCATTAAAAGATCATTTAAGCAGATTTAGACTTCAAATGGATAAAAATAATGATAAATAAGCATATAAAAATACGCCTAACAAATACCCCCAAAATTGAGCCTTTGCTTGCCCTCAAGCAAAAATAATCAATTTCCAAAAAAAAAAAAAATCGTGAATGATCGTGCACATCCATAGTGCTCAACTTAATCAATACTACCCTGAAAATCTCAAAGAAAAATACGAGTATCGTAATAGTGAGTCACATCAAGGAGACTGATTCCACAAAGTACCCATTTTTAGTGCTAATCAATCGTTTATAAAGAAACTCTAGCTCAAATATTAACAAGCGTGAATTTAACCGACCGCCAATACGAAGGGTTAGAGTAAACAAGCCAACTCGCCCAGTCTCACAGTCTAGTGGCAAAATTTAAGAGTTTCATCATCAAAATTACTCCTCGGACAGAATTCCATTATGTATGATCATAACAAAGATTCGAGTAAACCACTAGGTTCGGATCTCGGGATATTTCATCGGGATGATCCTAGGGTGGATTTCCATTCTCATGTATTGGGGAACCGTTTGACGTAAAAGACACTCATGGGGCACATGGATGTTTCTAGTTACTAAGTCCCCCTCTACAACGGAGAAAAAACTCGAATAGCAATTTCCGCATGTCAAGGTTGCTGTTTTATGCGAGAGTAAACAACGGGTCACGTGAATACCCCCGGTTACTAGGCTTCCCATCATCGGTAATGCGATATTTCTAAATTTTTAGTCTATTCAGGGTTGTCGTTTTACGCGAGAGTAAACAACGGGTCACGTGAATACCTCCGGTTACTAGACATCCCATCATAGAACATGTATAATATCTCGACTTTTGGGAAAAAAAATTGTCCGACTCTAAACTCAATTTAAGTGCCCACAAGACTCATGTTACTGGACGACTAGCTACGCGAAAAGTATAATCAAACGTATAGACAGTGATTTGAAAACACGTTTGTCTCCTTTCTAATCTGCTAAGATTTCTACAAAACGAAAAAAAATTTCGGACCTAAATGAATACTCAACGGAAACAGATATCGCTGACTGCAACTCGACCAAAAGTCAACCGTTTCTTCAAAAAGAAATCAGTATCGTAACATCAGTTTTACACAAAGGAGCACGAAAAATTCACGAATGTAAATAATATCACGACAAGCAAGGCTAGCGTAAAAAATAACGAACAATAACGAAAAATGCAAACGAATCAGTAAAAAGCAACTGAAATTAAAATCCCCCCAAACTTAGGACGTACATTGACCTCAATGGACATAGATAAAAATATGCGATAAAAGAAAAGGTCAAGTACTCCCCTAGTGTCAGCTCATGAACTGGCGCCGGCCTCGTCCGGCGAGGAAGGTGGTGTGGATGGCCTAACTGGTATAATGAATGGCCCGTCCGGGTGCAGTACATGGCTCGTCCACGCAGCAAGGTAATCCTGGTGGTAAGCATCTCTCGCTGCCAGGCGCCTCTCCGCACGTCGATTGGCCCGGAGGGCCTGCTCTCTCATCTCCTCCCGGACAGCTGCAAGGAGGCTCTCTCTCTGTCCGCATCTCCTCTCTCAGAGTAGCTAGGTGGCTCTCTCTCTCTCTCTCCTCATCTCCTCTCTCAGGCTGTCGAACATCGCCTGAAGGTGCACTCTCTCGGGTGGCGGGCTGGACTCTGCCTGCCCATGTGGTAGAAGAAGAGGCTCGGGGGACTTCTCATGTGCCTCGTCACGAAGAAATCCTCGTCCCAGAGCGTGTGCCGGCGCTCCACCCCACTGGTGAAAATGAGAAATAATGCGATGATCAATCGGACCCTGGGGTGCTAGCATCGGCTCATCATCCGACCAAGTCATGCCCGACTGGCGGCATAGAGCGGTAATGAGAGCTGGGTGCTTCAGCCCCGTCTTGGCCCCTCCTTGAATGCACAGAAGGATAGATCAGACCATATGAGGGGCCACATCGAATCTGAGCCCGGTAGTGATAGCATACAGTACGGGCACGAGAGAGTAAAACAGAGCGGATCTGCGAGGTAGGATCGACCCGTACACAGAGGAAATACAACCAGGCTCGCCCGAGCCGACTGAGGTGCGAGCTCTTAAAATAAAAGGCGGAAGAACCTGGGGCGCGCGTCTCCCAGATGGAGCCGGACTGTGTGAGCGTCTCGAGCAGAGCCTCCCTTGTGAGGCTACTCATAACTCACGTATATGCCGTATCATCCACCACTGGTAGCTCATATAATCTCCGAATAGCAGCCACCGAAAAATCCACTGTATGGCCTCGGACGACGACCTGAGTTCGAGTATCTGACTGCGGTATCATCTGCCCTGCCCGAATATGCTTCAACAGAGCGCTAGCATAAAACTCCTGGACGATCGAGATCACAGCCGGCTCGGGAGGCGCAGCGAAACAGGCCCACCCCATCTCGTCAATCATCGTCAGAAGCTCACCGTCCTGGGGGGTGGGAGTGAATCCCCGCTCCGGAATCAAAGGTCGAGGACGGATCTTTTCATTGAATATTTTATGAATTTCCGGGTCGGAGAATTGGTGCGACTCCAACTCGGCTCGGCTTTGTGAAGTTTCCCCTCTTGTGGGGGACGATTGTGTCCTAGCCCTTATGCTAACCTTCCTCTTTCTAGCCATGGCGCGTTCCTGAAAAGATAACCACCGGAAGTTACGTAAATTTTAAGGAAAACAACACCACTTGACTTAAGGTATGCAAAACGTGAATTTAGAGTTGAACGAGCTTGCACCGTCGTGAGAGAAAATTAAAGTTTAGCTTTCACGTTTAAACTTGACGTAAGGTTTGGGGTACAATGTAAACTATAAACAAATTCGTTGCACATAGCTTCAAACATTGGCTAAAAAAAATTTCATTTATGCATTTCATCAAACACCTTGACTACATGAGTTCAAATGAAGAACAAACATGACAATAGCTTAATTCAATCCCCAAAAATAACAACCTCAATCGATAGTCATGAGAAAAACGACAAATAACATCAACAATTAAACAAAATCACAAATACCATCACAATCAATCACCATATCCACCATATTCCAACTCAATTTTTGAGAGAACTCTGAAGAAAAACTAACAACATATTCAAGATTGGATGAAAAACAATACCTTACTTTTCAAATCATGTATCAATTAGGATTAAGAGATTTAGAATCACCTGACTTGGATTGAAGTATGCAAGAAGAAGAAGAGTTGAGAAGATGTTCGGCCGATCGTTGTGCGCAGAGATGAAGGGAATTTACCTGGTGTGTCGGCCGATCGGGTTATAAAGAAGACATGGGTTGTTCATCTTCCGAACAGGGGCCGCGGCCCAGAGTACAGCCTTCTGGGCGTTGTTTGTTCTTTCGCCTTGTGCCGCGGCTCATTTGGTCCGTGCCGCGGCACAGATTACAGTTTGTTTGGCCTTGTTGTGTTAACTTGTGTGTGTCGCGGATCACTATCCTTGTGCCGCGGCCCAATGCTGAATTTTCCCCTGGGGTGATTTCTGCACAGAATTTTCAAAGGAACACATCAAGAACGAGAGGGATAAGCAAATCAATGCAAAAATGACGAAAAATAAAGACTCTAAAATGCAAGAAAACACTGAAAAAATAAAATCTACAACTAATACTCGGGTTGCCTCCCGAGAAGCACTAAGTTTATAGTCTTCAGTCGGACTTTTTGAAAATCAATTCGCATTTCGCAAAGACCATTTGGACTCCGCACATTCCATCGAACGGTTATTACGTGATTTAAATTGTTGACCATTAAATTTCAATCGTTCGACTATTGATTTGGATATCCAACGTTCTTTGCGAAACGGCTTTAACAATAGTAGCCTCCCAAAACACCCATTTTTCAGTTGACTTGGTACTCGTTTGACATCCGGCTTAATTTTCAACTCCACGGGCGAATTTATGACAGCATGAGATTTTATCGATGGTGGATGAACGGATGTTGAAGATGACATATTTAACTGCTTAAGAAACATAATTCGCTCTTCATTTTTATTAAACGTCGGAGCAGCTGAAACGGATTTTGAATACTTCAACCGACAACTCTCCCGGTGTGCGTCTTTCGCAAAGATATCTACACTTTCAATTTGTGAACCCTTCTCAACACTACTTGGACACGGAAACGATTGAAACACTTGGAAAGTGACTTGCTCATCTTGAACCCGCAGAGTAAGTTTCCATTTTTCCATGCCAATGAGAGTTCGGCCGGTAGCTAAGAATGGTCTTCCCAAAATAATTGGGATGTCTTGGTCCTCCTCCATATCGAGCACAATGAAATCAGCCGGAAAGATGAATTTATCTACCTTGACTAAAACATCTTCTATTACCCCCCTCGGGTACTTGATAGATCGGTCAGCTAATTGCAGGGAGATTGTCGTCGGCTTGGCCTCCCCAATGACTAGCTTCTTAAATATGGAAAGGGGCATAAAATTAATGCTGGCCCCGAGATCACACAACGCTCTATCAAAAGACAGATTTCCTAAAGTGCACGGTATATTAAAACTTCCTGGATCCTTCAATTTTGGCGGGAGCTTTTTCTGCAAGATAGCGCTGCACTCTTCTGCCAATGCCACTATCTCATATTCCTCGAGCTTTCTTTTGTTAGATAGGATCTCTTTCATGAACTTCACATAGCTCGGCATTTGTTCCAAGGCATCAGCAAATGGAATGTTGATATGTAGTTTCTTGAAGACGTCAAGAAACTTGGAGAATTGTTTGTCAAGTTTTTGCTTTTGCAAATGCTGCGGAAACGGGATGGGTGGTACATATGCCTTCGGATTGTCAGGAAACAGTTTCGAGGGTCTAGAATTTTGTGATTCCTCAGTCGCCAAATTTTTCTTTTCCTCATCATCACCTCCCTTTTTGCTCTGCCCATGCTGCTCGCACACTTCCTTCCCGCTTCTCAAACTAATGGCATTTATACTCTCTCGGGGGTTCGTCTCGGTTGTACTTGGCAGGGTACCCTCAGGGCGGGCTGTTAACACATTTGCTATTTGACCCAATTGTACTTACAAGTTGCGAATAGAAGCGGAATGGTTTTGCAAGGTTGCTTCCGTACGGGTCATGAACTGACTCATATTTGCTGCCAATTTCGCCATTGCTTCCTCTAGAGAGATCTTTGGAACGGGAGGAGGTTGCTGTTGGTGTTGAGGAAACTGAGGTTGGGTTAAGTTTTTTCCATTCTTCCACGAAAAGTTAGGGTGATTTCTCCACCCCGGATTATATGTGTTGGAATACGGATTATTTTGCCGATTCCCGTTTCCCACGAACTGAGCTTGTTCTATCGGAGGTTGCTCGAAAGGACTTCCGACTTGGCACTCTGCGCTAGGATGAGATCCGTTGCACCAATTACATGATTCAGTGGTAACGGGGGAAGGATCATGTGAAAAGGCATGAAGTTGCTGAGTCTTTGCGACTTGCCGAGAAGTGCGATATTGGATCATTATTGGAGACTTCCATTACTCGCTTCGGGATCACTCGTTCGGAAGGCCACTGATAAGCATTTGCAGCCATCGCTTCCAATAGAGAATGAGCTTCCGCCATAGTCTTTCCCATTAACGCTCCTTCAGCGGCTGCATCAACAAGAGTGCGTGTAGAAGCACTCAATCCGTTATAAAATGTTTAAATTTGTAGCCAGTCCGGTAGGCCATGATGTGGACATCTCCTTAGCAAATCTTTGTATCGCTCCCAAGCTTCATGCAGCGATTCCATATCAAATTGCCCGAAAGTGGTTATCTCGTTCCTTAGTCTCGCCGTCTTTGATGGTGGGAAGAACTTAGCCAGAAAGGCTTGTGCTAATTCCGCCCAAGTTGTGATAGAGCCCGGTGGTAGTGAATTCAACCAAAATTTGGCTTTGTCCCTTAGAGAGAAAGGGAAGAGCCGCAGACGAATAGCATCATCGGTGACACCATTATTCTTGAAGGTGTCACAAATCTCGAGAAATGAAGCGATATGTGCGTTGGGATCGTCGTTTGCCAGTCCACAAAACTGGCTTGCTTGCACCATCTGAATAATAGCTGGCTTGATTTCGAAGTTGTTCGCTTGGATGGTTGGACGCCGAATTCCCGAAAAGTTCGCATTTATTTGTGGTATAGCATAATCACGGCGTGCTAATGCCGGTTGAGCTTGCTGAATGGGATTTTCTCCTCCATGATTTTCCGTGTTCTCGGCCAAGGTGTCTTTAGCTAGTAGCTCGTGCTTTTCCTTCTTGTTTTTTCGAAGAGTGCGCTCGAGTTCGGTATCCAAAGGTAGTAGGCCTTCGTTACCGAATTTTCTCATGCACTAATCAGAAATTCCTGAAAGGAAAACAAATAATACGAATTACACAGAAATAAAAAAAATGTTCAAACTAAGACTAGAAATACTGAAATCGATATTAGTAAAATAATCAGTCCCCGGCAACGGCGCCAAAAACTTGTTGCGAATTTCGTTGAACGCAAGTGCACGTTATCGTAAACAAGTAATAAAGAGATGAGTAAGATATCTTTCTCATGAGGACTGACTTGCTAATTACCGATTTATGAGTATTCAAATTTTATCTGAACTATCAAAATTGGAGATGCAAGAATAATTAAAGAAAATTAATAAAAGAATAAATAATGAAAACGATTGTTCGAAGAAAGAAAATCAACTAAGGAATTAATCTAGGATTGTGAATCCACCTCGGTTTATCCGAATTACTCTTGATTATATGAATTTAATGATTTCCCAATTTATTGAAGGCGAAGGTTGCTAAAATACTCTACCGCCTCTCCCGAGGTCAATAGAATTATCTAAGGCGAATAATACACTCTATTCCTAGGTGGATTATTTCGACAATAGGCAAAAAGCACGAAAACTTCAGAAAGGCCACGTAGTTCCTATGAGTATATTCCTATCTCACAAGATAAAACGATTCTCACCAATTATTTCCTAACAATTCTCCTCTCCCGATTCGAGTTGCGTAAACAAAACAATTCAATTATAGGCCACACAATTCAAAGCATTAAGAACAATTGGAGAAAACTCAATAGAAAAGGGAATTGAATTGATAATCAAAAGTTAATTCATCAAAACCTCGGTTTCATCAAAATCCTAGACTAGGGTTCTAGCCTGACATGCTAGAAAATAAAAATACAAAAAGAATTAAAGAAAGCATAGAAATCAAACACAGACGAAGAACTTGGATTCCTCCGTTCTCTAGCTTCCGCTCTCTGCTCCTTGGTGTGTTCTGCTTCTTCTCGATTCCTCGATTCCTCGATTCCCTTGATGATCGATCTTCCCTCTCCTGTTTTCAGAACTTGAATCCCTATTTATAACTATCATTAGCCTCCAAAATGCATCCGGGGATTGGGTCGAAAACAGCCTCCGAAAACGGCCCAGAAACGCGGCAAATCCATCAAAACCGCTCTGTGGGCCGCGGCTCTCTTAATCTGTGCCGCGGCCCTTCACGCTCAGCGCCTATACCTGGGCACAACTTTTTCTTCTTGGGCCGTGGCTCAGCATCCTTGTGCCGCGGCGCTCGGTACAGTTGGTTCGGTGCTTGCTGATCACCTTCGTTTGCCGCGGCTCATTTGGTTCGTGCCGCGGCCCCAGGCCAAAATTTGTTGTTTCGGCCCGTTTTTCGCCGTTCGAGCTTCCGGACTCCAATTTCCTACAAAACATATAAGAATAGTGCATTAAAAGCTCATTTAAGCAGATTTAGACTTCAAATGGATAAAAAAAAATAATAAATAAGAGTGTAAAAATACGCCTAACATTTACCACCTTCTTTTTGGCATCACGCCTTAGAAATGGCTACATATCTTCGGAATATTCTTCCCAGCAAATTATTATCCAACCAATATCCTCTCAAAATTCTCTACCAAAGGGATCCATCATACTCACATCTTTGGGTTTTCGGGTGCTTATGTTATCCTCTCTTTCCTGCCACTACTATCATAAACTCCAAGCCCGTTTCACTCCGTGTGTGTTTTTTGGTGTATCCGCCTAATCATGGGGGTTTATGTGTTTTGATTTATCATCCAACAAAATAAAACGTGGGAGTTGGTGCCCCGTCCGCCTGATATGTGGATTTTTCTTATAAAGAACTGTCTGATGGTACTTTTGAGAGGCATACGGCCCGTCTCATAGTTGATGGAAAGACTCAATGGGTTGGGATCGACTGTGTAACACCCCCAAAATTAACCAGAATGTTACAGTGCCGTGAATCCCGTGTGGGACCCACAAGGTATTTTTATTATTAAGACTTTAAGATTTCTCCATTAAATAAATTGTGTGAAAATAGTTCCATGATGGTATAAGTGCGAAACAAAATACTTAGGAAAACAAATTCGCAAACACGACTATTACATAAACGTGGGACATTTCAGAATTTAATTTCAAGAAACGAGACAGCAAGGCTTTTTCCCAACACTGCTCAAGCCTGACCGGAACTTTCGGGAATGTCCTATACATATTCAACAAATTTGCCTGGCACGATAAATACTTAGGAAAACAAATTCGCAAACACGGCTATTACATAAACGTGGGACATTTCAGAATTTAATTTAAAGAAACGAAACAGCAAGGCTTTTTCCCAACACTGCTCAAGCCTGACCGGAACTTTCGAGAATGTCCTGCACATATTCAACAAATTTGCCTGGCACGACGAATCGTGCCAGCCAATCTCGGTCAGACAATAAGATCAAAAGTTCATTGATAGAATAAGATAAATCCGCAGTACAATATTTTTATTTGGTTTGGCAATAGATCACATGATACTCAACATTATCTTTTCTATCAACACATAACCTCTCAGGTCGCAACCAAGGGTTACGGAAGCATATATACAGGAATACTCCGGACGTGGGTACCATTCAGGTTTTATCCCTCAACACGGTTCAGTACGGTATATCAACACATAAACTCCCAAGGTCGCAACCAAGGGTCACAGAAGTATCTACACAGGAATACCCTGGACCTAGGTAAGTAAAACGAACACAAATTCCACAACTAGTGACACACTTTAAATTTTTGGAATTTAACATAATAAAGTCCGAGCAAGGTATCACTTGCCTTAATTCCGACGAGAGCCCCTTGATGACAAAACGGCTTGAACGCCAACAATCGAGATCTCAATCTATTACATATTCGACGATTAATACCTCATGGCGATAATGACGAATAGCGACAATTACCCCCGTCCCGATAGGATTCTAAACCTAGTTCGATTCATAATGTTGATACTAAAATTCTATGTTTAATAACGATGCGAATTACTTAAATACTCATTCCATCGATTATCACTTTATCACATCATTTAACTACAATGTACTTATACAATATTTCTATGATGCGACTACAACTATATCCACTTGTAAATTCACTAATTACTGAAATTTGAAATTCCGCAATCCTAGGGTAGAACGGACAAGTACAATTCCGGCAAAATCCTAATATATGTGATTGTTTATCTAATTCGTATTTTGATAACTAATTCATCTTAACAATCCCAACAAGTTTAACAAACGAAAATCGAACAACTAAACACAATCTATTACGTAACTAACCCAATATCATTGGCAAGGTAGGTTTACTCATAAGGTCACAGTCCAGAATAAAATCTTCACAACAAGATATACAAATGCTAGTCTGAGATAGGCTTACATTAAGGTTAGTGCTAGTTTCCATGGTTCGATTATCTTCAAGAGTTATAAACTACCCAAAACACCCGAAATCTGGTACAACATACTATCATCATCAAAATAGATTCAAAGACTTGATAAACTTACCGTACTTGATGAGGGATGAGGAAGAACAATGAAGAACGATGAATACCGGGATACAACACCTTCAAAACCTTCTCCGGAGCTTGAACAATCCTTCTACTACGATAATATGAGGCTAGGAAGGCTAGAACTTGAGTGAGGAGACTGGAGGATGATTTTAGAGAGAGAGAGAGAGACGATTTTTGCTTCGTGTAAAATGAAAGGGGAAGTATTGATTTATAATAGAAGGATGTTCCTTATCTACGTTATATCTGAAGGTTTACGTACGTAAGGCTTCTTACGTACATTATAGAAAACAAGTTAACGTACGTAAGGCATGCCCAGAAATCTCTGCCCGAAATCACTCCCAACATTACATACATAATGGTGTTGTAGCGTATGTAACATTCCCCGTGTAACGTACGTAATGTTATTCGATATAACGTATGTTAATATCTGTTGACCTTCCTATCATTATCGCGCCGAAAGTTGTCCTGACCACGCGGGATCAAGATTCTTGTCCGAAGACTGAAGACTTCGTTACGTACGTAAGGCTTAAGCTTTAACGTATGTAATACAATGAGTCTAGCGTACGTAATGCTCTGCGAATAACGTACGTAAGGTTCATTTTAATTCACTTAGTTATATTATCTTATTTAATCCTTATAACGCGACTTCCCTTTAGACTCGTCCAGCAATTTGTCGAGGAACAAGACGTTGGCCACCCTCATATTCACACCAATAATTGATCAACCACATTAAGATATGTCACCGACATAGCATCAACATCATATAATTACATCACAAAAACAAATAAGTGCGGACAAGATTTTATACGTGACAACACGGTATAAACATAACGTATAAAAGTACAAGCATCGCGATGGAGCACATTATTAATCATTAAAAAATGAGGTCCTATTGTAGTTCCGGCTGTACCCTTAAACAGGATAGTGTCACCTCTTGTGTAGTCTTCTGACTAAGTGCATCTGCTACGACGTTGGCCTTTCTAGGGTGATAAAAAATCTCCACGTCATAATCTTTGATTAGTTTCAGCCAACGCCTTTGCCTCATGTTTAACTCCCTTTGGGAGAAAATATATTTTAAACTCTTGTGGTCCGTAAAAATCTTACAGGTAACCTCGTAAAGGTAGTGTCTCTAGATCTTAAGAGTGTGGACCACTGTAGCCAGTTTCAAGTCATGCGTTAGGTAGTTCACCTCGTACGGCTTAAGTTGTCGAGAGGCGTATGCAATGACTCTGTCGTTTTGCTAGTCCGTGCTTAGATGCATCTGTGTATATTATAAATCCTTCCGTGCCCTGCGGTAGTACTAACACCAGAGCAGTAGTCAGTCTCCTCTTTAGCTCGTCGAAGCTCTCCTGACAATCTGTTGTCCTGACAAACTTGGTACTCTTCCTTAATAGGTTCGTCAACGTCCGAGCGATACAAGAAAAATCCTCGACGAACCGTCGATAATAACCTGTCAATCCCAGGAAACTCCTTACTTATTTGACGTTCTTTGGTGGTTCCCAACTCATCACTATCTCGATAATTTGCGGATCCACCTTGACGCCTTCTGCTGAAATAACATGTCCCAGAAAGGTCACCTCCGGCATCCAGAACTCACATTTAGAAAGTTTTGCATAAAGTTGGTGTTGCCTCAAAACACTTAATACCTGCCTCAAGTGTTCCTCATGCTCCTGTCGACTCCGGTAATAGATTAAAATGTCGTCAATAAAAACCACCACACACTTATCGAGAAAACCTATCAGAACCTTGTTCATCAATTCCATAAAAACGGCTGGGGCATTAGCCTAGCCGAACGAAACCACCATGTACTCGTAGTGTCCATATTTTGATCGAAATGCGGTCTTGGGAATATCCTCCTCCTGAATCCTCAGTTGGTGATATCCTAACCGTAAATCAATTCATATATATACAATATCTCAAAGAAACAACCGATCACTGAACATATCCCTCCGGCGTATGATCAAACCGTCGGACATATCCAATCATACACGGAATATGAACGACCAATCACATGGCTCAAGACGGTCGTCACAGTATGCCCGATCCAAAAATGTATTCGTAAACATGTCCACCCCGTATACAGAATCCAGAATATACGTGGGACAATGTACCTAACTAGCCTCACGAACTACGTCTCGTGTGCACGGTCCAATGCGGAAACATCCACGCATGACCATTATGTGCCCGGCTAAAAATCCTACACATAACCAATTGGCACGCATATATGACTCCAGAGATATCATGATGCAACATGACAACGAAACTCACTAAATTACACATCCCTCTAAGTACCGAAAGAACTCACCGAAGTGACAACAATGCTCAACGAGTATAACAGTATCAATGACGATAAATTTGGGAATTCAGTCCCACCACAAAACGGTAATACGATCAAGAACAACACCACATCATGAATCATAGATTCATATAGCATTACATATACACAAAACGTATAATGTTCACAAGAATTCAACCATCATTATAACCAAGCAAGATAACTTGCCTCAATTACGTAGACGAATAGTCCTTCGAACGAACGAATGATCAGTATCCTTGACTAATAATACTCACTCGAACAAGCAACCTTGAATGAAGCGTAACTCATTCAACAACACATTCATACAATAATGATATCAATTCATAGGAAACGACACCCGAACTATTACTCATGTAGTTCATCCTATCCCAATGAACACTCCAAAGTTTCATTAGTGAATTTCAAATTGAGTTCGACTAATCATTCCATTATAACATTGTCATCAATAATCATCATAACCTTCCTAAGAACACTATGAACCTATGAGTACGATGATTAACACATTCTTAAGTCATCAAAATAGCCGATTAATGTTGTATATATATAAAGGTTATATTGTGTTCTTCATAATCTATTACTATCTTCCTAAAGAATTTGTTCAAAACATCTTTATAACACTTAAAATTCTACTAGCATTAAGAACATACTCATAAACCCTTAATCATCTGATTTTTATCATGGTTTCCTAAGGATTAATAGCAAACATATTATTCTACAACTTCTACAACCATTCAAGAGGTAATACTAACAATATTGTCATGTTCTTCACCTAAGTTGTTCATAATTCCAATTACTAACATGTTATACTAGATTAATCTTATCGTCATATGCAAGTAATCATTCCTATCAATACGAAATTAACACAAGTTAGACAACCAACCTCTTGAGAATGAAGAGCAACACCAAAACTCCAAGAACACACTCCAAACTTCTAATCACCAAGCTTTAATCCAAGTGACGGAGCTCCAACACAAGATGGGAGGGGCAAAAATTGATTTATCAAGGCAGGGGATCGATTTTCACAGGGAGAGGTTGAGTTACGTTCGTGCAGAAATGAAAGACAAGCCTTGCCTTTATAATTTGTGTTTACCATTACGTACGCTATCGCCAATCACATAACGTATGTTACCCGCATTGTGTACGTAATCCTGGCGATAGTACGTATGCAACGAGACTCCAGAGGCTACTGCCTCAAAACACATGCACTATTACGTATGTTGCCCACATGTCATACGTAAACCTCAAGTATATTACGTCCACTAACACTTAGCCATTAAGTACGTAATGGCCGTTGACAGGCTGTCACAATCGGATTACCAACCCCCGCTCACGCCTGGTCCCACCTGCCGAAAGGCGAGATGCTGTCGGATAATCCATATTACGTATGTTATCAGCAGTGTCTTACGTACGTAATAAGCACACATATAACGTACGTTAAGATTACACTGTAGCGTACGTTAAGCACCACAAAGCTAGCCAAAAGAAGAAAATACAATCATTCATTACAATGTCTATCAATCATCTAATGCGAACAATGAATATTATTAATTTGATTCTAATATCATAACATCACAATCATTAATACTAAAAGCGATTATGATACGACGATACTAGAATCATTCGAGTAATGCAATGGGAAAATGTAAAATTACAAACGAATATTACAAGTCGCCCCCTGTAATTGAACCGGCAGATCATCAATCCTTGGAAGTGGATAACGGTTCTTGATAGTGACTTTGTTTAGCTCTCTATAATCGATACACAGGCGTAGGGAGTTGTCCTCTTCTTCACAAAAAGGACCGGTGCACCCCATGGCGAAGTACTCGGACGGATCAGTCCCTATTTTAACAATTCTTTGAGTTGTAACTTTGATTCCTTCACCTTAGCTGGTGCCATCCTGCATGGTGCTTTGGAGATAGGCATCGTCCCCGGTTCAAGTTCAATTGAGAGATCAACCTCTCGCCGTGGCAGCAACCCTGGTAATTTATCGGAAAAAATGTCTGGAAATTCTCTCATCATGGGAATGTTGACAACCGATAACTGTGACGTGTCCTCCTGAAGAACATAACACCAGTGATACATTTCTCGAGTGTCACAAGCGTAATATCCACATTTTTCTTTTTCTGGTAATTTTCATTTTGGTGTATTTTTCGTTTTTAGTGACTCGTTTGTGACCGTATGGATATTTCGAGAATATTTAGTATTGGACTTTTTGCTATCCGAGCTTGTTTCGGACCTATTCTACTCAATTCCGTGTTTAATGTCATTTTTGTCATTATTTGGTTCAATTATCGTAATAGTTGTTCGGAACCGCCGTTTTGGGGTTGTCGCAAATCCGTCTTATTTTATTATGCATGTTTATACATGATATACGATCGTTTGGTTTTCGATCGTGTATCGTGTATTTCAGATGTTTTGGGTCGTTTTATAATTTCCTAAAGTTATGGGGCAATTACGATCGTTGTATTTTTCCAAACCTTTGGGTAGTCGGAATTGTGTTTTCTTTTAACGCCTCAGTTCTGACTCGAACTCGTCGTTCTTGTGTCTTCTTCAGTCCGTTGTTTGGTGTGGGGTGCGCGTTGTTTTCATCCAGGGAAGAATTCGCCGTTTTCCATCTTTGAGTGCTGTCTGTACTACGGTCTGCACATGTTAGCGCGAGCTAATTTCGTTGTGTAGCGCATGCTATATTCGTCCTGTAGCGCGCGCTAATGATTCTAGTATAGCAGTGGCTTTAGGTTGTTTCTACTCTCTGAACGAGCAGTTTAGCGCACGCTATGTCTGTGGATTAGCGCATGCTAGGTGTTTGGCAGCACGCGCTAATTCGGTATTCCAAATGAGACAGAATGTTTTTGAGTTTCTGGACTCCGTACAGGACTGAACAGGTAGCGCATGCTGATACTGTCTATAGCGCACGCTAACGCTGGTTGTAGCGCGCGCTAATTCTGTAGTAGCGCGCGCTAATTCTGTAGTAGCGCATGCCAGCATCTTAAAACAGGAGCTACTGGACTACTGGACGATCCCGTTAGCGTGCGCTAACCATGAGAGTAGCGTGCGCTAATTAGATCCAGCATATAAGGGCCAGAGCAGGTCAACTCCTGTCATTTTCCTTATTTCATCTCCTTTCCCCGCGGCTTAAGCAATCCAGAGGCGATTTTTAGGCGATTTCTACTTCCAATCACCTCAACTATCATCTTCCTTGAGTTCTTGGTATAGATTAACAACATCTACTTGTGTTCTTCGTCATTTATCCGAGGTAATATCTTAGAACCCTATTTTTAGGGAATTTGGGGGGTTTTGATTTAATGCCCGATTTGTTCCGTGTTGTTGATTAATCCATGATGTATGTGATTAATCTTAATGGCATTTTTCCCTACGAGTTCATGGTAAATTTCGTGGTATTTGAGAAATCGAGAGAGTTTGGTCGCGACCCGCCCTCATTGTTATTTTTGTACGAATTTACATGAATTGTATGTGGGTTTTCGGGTGTCTTCCATTTTCTTACTCATATAGAAATGGTTTTGATTGTATTCTTCGAATCATTGGGTTCGGGATTGTCGGTTCCTAGCGATCGTGGTTGATTTTCCGTTCCGTCCGTTTCGTCGTTAATTACTCAAGGCAAGTATTCTTGTGAAACCTTTATGCTCAACATGAAATGGTGATGTATAATATGTGTGAGCTTTGCTCACTCCGGGACGGTCCGATGAGGCCTCGGGGGAATCTGTGATTTTGCTCCTGATTCACGAGCTTGTTGGATAGCCAGTCCGGGAGGGTACATAGAGGCCTCAGATGGGACCAGTGGTTTTGCCCCAGCCCTAGGATATGCACGTGCGTGATTTTGATTTCTAACTATGGCCAGTCCGGGAGGGTCCTTAGAGGCCCCGAATGGGATCAGTGGTTTCGCCCCGTTCCTAGGCAAGTTTGAACTGTGATATTTGACCGTTTATTTTCCGGGAAAAGACATGTCTTATTTTGATTTTGAACGACCTGATGCATGTACTATGAAATGTGTAAGCGATTGGTTTGCCTTGATTACTTGTACTAGCATAATTGCTAACCCCTTCAGGGATCCATTTTTGGGGAAATTCATGTTATGAATTTCAGGTTGCATTCAGTCGGTCGAACATGCACTGGAGTAGTAAGAGCATGCTGTCCAGGGTTGTTGACATGTGCAATTCAATCCTTTTATTTCAGTTGTCCATTTTAAACGTTTGTTTCAAATTTGTAAACTGATAGGCTGTACTCGCGAGAACTTAAGCGATTTGATTTTGAAAATGGTTTGTATACTAAATGTCATTTGTAATTTCGGTGATATCTGGTTTACAGGTTGTACCGGGTGTTCTACTTAATCTTCGTATTGGTGATGTGTGTTTTATCGCTAACCAATATGGTTAGACGAGCGGTATTTATTATTTTATCCTGGTAGGTCCCACGTAGGGGTCCACGACGCTATAATATATCCTAAATATCTTGGGGTGTTACAGAAAATGGTATTAGAGCGCTAGGTTTATGAATACCTAGACTTGTCGCTTAATTGGGTCTAGTTGTGTCTTATTTTTGCATATCGTCATCACGCTTCCATCATCTCGGTAGTTCCAGTGTTCGTAAGTTTTCCTACTTGATTCTTTTGTTTTCTCGTATTGTACCTCCGTTTCTTAAACTGTGATTGTTTCCCTCTCGTACTTATCATCGAGTTGCTTTTGCTACATCTTATCTCCAGTATGGATGCTGGGAGAGGTTGAGGTAGAGGTCGTGGACGCGGCCGGGGACATGGGGTAGCCACGTCACATTCTTCTAGAGCCGGCAGTACTGATGGTCGTTAGAGCCATACTGCTACTCAAGATGGCGCAGCCGGTAATGGCACCAACTTTGGTGTTGCAGCTGTGATGCAACAAATGGTGAACCAAATGGCTGCGATAGCCCATGCGGTTCAAAACCCGACTCCGACTCATGCTGCTCGGGCCGGAGTGGATCGTTGGCTTCAGGATGTCACCAAGATGCATCCTTCTCAGTTTTCTAGGGCTTCAGACCCGATTAGTTGGGAGGGGTGGATCAAAGAGATATCCAAGGTTTTTGTTACCATAAATTGTCCTGAGGATCGCAAGGTCCCAATCGCCCTCACTGGGATGTTGCTGATGTAATATCCGCAATTTTCGATTTTTGATAAATTTCTTTTTTTTTGGTCGGAGTCTGTTTTGACGACTCTCTCATGACCGTTCCGTCATTCGGAGAATATTTAATTCTGCACTTTTTGTCATCCGAGTTCGTTTCGGTGCTGCTTTGTTGAGTTCCGTGCTTTTTAGCGACTTTTCCGCGCTTGAGTTCGGTTCTTGCGAATCTCGTTCGAAACTGTCGTTTGGGGTTTTTTGTAAGTTCATTTAACGTTGTTATACGTGTTGTGAACTTCGGTTTGATTATTCGTTATCGTATGGTGAATTTCGGGCATTTTGGGCATTTTTGTAATTTCCCAAAGTTTGGGGTAATTACCTTCCGTTGTCGAATTTCGAGCCTTCGGGTGGTCGGAATCGTGTGTTCTACTAGCTCTTAGATTCGTCTTTGTGAGTACTTCGTAACCGTATCTTCGGTTCTTATTCAGGTTCGGGTTTCGGTGTCGTTTTGTTGAGTTCAGGATTACTAAACGACTTTTCTAAGTATGAGTTCGACTTTGTTAGATCACCATTAATTTTTGGTAACTCCAAAAATTCTAAATATTTACAATATTATAGAGCATCGAGTTAGCTTTCCAATGGTTCGAACGGTGAGTCAATCGGAGTCCGGACGAGAGAGTTATGGTCGTTTTAGCTCACCCGCTCGTTATTGGCGATCGCTGCCGGCCGAACTTCGGCCGTGTCGTCCGACACGGCCCGTGCCGCACTCGTCCGGAAATGCCGGTTTACGTCTCAGGACCCGACCGTGTCGTCCGACACGGCCGTGCACCGTCGTCAGGAAATGCCGGAACCCATCGCCAGACGCCCGACCGTGTTCCAGACACGGTCGAAGCCGAAGTCAGCCGCTTGACGGGTCACTATCGGAAGGCCCCTCCGCGCCGCGACCGTGTCTAGCAGGACACGGTCGAGTCCCTGCCGGTCAACTGCGCGCCACGACCGTGTCAGGCGGACACGGTCGAGTTTGTCAGCCTTGTTAAGGCCCAGCAGTCGTTTTTCTCGCCATTTTTCTCCTTCTTCCACTTCTTTTCCGCGGCTGTGGGTGTGTGAATCTTCTAGATATGTTGTTGGACAATGAATCCATGAAGTTTGGAGGTTCATATCGTCAATCATACGTCCTATAACATCCTTTGATCGAGCGAATCACGTCAGATTTCCTAGAAATCTAGTTTTGGGGAATTTGGGGGTTTTGGTTGTTTTCATCCGATTAATCCGATTTAACTTAGGATTTTGATGGATTGATGATTATTTAGATGTATTATATCATTTCCCTTGTTATTCCATGGTTGGATCGTATCGATTCGTTATTTGGGTCGAGTTCTTGACCGATGCCTTGAAGGTGTCCGGTAAAATGTCTTAGAGGGGTTGTCGGGCGTTCTACGATTATCCTTCCTCGTATGATTGTTGATTTATGGATTATATGATGTTAGGGTCGAGTTTCTTGCGAAGAAACCGTGTTGAACCCTTCCGTTCGTTGTTATCTTCCTTTTCGTTAACATCGGGCGTTTCGAAGCTTTCCGGTTGAGCCGTGTTCGTCGGAATACTTGCGTGCGATTTGAGGCAAGTACCTTGTCCATATAATTCTTGTTTTATGGATATGATAATTGGTGATCGTATTTATATGTTTGTTTGATTGTTTGAAACGAGTTTTCAAAAGATTCGATTAGCCTTGTTAAAGGCTTGCTTTCAAAACGCGTGTGTTTTGTGAATGGCGTGATATGTGAATAACTACGCGAATTCTATGTATATGCTTGGTGTTAATGTTGCACTTGGCATTGTGTGTGAACGTATATTATTTCATTTCGGTGTGTTGTGGATTGACGTGGTGTTTTGCTAAGTGTTTGATGCCTCTGGCGAATTATTTGAATATCCTTGATGTGATATGTTATTTGTGTGAATGTGTGGATATGGTTGAAGGTCTACGGTGACACATGGCACGTGATCATGTGGTCAGGATGCAACAAGTGATTGATCCAACCGTGAGAGCCTGAGATAATCTACGGTGGCACAAGGCATGCGATCATGTGGCCAGGATGCAACAAGCGATTGATCCAACCGTGAGATGTGTGTGATTTGTTTCGCTAGCGGCTCGGGAGGGTCCTTCGAGGCCTCGAGTGGGATTTGTGGCTTCGTCCGGTCTAGGCGATGCGCGTGCGTGATTACGTTGTGTTGATTTTTATGTCCGCCGAGGACACGTGATGTTGGGCTCGCCTGTGAATTGTTGTTGGTTTTCTATTTGCGAAAACAAAACCTTTAATTTGTGACCCTGTTGATTTTTGGAAAGAGAAGGATTCGATAATCCTAAAAAAAATTTCTATTAAAACTCTCGATGGCATTTTAAACGGTTTTATAAATTGTTTCCCTTGATTTATGATCTATCGGTTTTGGAGTGTTTTACCCAAACTCATGCCTCGGGAAGTACTTTTCGTTACGTTTGAATCTTTGAGGATTTCCTAGTTATTGTTATTCGTGGAACTTGAATTATATGGCTCGTATTTGCACTTTGTATTTGCACTAGCAAAACAGTGGAGTTTTGCTAACCCCCGAGTATTCGGGGGGTGGATGTCTGTATTGCATTCAGGTTTTGGGAGCAGAGCACAGGGTCGGCATGAAGGATGATGAAAGATGAATGATACTAATCACATGAGGACCCGTTGATGTCGTATTGGTATAGTTGTACTTTATTTTCCGCTGCTATATTTTTCCCGTTGCACGGGTGTGGTTGTATTTTGACCCCTGCGTGGGCATGAGTTGTATTCGAGTTGTATGTATTTATTGAAAGACCAAATCGGTCTACTGAGTCATTTTTGCCTTGAAGGCATTGTCGAGATGTTAAATGTTGTTACCAGCCTGGTAGATCCTCGAGGAGAGGGTCTACGGCGTGTAATATCCCTGAGTGGATTGGGGGTGTTACAGCTGATTGGTGGGAGGCTGTCGAGCCTCAGGATCATGAAGCTTCGTGAGCCGAGTTCAGAGACCTTATGGAAGATGAGTACTGTCCATGGGTAGTTCGCCAGGCGTGGGTCCATGCTTTTTATGATTCTCAGCCTCGAGATGTTCCAGTTTCTCAGGCCATTGCAGATTTCAACCGGGAATTGGGCTACGTGAAGGCCCACGTTAAGGAGGAGAGTGACAAGATTTGCCACTTCTCGAGGCGAATGAAACCGAGGATTCGTGATTACATGTGTGGATTCGCTTGCACCACCCTAAAGGACTATCAGAGTAGAGCTCTTGATCTTATGATATGTACTTGACGGCCAGTGAGGCGGCTCGAGAAAGTAAGAAACAGAAATTCGTTGTTAATTTTTCGGGTCACAAGGGCGGAATTCAGCAGAAGTCTCAACCTGCTAACATTCCTGCAGGCGGTTCGGCTTGGTTTTCTGGGGGATTCTGAGGTACTGCCAGTTCCCTCGCTCGAGAGATCAGATGTTTTAACTGCGGCTAGCCGGGCTATAGGAACTGGGAGTGTCCCCGTCCTCTGTTGACTTGTCATACTTGTGGCCAGGTGGGCCGCAAGGATTCCCTTTGTGATTGTTTAGGGCAGACTCTTGGCACTCAGGCTTCTTTCCCAGCGCCTAGTTAGCCGAGTGTGAACCAGGGGTCATTTGCTCTGCAGCCTCCGCAGAGTGCCAACCGAGGGAGAGGTCGGGGCCAGCCCGCTAGAGGGGGAGCTTCTAGTGTCGGCTCTGCTCATCCGCATGTATACAAGATGAGGAGGGCCGATAATCCAGCGGCTACCGTGCCTACAGGTATCGTTCATATTCATTTTCATCCTGTCAGTATGCTTTTCGATTCGGGTGCTACGCAGTCGTTCATCTCTCTGGAGTGTGTGCACCGTTTGAGTCTTGACTATTTGTCAGCTTGTGAGCCTTTCACCATTAAAATTCCTAGCGGTGATCGGATCATTGGTGATCGGGAGATCCGAGACTGTTCTGTGGTTATTTGTGAGAGGGCTTGGATCTCTAACCTTATTGTTGTAGATATTGATGGTGAGGATTTGATTCTCAGGGATGATTGGATCGAGCGGCATGGTGTGATCATGAACTACCACTACTACAAAAACAAAGATTTAACAATGGCTTGGAGCCCTTTTAACAAATGGGGCTGGAACCGTTAAATGTCATTTATAAATTTAACAGCGGTTTTTAAAAACCGCGGTTAAATTTCCAATTTAACAACAGTTTTTAAAAACCGCTGTTAAATTAATTTTTTTTAAAATAAATTGAAATTATTTTTTAACATCGGTTCTTGTAGAACCGCGGTTAAAATTATTGGAATAAAAAAAATTATATTGCCCTGCCTAGATCCCCGCACCCGACCGCCCGCCCACCTCCGAGCCCTCCCGCTCGCGACCCGCACATACCTGCCCGCCCGCCTTCGAGCCCACCCGTTAGCGACCCCGCACATATATATGAATAAATGTGCATTTCTGCTACTCACCGGATTTGTACCTGTGACCTCCATAAGATGGAGGTGGTATCAACCACTGAGCCAAAGTCATTTGTTGTACTTTTATGGGGAAATTGCATCTAATAGAAACATACTTTGCATCGGTTCCTATTTTTAGCAATCAGCTTCAACAATTACCAGTAATAGTAACGAACTATCCATTTCTTGCAAGTTTAGAAACTTTTAACATTGACTTCTGTTAAGTGCTGACGTGGCCGTTAAGATATTTTTAAATAATTTTATATTCCACTGTGTAGGTGAGTTGGATGCTGACTCAGCCCTACATTAGAAGTATAATTTATTTATTTTATGTTCACAAAAAAGCTGAAAAACAATAAAATTTTGTAATAAAAGAAACAGTTTTATTTTTGGAGACAAAAAAATTTAAGTACTTGGAAATTTATAAAAAAAAAAAGAGAAGAAAAGTGGAAAATTTTAGAAAATAAATATTTAAATACCGAATTCATATCTAATTACTTTTTTTTTCTTTTTATAAAAAAGTAAATTCTTTTTTACGAAAACTAGAATTGCCGAACTTTTCATAAATAAAAACTGGTTTTATTTTAAAAATTAAAAAAAATAAAAAATAAATTAAAGATTAATTATTTAAACAATCTGGAGTATATAATAAAAAATTGTTATTTGTATTTCCGAACTTTGAGTTTTTTTAATGAAAAAGAAACCTATTTGTTAAATAAAATTGGAAAATTTTAATTAAAGTGGCAAATTCTAGAAAATAAATATTTAAGTACCTGAAAATTTATAAAAAAAAAAAAAACTGTTTTTGTCTCCAAAGAAAAAAGAAAAAAAAAGTAATTAGATATGAATTCGGTATTTAAATATTTATTTTCTAAAATTTTCCACTTTTCTTTTTTTTTTTTTTTATAAATTTCCAGGTACTTAAATTTTTTTGTCTCCAAAAAAAACTGTTTTTTTTATTACAAAATTTTATTGTTTATCAGCTTTTTTGTGAACATAAAATAAATAAATTATACTTCTAATGTAGGGCTGAGTCAGCATCCAACTCACCTACACAGTGGAATATAAAATTATTTAAACATATCTTAACGGCCACGTCAGCACTTAACAGAAGTCAATGTTAAAAGTTTTTAAACTTGCAAGAAATGGATAGTTCGTTACTATTACTGGTAATTGTTGAAGCTGATTGCTAAAAATAGGAACCGATGCAAAGTATGTTTCTATTAGATGCAATTTCCCCTACTTTTATTGATCTATATTATATAAGTGTACAGTAAACCATATATATATATATATATATATATTAATATTTTCAGAATTATATTATATACATTAAAGTATAATGTATATTATATAAAAAATTTGATAAACTGAGTATTAAGCTTTTATGATTTATATTATTAATTATTATTATTATAGAATAATAATATAAAATAATGAAAATTATTACATATTAAAAATTATAATGTATATATTGTATATAGCCATGCTGAAATTATAAATTTGTATCATATATTAAATATTAATAAGTTATATTAATAAGTCAACAATTATAATATATTTGAAGAATTATATTATATTATATTATATATATTAATATTCAATATCGTGCACATTTAATATAATATAAATCAAAAAAACAATATGTATTATAATTTTTAATATATAATGTCATATAATTTTAATATTAATATATAAAAAAATATATTAATATTAAATATATTGCTCATTTAATTTAATATAATTCATAAAACAACATGTATGTATTATAATTTTTAATATATAATGTAATATAATTTTTAATATTAATATATCATAAAATATATTAATATTCAATATTTTGCAAATTTAATATAATATAATTCATAAAACAATATGTATGTATTATAATTTTTAATATAAAATTTAATATAATTTTTAATATTAATATATCACAAAATATATTAATATTCAATATATTTCACATTTAATATAGGGGAAATTGCATCTAATAGAAACATACTTTGCATCGGTTCCTATTTTTAGCAATCAGCTTCAACAATTACCAGTAATAGTAACGAACTATCCATTTCTTGCAAGTTTAGAAACTTTTAACATTGACTTCTGTTAAGTGCTGACGTGGCCGTTAAGATATTTTTAAATAATTTTATATTCAACTGTGTAGGTGAGTTGGATCTTGATCAAATTTCTACATTAGAAGTATAATTTATTTATTTTATGTTCACAAAAAGTGAAAAACAATAAAATTTTGTAATAAAAACAGCTTTTTTGGAGACAAAAATTTAAGTACTGAAATTTATAAAAAAAAAAAAAAAATTGTAAAATTTTAGAAAATAAATATTTAAATACCGAATTCATATCTAATTACTTTTTTTTTTTTTCTTTGGAGACAAAACCAGTTTTTTTTTTTTTATAAATTTTCAGGTACTTAAATATTTATTTTCTAGAATTTGCCACTTTAATTAAAATTTTCCAATTTTATTTAACAAATAGGTTTCTTTTTCATTAAAAAAACTCAAAGTTCGTAAATACAAATAACAATTTTTTATTATATACTCCAGATTGTTTAAATAATTAATCTTTAATTTATTTTTGATTTTTTTTAATTTTTAAAATAAAACCAGTTTTTATTTATGAAAAGTTCGGCAATTCTAGTTTTCGTAAAAAAGAATTTACTTTTTTATAAAAAGAAAAAAAAAGTAATTAGATATGAATTCGGTATTTAAATATTTATTTTCTAAAATTTTCCACTTTTCTTTTCTTTTTTTTTTTTTTTTTTATAAATTTCCAGGTACTTAAATTTTTTTGTCTCCAAAAAAAAACTGTTTTTTTTTTATTACAAAATTTTATTGTTTTTCAGCTTTTTTAATATTAATATATCACAAAATATATTAATATTCAATATATTTCACATTTAATATAATATAATTCATAAAACAACATGTATGTATTATAATTTTTAATATATAATGTAATATAATTTTTAATATTAATATATCGAAAATATATTAATATCAATATATTGCACATTTAATATAATATAGTTCATAAAATAATATGTATGTATTATAATTTTTAATATATAATGTAGTTGAATTTTAATATTAATATATAACAAAATATATTAATATTCAATATATTGCAAATTTAATATAATATAATTCATAAAACAATATGTATGTATTATAATTTTATAATGTAGTAGAATTTTTAATATTAATATATAGTTCAATATATTGCACATTAACCTAGAACCGCTGTTAAAATACAAGTTCAACAGCGGTTCTAAAAGAACCGCTGTTAAATGTACAGATTTAACAGCGGTTGTCGAACAACCGTTGTTAAATGTACAAGTTTAACAACGGTTCTTATAGAACCGCTGTTAAAGTACAATTTAACAGCGGTTCTTCTAGAACCGCTGTTAAATATGCAGATTTAACAGCGGTTCCAAGGAAAACTGCTGTTAAAATGCTGTTGTTAAATGCTGTTTTTGTAGTAGTGTACCGCACGAGCATCATCACCATATTAGCCGAGAACGACACCGAGTACTCTTTCGCTGGGCGAAAGAGGGGAAACCATAACTTCGTAATTAATGCCTTGAAGGCGATGAGATTCCTCTGGAAGGGGTGTCCTGGTTATTAGTGTTCTGCCTTGAAGGCGAAAGATGGTGGGGCCGAGCTTTCATCGATCCCGATCGTTAGTGAGTTCCCAGATGTTTTTCCTGATGAGTTGCTGGGGTTACTTCCGGACTGTGAGGTTGAGTTTGCTATCGAGTTAGAGTCGGATGCGGCTCCGATTTCGAAGGTGCCGTATCGCATGGCACTTTCAGAGATGGCTGAGTTGAAGAAGCAGTTGAGTGAGCTTAAGTCGGGATATATTCGACCGAGCGCTTGCCTTGGGGCGCACCGGTCCTGTTTGTGCGGAAGAAGAATGGTTCACTGCGTTTATGTATCGACTATCGCGAGCTAAACAAAGTGACCATCAAGAAAAAGTATCCCTTACCGACGATTGATGACTTGCTTGATCAGTTGCAGGGAGATGCGGAATTCTCGAAGATCGACTTGTGATCGGGGTACTATCAGCTTCGGGTGAAGGAGTCCGATGTCCCAAAAACAGCTTTTCGGACGAGATACGGACATTATGAATTTGTGGTTATGCCCTTCGGACTAACTAACGCACCGGCAGTGTTCATGCAGTTGATGAACAAGATTTTCATTGAGTATGTGGATAAGTGTGTCGTAGTTTTCATTGATGACATCCTTATCTACTCGAAGAATGAGGAGGAGCACGCGCATCATCTACGCGTGGTGTTGGACATCTTGAGGACCGAGCGACTCTATGCGAAGTTCTCGAAATGTGAGTTCTGCCTGAAGGAAGTGATGTTTTTGGCTCATGTGATTTCAGCCGCGGGGGTCCGTGGGGATCCACAAAAGATTGAGGCAGTGCGGGATTGGACACTGCTTAAGAATGTGAAGGAGGTTCGTAGTTTCTTGGGTTTGGTGTTGTGAGGAAATCCCTCACACTATGCCGCAAGTGCACGGTGTCAACAAGTAATAAAGTGATAAGTAAGATATCGTTCCCTCGAGGACTGATTTCACTAAGTACCAAAATATAGTCAACTCACAATTTTATTTGAAGAACAATTATTCTAGAATTTATTTCTAAACTACTAGCAGAAAAATAAATAGAAAATAATAATAAAGATAATAATAATAAGGGTGTAGGATTATGATTTTCACCTCAAACAATCAGAAATAATTTTTATTCAATTCAATTCACCGTTATTCAATTGATTGTAAGCCAGGAATTCCTAATTTATTCTAAAGCCTTTCCCAAGGTCGATAGAAAATACTACGAATTATTAACTCGATATATCCCTATTCGAATTAGATAATTAATAGCTAAAACAGTTCAAGAATTCCCACAATAAATAGGCTTCACAATTCCCATGAGTATATTCCTATCTCACGAAAATTATGATTCGTCTCACAAGAACTATGCCTGAATTTCATCTCCCGAATCCATAAAGACATTCAAAACAATTCAACTGTTGGCCAGACAATTAAAAAGCATTAAGAACAGTAAGAAGAATCCAACTCAATACGAATAACGAGTAAATCGAAATAATAATAAATAAATCAAACCGTCATGAAATCGGCTACAATCACAATCCTACTCGAATAGATCTAGAAACTAAGATGCGGAAAAACTAAGAAAAACCGTAAGGATCCGTGGTCTTGTCGTCGCCCACAAATTTCCTCCTTGTGTTCTTCTGCCCCGTACCGCGATGTCTTCCTTCTGATCGATGATTCTCTCCTGTTTTCAGCCCTTCAATACTTATTTATAACTGTTATCAGCCTTCAAAACGCGTCCGTGTGATTAGGTCGAGAACAGGCTCCAAAACGGCGAAGAAACGCGGAAGGCTCAGCCAAAACCGCCATGTGGGCCGCGGCTCACTTAATCTGTGCCGCGGCCCCTACTGCTCAGCGCCGGATGCCTGGGCGCATATTTTCCTCCTGGGCCGCGGGTCACGGTACAGTCCTCTCGAGGCTCGCTGGTTGTCATCGTGTGCCGCGGCTCACTTGACTTGTGCCGCGGCTCATGACCAAAAATTGCTGTTTTCGCCCGTTTTTCATCGTTTCGGCTTCCGGACTCCGATTTCCTGCAAAACATATAAAAATAGAGCATTAAAAGCTCATTTATGCATTTTTAGGCTGAAGATGTATATAAAATAATGATCAATAAGCGCATAAAAATACGACTAACAAATACCCCCAAACTTGAGCCTTTGCTTGTCCTCAAGCAAAAATCAATTTTAAACAAAATGTATCGTGAATAATCATGCAAGTCCATAGTGCTCAACTTAATCAATATTACCCTGAAAATCTCAAAGAATAGTACAAGTATCGTAATAGTGAGTCACATCCAGGACACTGATTCCACTAAGTAACCAATTTCAGTCCTAATCAATCGTTTATGAAGAAAATCCAGCTCAAAGATTAACAATCGTGAATTTAACCGACCGCCAATATGAAGGGTTAAAATAAACGAGCCAACTCTTGATCCATGATCTAGTGGCAAAAAATTTAAGAGTTTCATTGTCAAAATTAATCCTCGGATAGTATTCCCTTATGTATGATCAATAATATGATTCGAGTTAACCACTAGGTTTCGGCTTTCGGGATATTTCATCGGGATGATCCTAGGGTGGATTTCCATTCTCATGTATCGGGGAACCGTTTGACGTAAAAGACACTCATGGGGCACATGGATGCTTCTAGTTACTAAGTCCCCCTCTACAGCGGAGAAAAAACTCGAATAGCAATTCCCATATGTCAAGGTTGCCGTTTTACGCGAGAGTAAACAACGGGTCACGTGAATACCCCCGGTTACTAGGCTTCTCATCATCGGTAATGCGATATTTCTAAATTATTAATCTATTCAGGGTCTTCGTTTTATGGGAGAGTAAACCACGGGTCACGTGAATACCCCCGGTTACTAGATTTCCCATCATAGAACAACTAATATCTCGACTTTTTGGAAAAACTGTCCGACTGTAAACTCAATCCAAGTGCCAACAAGACTCATATTACTGGACGACTAGCTACGCGAAAAGTTTAACCAAACGTACAAACGGTGATTTGAAAACACGTATGTCTCCTTTCTTATCTGCTAAAATTTCTACAAAAACGATAAAATTTCGGACCTAATTGAATACTCAATAGAAGCAGATATCGCTGACTGCAACTCGACCAAAACTCAACCGTTTCTTCCAAGAGGAATCAGTATCGTAACATCAGTTTTACACACGGAAGCACGAAAAATTCACGAAAAATTCACGTTTTTGACAAAAACCATCAACAGCATGCAAGGACAATAAAACAATGATGAAATCGCAATTTATAACCAAGAAAAATTAAGAGAATATCGCATGCTTCAATTTATTCCACTACACATAAAATCATCAACAATAAAACTCATGTGAAAATAAAAGAGATAAGGAAAAGTGAATCTTATTCCAAATGTCTTCTTGAACGCCAGCACATGTCTGAGTGGAAACGTCGGTCAATCCATACTTCAAATAATGCTCAACATCACGAGGGACCCCCAAACTTAGTCTCTAGTCATGAAATAACAATAGACATTAAGTCAAGAAAGACTAGAATATGAAGGATAATAACTCATTGGGGTTATATAAACAAAATAATAGAGAAATAAGGGCCAACAAGAATACACGAATCCAAACGAAATAACAAAACAAAGAAAAATTAAAAACGAAAAATCAAATAAAAACAACTAACTAGAAAGCAAGTAAAAATGATGGGTTGCCACCCACCAAGCGCTCTATTTTACGTCTTGAGCACGACGTGGCAAAAAAAATTTAACGTGGCTTCTTTCTAGGGAGATTGCCAAATACCCCCTTCTTGCAATCTATAAGCCTCTTATTCCATAAGGGAGGCTTTGGTTCATGCCTGGTTGCCAAAATTAATGAGTAAGAATAGTTATGTGGACAACCAAAAATGATGGAAGAATATAATAATTATAAGGCACGAAAAAATAAGCAGAGTTCGAATGAGTAAATAATAAAGACATATCATGAACCACCTCATTAGAACTCAAAGAATCAGCCTCAACAAAATCACAAGTAATGGGGTCAATCTCTCCCATTATGGATTTAGGGAAAATTATGCGTGGCACCGTTAATAAAAATTTTGGCACATAAGTGTTCACCTTATTAGTCGAAGGTTTATGACAATTTAATGAAATTTCTTTGGAAACATCATCAATGGTAACTTCTTCTACAAGCTTATCACACTTTATGTAATTATCAGGTGCTGGAGGATCGACCCTAAAACTTAGCATGTTTTTCTTCTCAACCTCCCCCTCAACTTCACTACTAAAGCAATGAGCTGGAAAATAACCGTAGTGAATCTCAAGACCACGACGTGCACATTCTCGATCAAGAGGTGTACTATCAGGATATTCGAGAGCGTCTACATATTGTTCAAACATGGTCTTTTGTTTCGGGGGAGGGGGCTGACTGACCCTATTAGGCAACTTATTAAGAACATTCGGATTTATGAAATGCCAAGGGTCACGATAATCAAAGGAAAACATAATAAAAATAAATAGACTAAAGAAAACTTCAAATTAAAATTAGAGTCGCTTGGTATTGATATTAGCGAAAAATCAGTCCCCGACAACGGCGCCAAAAACTTGTTGTGAGGAAATCCCTCACACTGTGCCGCAAGTGGACGGTGTCAACAAGTAATAAAGTGATAAGTAAGATATCGTTTCCTCGAGGACTGATTTCACTAAGTACCAAAATATAGTCAACTCACAATTTTATTTGAAGAACAATTATTATAGAATTTATTTCTAAACTAATAGTAGAAAAATAAATAGAAAATAATAATAAAGATAATAATAATAAGGGTGTAGGATTATGATTTTCACATCAAACAATCAGGAATAATTTTTATTCAATTCAATTCACCGTTATTCAATTGATTGTAAGCCATAAATTCTTAATTTATTCTAAAGGCTTTCCCAAGGTCGATAGAAAATACTACGAATTATAAACTCGATATATCCCTATTCGAATTAGATAATTAATAGCTAAAACAGTTCAAGAATTCCCACAATAAATAGGCTTCACAATTCCCATGATTATATTCCTATCTCATGAAAATCATGATTCGTCTCACAAGAACTATGCCTAAATATCATCTCCCGACTCCATAAAGACATTCAAAACAATTCAACTGTTGGCCAGACAATTAAAAAGCATTAAGAACAGTAAGAAGAATCCAACTCAATAAGAATAACGAGTAAATCGAAATATCAATAAATAAATCAAACCGTCATGAAATCGGCTACAATCACAATCCTACTCGAATAGATCTAGAAACTAAGATGCGGAAAAACTAAGAAAAACCGTAAGGATCTGTGGTCTTGTCGTCGCCCACAAATTTCCTCCTTGTGTTCTTCTGCCCCGTACCGTGATGTCTTCCTTCTGATCGATGATTCTCTCCTGTTTTCAGCCCTACAATGCTTATTTATAATTGTTATCAGCCTTCAAAACGCGTTCGTGTGATTAGGTCGAGAACAGGCTCCAAAACGGCGAAGAAAGGCGGAAGGCTCAGCCAAAACCGCCATGTGGACCGCGGCTCACTTAATCTGTGCCGCGACCCCTACTGCTCAGCGTCGGATGCCTGGGCGCATATTTTCCTCCTGGGCCGCGGCTCACTTTCCTTGTGCCGCGGCTCACGGTACAGTCCACTCGGGGCTCGCTGGTTGTCTTCGTGTGCCGCGGCTCACTTGGCTTGTGCCGCGGCTCATGACCAAAAATTGCTGTTTTCGCCCGTTTTTCATTGTTTCGGCTTCCGGACTCCGATTTCCTGCAAAACATATAAAAATAGAGCATTAAAAGCTCATTTATGCATTTTTAGGCTCAAGATGTATATAAAATAATGATCAATAAGCGCATAAAAATACGACTAACAAATACCCCCAAACTTGAGCCTTTGCTTGTCCTCAAGCAAAAATCAATTTTAAACAAAATGTATCGTGAATAATCATGCAAGTCCATAGTGCTCAACTTAATCAATACTACCCTGAAAATCTCAAAGAATAGTACAAGTATCGTAATAGTGAGTCACATCCAGGACACTGATTCCACTAAGTAACCAATTTCAGTCCTAATCAATCGTTTATGAAAAAAATCCAGCTCAAAGATTAACAAGCGTGAATTTAACCGACCGCCAATATGAAGGGTTAAAATAAACGAGCCAACTACTTGATCCACAGTCTAGTGGCAAAAAATTTAAGAGTTTCATTGTCAAAATTAATCCTCGGATAGTATTCCCTTATGTATGATCAATAATATGATTCGAGTTAACCACTAGGTTTCGGCTTTCGGGATATTTCATCGGGATGATCCTAGGGTGGATTTCCATTCTCATGTATCGGGGAACCGTTTGACGTAAAATACACTCATGGGGCACATGGATGCTTCTAGTTACTAAGTCCCCCTCTACAGCGGAGAAAAAACTCGAATAGCAATTCCCGTATGTCAAGGTTGCCGTTTTACGCGAGAGTAAACAACGGGTCACGTGAATACCCCCGGTTACTAGGCTTCTCATCATCGGTAATGCGATATTTCTAAATTATTAATCTATTCAGGGTCGTCGTTTTACGCGAGAGTAAACCACGGGTCATGTGAATACCCCCGGTTACTAGATTTCCCATCATAGAACTACTAATATCTCGACTTTTTAGAAAAACTGTCCCACTCTAAACTCAATCCAAGTGCCAACAAGACTCATATTAATGGACGACTAGCTACGCGAAAAGTTTAACCAAACGTATAAATGGTGATTTGAAAACACGTATGTCTCCTTTCTTATCTGCTAAAATTTCTACAAAAACGATAAAATTTCGGACCTAATTGAATACTAAACAGAAGCAGGTATTGCTGACTGCAACTCGACCAAAACTCAACCGTTTCTTCCAAGAGGAATCAGTATCGTAACATCAGTTTTACCCACGGAAGCACGAAAAATTCACGAAAAATTCACGTTTTTGACATAAACCATCAACAGCATGCAAGGACAATAAAACAATGATGAAATCGCAATTTATAACCAAGAAAAATTAAGAGAATATCGCATGCTTCAATTTATTCCACTACACATAAAATCATCAACAATAAAACTCATGTGAAAATAAAAGAGATAAGGAAAAGTGAATCTTATTCCAAATGTCTTCTTGAACGCCAGCACATGTCTGAGTGGAAACGTCGGTCAATCCATACTTCAAATAATGCTCAACATCACGAGGGACCCCCAAACTTAGTCTCTAGTCATGAAATAACAATAGACATTAAGTCAAGAAAGACTAGAATATGAAGGATAATAACTCATTGGGGTTATATAAACAAAATAATAGAGAAATAAGGGTCAACAAGAATACACGAATCCAAACGAAATAACAAAACAAAGAAAAATTAAAAACGAAAAATCAAATAAAAACAACTAACTAGAAAGCAAGTAAAAATGATGGGTTGCCTCCCACCAAGCGCTCTATTTTACGTCTTCAGCACGACGTGGCAAAAAAAATTTAACGTGGCTTCTTTCTAGGGAGATTGCCAAACACCCCCTTCTTGCAATCTATAAGCCTCTTATTCCATAAAGGAGGCTTTGGTTCATGTCTGGTTGCCAAAAATAATGAGTAAGAATAGTTATGCGGACAACCAAAAAATGATGGAAGAATATAATAATTATAAGGCACGAAAAAATAAGCAGAGTTCGAATGGGTAAATAATAAAGACATATCATGAACCACCTCATTAGAACTCAAACAATCAGCCTCAACAAAATCACAAGTAATGGGGTCAATCTCTCCCATTATGGATTTAGGGAAAATTATGCGTGGTACCGTTAATAAAATTTTTAGCACATAAGTGTTCACCTTATTAGTCGAAGGTTTATGACAATTTAATGAAATTTCTTTGGAAACATCATCAATGGTAACTTCTTCTATAGGCTTATCACACTTTATGTAATTATCAGGTGCTGGAGGATCGACCCTAAAACTTAGCATGTTTTTCTTCTCAACCTCCCCCTCAACTTCACTACTAAAGCAATGAGCTGGAAAATAACCGTAGTGAATCTCAAGACCACGACGTGCACATTCTCGCTCAAGAGGGGTACTATCAGGATATTCGAGAGCGTCTACATATTGTTCAAACATGGTCTTTTGTTTCGGGGGAGGGGGCTGACTGACCCTATTAGGCAACTTATTAAGAACATTCGGATTTATGAAATGCCAAGGGTCACGATAATCAAAGGAAAACATAATAAAAATAAAGAGACTAAAGAAAACTTCAAATTAAAATTAGAGTCGCTTGGTATTGATATTAGCGAAAAATCAGTCCCCGACAACGGCGCCAAAAACTTGTTGTGAGGAAATCCCTCACACTGTGCCGCAAGTGGACGGTGTCAACAAGTAATAAAGTGATAACTAAGATATCGTTTCCTCGAGGACTGATTTCACTAAGTACCAAAATATAGTCAACTCACAATTTTATTTGAAGAACAATTATTATAGAATTTATTTCTAAACTAATAGCAGAAAAATAAATAGAAAATAATAATAAAGATAATAATAATAAGGGTGTAGGATTATGATTTTCACCTCAAACTATCAGGAATAATTTTTATTCAATTCAATTCACCGTTATTCAATTGATTGTAAGCCAGGAATTCCTAATTTAATCTAAAGCCTTTCCCAAGGTCGATAGAAAATACTACGAATTATTAACTCGATATATCCCTATTCGAATTAGATAATTAATAGCTAAAACAGTTCAAGAATTCCCACAATAAATAGGCTTCACAATTCCCATGATTATATTCCTATCTCATAAAAATTATGATTCGTCTCACAAGAACTATGCCTAAATTTCATCTCCCGACTCCATAAAGACATTCAAAACAATTCAACTGTTGGCCAGACAATTAAAAAGCATTAAGAACAGTAAGAAGAATCCAACTCAATATGAATAACGAGTAAATCGAAATAATAATAAATAAATCAAACCGTCATGAAATCGGCTACAATCACAATCCTACTCGAATAGATCTAGAAACTAAGATGCGGAAAAACTAAGAAAAACCGTAAGGATCTGTGGTCTTGTCGTCGCCCACAAATTTCCTCCTTGTGTTCTTCTGCCCCGTATCGTGATGTCTTCCTTCTGATCGATGATTCTCTCCTGTTTTCAGCCCTACAATGCTTATTTATAACTGTTATCAGCCTTCAAAACGCGTCCGTGTGATTAGGTCGAGAACAGGCTCCAAAACGGCGAAGAAACGCGGAAGGCTCAGCCAAAACCGCCATGTGGGCCGCGGCTCACTTAATCTGTGCCGCGACCCCTACTGCTCAGCGCCGGATGCCTGGGCGCATATTTTCCACCTGGGCCGCGGCTCACTTTCCTTGTGCCGCGGCTCACGGTACAGTCCACTCGGGGCTCGCTGGTTGTCTTCGTGTGTCGCGGCTCACTTGGCTTGTGCCGCGGCTCATGACCAAAAACTACTGTTTTCGCCCGTTTTTCATCGTTTCGGCTTCCGGACTCCGATTTCCTGCAAAACATATAAAAATAGAGCATTAAAAGCTCATTTATGCATTTTTAGGCTCAAGATGTATATAAAATAATGATCAATAAGCGCATAAAAATACGCCTAACAAATACCCCCAAACTTGAGCCTTTGCTTGTCCTCAAGCAAAAATCAATTTTAAACAAAATGTATCGTGAATAATCATGCAAGTCCATAGTGCTCAACTTAATCAATACTACCCTGAAAATCTCAAAGAATAGTACAAGTATCGTAATAGTGAGTCACATCCAGGACACTGATTCCACTAAGTAACCAATTTCAGTCCTAATCAATCGTTTATGAAGAAAATCCAGCTTAAAGATTAACAAGCGTGAATTTAACCGACCGCCAATATGAAGGGTTAAAATAAACGAGCCAACTCGCCCAGTCCCACAGTCTAGTGGCAAAAAATTTAAGAGTTTCATTGTCAAAATTAATCCTCGGATAGTATTCCCTTATGTATTATCAATAATATGATTCGAGTTAACCACTAGGTTTCGGCTTTCGGGATATTTCATCGGGATGATCCTAGGGTGGATTTCCATTCTCATGTATCGGGGAACCGTTTGACGTAAAAGACACTCATGGGGCACATGGATACTTCTAGTTACTAAGTCCCCCTCTACAGCGGAGAAAAAACTCGAATAGCAATTCCCATATGTCAAGGTTGCCGTTTTACGCGAGAGTAAACAACGGGTCACGTGAATACCCCCGGTTACTAGGCTTCTCATCATCGGTAATGCGATATTTCTAAATTATTAATCTATTCAGGGTCGTCGTTTTACGCGAGAGTAAACAACGGGTCATGTGAATACCCCCGGTTACTAGATTTCCCATCATAGAACAACTAATATCTCGACTTTTTAGAAAAACTGTCCCACTCTAAACTCAATCCAAGTGCCAACAAGACTCATATTACTGTACGACTAGCTACGCGAAAAGTTTAACCAAACGTATAAATGGTGATTTGAAAACACGTATGTCTCCTTTCTTATCTGCTAAAATTTCTACAAAAATGATAAAATTTCGGACCTAATTGAATACTCAACAGAAGCAGATATCGCTGACTGCAACTCAACCAAAACTCAACCGTTTCTTCCAAGAGGAATCAGTATCGTAACATCAGTTTTACCCACGGAAGCACGAAAAATTCACGAAAAAATCACGTTTTTGACAAAAACCATCAACAGCATGCAAGGACAATAAAACAATGATGAAATCGCAATTTATAACCAAGAAAAATTAAGAGAATATCGCATGCTTCAATTTATTCCACTACACATAAAATCATCAACAATAAAACTCATGTGAAAATAAAAGAGATAAGGAAAAGTGAATCTTATTCCAAATGTCTTCTTGAACGCCAGCACATGTCTGAGTGGAAACGTCGGTCAATCCATACTTCAAATAATGCTCAACATCACGAGGGACCCCCAAACTTAGTCTCTAGTCATGAAATAACAATAGACATTAAGTCAAGAAAGACTAGAATATGAAGGATAATAACTCATTGGGGTTATATAAACAAAATAATAGAGAAATAAGGGCCAACAAGAATACACGAATCCAAATGAAATAACAAAACAAAGAAAAATTAAAAACGAAAAATCAAATAAAAACAACTAACTAGAAAGCAAGTAAAAATGATGTGTTGCCTCCCACCAAGCGCTCTATTTTACGTCCTGAGCACGACGTGGCAAAAAAAATTTAACGTGGCTTCTTTCTAGGGAGATTGCCAAATACCCCCTTCTTGCAATCTATAAGCCTCTTATTCCATAAGGGAGGCTTTGGATCATGCCTGGTTGCCAAAAATAATGAGTAAGAATAGTTATGCGGACAACCAAAAATGATGGAAGAATATAATAATTATAAGGCACGAAAAAATAAGCAGAGTTCGAATGGGTAAATAATAAAGACATATCATGAACCACCTCATTAGAACTCAAAGAATCAGCCTCAACAAAATCACAAGTAATGGGGTCAATCTCTCCCATTATGGATTTAGGGAAAATTATGCGTGGCACCGTTAATAAATTTTTTGGCACATAAGTGTTCACCTTATTAGTCGAAGGTTTATGACAATTTAATGAAATTTCTTTGGAAACATCATCAATGGTAACTTCTTCTATAGGCTTATCACACTTTATGTAATTATCAGGTGCTGGAGGATCGACCCTAAAACTTAGCATGTTTTTCTTCTCAACCTCCCCCTCAACTTCACTACTAAAGCAATGAGCTGGAAAATAACCGTAGTGAATCTCAAGACCACGACGTGCACATTCTCGCTCAAGAGGGGTACTATCAGGATTTTCGAGAGTGTCTACATATTGTTCAAACATGGTCTTTTGTTTCGGGGGAGGGGGCTGACTGACCCTATTAGGCAAATTATTAAGAACATTCGGATTTATGAAATGCCAAGGGTCACGATAATCAAAGGAAAACATAATAAAAATAAAGAGACTAAAGAAAACTTCAAATTAAAATTAGAGTCGCTTGGTATTGATATTAGCGAAAAATCAGTCCCCGACAACGGCGCCAAAAACTTGTTGTGAGGAAATCCCTCACACTGTGCCGCAAGTGGACGGTGTCAACAAGTAATAAAGTGATAAGTAAGATATCGTTTCCTCGAGGACTGATTTCACTAAGTACCAAAATATAGTCAACTCACAATTTTATTTGAAGAACAATTATTATAGAATTTATTTCTAAACTAATAGCAAAAAAATAAATAGAAAATAATAATAAAGATAATAATAATAAGGGTGTAGGATTATGATTTTCACCTCAAACTATCAGGAATAATTTTTATTCAATTCAATTCACCGTTATTCAATTGATTGTAAGCCAGGAATTCCTAATTTATTCTAAAGCCTTTCCCAAGGTCGATAGAAAATACTACGAATTATTAACTCGATATATCCCTATTCGAATTAGATAATTAATAGCTAAAACAGTTCAAGAATTCCCACAATAAATAGGCTTCACAATTCCCATGATTATATTCCTATCTCATAAAAATTATGATTCGTCTCACAAGAACTATGCCTAAATTTCATCTCCCGACTCCATAAAGACATTCAAAACAATTCAACTGTTGGCCAGACAATTAAAAAGCATTAAGAACAGTAAGAAGAATCCAACTCAATATGAATAACGAGTAAATCGAAATAATAATAAATAAATCAAACCGTCATGAAATCGGCTACAATCACAATCCTACTCGAATAGATCTAGAAACTAAGATGCGGAAAAACTAAGAAAAACCGTAAGGATCTGTGGTCTTGTCGTCGCCCACAAATTTCCTCCTTGTGTTCTTCTGCCCCGTATCGTGATGTCTTCCTTCTGATCGATGATTCTCTCCTGTTTTCAGCCCTACAATGCTTATTTATAACTGTTATCAGCCTTCAAAACGCGTCCGTGTGATTAGGTCGAGAACAGGCTCCAAAACGGCGAAGAAACGCGGAAAGCTCAGCCAAAACCGCCATGTGGGCCGCGGCTCACTTAATCTGTGCCGCGACCCCTACTGTTCAGCGCCGGATGCCTGGGCGCATATTTTCCTCCTGGGCCGCGGCTCACTTTCCTTGTGCCGCGGCTCACGGTACAGTCCACTCGGGGCTCGCTGGTTGTCTTCGTGTGCCGCGGCTCACTTGGCTTGTGCCGCGGCTCATGACCAAAAACTACTGTTTTCGCCCGTTTTTCATCGTTTCGGCTTCCGGACTCCGATTTCCTGCAAAACATATAAAAATAGAGCATTAAAAGCTCATTTATGCATTTTTAGGCTCAAGATGTATATAAAATAATGATCAATAAGCGCATAAAAATACGACTAACAAATACCCCCAAACTTGAGCCTTTGCTTGTCCTCAAGCAAAAATCAATTTTAAACAAAATGTATCGTGAATAATCATGCAAGTCCATAGTGCTCAACTTAATCAATACTACCCTGAAAATCTCAAAGAATAGTACAAGTATCGTAATAGTGAGTCACATCCAGGACACTGATTCCACTAAGTAACCAATTTCAGTCCTAATCAATCGTTTATGAAGAAAATCCAGCTCAAAGATTAACAAGCGTGAATTTAACCGACCGCCAATATGAAGGGTTAAAATAAACGAGCCAACTCGCCCAGTCCCACAGTCTAGTGGCAAAAAATTTAAGAGTTTCATTGTCAAAATTAATCCTCGGATAGTATTCCCTTATGTATGATCAATAATATGATTCGAGTTAACCACTAGGTTTCGGCTTTCGGGATATTTCATCGGGATGATCCTAGGGTGGATTTCCATTCTCATGTATCGGGGAACCGTTTGACGTAAAAGACACTCATGGGGCACATGGATGCTTCTAGTTACTAAGTCCCCCTCTACAGCGGAGAAAAAACTCGAATAGCAATTCCCATATGTCAAGGTTGCCGTTTTACGCGAGAGTAAACAACGGGTCACGTGAATACCCCCGGTTACTAGGCTTCTCATCATCGGTAATGCGATATTTCTAAATTATTAATCTATTCAGGGTCGTCGTTTTACGCGAGAGTAAACCACGGGTCATGTGAATACCCCCGGTTACTAGATTTCCCATCATAGAACAACTAATATCTCGACTTTTTAGAAAAACTGTCCCACTCTAAACTCAATCCAAGTGCCAACAAGACTCATATTACTGTACGACTAGCTACGCGAAAAGTTTAACCAAACGTATAAATGGTGATTTGAAAACACGTATGTCTCCTTTCTTATCTGCTAAAATTTCTACAAAAACGATAAAATTTCGGACCTAATTGAATACTCAATGCGAGTATATCGCCGATCGCAACTCAACCAAAACTCAACCGTTTCTTCCAAGAGGAATCAGTATCGTAACATCAGTTTTACCCACGGAAGCACGAAAAATTCACGAAAAAATCACGTTTTTGACAAAAACCATCAACAGCATGCAAGGACAATAAAATAATGATGAAATCGCAATTTATAACCAAGAAAAATTAAGAGAATATCGCATGCTTCAATTTATTCCACTACACATAAAATCATCAACAATAAAACTCATGTGAAAATAAAAGAGATAAGGAAAAGTGAATCTTATTCCAAATGTCTTCTTGAACGCCAGCACATGTCTGAGTGGAAACGTCGGTCAATCCATACTTCAAATAATGCTCAACATCACGAGGGACCCCCAAACTTAGTCTCTAGTCATGAAATAACAATAGACATTAAGTCAAGAAAGACTAGAATATGAAGGATAATAACTCATTGGGGTTATATAAACAAAATAATAGAGAAATAAGGGCCAACAAGAATACACGAATCCAAACGAAATAACAAAACAAAGCAAAATTAAAAACGAAAAATCAAATAAAAACAACTAACTAGAAAGCAAGTAAAAATGATGTGTTGCCTCCCACCAAGCGCTCTATTTTACGTCTTGAGCACGACGTGGCAAAAAAAATTTAACGTGGCTTCTTTCTAGGGAGATTGCCAAATACCCCCTTCTTGCAATCTATAAGCCTCTTATTCCATAAGGGAGGCTTTGGATCATGCCTGGTTGCCAAAAATAATGAGTAAGAATAGTTATGCGGACAACCAAAAATGATGGAAGAATATAATAATTATAAGGCACGAAAAAATAAGCAGAGTTCGAATGGGTAAATAATAAAGACATATCATGAACCACCTCATTAGAACTCAAAGAATCAGCCTCAAAAAAATCACAAGTAATGGGGTCAATCTCTCCCATTATGGATTTAGGGAAAATTATGCGTGGCACCGTTAATAAAATTTTTGGCACATAAGTGTTCACCTTATTAGTCGAAGTTTTATGACAAGTTAATGAAATTTCTTTGGAAACATCATCAATGGTAACTTCTTCTACAGGCTCATCACACTTTATGTAATTATCAGGTGCTGGGGGATCGACCCTAAAACTTAGCATGTTTTTCTTCTCAACCTCCCCCTCAACTTCACTACTAAAGCAATGAGCTGGAAAATAACCGTAGTGAATCTCAAGACCACGACGTGCACATTCTCGCTCAAGAGGTGTACTATCAGGATTTTCGAGAGCGTCTACACATTGTTCAAACATGGTCTTTTGTTTCGGCGGAGGGGGCTGACTTGTAACACCCCCAAGACATTCAGGGCATATTACAGCGCCGTGGACCCCACACTATGGAATCCACCAGGCTAACGTACCAACAAGACATTCGTCAATGACAAACAATCATCAATAAAACGACAATTCAAATAAAAGACTACAACCCGACAAATAGAATCCAACATCAATCCATTTCCCAAAACGGGAACACAACATTAACAATTTTGAAAAGGAAGTACTCGAGTACTTAAACCAGTTTTATAATACAAAAACCCAAAACAAGACATCAAAATAATTGACAGAACTGAATACCAACAATTGACTACTGAACAGTATCATGCTTGCCCATCATCTTCATACGGCTCAAGTGCTCGTTTGTCCCCACGATCGATACCTGAAATACAAAAAGTATTTCCCCCATTTAAGGGGTTAGCGACAACTGCTGGTGCAAGTGCAATCCATTTGAACTACATTCTAATCAGATGAATATATGCGCCAAAAATCATTTTAGAAAACATTTTATATTCCGGAATATTTACAACGTACAATCACAAAACACATTATCTCCAACAAATCACAATTCAAAGTTAACCGTCGGTACGAGACTCACGGCCTCCGTACCCCGCAGAGCCCCGTCGGACATCCCTGGGTGGCTAACCACAGTTCGCGATACGCACACTCACGGCAACACGTATCCCTAGAGGTCCCGTCGGACCATCCCTAGGTGAACATACACATATCCATCCACAACAACCACGATAAAGCCATAATTCAAATACTAGAACATGTAAACAAATGTAAAGTACTTGCCTTTGCGACATCTTCGAAGAGTCGTAAGTGAAAAACGACTACGGATGATCCGAGTGGAAGACGACGGTTCCTAACTAAGAATTAACATAACTCAGTCCCAACGAACAACAAAAATCGAAAGGAATACTCCCATAACCCCGATTACAATTCACGACAATAGACGTTCAATCGATACGGGCGAGGGTTTAAGCAAAATCTTCCTGTATTGATAATTCACGGATTAATTCGAAAAAAACGGATTGGGAATCACCCAATAACAACAATCGGTAAGAAGTTTCGCAACATACATGAACAATTCGGAATCAATCACGAAAAACCCGAAAAAACCCCAATTTATACAAGTTAGGGTTCCTGAAGAAAATACCTCGGATTCGGACGATGAAGGATGATTACGCTGATGGTTATATGCTACTATGATTCTACGGTGATGGAACACGAAGAATTCTTCGATCAAAACTGAAGGAAATCGCCTCTGGAGTCGCCCCGTGAAGAAAACGAAAGAAAAGGATAGAAAATGAGGTGTTGGACCTCACGCATTTTAAAGCAATGGGCACATTCTGGCCATGCAGGGGACACTTATGGCCGTAACATGGCCAACTTACGGTCAGAATTTCGGGTGTTACGGCGTAACACCCTTGGGCAGATCGGGCAAGATCTTGGCTGTCCAAACGATTCCGGACGACCCCGAAACTCGGACCTGCTATCGAACCAAAAATACGACTACGAAGAATATTCGATGACGAGTCTAACCATCACAAGAAAACATCATTCCGACTACCCGGGAATCCGAAATACGACAACGAATAAGAAATTCCCTAAACTTATAGGAAATTACAAAAATGGCCCAAGTGACCGAAAGTCACGAAACGACGTCGGATTTACAAACCGAAAGTCTCAACATGACCAACTCAACCATACGAACTTTTACAAACCAAGAAACAACGGAAACGAACGAGTTTTGCAAGAATCGAACGTTCATACGGCAAAACATGACGAAAAATGAAATTACGTGAAAACATCACCAAAACTCATCCAAATGGAAAACTCCAAGAACAAAGTAGATTCAAAATGTCGAAACGGTTACAAGCGAGTCGATAAAAATAGACATAAACCATAAATGGAAACTGCTAAAAATGGAATGTTACGGATATTACATTCTCCCCCTCTAAAATTAAGTTTCGTCCCGAAACTTAAGAATCAAAAAGTTCGGGATGCCTCGAACGCATCCCTCGAATGCATATCCTCCTCTAACTCCCATGTCGCTTCTTCTACCCCGTGTCTCGACCATTGCACCTTAACCAAAGAAATAGTTTTGTGCCTTAACTGTTTGCCTCGACGCTCCAAAATTCTGACGGGCCTCTCCTCAAACGTAACATCTTTCTCGATTTCCACGTCTCCAAAATCAATAATGTGGGATGGGTCCGGAACGTACTTCCTCAACTGGTAAATGTGAAATATGCTATGCACATGACTCAACGATGGAGGTAAAGCCAAACGGTACGCTAACTCGCCCACTCTTTCCAATATCTCGAAAGGTCCAATATATCTCGGGCTGAGTTTCCCCTTCTTCCCAAAACGGAAAACTCCTTTCGTCGGAGACACTCTCAACAGAACATGATCTCCCACCTCAAATTCCAAAGGTCGACGCCTAACATCCGCATAAGACTTTTGTCGACTCTGGGCAGCCAACATCCTCTTTCTAATCAACTCAACTTTATCCCTCGTCTCTAACACGAGGTCCGGCTCGGTGCCAACCAAATCGGACGGCTCATCCCAACATATCGGTGATCGGCAACGTCGGCCATAAAGTGCTTCATATGGTGCCATCTTCATCGACGCGTGCCAGCTATTATTATAAGTAAACTCAATTAAGGCCAAATGTTCCTCCCAGTCACTACTCGAGTCTAACGCACACGCGCGCAAAAAATCCTCGAACGTTTGAATGGTACGTTCGGACTGCCCATCGGTCTGGGGATGGAACGAAGTGCTCAAACGTAACCGTGTCCCCAATGCCTTATGTACCGCCTGCCAAAAATGTGATACAAATCGGCCATCTCTGTCTGAAATAATGGTCCTCGGCGTACCATGAAGTCTCACTATCTGTGCGATAAAAATACGAGCCAACTTTTCTGGACCCCAAGTATCCTTGATGCCCAGAAAATGTGCCGACTTAGTCAGTCGGTCTACAATCACCCACACCATATTCATACCAGTCTTCGTCCTCGGCAAACCCGTAACAAAATCCATAGAGATATCCTCCCACTTCCACTCCGGGACGGGAAGTGGTTTCAACAGCCCGGCTGGCCGCTGATGCTCAATCTTGACTTGCTGACAAGTCAAACACTTAGCCACAAACTGAACTACCTCATTCTTCATGTCGTTCCACCAGAAATTTTTCCTCAAATCTTTATACATTTTACTCGAGCCCGGATGGACTGAGTAAGGTGACGCATGAGCCTCTCACATAATACTCTGTCTCAATCCCGAGTCGTTCGGAACACACAACCGAACTCGGAATCTCAACACACCGTCCTCATGAATAACGAATCCCGGGGCTTTCCCCTTTCCTACACTCTCTCCGAGCTGAATACACATCAGGTCCTCCAACTGTCCCGATTTAATGTCATCGACCAGAGATGAAGAAACCTCAAGAGTACGCAACTGCCCGGAACTCTCTGTAGTACAACCTCAATGCTCAATCTCATAAACTCTGGCTGAAGTCCCGACTGGGCCGTAAGCAACTCAAGCGCCCGAAGCGATACCGATTTCCGGCTCAAGGCATCTGCTACCACGTTAGCCTTGCCCGGATGATAAAGGATCTCGAGATCATAGTCCTTAATCAACTCTAACCATCTCCTCTATCTCATATTAAGCTCTTTCTGTGTAAAAATGTACTTCAAGCTCTTGTGATCGGTGAAAATCTGACACGACGAGCCATACAAGTAATGACGCTAGATCTTTAGTGCAAATACAACTACGGCCAACTCAAGATCGTGCGTAGGGTAATTCAACTCGTACGGTTTCAACTGACGGGAAGCATAGGCAATCGTCCTTCCGTGCTGCATAAGTACACATCCGAACCCTTGGCCCGAAGCATCACTGAAAACTGAGAAACCCTCATTACCACTAGGTAAGGCCAAAACAGGAGCAGTCGTCAACCGCTTCTTCAACTCCTCGAAACTATTCTGCCTCTCATCGGTCCACACAAACTTCTCCGACTTCTGTAACAACTGAGTCAGCGGTCGAGCGAGCTTAGAGAACCCCTCGACGAATCTACGGTAATACCCGGCTAATCCCAGAAAACTACGGACCTCCTTCACGTTCTTGGGCGGTGCCCAATCCAACACTGCCCCTACCTTATGTGGGTCTACACGAACACCCTCGGCCGAGATCACATGACCGAGAAACATAACCTCCCGTAACCAAAACTCACACTTTGAGAACTTCGCAAAAAGATGCTGAGTTCTTAAAATATCTAACACAATATGCAAATGACGGGCGTGCTCCTCCTCTAGAAGGCTGCCCACGTCCTCGACCTCTACCAAGACTCTGCTGCGGCTGAGGAACTGTCGGTGCCTGATTCACACTCGGCTCTCCCGCAGTTGGGGCTGATATCTGAGTAACTGGAGCCCGAGCTGCATCCGTACAAAACTTAGCACGATGACCCATCCGACCACAAGCAAGGCACTGAATCGGAGGCCTATCACACTCACTCATCATGTGTCCCGGACGACTACAGTTGAAGCACGTAGGACCACGAACGGAACCAGCAGGAGCAGACCTAGAACCGTTTCCTCGCCCAACTAATGGCGACTGACTCCCGAAGACTTGCGAACCAGACTGAGCCTTCGGATACCCTCCTGACTTACCTCCAGAAAACTGACCGGAGGTCTTCTGCTTCTTTCCTTCGGTTGCCGTCTCTGTCGCAGAAAACGACATCTCGTAAGCCATCGCTTTATTCTGATACTCTTTCAAAGTCGTGCACCCCAGACCAGCCATGTAGTGGCGCACCCTCGGTTTCATCCGCATATCAAAGTGGCGGATCTTATCAAGCTGATCTCGGACTTGGTTTCTCACATAATGCAGCTGTTGATTGTAGTCTTTGATAGCTTGAGAAATAGGAACATCTTGGGGCTTAGCCTCAAAGAAGGCTCGGATCCTCCCCTCTTTCACTGGCCATGGACAGAATTCGTCTTCCATCAGATCCCGAAACTCTGCCCACGTAGCTGCCCGGTCACGCGGTTTCACCGCTTGCCACCACGTTGCTGCCTCCTTGGTGAGGAAGCACTGAGCAATGGGTACTTTCCTCTCCTTAGAACAATTAGCAGCCTCAAATACTTTCTCCATCTCGAATAGCCAATTCTCCCAACCAGAAGGGTCGGAAGCACCATCAAACTGCGGAGGACGCATACGAATCACGTCCTGAAGTAACTTATCATTTCCGGATCTAGTAGGTGGAACCGGGTTACCATTAGCCTGGCCGACCAAAACGGCCTGAGTCAGTAGCGTCATCTGGTTCGCTACTCGCTGCAAAATGTTGGCCACTCCAACATTCTCATGTGCATTACCGGAACTAGCAGACTGGTCCTACTGACCTCCGGAACTAGGGGGAACACTGTTAGACAAAGAAGGCATCACCGAATCAGTTCCCGAGTGATCGGACATGGCCGCCCCACCGGATGCGCCACGTCCCCTACCGTGTCCACGACCGCGTCCGCAACCGCGTCCGCATCCTCTACCAGCAGGAATTCTGAAGAAGTAACGGGTGAGTACAATTCAAAAGCAAAACGCAACAAGATACTAAGACAGGAATAGAACAGAACGGTGAAACGAGTCAAGTTAGGAAAAACTTACGGGCACCGGCGTACGGAGATGATGGCATGATAGTGATACTGTTCAAAACGACACTCGACTAGACCCAAATAACCGACAGCCTAGGTATCCATAAACCTAAGCTCTGATACCATATTCTGTAACACCCCCAAGACATTCAGGGCATATTACAACGTCGTGGACCCCACACTGTGGAATCCACCAGGCTAACGTACCAACAAGACATTCGTCAACGACAAACAATCATCAATAAAACGACAATTCAAATAAAAGACTACAACCCGACAAATAGAATCCAACATCAATCCATTTCCCAAAACGGTAACAAAACATTAACAATTTTAAAAAGGAAGTACTCGAGTACTTAAACCAGTTTTATAATACAGAAACCCCAAAACAAGACATCAAAAATAATTGACGGAACTGAACACCAACAATTGACTACTGAACAGTATCATGCTTACCCATCATCTTCATACGGCTCAAGTGCTCGTTTGTCCCCACGATCGATACCTGAAATACAAAAAGTATTTCCCCCATTTAAGGGGTTAGCGACAACTGCTAGTGCAAGTACAATCCATTTGAACTACATTCTAATCAGATGAATATATGCGCCAAAAATCATTTTAGAAAACATTTTATATTCTGGAATATTTACAACGTACAATCACAAAACACATTATCTCCAACAAATCACAATTCAAAGTTAACCGTCGGTACGAGACTCACGGCCTCCGTACCCCGCAGAGCCCCGTCGGACATCCCTGGGTGGCTAACCACAGTTCGAGATACGCACACTCACGGCAATACGTATCCCTAGAGGTCCCGTCGAACCGTCCCTAGGTGAACATACACATATCCATCCACAACAACCACGATAAAGCCATAATTCAAATACTAGAACATGTAAACAAATGTAAAGTACTTGTCTTTGTGACATCTTCGAAGAGTCGGAAGTGAAAAACGACTACGGATGATCCGAGTGGAAGACGACGGTTCCTAACGAAGAATTAACATAACTCAGTCCCAACGGACAACAAAAATCGAAAGGAATACTCCCATAACCCCGATTACAATTCACGACAATAGACGTTCAATCAATACGGGCGAGGGTATACGCAAAATCTCCCCGTATTGATAATTCACGGATTAATTCGAAGAAAACGGATTGGGAATCACCCAATAACAACAATCGGTAAGAAGTTTCGCAACATACATGAACAATTCGGAATCAATCACGAAAAACCCGAAAAAACCCCAATTTATAAAAGTTAGGGTTCTTGAAGAAAATACCTTGGATTTGGACGATGAAGGATGATTACGCTGATGGTGATATGCTACTACGATTCTACGGTGATGGAACACGAAGAATTCTTCGATCAAAACTGAAGGAAATCGCCTCTAGAGTCGCCCCGTGAAGAAAACGAAAGAAAAGGATAGAAAATGAGGTGTTGGACCTCTGCCCGCTGTTTTAAAACAGCGGGCTGTTACGGCCGTAACAGGGGACACTTACGGCCATAACATGGCCAACTTACGGCCGTAACTTCTGGGTGTTACGGCCGTAACACCCTCGGACAAAGAAGATCTTGGCAACATTGTCCCAAACGATTCAGACGACCCGAAACCTGGACTGCTATCGAACCAAAAATACGACTACGAAGAATATTCGATGACGAGTCTAACCATCACAAGAAAACATCATTCCGACTACCCGGGAATCCGAAATACGACAATGAATAAGAAATTCCCTAAACTTATAGGAAATTACAAAAATGGCCCAAGTGACCGAAAGTCACGAAACGACGTCGGATTTACAAACCGAAACTCTCAACATGAACAACTCAACCATACGAACTTGTACAAACCAAGAAACAATGGAAACGAACGAGTTTTACAAGAATTGAACGTTCATACGGCAAAACATGACGAAAAATGAAATTACGTGAAAACATCACCAAAACTCATCCAAATGGAAAAACTCCAAGAACAAAGTAGATTCAAAATGTCGAAACGGTTACAAGCGAGTCGATAAAAATAGACATACACCAAAAATGGAAACTGTTAAAAATGGAAAGTTACGGATATTACATGACTGACCCTATTAGGCAAATTATTAAGAACATTCGGATTTATGAAATGCCATGGGTCACGATAATCAAAGGAAAACATAATAAAAATAAAGAGACTAAAGAAAACTTCAAATTAAAATTAGAGTCGTTTGGTATTGATATTAGCGAAAAATCAGTCCCCGGCAACGGCGCCAAAAACTTGTTGTGAGGAAATCCCTCACACTATGCCGCAAGTGCACGGTGTCAACAAGTAATAAAGTGATAAGTAAGATATCGTTCCCTCGAGGACTGATTTCACTAAGTACCAAAATATAGTCAACTCACAATTTTATTTGAAGAACAATTATTATAGAATTTATTTCTAAACTAATAGCAGAAAAATAAATAGAAAATAATAATAAAGATAATAATAATAATAAGGGTGTAGGATTATGATTTTCACCTCAAACAATCAGGAATAATTTTTATTCAATTCAATTCACCGTTATTCAATTGATTGTAAGCCAGGAATTCCTAATTTATTCTAAATCCTTTCCCAAGGTCGATAGAAAATACTACGAATTATTAACTCGATATATCCCTATTCGAATTTGATAATTAATAGCTAAAACAGTTCAAGAATTCCCACAATAAATAGGCTTCACAATTCCCATGAGTATATTCCTATCTCACGAAAATTATGATTCGTCTCACAAGAACTATGCCTAAATTTCATCCCCCGAATAAAGACATTCAAAACAATTCAACTATTGGCCAGACAATTAAAAAGCATTAAGAACAGTAAGAAGAATTTAACTCAATACGAATAACGAGTAAATCAAAATAATAATAAATAAATCAAACCGTCATGAAATCGGCTACAATCACAATCCTACTCGAATAGATCTAGAAACTAAGATGCGGAAAAACTAAGAAAAACCGTAAGGATCCGTGGTCTTGTCGTCGCCCACAAATTTCCTTCTTGTGTTCTTCTTCCCCGTACCGCGATGTCTTCCTTCTGATCGATGATTCTCTCCTGTTTTCAGCCCTTCAATGCTTATTTATAACTGTTATCAGCCTTCAAAACGCATCCGTGTGATTAGGTCGAGAACAGGCTCCAAAACGGCGAAGAAACGCGGAAGGCTCAGCCAAAACCGCCATGTGGGCCGCGGCTCACTTAATATGTGCCGCGGCCCCTACTGCTCAGCACCGGATGCTTGGGCGCATATTTTCCTCCTGGGCCGCGGCTCACTTTACTTGTGCCGCGGCTAATGGTACAGTCCACTCGGGGCTCGCTGGTTGTCTTCGTGTGCCGCGGCTCACTTGGCTTGTGCCGCGGCTCATGACCAAAAACTGCTGTTTTCGCCTGTTTTTTATCGTTTCGGATTCCGGACTCCGATTTCCTGCAAAACATATAAAAATAGAGCATTAAAAGCTCATTTATGCATTTTTAGGCTCAAGATGTATATAAAATAATGATCAATAAATGCATAAAAATATGCCTAACAAATACCCCCAAACTTGAGCCTTTGCTTGTCCTCAAGCAAAAATCAATTTTAAACAAAATGTATCGTGAATAATCATGCAAGTCCATAGTGCTCAACTTAATCAATACTACCCTGAAAATCTCAAATAATAGTACAAGTATCGTAATAATGAGTCACATCCAGGACACTGATTCCACTAAGTAACCAATTTCAGTCCTAATCAATCGTTTATGAAGAAAATCCAGCTCAAAGATTAACAAGCGTGTAAAATAAACGAGCCAACTCGCCCAGTCCCACAGTCTAGTGGCAAAAAATTGAAGAGTTTCATTGTCAAAATTAATCCTCGTATAGTATTCCCTTATGTATGATCAATAATATGATTCGAGTTAACCACTAGGTTTCGGCTTTCGGGATATTTCATCGGGATGATCCTAGGGTGGATTTCCATTCTCATGTATCGGGAAACCGTTTGACATAAAAGTCACCCATGGGGCACATGCATGCTTCTAGTTACTAAGTCTCCCTCTACAGCGGAGAAAAAACTCGAATAGCAATTCCCGTATGTCAAGGTTGCCGTTTTACGCGAGAGTAAACAACGGGTCACGTGAATACCCCCAGTTACTAGGCTTCTCATCATCGGTAATGCGATATTTCTAAAATATTAATCTATTCAGGGTCGTCGTTTTACGCGAGAGTAAACCACGGGTCACGTGAATACCCCCGGTTACTAGATTTCCCATCATAGAACAACTAATATCTCGACTTTTTTTAAAAACTGTCCGACTCTAAACTCAATCCAAGTGCCAACAAGACTCATATTACTGGACGACTAGCTACGCGAAAAGTTTAACCAAACGTATAAACGGTGATTTGAAAACACGTATGTCTCCTTTCTTATCTTCTAAGATTTCTAAAAAAACGATAAAATTTCGGACCTAATTGAATACTCAACAGAAGCAGATATCGCTGACTGCAACTCGACCAAAACTCAACTGTTTCTTCCAAGAGGAATTAGTATCGTAACATCAGTTTTACACACGGAAGCAGGAAAAATTCACGAAAAATTCACGTTTTTGACAAAAACCATCAACAGCATTGTGAAGTTTCCCCTCTTGTGGGGGACGATTGTGTCCTAGCCCTTATGCTAACCTTCCTCTTTCTAGCCATGGCACGTTCCTGAAAAGATAACCACCGGAAGTTACGTAAATTTTAAGGAAAACAACACCACTTGACTTAAGGTATGCAAAACGTGAATTTAGAGTTGAACGAGCTTGCACCGTCGTGAGAGAAAATTAAAGTTTAGCTTTCACTTTTAAACTTGACGTAAGGTTTGGGGTACAATGTAAACTATAAACAAATTCGTTGCACATAGCTTCAAACGTTGGCTAAAAAAATTTTCATTTATGCATTTCATCAAACACTTTGACTGCATGAGTTCAAATGAAGAACAAACATGACAATATCTTAATTCAATCCCCAAAAATAACAACCTCAATCGATAGTCATGAGAAAAACGACAAATAACATCAACAATTAAACAAAATCACAAATACCATTACAATCAATCACCATATCCACCATATTCCAACTCAATTTTTGAGAGAACTCTGAAGAAAAACTAACAACATATTCAGGATTGGATGAAAAACAATACCTTACTTTTCAAATCATGTATCAATTAGGATTAAGAGATTTAGAATCACCTGACTTGGATTGAAATATGCAAGAAGAAGAAGAGTTGAGAAGATGTTCGGCCGATCGTTGTGCGCAGAGATGAAGGGAATTTACCTGGTGTGTCGGCCGATCGGGTTATAAAGAAGACCTGGGTTGTTCATCTTCCGAACAGGGGCCGCGGCCCAGAGTACAGCCTTCTGGGCGTTGTTTGTTCTTTCGCCTTGTGCCGCGGCTCATTTGGTCCGTGCCGCGGCACAGATTACAGTTTGTTTGGCCTTGTTGTGTTAACTTGTGTGTGCCGCGGCTCACTATCCTTGTGCCGCGGCCCAATGCTGAATTTTCCCCTGGGGTGATTTCTGCACAGAATTTTCAAAGGAACACATCAAGAACGAAAGGGATAAGCAAATCAATGCAAAAATGACGAAAAATAAAGACTCTAAAATGCAAGAAAACACTGAAAAAATAAAATCTACAACTAATACTCGGGTTGCCTCCCGAGAAGCGCTAATTTTATAGTCTTCAGCCGGAATTTTTGAAAATCAATTCGCATTTCGCAAAGACCATTTGGACTCCGCACATTCCATCGAACCGTTATTACGTGATTTAAATTGTTGACCATTAAATTTAAATCGTTCGACTATTGATTTGGATATCCAACGTTCTTTGCGAAACGGCTTTAACAATAGTAGCCTCCCAAAACACCCATTTTTCAGTTGACTTGGTACTCGTTTGACATCCGGCTTAATTTTCAACTCCACGGGCGAATTTATGACAGCATGAGATTTTATCGATGGTGGATGAACGGATGTTGAAGATGACATATTTAACTGCTTAAGAAACATGATTCGCTCTTCATTTTTATTAAACGTCGGAGCAGCTGAAACGGATTTTGAACACTTCGACCGACAACTCTCCCGGTGTGCGTCTTTCGCAAAGATATCTACACTTTCAATTTGTGAACCCTTCTCAACACTACTTGGACACGGAAAGGATTGAAACACTTGGAAAGTGACTTGCTCATCTTGAACCCGCAGAGTGAGTTTCCATTTTTCCACGCCAATGAGAGTTCGGCCGGTAGCTAAGAATGGTCTTCCCAAAATAATTGGGATGTCTTGGTCCTCCTCCATATCGAGCACAATGAAATCAGCTGAAAAGATGAATTTATCTACCTTGACTAAAACATCTTCTATTACCCCCCTCGGGTACTTGATAGATCGGTCAGCTAATTGCAGCAAGATTGTCGTCGGCTTGGCCTCCCCAATGACTAGATTCTTAAATATGGAAAGGGGCATAAAATTAATGCTGGCCCCGAGATCACACAACGCTCTATCAAAAGACAGATTTCCTAAAGTGCACGGTATATTAAAACTTCCTGGATCCTTCAATTTTGGCGGGAGCTTTTTCTGCAAGATAGCGCTGCACTCTTCTGTCAATGCCACTATCTCATATTCCTCGAGCTTTCTTTTGTTAGATAGGATCTCTTTCATGAACTTCACATAGCTCGGCATTTGTTCCAAGGCATCAGCAAATGGAATGTTGATATGTAGTTTCTTGAAGACGTCAAGAAACTTGGAGAATTGTTTGTCAAGTTTTTGCTTTTGCAAACGCTGCGGAAACGAGACGGGTGGTACATATGCCTTTGGATTGTCAGGAAACAGTTTCGAGGGTCTAGAATTTTGTGATTCCTCAGTCGCCAAATTTTTCTTTTCCTCATCATCACCTCCCTTTTTGCTCTGCCCATGCTGCTCGCACACTTCCTTCCCGCTTCTCAAACTAATGGCATTTATACTCTCTCAGGGGTTCGTCTCGGTTGTACTTGGCAGGGTACCCTCAGGGCGGGCTGTTAACACATTTGCTATTTGACCCAATTGTACTTCCAAGTTGCGAATAGAAGCGGAATGGTTTTGCAAGGTTGCTTCCGTACGGGTCATGAACTGACTCATATTTGCTGCCAATTTCGCCATTGCTTCCTCTAGAGAGATATTTGGAACGGGAGGAGGTTGCTGTTGGTGTTGAGGAAACTGAGGTTGGGTTAAGTTTTGTCCATTCTTCCACGAAAAGTTAGGGTGATTTCTCCACCCCGGATTATATGTGTTGGAATACAGATTATTTTGCCGATTCCCGTTTCCAACGAACTGAGCTTGTTCTATCGGAGGTTGCTCGAAAGGACTTCCGACTTGGCACTCTGCGCTAGGATGAGATCCGTTGCACCAATTACATGATTCAGTGGTAACGGGGGAAGGAGCATGTGAAAAGGCTTGAAGTTGTTGAGTCAGTGCTGCGACTTGTGCTGATAGTGCAGATATTGGATCATTATTGGAGACTTCCATTACTCGCTTCGGGATCACTCGTTCGGAAGGCCACTGATAAGCATTTGCAGCCATCACTTCCAATAGAGAATGAGCTTCCACCATAGTCTTTCCCATTAACGCTCCTCCAGCGGCTGCATCAACAAGAGTGCGTGTAGAAGCACTCAATCCGTTATAAAATGTTTGAATTTGTAGCCAGTCCGTTAGGCCATGATGTGGGCATCTTCTTAGCAAATCTTTGTATCGCTCCCAAGCTTCATGCAGCGATTCGATATCAAATTGCCCGAAAGTGGTTATCTCGTTCCTTAGTCTCGCCGTCTTTGATGGTGGGAAGAACTTAGCCAGAAAGGCTTGTGCTAATTCCGCCCAATTCAACCAAAATTTGGCTTTGTCCCTTAGAGAGAAAGGGAAGAGCCGCAGACGAATAGCATCATCGGTGACACCATTATTCTTGAAGGTGTCACAAATCTCGAGAAATGAAGCGATATGTGCGTTGGGATCGTCGTTTGCCAGTCCACAAAACTGGCTTGCTTGCACCATCTGAATAATAGCCGGCTTGATTTCGAAGTTGTTCGCTTGGATGGTTGGACGCCGAATTCCCGAAAAGTTCGCATTTATTTGTTGTATAGCATAATCACGGAGTGCTAATGCCGGTTGAGCTTGCTGAATGGGATTTTCTCCTCCATGATTTTCCGTGTTCTCGGCCATGGTGTCTTTAGCTGGTAGCTCGTGCTTTTCCTTCTTGTTTTTTCGAAGAGTGCGCTCGAGTTCGGTATCCAAAGGTAGTAGGCCTTCGTTACCGAGTTTTCTCATGCACTAATCAGAAATTCCTGAAAGGAAAACAAATAATACGAATTACACAGAAATAAAAAAAATGTTCAAACTAAGACTAGAAATACTGAAATCGATATTAGTAAAATAATCAGTCCCCGGCAACGGCGCCAAAAACTTGTTGCGAATTTCGTTGAACGCAAGTGCACGTTATCGTAAACAAGTAATAAAGAGATGAGTAAGATATCTTTCTCATGAGGACTGACTTACTAATTACCTATTTATGAGTATTCTAATTTTATCTGAACTATCAAAATTGGAGATGCAAGAATAATTAAAGAAAATTAATAAAATAATAAATAATGAAAACGATTGTTCGAAGAAAGAAAATCAACTAAGGAATTAATCTAGGATTGTGAATCCACCTCGGTTTATCCGAATTACTCTTGATTATATGAATTTAATGATTTCCCAATTTATTGAAGGCGAAGGTTGCTAAAATACTCTACCGCCTCTCCCGAGATCAATAGAATTATCTAAGGCGAATAATACACTCTATTCCTAGGTGGATTATTTCGACAATAGGCAAAAAGCATGAAAACTTCAGAAAGGCCACGTAGTTCCTATGAGTATATTCCTATCTCACAAGATAAAACGATTCTCACCAATTATTTCCTACCAATTCTCCTCTCCCGATTCGAGTTGCGTAAACAAAACAATTCAATTATAGGCCACACAATTCAAAGCATTAAGAACAATTGGAGAAAACTCAATAGAAAAGGGAATTGAATTGATAATCAAAAGTTAATTCATCAAAACCTCGGTTTCATCAAAATCCTAGACTAGGGTTCTAGCCTGACATGCTAGAAAATAAAAATACAAAAAGAATTAAAGAAAGCATAGAAATCAAACACAGACGAAGAACTTGGATTCCTCCGTTCTCTAGCTTCCGCTCTCTGCTCCTTGGTGTGTTCTGCTTCTTCTCGATTCCTCGATTCCTCGATTCCCTTGATGATCGATCTTCCCTCTCCTGTTTTTAGACCTTGAATCCCTATTTATAACTATCATTAGCCTCCAAAACGCGTCCGGGGATTGGGTCGAAAACAGCCTCCGAAAACGGCCCAGAAACGCGGCAAATCCATCAAAACCGCTCTGTGGGCCGCGGCTCTCTTAATCTGTGCCGCGGCCCTTCACGCTCAGCGCCTATACCTGGGCACAACTTTTTCTTCCTGGGCCGTGGCTCAGCATCCTTGTGTCGCGGCCCTCGGTACAGTTAGTTCGGTGCTTGCTGATCACCTTCGTTTGCCGCGGCTCATTTGGTTCGTGCCGCGGCCCCAGGCCAAAATTTGTTGTTTCGGCCCGTTTTTCACCGTTCGAGCTTCCGGACTCCAATTTCCTACAAAACATATAAGAATAGTGCATTAAAAGCTCATTTAAGCAGATTTAGACTTCAAATGGATAAAAATAATAATAAATAAGCGTATAAAAATACGCCTAACATTTACCACCTTATTTTTGGCATCACGCCTTAGAAATGGCTACATATCTTCGGAATATTCTTCCCAGCAAATTATTATCCAACCAATATCCTCTCAAAATTCTCTACCAAAGGGATCCATCATACTCACATCTTCGGGTTTTCGGGTGCTTATGTTATCCTCTCTTTCCTGCCACTACTATTCATAAACTCCAAGCCCGTTTCACTCCGTGTGTGTTTTTTGGTGTATCCGCCTAATCATAGGGGGTTTATGTGTTTTGATTTATCATCCAACAAAATAAGACGTGGGAGTTGGTGCCCCGTCCGCCTGATATGTGGATTTTTCTTATAAAGAACTGTCTGATGGTACTTTTGAGAGGCATACGGCCCGTCTCATAGTTGATGGAAAGACTCAATGGGTTGGGATCGACTGTGTAACACCCCCAAAATTAACCAGAATGTTACAGTGCCGTGAATCCCGTATGGGACCCACGAGGTATTTTTATTATTAAGACTTTAAGATTTCTCCATTAAATAAATTGTGTGAAAATAGTTCCATGATGGTATAAGTGCGAAACAAAATACTTAGGAAAACAAATTCGCAAACACGACTATTACATAAACGTGGGACATTTCAGAATTTAATTTAAAGAAACGAGACAGCAAGGCTTTTTCCAAACACTGCTCAAGCCTGACCGGAACTTTCGGGAATGTCCTGCACATATTCAACAAATTTGCCTGGCACGATAAATACTTAGGAAAACAAATTCGCAAACACGACTATTACATAAACGTGGGACATTTCAGAATTTAATTTAAAGAAACGAAACAGCAAGGCTTTTTCCCAACACTGCTCAAGCCTGACCGGAACTTTCGGGAATGTCCTGCACATATTCAACAAATTTGCCTGGCACGACGAATCGTGCCAGCCAATCTCGGTCAGACAATAAGATCAAAAGTTCATTGATAGAATAAGATAAATCCGCAGTACAATATTTTTATTTGGTTTGGCAATAGATCACATGATACTCAACATTATCTTTTCTATCAACACATAAACTCTCAGGTCGCAACCAAGGGTTACGGAAGCATCTATACATGAATACTCCGGACGTGGGTACCATTCAGGTTTTATCCCTCAACACGGTTCAGTACGGTATATCAACACATAAACTCCCAAGGTCGCAACCAAGGGTCACGGAAGTATCTACACAGGAATACCCTGGACCTAGGTAAGTAAAACGAACACAAATTCCACAACTAGTGACACACTTTAAATTTTTGGAATTTAACATAATATAGTCCGAGCAAGGTATCACTTGCCTTAATTCCGACGAGAGCCCCTTGATGACAAAACGGCTTGAACACCAACAATCGAGAGCTCAATCTATTACATATTCGACGATTAATACCTCATGGCGATAATGACGAATAGCGACAATTACCCCCGTCCCGATAGGATTCTAAACCTAGTTCGATTCATAATGTTGATACTAAAATTCTATGTTTAATAACAATGTGAATTACTTAAATACTCATTCCATCGATTATCAATTTATCACATCATTTAACTACAATGTACTTATACAATATTTCTATGATGCGACTACAACTATGTCCACTTGTAAATTCACTAATTACTGAAATTTGAAATTCCGCAATCCTAGGGTAGAACGGACAAGTACAATTCCGGCGAAATCCTAATATATGTGATTGTTTATCTAATTCGTATTTTGATAACTAATTCATCTTAACAATCCCAACAAGTTTAACAAACGAAAATCGAACAACTAAACACAATCTATTACGTAACTAACCCAATATCATTGGCAAGGTAGGTTTACTCACAAGGTCACAGTCCAGCATAAAATCTTCACAACAAGATATACAAATGCTAGTCTGAGATAGGCTTACATTAAGCTTAGTGCTAGTTTCCATGGTTCGATTATCTTCAAGAGTTCTAAACTACCCAAAACACCCGAAATCTGGTACAACATACTATCATCATCAAAATAGATTCAAAGACTAGATAAACTTACCGTACTTGATGAGGGATGAGGAAGAACAATGAAGAACGATGAATACCGGGATACAACACCTTCAAAACCTTTTCCGGAGCTTGAACAATCCTTTCTACTACGATAATATGAGGCTAGGAAGGCTCGAACTTGAGTGAGGAGACTGGAGGATGATTTTAGAGAGAGAGACGATTTTTGCTTCGTGTAAAATGAAAGGGGAAGTTTTGATTTATAATAGCAGGATGTTCCTTATCTACGTTATATCTGAAGGTTTACGTACGTAAGGCTTCTTACGTACATTATAGAAAACAAGTTAACGTACGTAAGGCATGCCCAGAAATCTCTGCCCGAAATCACTCCCAACATTACATACGTAATGGTGTTGTAGCGTATGTAACATTCCCCGTGTAACGTACGTAATGTTATCCGATATAACGTATGTTAATATCTGTTGACCTTCCTATCATTATCGCGCCGAAAGTTGTCCTGACCACGCGGGATCAAGATTCTTGTCCGAAGACTGAAGACTTCGTTACGTACGTAAGGCTTAAGCTTTAACATATGTAATACAATGAGTCTAGCGTACGTAATGCTCTGCGAATAACGTACGTAAGGTTCATTTTAATTCACTTAGTTATATTATCATATTTAATCCTTATAACGCGACTTCCCTTTAGACTCGTCCAGCAATTTGTCGAGGAACAAGACGTTGGCCACCGTCATATTCACACCAATAATTGCTCAACCACATTAAGATATGTCACCGACATAGCATCAACAACATATAATTACATCACAAAAACAAATAAGTGCGGACAAGATTTTATACGTGACAACACGGTATAAACATAACGTATAAAAGTACAAGCATCGCGATGGAGCACATTATTAATCATTAAAAAATGAGGTACACAATATTAAACAACATGGAATACTGGTGGTATTACATACCACCCTCCTTAAAATAGTTTCGTCCCAAAACTAAGAAACTAACTTGGGATGACTCTCCCTCATGCTCCACTTTAATTCGTCAATCTAAAACCACTTAGACCAAAACATTAACTAGAATATATAAAATGGACAAACATTGAATGAAAAAACTAAATTGAACACTAGAATAAATTTTGTTTAATCATGTAACATCAACAAACAGTAGTGATTCCACTTGAAATGTAAATTCTAAAATTTGCAAAATAAAATAGTCAAAAAATATTGTATGTCATCCAAGTTCACCAGAGGCCTCCAAGAGTTCAAATTATGCTTCAAGAATTTCAAAAGAACCAGCTTCATTCCAATAGAGATGCTAGTTTTCATCCTACAAAAAAACAAAAAACAAAAAACAACAAGTTATTAAAATGCTACTAAATATCTAAAACTATGATTCTATTGAAATATCGGGATATCACTAAATATATCATCAATAATAATGAGCAAAACATCACATTGAACAGAACATCATTCCAAAGTTGTGCCAACCTGATAATAAACATCAAGAAATCAAAATATAACATACCAAAACCCAATAATAAAATTAAAAAAGACTCGAATAAACTAAATCAAAGGAGGAACACTTATCTCAGATCTCCTACAACATACTGCTTCATATCAACATAAACACCAATTCAGTATCAATATATGCTCAATAGTAGCACCTAAAGTACTCAAGTCAACTACAACGACCAAAATCTATAACATATAACCAAAATGTCAAAAACATATAATCAGAATCAACTACAACAAAAAAACATTATATCATATCCCACACCAAAATGTCCAATTCCCAAAGAACATTGGAGAAAAAATATTCTTGCTCATAAAGAAAATTTTTGAAGACATACCGACGTGTGGTTGCAGAAAATCCCAAAAAACCACCCAAATCTCTAAAATCTTCCATTAAAACTTAAACTGAAGGTTCCACAATTAAGTATTATTACTCCTAACACCATTAATATCATTAATTGTGACTTTTCATCCAGAGGACCTGGGCACATCCAGTAGCAGCAACATATTCCATATTCTGCTTCTGCTGATGACATAGCAACTGAGTTTTGCTTTTTTGCACTCCAGCAAACTAGCTTTTTTACTTCCTAAACGATTTTTTGGTTCGACCTCTAACTCAAGGTGATCATAGTAGGGCTGATAATTTTATTGCTTCACCAACTAACAATTAATTTCATCTGACATTTTTACTCTTTACAACTAAGAAACATGTGGAAAACTCAATGACATTTATTTATATTGAAAAATATTACAGTTACCCGGTGCATGTACTTACATTACAAGACTGAGTAAATTTAAAAACTTTCTGGGCTTCTTTGTAATTAACCTGAATGTTTTCATGTAATTATTATACTACTTTATTCAGAATTCATTGATTAGACTGCAACTTACCCTGTTGCTCCCCATGCATCATAATGATGATAACACAAATCTCATACCTTACTTCCTAAAATAACGTTGCATTTGCTCAATCTGGCGTTGTAGAGTTTCAAACTTGTTGTCGTTCTTCTCTTTTTCTTCTTCCAGTTGCTTAGAGAGGGAACAAATTTTGTCTTTCGCATTCCAAAGTGCAGTTTGAGTTTCCTCAAGTTTTGACTGTGTTGCATCAAGTGTTGCTTGAGTTTCATTTAATTTCTCACTCAAACCAGGCTCTTCATTTGCAGCAGATAAATATTTAGAGCGTTGAGCTATCTTTACCCCATACCCCATACCTTTCTGATATCCTGATCGAAATCCAAGAACCTCCTCCAGAATTTGGTCGTCTGACTTAGGTTCAGCACCCTCCAACAGTGACGCTTCTTTCAACGCGACCATTTTATTCTACAATATAGTTATAAATCAATAATATATTTATTTTCAGATGAAATACGTAACTAGAAATATAGAATCCTAATGGAATAGAAACTTACATAATCTGCCTGTTCCTTAGGATCTGAAAATTTACCAACTTTATTGACATGAGTGATTCTAAACAGCTCAATCTTGCATTGCTGATTTTCAGGCTATTCATGATCCACGGACAAAAAAATATTAGTATTTAACTATTGATTTCTGGATCAAAACTTCTTGTAGAACTAAAATAGAGGTTAATTAATTGAGTACAAACCATGTTCTCATAATGAGTTTGGTAGCTGATCCTTCCAGAAGTGTGTATGGATGTCATCTTTTCTCTTCTTTTTTTTTATTTTGGTTTGATCGAATTTGTCAAGAGTAATTTATCAATGAGTCTCAGAGTATCAACTACAAAAAAATGTAGTTGAATCTAATCTTGATCATCAGGGAAAGATACAAGTACCTTAAACTTTTCACTCTCAAGCCAACCGCAGACAGACAGACAACCATTTCTCAAGTGTCACCTCCGGCCGTGGACTCTTTCTTCTGGGATCAATTTTTCAAATTTTAAGATCATCATAAGATTCTTTCAAGGCATTTCTCCATTGTCTATAACTATTTTTGAGCCTGAAGTCGATAATGTGTTTGATACGTTCACTTCCCCATTCTCCAATATCAAACCATGTCTACAAAATATATTGAAATAAATAATATGTGAGCTAAGTGAACATTTTTATTTTCATAAATTAGAACATATCAAAATATTAAATCAAAATGCAAAAAGAAGGAATACCAATAGCCTTGTACGACACACTTCTTTATTGGTTTCCGGAACCTCTTTCCACGGAGATACCTCCTCAAGTTCAGCAGAAGTTCTGATGGTATATCCAATTGCATCAGAAAACCAACTTGAAAACTTCTTTGGTTGAGTCTTTCCGACGCCGAATGTAAGTTTTATTTTACCAAACTATTAAAAAATAAATTATAAACACATATCAAAATTTCCAACATAAAAAATGTTCAAAAACATCTTATTTTCAAAAGGCTAAGTTAGAATTACCCGCTCGACATGTTTCTCCAATTGTAGACATCTACCAACACCACGCCTTATTTTTTCAACAGTCGATTCTAAAAAGAGCATACAAGCGCATCATAAGATCATAGATGGTAATGTAGATAATACAAGATACAGTTAAACCATTACCATCAGCTTGCTCATCCTCATCCTCTTCAGCATCAGATCTTGATCCACTATTATATATATATATATATATCATTGTTGGTCTCATGTTCATGCCTATCTCGATTTACCGCTGAAGAAGAAGATTCAGATGAAAGTCTTCTAGAGGAAGGGCGTGAAACTGGTTGCTCAGTCCCTTGTTTAGATGCATTTGTGGTTTTTTCTTGTGGTGACTGGAAGAGTCTTCTCCTTGAGTTTCCGTGTTTGTCGGACTCTGTAGTTCTGCGGAGTTTCTTGAATTGTGGTCCTGCCATCTACAAAAAAATTGAAGATAATTAGAATCGATGTTATACGGGACAACAAGATATCATGGATAATAAATTATTGCTTAAAGAGACAATTGTTGTTTAAAGAAAGCTAGTTGTTGCAAAGAAAATTGTTCCAGATAATTGCAAAATATAACACTAGTAAAACTAGTCAGTAAAGAATGATAAAATGCTTCTAAGTTATTTGAAGGCATATTTTTTTTATTCATCATCTTCTTCTTCGTCGTCTTCTTCTTCTTCTTCTTCATCATCATCATCATCGTCTTCTTCTTCTTCTTCTTCCTCCTCTTCCTCTTCCACCTCTTCTTCTTGTTCTTGTTCTTCTTCATTTTGTTCGTCTTTTTCTTTTTCTACTTCTTCTACTTCCTAAAGACCATGCTTTTTTAAATTTCCAGATTTACGAGACCTTATTTTGCTCTTCTTTGGCTCACTTGTGATATCAACCATTGAAGGTTCTACATCATCTCTAGACAACTGAATTCGTGATATTTCTTGATCTATGGGATCATGAACGTCATTAAGTCCACTAGACTCATACTGTTGTAGCACATGTGCAGTATTGTCGTCTTTATCAATTTCACATTCACTTGCATTATTAGCCTTTTCAACCTCAGGCAGATCCCACAAGTGCCTGTGCTGCAATCTCTGTACAATCTGCCAATGCTTACCTAGTTTTGTATCATTGATATAGAAAACTTGCTGCACTTGGACTGGTAATACAAATGGTTCGTCCTTGTACCATCTTGACCTTATGTCAATGCTTGTAAAGTGTTTATCAACACTTTTTGTTCTTCTGTTACCCATATCAAACCATTCACATTCAAATAGAACCACTTTATGTCTATTCATATAGGTTAGCTCAACTACTCTTCTTAAAAAACCATAAAACTGAGTAGAGACGTCTTTCTGGTTTCCTTCAACTACTAAACCACTATTTTGTGTTTTTCGTAAATCATCACGCGCTCTTGTGTGAAACCGAACCCCATTCACAATGCAACCATTATAAAAACGGGTATTCAGTCTAAGAGGACCATTTGCAAGAGCCCACAAGTCCATAGTAGCTTTTTCAGACTTTTCTAGTTTCAATCGGTTCACCTGTTGCACCAAAAAAAATGCAAGTCATATGTAGCTCAAAAGAGGGAGACATTAGGATGTGTAATTATTTGTAACTTTTGCTTACATGTTCTCTGAACCAATTGGGAAATTCATTTCTCTGCCTAGGGTCAGATTGATCATCACCTACTTGATCCACGGGGATACCTCGCAATTCAGCATAGTGGATCCTATAAAAGTAAATATTACGAATAAATTAAGAAAATAAAAGAAGGTGCAGTAAACAAAAACACACAAGAATATACTTACTTCAAATATTCCTCAACTTCTTCACAATTATTTAAGATAAACCAATGTGCCTTCTTTAACTCCTCTTCAGATATCAAACACCTCGATTTAATTTGGCCAAATGGGCGAGTTCTCATTGAGAATATAGATACTCCTTCATTTTCTTTGTCGGGATCAACATCATAATTGCGTGCTCGGCGATTATGCATGGTTTCCATGTCTGTAAGATACATGGAGAGGAATGTTAAGCTTTCACACACTATCTATCCTTCTGCAATTGAACCTTCTGGGCGAGCTCTATTGCGAATAAAACCTTTCAGGTTACCCAAGAATCTGAAAATAAGGTGAAAAACTTAACAAATCCAGAACTACATTATTATAATGAATATAAATAGAGTCATACGGTGTACCTTTCAATTGGGTACATCCAGTGGAATTGGACAGGTCCAGCAATCTCGGCCTCGTCAGCTAGATGAATGGCTAAATGCACCATTACAGTGAAAAAATAAGGGGGGTATATCTTCTCCAACTTACAAAATGATCGGTATGTTTTTCTTCAACCTTACTACATTTTCATCTGTTACACTCTTTGAACATAGTTCCTTAAAATAATCTCCCAACTCAGATAAAACCTCATTAACCTCGTTTGGCAGAAAACCACGAGTTCCGGCAGGAATCAATCTTTGAAGCAAAATATGAAAATCATGTGACTTTAATCCAGATATTTTCTTAGCCTTGATACTTTTTCCAATGTTTGCACCAAATCCATCAGGATACTTGATTGATTTCAGGAACTGGAGAAATTCATTTTTTTCACTCGCTGATAATGTAAAGCATGCAGGCGGTCTTATCTTTTTATTGTCCCTTTCTTGCAAATGTAGTTCTTCCCTAATGCCCATATCACGTAGATCCTCACGTGCTACAAAGGGATCTTTGGTTCTGCCTAAAATATCTAATAAAGTCCACAACACATTTTCACAAATATTTTTTTCGATGTGCATCAAATCAAGATTATGCCTAATCAACAATTTGTGCCAATAAGGCCACATGAAGAAAATTGACTTCTTTACCCAATTCGCTTGATCAGAATCACGTTTTCTTTTTTTGTTCGAGGTTTGATACTTACCAAGGTCACCAAAAGCATCTTTCAACCAATTCAATCGTTGTAATATCTCATCTCCAGATAATTGCCTTGGCTTTCCTCGTCGTTCTTCTTTACCATTAAAGTCCAATTTATTTTTACGAAAATGATGGTTCTTAGGAAGAAAGCGGCGATGCCCCATATAACAAGTCTTGGTTCTTAATTGGCTAAAGTCTGTTTCATCTAAACAGCAAGGGCATGCATAGTGACCCGAAGTTGAATAACCAGATAAAATACCATAACTGGGGAAGTCACTAATAGTCCACAAGACAGCAGCATGCATTTGAAATTTTTGCTTACCATATGCATCATAAGTCTCTACACCTACATCCCACAACTCCTTCAACTCCTCTATCAAGGGTTGCAAGTATACATCTATATTTTGCCCTGGGTAATCTGGTCCAGGAATTAGTAAAGACATGAGAAGATATGGGGTCTGCATGCAATCATAGGGGGGTAAATTATAAACTGTGACTATGACAGGCCACATGCTATGTGAATTTCCCATATTGGACCAAGGAGTAAAACCATCACTTGCCATTCCTAATCTGACATTGCGTGAATCTTTATCAAAGTCGGGAAACTCATTATTAAAATGGTTCCATGCTAATGAATCAGCTGGATGCCTCGAGATGCCCTTTTCTTCTACCCGTTTTTCTTTGTGCCATCTCATCTTTGCAGCTGTTTTCCTGCACATAAAAAGCCTTTGCAATCTTGGCTTAAGAGGAAACTATCTTAATTTCTTATGGGGAACTCTCTTGCTGCCATCAATACTACTCCACCTTGATGTTTTGCATATTGGGCAAACATCTTCTTTCTCATGTTCCCTCTAGAATAACACACAACTGTTCTTACAAGCATGAATCTCTTCATAACCCAAACCAATTTCAACTAGAAACTTCCTAGCCCCATGTAGAGACGAAGGGAGTATATCACCCTCCTGTAAAATGGACTTTATGAACTCAAGCAACATGGTGAAAGATTTGTTACTCCATTTTCCTAGAACCTTAAGATGTAGCAATTTCACAACCGCAGACAATACTGAAGTCTTGCAACTAGGATATAAGCTACGTTGAGCATCACCTAAAAGCTTACGAAATCCCATTGTGTCTTCCTCATGGGAATTTATTTCGTGGTTTGCTGCCCTCATATCATCTAATAACTCATTGAGGTCACCACACTCGGGAAAATACTCAGATTCCAATATATCGTAATCGAGATTACCTGTATCATTCTCAGTGTTCTGCTCTATAGGCGGTTTTTCACCATGATAAATCCAGTTTATGTATGTCTTGCAAAAACCATTCGTACACAAGTCACATTCAACTTCTTTCGGGTACAGTATCAACCCAGAGCCATCAATTTTCACTTTTTGATTCTATCATCAATATATATATATATATATGAAAGAGATCAAATGAAAATGTGATTTATTTTGGAAAATAAGAATACAGCTCAGCTCTTAATTTATTGGGGGTTAAGAGAGAAGCTAGGTTTAGAGAGATCCTATGAGCATTAGGTTCAGGCATAACTTCCATACAAAGATTAGCAGGGCTGGTAATATTAGAGAGATCGTATGAGCATTAGGTTCAAGCATAACTTCCATACAAAGATTAGCAGGGCTAATAATATCAGTCCAAGTATTAATTACATGGCCTTTTAACTAGTTGACATTTCCTTTTATAGAAAAAAATGCAAGCATTTTAAGCTACTAGTTTATAATAAAAAACTAGTACATATATACTGTGGCTCTAACCAAGTACATAATTCATCTCTCTCAAAAAAAGAAAAAAATGTTAGTAGATAATCATCGCCATGCAAAACTACATCGTTCAAACAGGATGGTTAAGATAGAGCAAGATTATGCGTCTTTGAAAAAGCCCTTCTCCTTCAAGCTTCCAACGTATCCTTGATGGCTTGTTTAAGAGGAGTGAATACAACACCCAGTTTCTTTGCTCTATCTGTGTTCACCTGGTAATTAGGCATAAGTGACTTCCCGTCGGCTGTCTTGTGTGGAAAATTACCCCAACGACAGACATACAAACAAACATTGATTAGTAATGTCCATTTCATGCATATAATAATACTATGAGACAATATCCCAACTTTGTGGCTGTTTCTCTTTTAAAACAACCACATGTGCAATGTATTGCCCACATTGTCCAAAACCCCTAAATCTTTCATTTTCTTTGATATTTATGCCCTCCCCTCTCCTCCCAAAATTATTAAAAGAAAAAAAAACAATCAGATAGACTAAATTTTCAAATATAGTAGTTGAAAACAAAATTGCAAACCAAAAACAGGAAGCACGTTCCATTTTCGAAGATAATTATGCTAAAAAGAAGTTACAACTTCAAAAGGTCAGTCATTTAACATGACGGAATGAACCACGAACTTACTTTTCAGGAAATTCCATATGAGGATAGAGCTTACGTAGTATCTGCACAAGATCATAGGAGCGAGCACACCTCTCCATTATATAATATCTACCATTAGCCTCAGGTTTCTCATATGCCAAAACATGTGCAGCTACCACATCTTTCACATGTACCCATCTATATACCGTATTTGGGTACGTATCTGCACCTGTGTATGGGAGAAGTAGAAAGCCATAACGCAACTCCCTAACTGAAAATACAAAGCAATATACTCCCATGTGTATGTGTGGGTGTATTATGTAAGAGTAGTGATTTAGAGATCAATAAAGTGTTTTCAACATATCAGTTTACAACAACATTACACTGATGCCTCAACGGCTCCCGCAAAAAACGGGGTAAGGAGGGATCGGATGTACGCAGCCTTACCCCTGTCTTAACACAGAGAGACTCTTTCCGGATAATCCAAATGAAAATCGTATCGAGTATCTCAATATGATCGGAAACTTATTACTAATTCGACTAAGGCAGTGATTTCAGAAATTTATGCTTTTAGAAGTGATTTATTGCAGAAGCTAAAAGTTGAATAAAGTTAAAATAAGTTAGAAGAGGAGTACCTGGTGAATAAGTTGTAAATGTGCTTTCTTCGCCTACAAACTTGAACAAGGAGTAGAATCACATCTAAAATCACCCCTCCCTAGATTTTGATTAAGTTAGGCAGTGTTATATGCACAAGTTGGACGATTAAATCACTACTTTTCCAACCAAAACCCGACGATCGCTTCTTATTAAGTGTTCGCAAATGCAATACAAGAATCAAATAACAAGGGAAAACAACATAGGAAAACAACAGACACGAGAGTAATATGAGCAAGTCGATCAGGTAATGTAGAAACAATGAGCTTAAATTCAAAAATGAAGAAGATAAAAATTACCATTTATCAATGATAAAATCTGACCACAGCTGGTGTTGAGTATTGACTGCAGCATCAGACCAATCACACAACATGGGTTGATGGAAACCAGGTCGATACCCTTCTCTTTAGCAAACTCCCAAGCAGCACCCTCAGCCAATCATTTCGAGAGAAAATACCACATCTGGTCGAAGTAGGTGCAACGATATTGGGACAATAAAATTTTTAGTGTGGGATTATATTTCTAAAATAGTGATAGTACATGATTTTCTGACTACATAGAATTAAGAGGAATAGAACACTGACCTGCTTTTTCCTGCAATAGTCAGGGTCAGTCCACCAAGTCTCATCGATTACCGTGTCAGATGTTCGAGGCGTACCATTGAAGGCAATTGCGGCTTCAGAGGATGTCAAGATAACTCGTTGAATGGACAGTGTTCTCGCACATGATCCGAGCACATCGAGTGTCCCCTTCACGGCAGGATCAATCAGTTCTTCCTGAGGGTAGAGGGAAAGAAATTGAGCAACAACTTTAGAAACATGATTACAACGGTGAAGTTAACTGCTTACGCTTTTAGATGACGTGGTCACTAATAACCTGAAAAAAGAATTATCAGCATCAACATCAACTGCACCTTAATCAGAACTATGTTGGGAAGATTACAGTGCCAATACTTGTCTAAAATTAGTTACTACTATAACTCATGCAAAAAAACAAAGTGGCAAAGTTTTATGTCCGATACCTATCCAGTCATAACCTTCACACGAAGGAAAAAGGAGATGAAATTCCAAAACAATCAACATCAAAGATTTTTTTCACTTATATAGAAAATATCATGAGATGTGATGAGTAGAGATAATTGATATAGTCATGTCATACTCCCTCCGTCCACTTTTTAAAGTCTCATTTGATGTTGGGCACGGAGGTTAAGAAAAGCTGGTAAAGGTAAAGTGAGTGGTGAAAAGGGTAGTGTTAATGATATTGGGTTACTTTTGTTAATTATTCGATTAGGGAAAAACCTTTACATTTAAATAAGAGGTTCATCTGCGAACTCCTCCGAATCAGAGATCGACGTGGCGAGCATCTGCGATTCTACTCCGGTCAGATTAGATTCGGGCACAATCTCCGCCGGATCATACAATCCATTCGCGCTTGTTCCGAACTCGACGTAATTCCTCACGAACTACGCGATCTCCGCCCTCGTGAATCAGAGAAGTCTGTTTACGAACGGGCTCCCGGCGTCGACGATCGTCGCCTGCTGCTCACGGATTCCGCCGGAAATTAGAAAGTTGCGCTGCTGGTGGCGATCGCCTTGGTGCTGATCCATCGAGAGGGGGAAGGCTCAGAGATAGGTGGAGGCGAGAGAATAGTTTTTTTTTCAGCATTGGAGAAAATGGGTTGGATAATAGACTAATAGGAAATCGGTTGGACTCAGTATTTTTATTGGGTTACTTAATTAGAAATTTAATTAAGGTGTTAAGTAAGTTGGATTTAGTATGTGAGGTGGGTGTTTTAGTGGTAAGAGGTAGTAATTTAACTAAAGAATGGAGGGTAATATGGTACGAAAAGCAGAGTGAGATTTTAAATTATGGACAAATATTTGAGAGCAAATGGGACTTTAAAAAATTGACGGAGGGAGTATTACTTTACTGATATTGCAAAATCAAGACGTACATCATGGAACAGGATTCCCGGAAAAAAATACCAACATTATCTCATTAATACTTCCTCCGTTCTTTTATTATTGCAACGTGTTGACTATTATACTGTTCACATACTCTCTTTTGACCATTTTTTGTGATTTATACATATGTAAAAATATAATCATGTGGGATCTTGTTAGATTCATCTCGAAATATACTTTCAAAATATCAACTTTTTATAATTTTTAAAAGTAAAGAATTGAAGATATTAATAATTAAAGTTGTGCATTGACAAACGTGAAAGTCCAGATATTACAGTTATAAGAGAACGGAACTAGTATTCATTTGAGTGACTACATGACACTAAAAAAACACGCCAAAACAGCAAGTTTTAGATAATAAAACAGTAATAAAAAACAGCGAGAAATGAAGAACCTGAGGATTTGAAGTTTCGAAGAAAAACGCCGTCACAGCCAGCAATAGCAGCATCGAAGGACCCTTCTTCCAGAAGATCTGCCTTGAACAATTGAAGTTTCTCTCGGGCTCCATCAAGTGACAGCAACTGATGTGTCTTCTTTGGGTCATCTGCAGTGATTTTGTTGAAAATATTAGTAGATGGCAAAGCATACCCAAACAAACAAACAGTGATCTTAATTTAAAAATCAAGTTGCAAATCATATGTCAATTAAACCGTCTAGTGCATCAATATGCAACGTCCATACACGCCACGTGTAGTGCATCCAACAGGGGATGCACTACATGGGGGTGTACCATGGACGGTACCCTGATCCTCCTGCTACACATACTGTCTTCGTCTCCATGATTCTCTGAGAGATAGTAGAACTCTTGCTACTATGTGTATGTTGGAAAGTTATTCGGGAAAAACTTATCCGGCGAAGCTAAATTACAACTCGAAAAAAATGCAATACAACTTGAAACTAGATTACAATTCGAGACATAAACAGAAATACACAAAACAGAAATTACAGGTTTAGAAACTGAATTGAAATAACAAACAAAAAAGAAATAAAAAGACACAAAACCGTAAGCTATCGAGGAATCCTCTATCCGCAAGATAAAATGCACCCCGATTATGCTCTCGGTTCTGACGTATCGCCTCCAAAGATAAAAAGACAACGTCTAGGAGGTAGTAACACCACACACCCACGAGCTCCGACGAACTGGAACGAGATGAGGACGAATCTTTTACTATGAACTAAGAACTGTATGCTGTATGTAGAGAAAACTTTTGTGTTTGCTGTATGCTGGAGTATTTTCGAAATTGCATGTCCTGGTGCAAAGGGATGCATGCCTATTTATAGGTCATTTCATGTAATATCCGCAATTTTCGATTTTCGGTAAATTTCTTTTTTCGGCGGAAGTCCGTTTTGACGACTCGCACATGACCGTTTCGACATTCCGAGAATGATTAATTCTGCACTTTTTGTCATCCGAGTTCGTTTCGGTATCGTTTTGTTGAGTTCCGAGCTTTTTAGCGACTTTTCCGCACTCGAGCTCGATTCTTGCGAATCTCGTCCGAAACTGTTGTTTCGAGTTTCTCGCAAGTTCATTTAATGTTATTATTCATGTTGCGAGCTTTGGTTCGGTGTTTCGATCACGTATCGTGATTTCCGGGCATTTTGGGCCATTTTTGTAATTTCCCAAAGTTTAGGGTAATTACTTCCGTTGTCGAATTCCGACACTTCGGGTGGTCGGGATCGTGTGTTCTCTTAGCGCTTGGATTCGTCTTTGCGAGTACTTCGTAACCGTATCTTCGATTTTTACTCAGGCTCGGGTTTCGGGATCGTCCGGGCCGTCGGAGTGGCCACGGCCGAGTCACGGCCGGAGCAGGCTCTTTGGCCGAGTTCTGGCCGTAAGGTGCCGGTTACGGCCGTAACGTGTGCGATTCTGGCCGTAAGGCGTGATCGGCGGCCGTATGGCGCCCGGCGCTTCTCGACGAAGGCGATTCTGGCCGTAATGTGTGCGTAGTTACGGTAGTAAGTGTCCATTGTGTCCAGCGTATTTTTGACGAATGCCGGTTACGGTCGTAAGGCCTGCCGAGTACGGCCGTAAGGGACCGAGTTACGGCCGTAAGGCCTGCCGGTTACGGCCGTTGTAATATCCTGAATTTTAGGAATACATACCGACTAAATACGGGACTTGTAAATTTATTTGAATGTATTGGAAATACATTTCTGGTCTTGGAATATTTAAAATAAGAAAGGGATACCAGAAATGTTAGTAGAGACAAGATTGGACATTTTCTCGGAGGTGTCGTGGACAAGTATCAACTTTGAAAAATCACCACGAATTTTTGGTATGTTCAAAAATCCTGAAAATTTACAGTATTATGTGTATTTGAGTTAGCTTTCCAACGGTTCAAACGACGAGCCAATCGGAGTTCGGACGAGGAAGTTATGATCGAATTAGTGGAAGACTATCAGCTGTCGGGCACCGTGCGTCACTGCGTGCGTCAGCGCCCGACAGGCGTCCGAGAATCCCGCGCGAGCGAGGCACGGGTCGTCACTCATAATGCCTAGTCATGATGCTTTCTTGACCAACTAGCAGACTTTGAACCCGAAAATAGTGGCCTTACCTTTAAGACTCTCCCATAACACTTATCTATACCTGTAGAAATATTACACTACTTAAAGGACATACGTTTATATACTACATTGGAGATTTGTATATCCTCCAAAATGCTCAAAGACTCAGCGAATCAGAGCAGCCTTTTCCAGGAGACGCCCGGTAGCTGTTTGATGAAACTCTCCAGAGAATCTGTAAATTCCAGTCTGGGTTGCCTCAATTGAACTCGATTATCTCTCAATATGTAAGTTATTTTACGATTACATCTCGAGCATATTATAAATAAAATTCATATAAGTATAAATCTTATTTGGACCGTAGGTATTGAGTCAGAATACCTTGTTATTATGAACTGTTTTATAGTGAGGCAGCCCTGTTATTTTCAGTCACTTCCAGCAACATTTCTTTTGAAGTTGATCGAGTCGTCTAGTTTGAACATGTATATCTTTGAACCTGCAAGTCTATTTTTGATAAAGTTTCATGAAATTTGTACCAGAGAAACATGTTATCACAAATCAGTTTTAATTTTGATTTTTACGAAATGTTTTGACTCCTGTATTTATCAATACATTACCGAGTCAGCTCTATATTTTTCGTTTGTATCGAACGGGTTGAATACCTTATATTTGTGTTTAAGGTTGGAAAATTTAATACTATGATTATTAATATTTTTTTATATGAAAATCATGAGTTTTCAAAATTGATGACTTTGGAATATTTTTCGTATTTAGATAGTACGAAGTTTTTATTCGATCAAATAATGGTTATATCATAAATACAACCGAAAAATATTGAATATTATTTTTTATATTTAAAATAATATTCTGGAGTTTTAGTAATGAACTTGTTAAAGTTCGGATCATCACTTTTGAGAAAGAAGAAAACAAAATTATAAAATTGGGATAGCCGTTGATCGTGGAAATCGAATGTCGTAGTATACTGTTATTGATATCGGGATATAAATATTTTGTCAAGGTGCGGGAATCGAACCTCGGGACTGATTTGCTTTACCGACCCGGCTATTTGAGGCAAGTGTTTACTTGTTCGGTTGTAATGTTTTGATGAGTGATTCCATTTACATTTCATAAGTATTTTATGTTGTATTGCATATTGACGAATGTTCAGTGATGTTCTAAAAGGATTAGAATGCACAGTTGATGATTGTTGAGTTACTTGGACAATCTTGGGAAGATTGTAGTATTAGGATATTGTTGATGTCATTTTTGATATTCTTGGTCTATGGTATGCATTTCGGAAGGACGTCCGGATAGAGGTATATTTTATGGTAATCGTACATAGAGGATTATGTACGAGAAAGTATTCGGTATTGAGGTATTATATGGTATTGTTGTGATCTCGGGATTTTATGGTATTATCGTGATCTTTGGGATTTTGTGAGAATCGTTGGATTAGGAGGTGGTAAGGTTATCGTTGAGGTTATTATTCTCATGATGCATGGCATGTGAATATTTATGTTTATGTACTTGCGGTTATTTGTCGGACATTATTGCTGACCCCGTTATGGGACTTGTTTTTCAGGTATTGAGGACTTTGATGGTTGCGGTCGTGAGGCGAGGATTCCGTATGATACTGCTATGGCATATTATTGGGGAATCGTGTATTTTGTTGTGTATATCATTATTGATGTATATGTATCTTGATGTATTTCTATCCCATTGCGTGAGTTCTTTCAAATGGCTTTCGGCTTTATACCAACTGAGTTTGATTTCAAAAACCGATTCCCTTAACCGAGTTTTTGGCCTTGATCGTCTTGACGGTAGTTGGGTGTTTTCAAATGATTTTGTGAGTTTTGGAAAATACTACCGTCATCGACCTTTTTGGCGTTTTTGTAAATGATTTTTAGCCTGGTGGGTTCCGGCGCGGGGCCCACGGCGTGTAATACTCCCGTAAGGTTTTTGGGGTGTTACAAATATGGTATCGGAGCCCAAGGTTTTGTGATAACCGGGCATGTGTGTTATGTGGCTCTACCGGTGCGGTAGTAGCGTGATGTTTGTGATGTATTGGAACTGTATGATTTTTGAGTACTGTCGTGGTGATGTGTGGGTTTGGGGATTGTTGGTGTTCCCGAGACCGACGAGGCAGGGAGTGAACGCCGGTGCCGTGGTCATGTGCAATGTGCGGCTCCAATCGGGAAGTGAACGCCGGTGCGAGGCACGTGCAATGTGCGGCTTTTGATGTGGAGTGGAACGCCAGTGATACGTGCATGTGACAAGGAGCGGCTCATGCGCTTTAGGTGAGGAGACACAGCGTCACAGATCCCACAAAACTCGACAGTGCTCTAAACTTATTGTGGTCTTGGCGGAGACCAATTGTTTTCAAATTGTGATTGATTCTGTTTTGCACTCTTTTTGTGTCGAGATTTTTTGAAATGGTGTCATATGCTAGTATCACGGGAGATCATCGACTTCACAGACCTGTAAGTATATTGTTCCAATTGTTCGATAATGATTGTTTACTTTTGGTGATATTGAATTTTCTGATTAAACGGTTGTTTGTAAGAGGATTGCAAGTTTCGAGGACGAAACTTATTTTTATGGGGGGTAGTATGTAATATCCTGAATTTTAGGAATACATACCGACTAAATACGGGACTTGTAAATTTATTTGAATGTATTGGAAATACATTTCTGGTCTTGGAATATTTAAAATAAGAAAGGGATACCAGAAATGTTAGTAGAGACAAGATTGGACATTTTCTCGGAGGTGTCGTGGACAAGTATCAACTTTGAAAAATCACCACGAATTTTTGGTATGTTCAAAAATCCTGAAAATTTACAGTATTATGTGTATTTGAGTTAGCTTTCCAACGGTTCAAACGACGAGCCAATCGGAGTTCGGACGAGAAAGTTATGATCGAATTAGTGGAAGACTGTCAGCTGTCGGGCACCGTGCGTCACTGCGTGCGTCAGCGCCCGACAGGCGTCCGAGAATCCCGCGCGAGCGAGGCACGGGTCGTCACTCATAATGCCTAGTCATGATGCTTTCTTGACCAACTAGCAGACTTTGAACCCGAAAATAGTGGCCTTACCTTTAAGACTCTCCCATAACACTTATCTATACCTGTAGAAATATTACACTACTTAAAGTACATACGTTTATATACTACATTGGAGATTTGTATATCCTCCAAAATGCTCAAAGACTCAGCGAATCAGAGCAGCCTTTTCCAGGAGACGCCCGGTAGCTGTTTGATGAAACTCTCCAGAGAATCTGTAAATTCCAGTCTGGGTTGCCTCAATTGAACTCGATTATCTCTCAATATGTAAGTTATTTTACGATTACATCTCGAGCATATTATAAATAAAATTCATATAAGTATAAATCTTATTTGGACCGTAGGTATTGAGTCAGAATACCTTGTTATTATGAACTGTTTTATAGTGAGTCAGCCCTGTTATTTTCAGTCACTTCCAGCAACATTTCTTTTGAAGTTGATCGAGTTGTCTAGTTTGAACATGTATATCTTTGAACCTGCAAGTCTATTTTTGATAAAGTTTCATGAAATTTGTACCAGAGAAACATGTTATCACAAATCAGTTTTAATTTTGATTTTTACGAAATGTTTTGACTCCTGTATTTATCAATACATTACCGAGTCAGCTCTATATTTTTCGTTTGTATCGAACGGGTTGAATACCTTATATTTGTGTTTAAGGTTGGAAAATTTAATACTATAATTATTAATATTTTTCTATATGAAAATCATGAGTTTTCAAAATTGATGACTTTGGAATATTTTTCGTATTTAGATAGTACGAAGTTTTTATTCGATCAATTAATGGTTATATCATAAATACAACCTGAAAATATTGAATATTATATTTAATATTTAAAATAATATTCTGGAGTTTTAGTAATGAACTTGTTAAAGTTCGGATCATCACTTTTGAGAAAGAAGAAAACAAAATTATAAAATTGGGATAGCCGTTGATCGTGGAAATCGAATGTCGTAGTATACTGTTATTGATATCGGGATATAAATATTTTGTCAAGGTGCGGGAATCGAACCTCGGGACTGATTTGCTTTACCGACCCGGCTATTTGAGGCAAGTGTTTACTTGTTCGGTTGTAATGTTTTGATGAGTGATTCCATTTACATTTCATAAGTATTTTATGTTGTATTGCATATTGACGAATGTTCAGTGATGTTCTAAAAGGATTAGAATGCACAGTTGATGATTGTTGAGTTACTTGGACAATCTTGGGAAGATTGTAGTATTAGGATATTGTTGATGTCATTTTTGATATTCTTGGTCTATGGTATGCATTTCGGAAGGACGTCCGGATAGAGGTATATTTTATGGTAATCGTACATAGAGGATTATGTACGAGAAAGTATTCGGTATTGAGGTATTATATGGTATTGTTGTGATACTGGGATTTTTATGGTATTATCGTGATACTGGGATTTTGACGAGAATCGTTGGATTACCGGAGGTGGTAAGGTTATCGTTGAGGTTATTATTCTCATGATGCATGGCATGTGAATATTTATGTTTATGTACTTGCGGTTATTTGTCGGACATTATTGCTGACCCCGTTATGGGACTTGTTTTTCAGGTATTGAGGACTTTGATGGTTGCGGTCGTGAGGCGAGGATTCCGTATGATACTGCTATGGCATATTATTGGGGAATCGTGTATTTTGTTGTGTATATCATTATTGATGTATATGTATCTTGGACTGTATTTCTATCCGCTGCGTGAGTTCTTTCAAATGGCTTTCGGCTTTATACCAACTGAGTTTGATTTCAAAAACCGATTCCCTTAACCGAGTTTTTGGCCTTGATCGTCTTGACGGTAGTTGGGTGTTTTCAAATGATTTTGTGAGTTTTGGAAAATACTACCGTCATCGACCTTTTTGGCGTTTTTGTAAATGATTTTTAGCCTGGTGGGTTCCGGCGGGGCCACGGCGTGTAATACTCCGTAAGGTTTTGGGGTGTTACAAATATGGTATCGGAGCCCAAGGTTTTGTGATAACCGGGCATGTGTGTTATGTGGCTCTCTGGTGCGGTAGTAGCGTGATGTTTGTGATGTATTGAACCGTATGATTTTTGAGTACCGCCGTGGTGATGTGTGGGTTTGGGGATTGTTGGTGTTCCCGAGACCGACGAGGCAGGGAGTGAACGCCGGTGCCGTGGTCATGTGCAATGTGCGGCTCCAATCGGGAAGTGAACGCCGGTGCGAGGCACGTGCAATGTGCGGCTTTTGATGTGGAGTGGAACGCCGGTGATACGTGCATGTGACAAGGAGCGGCTCATGCGCTTTAGGTGAGGAGACACAGCGTCACAGATCCCACAAAACTCGACAGTGCTCTAAACTTATTGTGGTCTTGGCGGAGACCAATTGTTTTCAAATTGTGATTGATTCTGTTTTGCACTCTTTTTGTGTCGAGATTTTTGAAATGGTGTCATATGCTAGTATCACGGGAGATCATCGACTTCACAGACCTGTAAGTATATTGTTCCAATTGTTCGATAATGATTGTTTACTTTTGGTGATATTGAATTTTCTGATTAAACGGTTGTTTGTAAGAGGATTGCAAGTTTCGAGGACGAAACTTATTTTTATGGGGGGTAGTATGTAATATCCTGAATTTTAGGAATACATACCGACTAAATACGGGACTTGTAAATTTATTTGAATGTATTGGAAATACATTTCTGGTCTTGGAATATTTAAAATAAGAAAGGGATACCAGAAATGTTAGTAGAGACAAGATTGGACATTTTCTCGGAGGTGTCGTGGACAAGTATCAACTTTGAAAAATCACCACGAATTTTTGGTATGTTCAAAAATCCTGAAAATTTACAGTATTATGTGTATTTGAGTTAGCTTTCCAACGGTTCAAACGACGAGCCAATCGGAGTTCGGACGAGAAAGTTATGATCGAATTAGTGGAAGGATCGTCACTGTCGGGCACCGTGCGTCACTGCGTGCGTCAGCGCCCGACAGGCGTCCGAGAATCCCGCGCGAGCGAGGCACGGGTCGTCACTCATAATGCCTAGTCATGATGCTTTCTTGACCAACTAGCAGACTTTGAACCCGAAAATAGTGGCCTTACCTTTAAGACTCTCCCATAACACTTATCTATACCTGTAGAAATATTACACTACTTAAAGTACATACGTTTATATACTACATTGGAGATTTGTATATCCTCCAAAATGCTCAAAGACTCAGCGAATCAGAGCAGCCTTTTCCAGGAGACGCCCGGTAGCTGTTTGATGAAACTCTCCAGAGAATCTGTAAATTCCAGTCTGGGTTGCCTCAATTGAACTCGATTATCTCTCAATATGTAAGTTATTTTACGATTACATCTCGAGCATATTATAAATAAAATTCATATAAGTATAAATCTTATTTGGACCGTAGGTATTGAGTCAGAATACCTTGTTATTATGAACTGTTTTATAGTGAGTCAGCCCTGTTATTTTCAGTCACTTCCAGCAACATTTCTTTTGAAGTTGATCGAGTTGTCTAGTTTGAACATGTATATCTTTGAACCTGCAAGTCTATTTTTGATAAAGTTTCATGAAATTTGTACCAGAGAAACATGTTATCACAAATCAGTTTTAATTTTGATTTTTACGAAATGTTTTGACTCCTGTATTTATCAATACATTACCGAGTCAGCTCTATATTTTTCGTTTGTATCGAACGGGTTGAATACCTTATATTTGTGTTTAAGGTTGGAAAATTTAATACTATAATTATTAATATTTTTCTATATGAAAATCATGAGTTTTCAAAATTGATGACTTTGGAATATTTTTCGTATTTAGATAGTACGAAGTTTTTATTCGATCAAATAATGGTTATATCATAAATACAACCGAAAAATATTGAATATTATTTTTTATATTTAAAATAATATTCTGGAGTTTTAGTAATGAACTTGTTAAAGTTCGGATCATCACTTTTGAGAAAGAAGAAAACAAAATTATAAAATTGGGATAGCCGTTGATCGTGGAAATCGAATGTCGTAGTATACTGTTATTGATATCGGGATATAAATATTTTGTCAAGGTGCGGGAATCGAACCTCGGGACTGATTTGCTTTACCGACCCGGCTATTTGAGGCAAGTGTTTACTTGTTCGGTTGTAATGTTTTGATGAGTGATTCCATTTACATTTCATAAGTATTTTATGTTGTATTGCATATTGACGAATGTTCAGTGATGTTCTAAAAGGATTAGAATGCACAGTTGATGATTGTTGAGTTACTTGGACAATCTTGGGAAGATTGTAGTATTAGGATATTGTTGATGTCATTTTGATATTCTTGGTCTATGGTATGCATTTCGGAAGGACGTCGGATAGAGGTATATTTTATGGTAATCGTACATAGAGGATTATGTACGAGAAAGTATTCGGTATTGAGGTCTTATATGGTATTGTTGTGATCGGGATTTTTATGGTATTATCGTGATATCGGGATTTTGACGAATCGTTGGATTACCGGAGGTGGTAAGGTTATCGTTGAGGTTATTATTCTCATGATGCATGGCATGTGAATATTTATGTTTATGTACTTGCGGTTATTTGTCGGACATTATTGCTGACCCCGTTATGGGACTTGTTTTTCAGGTATTGAGGACTTTGATGGTTGCGGTCGTGAGGCGAGGATTCCGTATGATACTGGCTATGGCATATTATTGGGGAATCGTGTATTTTGTTGTGTATATCATTATTGATGTATATGTATCTTGGACTGTGTTTCTATCCGCTGCGTGAGTTCTTTCAAATGGCTTTCGGCTTTATACCAACTGAGTTTGATTTCAAAAACCGATTCCCTTAACCGAGTTTTTGGCCTTGATCGTCTTGACGGTAGTTTGGTGTTTTCAAATGATTTTGTGAGTTTTGGAAAATACTACCGTCATCGACCTTTTTGGCGTTTTTGTAAATGATTTTTAGCCTGGTGGGTTCCGGCGCGGGGCCCACGGCGTGTAATACTCCCGTAAGGTTTTTGGGGTGTTACAGCCGTAACCCTGCCGGCTATATATAGCCTGGCTCGGCCAGATTTCATTTCCTACGCGATTTTTCTTCCTTTTTCGGCGTCTGGCGACGGGAGGCTCAGGAAATCGAGTTCTTGGCCGATTCTAATCATTTCCAAGGCATTTTGGAAGATCCTTGTTGATTATATCAACATCTAATCCGTGTATTCCGTCGAATCAAGGTATATTTCTTGATTATCCTTCAAGTTGACTTTTCGAAGAATTGTTCTTGATTTCGTTTCTAATCCGATTTTGATACATCGGTTGGTGTAGTATGATGTTATTAATCGTGTTCTATGGGTTGTATATCCATATATCGAGTTTGTTTAACTCGATTGACGATTCGAGTGTTCTTGGGAATTATTGAACATTTGGTGTTCGATTAAATGTCCCAATGAGTTTCCCTTCGATAGTTTGTTGGGATTTCCGTTGTTTTAGCCTTGATTCTCGTCGTAACCATGTGTTATTGTTCCTTCCGGAGGTTTATAGGTGTTCGAGGATTCCGATGTTGAATCCCGTCTGGTGATTGATGATTCGTGTGGTGTTATTCTCGTAATACTCGTGGTGCTATCGCGTTCTTGATGTTGTTCGGGAGTTCGGGGCTATTCGACCTCGTCCTATCCGTCGTCTCGTTGTGATCGTGATTTCGAGGCAAGTACCTTGCCCATACTATTCTTGTTTTGTGGATATAATAATTGGTGATCGTCTTGGTGTATTTGTCTGTTTGTTTGAAATGTGTCTTCAAAAGATTTCAGTTTGGCCTCGTTAAAGGCTCTCTTTCAAAACGCGTGTGTGTTTTCTGAACGGTGTGTTCCGGGAATTGATTATGATTTGGTTATTTTGAATGTTGAAGAATATGATAATGATACTCCTATTGTTTAAAGTTATGGAATCGTGTATTCCGTATTTAATCTTGTTATGGTGTTTTGAAGAGTTTGATAATGGTGTCGAGTTAATGCCATCTCTAGTGAGTATTCTTAATGAACTTACATTCTTAGCATATTAGTATTGCATGAGTAACGTGTGTGTGTGTGTATGCTCACTACGGGTTAGATCCGACGGGGTCTCGGTAGGGGTCCACAAGAGACGTGGATCAACGAGCTTGCTTTTAACCACTACGGGTTAGATCCGACGGGGTCTCGGTAGGGGTCCACAGAGACGTGGATCGACGGTTAATTGTGGTGCATTTTGCAACTGTGATTTGGATTATTGGCGTTTCCGGAAACGAGTATTTTGAACGGTTTTCATTTGCATGCATTGACTAAGTGCGTAAGAGGTAAGTTGTTCGTTTGGCTTACTTGGCTAGGATGGCACTAGAGTATTTTGTTGTTTGTGTTTTAAATCCTTTATTTATGGATTTTGATGTTGGAAGACGAACCTTGTGGTCGTTCTTGTGTACTGTGAGTTGATGAGATTTGGGGCTAAAATCCCAATGGTTTTGTAAAAGTCATTTTACGGATTTGGGGCTAAATCCCAACGGTTTGGTAAAGGTCATTTTTCGGAAAGTAAACCTTTGGGGCGGTGACCCCTTTTGTATTTTGGATTTTGAAAAGTAGGATTTGGTAATCCTAAGTTGTTTTCTGTTAAAACTCTCGATGGCATTCTAAACTGTTTTTACAAATTTTTCCATTGATTTGTGATCATTCGATTTTGGAACGTTTTCTCAAATTCTTGCCTCGAGAAGTGCTTTCCGTTTCGTTTGGATCCTTGAGGATTCTGGTTATTGTTATTCGTGGAATGTGAATTGTATGGCTCGTATTTGCACTTTGTTCTTGCACTAGCAAAACAGTGGAGTTTTGCTAACCCCCGAGTATTCGGGGGGTGGATGTCTGTTTTTGCATTAAGGTTTTGGAGCATAACACAGGGTCGGCACGAAGGATGATGAAAGATGATCGATACTAATCACATGAGGAACCGTACATCGTGTATTGGTTCAGTTGTACTTTATTTTCCGCTGCTATATTTTTCCCGTTGTATGGATGTGGTTGTGTTTTGACCCCTGCGTGGGCATGAGTTGTATTTGAGTTGTATGTAATTATTGAAAGACCAAATCGGTCTACTGAGTCATTTTAGCCTTAAAGGCATGGTTGAGTTGTTATATGTTGTTACCAGCCTGGTAGATCCTTGAAGAAGGGTTCTACGGCGTGTAATACCCCTGAGCGGATTGGGGGTGTTACATAAATGGTATCGGAGCTTAGGTTGTGGAAACCTAGGTTTGTCGGTCGATGTTGTGCATTGAGTTTTGTCTCGCCGGATTTTGTCCGATCGAGTCGTGTCGCGACGCGTCGTTTGAGTTTGTTGGTCGTGATTAGTATCGTGGGGCGATCATCATCTTCGTGCGACCTGTGGAAGTAAGTCTCCCTTCTTTGTGTTGTGCCTCATGTGACACGAGCTATATTTATGATTATTTGTTAAGTGATGGAATCCTTAAGTGGATTTTGATTTCACGATATGTATTTAATCGACTCTCGTATTTGATTTATACGAGGAGTGTCGTCGCTTGTGATGTCTTTTTATTGTTGTTTTTGTCCGTTGCTGATGATTTTCGAATCGATTTGCACGTTTTACAAGTTCTCTTGTGGAAGCTTTGTGCTTATGCACGTTCGACTTGTTCACTAGCCAGTGCGGTAGGGTCTTTAGAGGCCTCGAATGGGGCCAGTGGTTTTGTTCTGAATGTGGTTATTTGACTCTAATATTTTGTTCTTATGAGGAGTAGTGTTGCTGGATTGTGCATGTTGAACAGTATTTCTTTTATCCACTGCGTGAGTTCTTTTGTAATGACTTTCGGTATTTTACCGACCGAGTTTTATTTCGAAAACCGATTCCCTTAACCGAGTTTTTGGTATTATGGCCTTGATCATGTTGGCGAAATTCTTATAACGGTATTTAGCATTTTGTAAATGGCTTCTGTGGGTTTTTGAAATATTACCGTCATCGGCCTTTTTGACATTTTTGTAAATGATTTTTAGCCTGGTGGGTTCCGACGCGGGACCCACAACGCTATGATGTTCCGTGTGATTACCTGAAATTTTTGGGCATTCTAGCCTTTTTGGCATCGTCCTTTTTGGCATTGAATTATTTTCAAAAACTTGAGTATCTTAGAAATAAATTTCGAGACGTACGTTTCAAATGAATTTCTTTCTCGCGGTACTTCTAAGGTGCCACAATCTGTTTCAAAATTCTTCTACCTCGAGGACCAAAATGTTTTTAGATATTTTTAATGTTTTAGAAACATTTTTATTTAGACCCGAGGGTCGAATATTCTGAAAGTTTTCACCAAGAGAGAGTGTCCTCATTTTTATCAAATGCGAAATGGTTCTCTAATGTCTCGATAACGATGTTTCACGTTTGTACTTTTGAAAGGTGATACTCAAGATCAACCGGTGTTCTTCTAAATTATTTTCAAAATGAGGTTTTCGTTTTTAAAACCTATCCATTCCCGTTTGAGGGCTGGGTATGTATGTATGATGTTCGCGTTGTCATTTTGATGTTTGCTCCCGATTATGATCGAATTGGCGGTGTGAGCGTTGAATCGTTTTCTACACATTTGTTGTGTTAGCCCTCTGTGAGAGGTGGGATGTTGGTATTGGATATTGTCGCCTCGTAGTGATTTCTGCGTTGTCGCGCATGTGTGAGCTGTTAGAGCTTGGTTTGGTATGACCGTGTGCATCGGTGATGGTTCCGTTATGTATCGGTTGTTTAATGTCTTGTTACCTTGCTCCCGTTTTTGTGAATTTCGTGGACGAGGTCGGAGGTAATACCCGTACTATTTTGACTTCTGTATTTTCTCTTTCTCCAGTCTATCGATTCGCTCATGTTTGTTGACACTTTATGAACTTGTTCTGTATTTCGGTTTCATCGTCCGAACGAACTGTGACCTTGTTGTGGGTCGATCTGGTTATCGATGTGACTTTTTCGGGTTCAGCTTGATTCTTGTGAACCTTATTCGGGAGTGACATCATCTGGTTCTATTAGTTCTTTTATTCGAAGTGGATCGGATTTGGAACTCTTGTGTTTTCGACTCTGTCGACTCATTATGTTCGTTGACATTTCTGAGCTTGTCCTGCCCCTTGCTTTTGTTGATCGAACGAGTGTGGTATTGTTTTGGAATAACTCGTTTGTCGCTGTGACTTTTCAATCATTATTCCCTTTCCTGTGGATCTTATGTGAATGCATATGTTGTTGTTTTCACCGGATCATATATTGTCTCGAGTCGAGATGTGAACCTTGGAGTTGTTGTTTGAATTTTATTATCCTTCGTGTTTCGAACATGATTGTTCGATCTTTGTTGTCTCGATTGTTTACTTGTTCGGTTTTTGTTCTCGTTTCGTGATTGTTGAGCATTCAGACTCCTTCCTAATTCCCTTAAGTTCGGTAAATTAGTCTCGTTTTCGATCTTCCAACCCTTAGGCGGTGGAATTCCGTAATTGTTCAGCGTTTGGCTCGCGTTTTGATTGATGAACCGTTGGGTTGGTCAATCGTATTGATTTTCGTTCGTTGTGTTTTGTGACTGTTCGGATGATCGACTTGATTGTACTATCTGGTTGATGACGCTTGTCATTTGTTGGTTTTATTATATTCCTAACGGCGACGTTGTGTTGGTCGTCGTGGAGCGTGTTTTCACGCCGTATGTCTTTTTGCGTTTCTTGCAGCGTTTCACCGTTGGGCGCGAGTTTTCAGTTTGGTGTATCTCGTCGAGTTTTCCTGGTGGGATATTGCTTCTCCCTACTTGTTTTAAGTTTCGGGACGAAACTTCTTTTAAGGAGGGTAGAATGTAATATCCGCAATTTTCGATTTTCGGTAAATTTCTTTTTTCGGCGGAAGTCCGTTTTGACGACTCGCTCATGACCGTTTCGTCATTCCGAGAATGATTAATTCTGCACTTTTTGTCATCCGAGTTCGTTTCGGTATCGTTTTGTTGAGTTCCGAGCTTTTTAGCGACTTTTCCGCACTCGAGCTCGATTCTTGCGAATCTCGTCCGAAACTGTTGTTTCGAGTTTCTCGCAAGTTCATTTAATGTTATTATTCATGTTGCGAGCTTTGGTTCGGTGTTTCGATCACGTATCGTGATTTCCGGGCGTTTTGGGCCATTTTTGTAATTTCCCAAAGTTTAGGGTAATTACTTCCGTTGTCGAATTCCGACGCTTCGGGTGGTCGGGATCGTGTGTTCTCTTAGCGCTTGGATTCGTCTTTGCGAGTACTTCGTAACCGTATCTTCGATTTTTACTCAGGCTCGGGTTTCGGGGTCGTCCGGGCTGTCGGAGTGGCCACGGCCGAGTCACGGCCGGAGCAGGGCCTGGCCTGGCCGAGTTACGGCCGTAAGGTGCCGGTTACGGCCGTAACGTGTGCCAGTTACGGCCGTAAGGCGTGATCGGTACGGCCGTATGGCGCTGGCGGCTTCTGACGAAGGCCGATTCTGGCCGTAATGTGTGCGAGTTACGTAGTAAGTGTCCATTAGGCCGGGCAGATTTTTGACGAATGCCGGTTACGGCCGTAAGGCCTGCCGAGTACGGCCGTAAGGGATTGAGTTACGGCCGTAAGGCCTGCCGGTTACGGCCGTAACCCTGCCGGCTATATATAGCCTGGCTCGGCCAGATTTCATTTCCTACGCGATTTTTCTTCCTTTTTCGGCGTCTGGCGACGGGAGGCTCGGGAAATCGAGTTCTTGGCCGATTCTAATCATTTCTAAGGCATTTTGGAAGATCCTTGTTGATTATATCAACATCTAATCCGTGTATTCCGTCGAATCAAGGTATATTTCTTGATTATCCTTCAAGTTGACTTTTCGAAGAATTGTTCTTGATTTCGTTTCTAATCCGATTTTGATACATCGGTTGGTGTAGTATGATGTTATTAATCGTGTTCTATGGGTTGTATATCCATATATCGAGTTTGTTTAACTCGATTGACGATTCGAGTGTTCTTGGGAATTATTGAACATTTAGTGTTCGATTAAATGTCCCAATGAGTTTCCCTTCGATAGTTTGTTGGGATTTCCGTTGTTTTAGCCTTGATTCTCGTCGTAACCATGTGTTATTGTTCCTTACGGAGGTTTATAGGTGTTCGAGGATTCCGATGTTGAATCCCGTTTGGTGATTGATGATTCGTGTGGTGTTATTCTCGTAATACTCGTGGTGCTATCGCGTTCTTGATGTTGTTCGGGGGTTCGGGGCTATTCGACCGCGTCCTATCCGTCGTCTCGTTGTGATCGTGATTTCGAGGCAAGTACCTTGCCCATACTATTCTTGTTTTGTGGATATAATAATTGGTGATCGTCTTGGTGTATTTGTTTGTTTGTTTGAAATGTGTCTACAAAAGATTTCGGTTTGGCCTCGTTAAAGGCTCTCTTTCAATACGCGTGTGTGTTTTGTGAACGGTGTGTTCCGGGAATTGATTATGATTTGGTTATTTTGAATGTTGAAGGATATGATAATGATACTCCTATTGTTTAAAGTTATGGAATCGTGTATTCCGTATTTAATCTTGTTATGGTGTTTTGAAGAGTTTGATAATGGTGTCGAGTTAATGCCATCTCTAGTGAGTATTCTTAATGAACTTACATTCTTAGCATATTAGTATTGCATGAGTAACGTGTGTGTGTATGCTCACTACGGGTTAGATCCGACGGGGTCTCGGTAGGGGTCCACAAGAGACGTGGATCGACGAGCTTGCTTTTAACCACTACGGGTTAGATCCGACGGGGTCTCGGTAGGGGTCCACTGAGACGTGGATCGACGGTTAATTGTGGTGCATTTTGCAACTGTGATTTGGATTATTGGCGTTTCCGGAAACGAGTATTTTGAACGGTTTTCATTTGCATGCATTGACTAAATGTGTAAGAGGTAAGTTGTTCGTTTGGCTTACTTGGCTAGGATGGCACTAGAGTATTTTGTTGTTTGTGTTTTAAATCCTTTATTTATGGATTTTGATGTTGGAAGACGAACCTTGTGGTCGTTCTTGTGTACTGTGAGTTGATGAGATTTGGGGCTAAAATCCCAATGGTTTTGTAAAAGTCATTTTACTGATTTGGGGCTAAAATCCCAACGGTTTGGTAAAGGTCATTTTTCGGAAAGTAAACCTTTGGGGCGGTGACCCCTTTTGTATTTTGGATTTTGAAAAGTAGGATTTGGTAATCCTAAGTTGTTTTCTGTTAAAACTCTCGATGGCATTCTAAACAGTTTTTACAATTTTTTCCATTGATTTGTGATCATTCGATTTTGGAACGTTTTCTCAAATTCTTGCCTCGAGAAGTGCTTTCCGTTTCGTTTGGATCCTTGAGGATTCTGGTTATTGTTATTCGTGGAATGTGAATTGTATGGCTCGTATTTGCACTTTGTTCTTGCACTAGCAAAACAGTGGAGTTTTGCTAACCCCCGAGTATTCGGGGGGTGGATGTCTGTTTTTGCATTCAGGTTTTGGAGCATAACACAGGGTCGGCACGAAGGATGATGAAAGATGATCGATACTAATCACATGAGGAACCGTACATCGTGTATTGGTTCAGTTGTACTTTATTTTCTGCTGCTATATTTTTCCCGTTGTACGGATGTGGTTGTGTTTTGACCCCTGCGTGGGCATGAGTTGTATTTGAGTTGTATGTAATTATTGAAAGACCAAATCGGTCTAGTGAGTCATTTTAGCCTTAAAGGCATGGTTGAGTTGTTATATGTTGTTACCAGCCTGGTAGATCCTTGAGGAAGGGTTCTACGGCGTGTAATACCCCTGAGCGGATTGGGGGTGTTACATTTCACACCTGCAGGGGGTTTAAATACATTACTAATGGCTGTCATAATGCAGGCATTCATGCCTGCATTGAACACTGGAGTTTCAAAATTCAACAGGTAGGAGTTACAGAATGCAAATCGTCCATTTACTCCTCCTCATCACACCTGGGAGGTTACTTCCGGGTTTGGACTGAATTTGAACAGTTAGGACGCACATGGACTGTATTCAGCTTCTTAACTGCTCGAGGGATGTACATAGACATCTTTATGTGCACATACGAGCCCAACAACATTGTTGAGCTAGTTCAAAAAAATCTTTAAGCAAGCCCAATGCCTAGCCCACGACCAGGCCCAAAGAACAGCCAGAAGACCAAGATTCAAGGCCAAGGTCCACGGCACGCGGCTCGCGGCTCACGGCGGCGCGCGCGTGTGCGCGCGTGTGGGCTTTAAGCTCATACACATGTGCCATTAATTATTACATGAATAATGGTAACTCCTTATATACTTGAACAATGATAGCTCATTATTCAATTTGGGATAGTCATCCCTTATTTATTCACAATTAAGTGACAAACTTTAATTCACTATTTCTCACTCACTGGGAATCGGTTTAGAGAAAGGAAATATACCACAATCATCGACTCGGAACGTAGATCGACCTATGATTTAATTTTATAAAATAAAATTAAAATCATTAACAATTCCAACAATGTAGTGTGGGTGAGATGCCAATTGACGACCCAGGCCGAACGAAATCATTTTGTCCCCCATAACGTAAAAGTCCTGTCCAGGATTTAAGAGGATCTCTTTTTGACTCGAGTCTTGGGATTCAACGGGATATTGCGGACTCTCAGCTATGCCGGAAGCGAAATCCTCATCTTTTTTTGCCGAAGAATCTGACATCGACAGGTTAATTGAGAGAGAAAGAAGGGAAAGAAATAAAAATACTGAAATAATTCACACAATGACATGAAAAGGCAGTTTCAGTTCCACGGGATTTTGGTGATGGTAATTTTGGTCCTATGAATTTAAAATAGTTTCAATACAGAATGGTTTTGTTTAGGGGTGGTTCGGTACGGTATACCGAAAATTTTCATCCATACCGTATACCGTACCAAAAATTTCGGTATGATAAAAATTATACTGCTACTATCGAAATTTTCAGATATCTGTGATACCGAAAATTTCGGTATGACCTATTTATATACCGTTATTGTATCGAAATATCGATATACCGAAATTAAGCCGGTATACCGTTAATTTTTCGGTATATCGAAACTTCTGCGGTATACCGAAAATTTTAAGATATATCAAAAAAATTCAATATACTATACAGAGTTTGGTATACTGAAAATTTTCGATATACCGATAATTTTTCGGTATATCGAAAATTTTCGGTACATGCCGAAAAAAAATTCGTATACCGAAAATTTTCGGTATATCTCGGTATATCGAAAATTTCAAAATCTCATACCGTTACCGTACCGAAAATACCGGTAACGGTATCATACCGTACCGAAAAAATCGGTATACCGAAAATTTCGATATTTTCGATATTTTCCGATACGATATTTTCGGTATTTCGATATTTTCGGTATTTTTCCCAGCCCTAGTTTTGTTGCAAAATCCAAAATTTGTTCAACTGTTTCCGTTAATCTTCTATGTAATTTTGGTGTTTCTAATTTCTCTAATTGGGACTAAAACTACACGATCATATAGTATCACGTTGATGTCTTCTTTGGTCGACACAATGTATGTTGATTTCTACTTAGTAATCGATAAGTCAAATATACGTAATAAAAAGAATCAGCGAGAAAAAACCATGTAACTATGGAAGCGTAGGACTTTATTGATATTCTGTATTTTCTGCGTGCAGAGTCGAGCCAAATGTTCAGGTCGGTCTTTTGTACTTAGTGCGTCTTACGTACGTAGAGTGTAGTTATTTAATTGGAACTTTTCCAAAATCCTTTTTCGTCATACATTTTCTTTATTTATAGAGAAACCCGACCAATCACAAGGCTGTCAGCTGGGGAATGAAGAGATGCTTCTAAAACACATGTCAGAAGAAGGAAATATTTCAGGAACATGTGGCGACGTTTGGAGGAGCATGGTGAAGCGGCGTGACAAGTTTCAACACATTGACAAAATATTTATATTATGTTATCAATAACTCACTAAAATAGTATACTACGACATTCAATTTCCGCGATCAATGACTTTTGAAATTTTATAATTGTATTTTCCCCTTTTGCCAAAAAATGACGATCCAAAATTTCACAAGTTTATTACTAACATTCTTGAATATTATTTTTGAATGTTAAAAATAATATTCAATATTTTTTTTTAGTTGTATAATTATGATAATCCTCATTATTTTACAACTCAAGAGAAAAACTATGTATTAATTTAATATGCAAATTATTCGAAAATCATTTCTTAAAACTCACGATACACATAAGGAGAAATATTAATAATTAGTCAATTGAATTCTCATTCTTATACATAGTTATAAGGTACTCAATTCAATCGACATAAACAGATTTGTAGTACGATAAAGTGGGGCTGACTATATTATAGATTGATAAATACAGGAATTTTTGTAGTTGCAAAAATCCAAATAAAAATTAAATTAAATACAAATATTTCTAAGTTTTGAAATGAACTAAACGGTATCAAATAATGACTTGTAGAACAAAAGTCATACGTGTTCAAGCGAGGTAACTCGGTCAACTTTCAAAAAAAATGTTGAAAAATGACTGAAAATAACAGGGTTGACTCATTGGAAAATGGCCCGTTTTGTTAAGGTACTCGGTATCAATACTGATGTACAAATTATATATATATGTAAACGTATTTTATTTACAAAATGGTCAAGACGTATTTTGAAAATAACTTACATGTCGTAAGATAATCGATCTCATTCATGGAGTCACTAGGGAATTTCGTCTAATAGGTTATGTAAAAGTAAGCATGGGAGACAGGATATTTATATGACCAAATTCGGTACCCTAGTCAAAAAAGCGTGAAGCCAAAGTCATGGTCGGGCATCATGCGCGATAACTCGTGAAAAAATCTTGGCGTACATGTCTCGCCCGTTGACGTGCGATTCTCGTGCGCTGGTGGTCAGCAACCGGCAATCTCTACTAATTCAATCATACTTCTTTGCTCGAACTCGAGATGACACTCTGTTTGAATCATTGAAAATCAACTCAATTATCTAAAATACAGTTAAGTTTCAGAATTTTTGGGACTTACCAAAAATCGATGGTGAGTTTTCAAAGTTCACCGTTATGCCCAATACTTTTCAGAAAATGTCCAATTATATTTCTACTAACACTTATGTTTCCCATGTCCATTTTAAACGGTCCAATAACATAATTATATCCCAAATCCATCCATGAGAAAAGTCCTATTCTTTAGTCCAGATAATTTCTCTAACCTTAGTTAAACAATTCATCAGCAAATACATTGTTGGTCACCATCGCAGTTTATCAATAATTATTCGACGTTGTTAAAAGTACCACCCGACATGTTACTCTCATCTACTCATTATCACGATCATACTCGGAAATAAATTCACCATATAAATATTACATAAAAATCACCGCTATTATTTCAAAAATTCAGGATGTGAAGCTCCACACTCTTTAAAGAAGTTTCGTCCTCGAAAGTTAAAATACGAAAGATTTGAATGTAACTTTCTCGTACAAGACTTGTCTTCTCATATAACCTTACTCGGCCAATAAATCTCATGATGAGATCTTATTACTCAGCTCAAAATGGCAAGTCTACCATCTTTATTCTTCATATTTAGTTTCAATATGACTAACATTTTTCATCTTTATTGAAAAATCGCCACAAAGGAACACAACATTGCGCACCGCCGGATTTCTATCGTGGTTTGTTCAACAAGAACCTAAAATATTATCCATTTTAAAATTCATAATCACTCATAACATCACTACTCTTAACAAACTCAAACATTAATCACATTTCAAAGATATCATTCAACCAATCAGAAAATAAATCCTTCGGTTACCAATTACCCGAGTAATCACTAAATAAAATCCTTCTGAAAGAAGGGAAAGAAGATGAATTATCTAATCACATGTGATTTCTTTGTTTTGGGGATGTTAAATTCTTCAAAAATAAATTTCCTTATGAAGCGCGTCTCGCCCATCCTTTAGTTACCCGACAATCAAACTCATTGTTTGTTGATGATGATGTCATACATGACTTGTCGGAGAATATGAGACGAAACATGTGGAAGACCAAGCTCTCGGTAGCCCACATGGGAATGCAGAAAATAATAATAATAATGGCAAGAATATATATAGAGTGTAATTTTATTTTTAGCTGCGAGAACTGCGAGAACTCCATTTGAACCGTTAGATTGTTTGATCAATGGCTATGATGAATTGTGCCATTAATGCATTTAACTGAAAAATTAAGCCATGATTTGTAAATATAAAAGGGTACTATGGACATTTTACAAAACACATTAACCCCTGTATGAAATTATATCTCCACTTAATACGTGAATTTTTGGCAAAGGAGTCGGTTTATATTTTGTTTTCTCTCTCTCAAACTCATCTTTCTCTCAAAACCCTAACAAATCCTCCCTTCTCCCCAATAACTTCCCAGCCGCCATAACAATCATGTGTGTCTTTTTGTCGCCGCAATGATCACGACCACCACTGTCTTCTCTCTAGATCATACCTGCAATCGGACTTTTATCAATAACCGATCTAGTGTTGGAGCTTTGTTTAAAGAATCTAATGGTAAGTTGCTTTTTCATAAACAAAAGAAGTTGGCAGTTTTATTGTTCGCAATCTATCAAAAAATTAAAGCTTTATTTGTTGCGTTTTAGGAGTAAATTACAGTATTCTCACCATATGATCATCTTCAACCTCTGAGACCTAGAACCATTTACTTCCGACAAGAAATCGAGGTGGGTAAAATTGTTTTCCTTCATTAAATCTATACAAATTAAAAATACATGGTGAATTCAAGTATTATGACTTTAGTTAGCTATACTTGATTAAAAATGACATTCATTACCATGTATGTGATGATCTTTGCAATTGTTGAATTTTAGTTTGTCATATTTTGATTATATGTGCAAATTAATTCATTGGTGGAAAATTTGGTTGAATATGGTAAATATGACCTTTGGTTATTAAGAACTCCAAAATATATGAGTATATATTGGACTATGGTAAGAGCATAATTGGTCACCGGAAGATTTGATAATTCGAACCTAAATTCGAAGGATAACTAAAATAATTTAAATAAAATAAATTTTGGAGAAAAATTGTTAAAATCCATGATTCTGGACTTATGTCTTGAAAGTATGTCTATATATAACAAAAATAAGTTCTCTGTAAAATTTCACCTAAATCAGAATTTACTAAAATAGAAATTCGGGGCAAAAATGTAAATTTTAAGAATCCGGGGCGAAAACTGTATTTTACAGAAACTTACTGTCTCGAAAATAAAACTTCTAGAAAAGTTGAGCTCGCTGGACTCATAATAACATAAGGAACTTACCTCGAAAATTTGAGGTCAATCCGACAAGAAATGAAAAAGATATGTCAAGAATACTAAAATACCGATTAAGGCGAAATGAAGGGGTGAAATTATAATTTCTAAGAGAATAAAAATTAAAACTGAAGTTAATCTAAAACTACAAGTCATATGGTTCAAATCGCAACTGGATTCATAATTTCGGAGTTTAAATGAATCCAAACGAATTAATCAAAATTATAAGATAAAACTAAATAAAAATAATAATAATAGTACTATAATTTCGTAAGGGCAGAATTGTAATTTATGGAAGGAAAAACCTCCATGCAACTTTTGATGTCAGAACCTTATATTATAACGGACTTTTCACCACAAAGTTCATAATTTTCGGACGTACAATCAAACCGTTCCGACGTAATCAAAATTATAATATTTTAGTAAAAATAATGATAGTACTTAAAAGACGAAAGGGCAAAATTGTAATTTTTGATAGGTAAAACTTTCATGCAACTTCTGATCTTCAATCCCCATATCATAACGGACTTTTCGCAACAAAGTGCATAATTTTCGGACGTATAACCAATCCGTACCGAATTATCCAAATTCATACAATTATAGTAAAAATAATTATGATAGTACTTAAAAGACGGAAGGCAGAGTTGTACTTTCTGAAAGGTAAACTTTCATGCGACTTATGACCTTCAACCCTCATATCATGACGTACTTTTTGCAATAAAATTCGTAATTTTCGGACGTATAATCAATCCGTACCGAACTATTCAAGTTTATGAGTTTATTATAAGATTATGCTAAGACTCGCACAATAGCAATCTAATCATCAACCGGTTGAACTAATTCCTCTAGTTTACCCAAGTCCATTTATTATCAAATGATCATATTGATATCTTATAATATGCACAATCGTCGTTAATCCCGACAATAATTGTTATTCAATAGAATTCGGGAGTAAGTGCTGTGCGGAGCTAAGTGCTACGACCTTCGGGCGGGAGCCACCGCTAGAGTCCGTACGAGTACCTCTAGAGTCCCATTTTCTATTTATATGCATGAGGGGCGGTTAGTCTAAGTCATGAATCGAGCAGCGTGGCTGCGGTTCTAGGCAAAGCTACCGTCGTATTCTATTCCCTTGAAGCCGAAGGACGGAGTGATCCTAAAGTGACTGGATCATAGAATTCGGGTATAGTCGCGATTATGATATGATCCGGATATAGACCCAAGCTAATGTTACATCGATTTTTGTGCGCTTGATTATCATTATTTTATCTCCATTTTGGGTTTAAATCTGCATAAATTCACTTTTAATGCATTATGCTTATATGTTTTGAAGGAAATTAGAGTCTGGAAGCTTCAACGAAGAAAAACGGGCCAAAATGACATTTTTAGTCAAGGACCGCGTCACATCGAGCCAGAGCCGCGGCACAGGCACACTCAGAAGTAACCGGTACAAACTGTACCGGGGGCCGTGGCACGCTCATCCTGAGCGGCGGCTCGTAAGGAAAAAATCGCCCAGGCCTGGTAGAAAATGGACAAGCGCCGCGGCACACTTAAGCTAGGCCGCAGCCCGCGGCGCGAGATTTCTGATGTCAGCCCGCGATTTGGACTGTTTTGGAAGCCGTTTTCGACCTAATCCTCAGACGCGTTTTTGGAGGCGGAAAGAAGGTTATAAAAAGATGGTGAAAGTCAGAAAAGAAAGCATCGAAGGAGAGCATAAGAAATACCTAGCAGCAGAAAGCAAATGCCATAGAACGGAAGAGATTCATTTCTTCAATTGTGTTTGAATTTCTTTCCTATGTTTTATTCAAATCTTTGTGTATTAATTTCTAGCATGTCGGGATAGACCCTTTATTTCTAGGATTATGATGAAACCGAGATTTTGAGGAATTAATTCTTGATTTTACATTATTACTATATTTCACTTTTCTATTGATTTTTCCCAATTGTTCTTAATGCTTTCAATTGTGTGGCCTATAATTGAATTATTATAATTACGTAACTTGAATCGGGAGAGGAGAGTTAGTAGTGAAAATTGGGTGAAACCGTTTTGTCTTGTGAGATAGGAATATACTCATAGGAATTGCGTAGCTCGTTTGAAGATTTTAGAGCTGTTTGACTATTGTTGAATTAACTCACCTAGGAATAGAGTGAATTATTCACCTTAGAAAATTCTACTGACCTCGGGAGAGGCATTAGATTATCTTAGAATCTTCGCTTTCAATAAATTGGGAAATTACATAAATTATATTAATCAAGATTAATTCGGATTAATCGAGGTGAATTCTCAATCCTAGATTCTTCTCTTATTTCATCTCCTTTCTTCGGAATATTGATTTTATTAGTTGTTTTTAGTTTATCGCATTATTTAGTTTTTAATAATTATTCAATCACAAAATTCGGTCGTTCAAATAAAATTAGGAATACGAATAAATTGGTAATTAGTACGTCAGTCCTCGAGGGAACGATATCTTTCTCATCACTTTATTACTTGATTACGACAACGTGCACTTGCGTTCACAAAAATACGTAACAAGTTTTTGGCGCCGTTGCCGGGGATTGATTGTTTTTACTAATATCAATTTCAGTATTTTCAGTCTTAATTTGAACATTATTTTATTTTTGTGTAAATTTGTTTTTATTTGCTTTCCTTTCAGGAGTTCGTTTAGTGCATCAGAAAATTTGGTGACAAAGGTCTATTCCCTTTGGATACCGAACTCGAGCGCACTTTGCAAAAAAACAAGAAGGAAAGACGTGAGTTGTCAACTACAGATACCATGGCTGACAACACCGGAAATCAAGGGATCGACAATCCTATTCAGCAAGCTCAACCGGAATTGGCACTCCGTGATTATGCGCTTCCACAAATTAACGCAAATTTTTCGGGGATTCGGCGTCCAACCATTCAAGCGAACAATTTCGAGATTAAGCCGGCTATCATCCAAATGGTGCAAGCGAGCCAATTTTGCGGACTAGCGAATGATGATCCCAATGCTCATATTGCTCCGTTTCTCGATATTTGTGACACATTAAAAAATAATGGAGTTTCTGATGACGCCATTCGTCTACGGCTTTTCCTATTCTTTCTAAGGGACAAATCCAAGTTTTTGTTGAATTCACTCCCGCCGGGCTCTATCACGACTTGGGCGGAGTTAGCACAAGCTTTTTTGGCTAAATTCTTTCCGCCGGCGAAGACAGCGAGCCTTCAGAATGAAATAACGACCTTCGGGCAATTTGAGATGGAATCGCTTCATGAAGCATGGGAGCGATACAAGGATTTACTAAGGAGATGCCACATCATGGTCTACCGGATTGGCTGCAGATTCAGACATTCTATAACGAACTGAGTGCTTCTACACGTACTCTTGTTGATGTAGCCGCTGGAGGTGCTTTAATGGGCAAGACGATGGCTGAAGCTCATTCTTTATTAGAAGCTATGGTGGCAAATGCTTATCAGTGGCCTTCAGAATGTGTGAATCCGATGAGAGTTATGGGAATTTCAGACAACGATCCAATCTCTACACTATCAGCCCAAGTTGCAGCGTTAACTCAACAATTGCAAGCTTTTTCACATACCCCTTCTACCAATACCATGGAAACATGTAATTGGTGCAACGGGTCTCATCCTAGTGCTGAATGCCAAGTCGGAAACCCTTTCGAGCAATCTCAGATGGAACAAGCTCAATTTGTGGGAAATGGAAATCGTCAGAACAACCCGTATTCCAACACTTACAACCAAGGGTGGCGAAATCATCTCAATCTTTCATGGAGGAACGGGCAAGCTTTAAATAAACCTCCGCAAGCTCAATTCACTCAGCCCCCACAGCAGCCCCCTCAACCATCGAAGGTGTTTTTGGAAGATGCTCTTGCTCAAATGGCGGCTAACACGAGCCAATTCATGACTCGCACGGAGACTACTCTACAAAATCATTCCGCTTCTATTCGGAACTTGGAAGTCCAAATGGGGCAGATCGCAAATTTATTATAGCATCGACCTCAAGGTGTATTACCAAGCGCTACCGAGATGAACCCCAAGGAAAATGTGCAAGCTATCGAGCTACGAAGTGGAAAGGAGCTACACGAGCAGCCCAAGAGTAGCAAGGAAAAGAGCAGCCCCATTGAGAAAATGAAGGACGACAAGCCCAAGTCAAAAGCAGTCTCAACCACTCATCCTACACCACCAATCCCATTCCCACAACGCCTGCAAAAACAAAAATTAGACAAGCAATTCTCTAAGTTTCTTAACGTCTTCAAGAAATTACATATCAATATTCCATTTGCCGACGCCTTAGAACAAATACCGAGCTATGTGAAGTTTATGAAGGAGATATTATCTAACAGAAGGAATCTCGAAGAGTATGAGACAGTGGCATTGACTGAAGAGTGCAGCGCTATTTTACACAAAAAGCTCCCGCCTAAATTGAGGGATCCGGGAAGTTTCACTATACCATGCACTATTGGAAATTCGTCCTTTGATAGAGCCTTATGTGATCTCGGAGCCAGCATTAATCTTACGCCCCTTTCCATTTTTAAGAAGCTAGGTATTGGGGAGGCCAAGCCGACTACGGTCTCTTTGCAACTAGCTGACAGATCCATCAAGTATCCGAGGGGGGTAATAGAAGACGTCCTGGTCAAGGTCGATAAATTCATCTTTCCTGCTGATTTTATTGTGCTTGATATGGAGGAGGACCATGATATCCTAATTATCTTGGGAAGACCATTTTTAGCAACCGGCCGAACTCTCATTGATGTGGAGAAAGGGAAACTCACTTTACGAGTTCAAGAGGAGCAAGTTACATTTAATATATTTCGATCTATGCAACATCCTAGTGATGTTGAGAATTGCTTTCAAATTGTGATTGATTCGTTTGTAAGAAGAGATTTTCGCGAGAGCTATCCATCAGATCCACTGGAGTCCGTTTTAGTCGGGTCTGCTACCGAGTTGAATTCAGAGCATGTAGCCTATCTACGATGTAATACCCGGTTGTAATTCAGTCATTATCATTCAGTAATTTCATTCGGTGATTGTCACTCAGTGGATTTTCACTCATTTATAATCATTCATCAATCATGTTCATTCACCCGTGTTTTCCGTTCGGAAACTTCGAGTTGTGTATCGTTATTGTTCATTGTTTCAACTTTCCACATATGAGTTCGACTTTGTTAGATCACCATTAATTTTTGGTAACTCCAAAAATTCTGAATCTTTTCAATATTATATAGAATCGAGTTAACTTTCCAATGGTTCAAACGGTGAGTCAATCGGAGTCCGGACGAGAGAGTTATGGTCGTTTTAGCTCAACCGCTCATTTTTTCAGTTATTGGCCAATCACTGCCGACCGAACTCGGCCGTGTCGTCCGACACGGCCCGTGCTGTACTCGTCCGGAAATGCCGAAGTCTCTGCCCACAGGACTCGACCGTGTCGTCTGGCACGGCCGAGTCGAACTCTTCCGGATAAGCCAAAACAGACTGCCCAGACGCCCGACCGTGTCCCAGGACACGGTCGAGTCATGCCGAGTCGCTGTCGGACGGGTCACTATCGGAAGGCCCTTCGCGCCGCAACCGTGTCAAGCAGGACACGGTCGAGTCCCTGCCGGCCAGATGCGCGCCGCGGCCGTGCCGATCGGCACGGGCCGTGTCTGACAGACGAGTCAACCCCTATAAATTCATTTTTTGAGCATTTCAGCTCATTTCTTCCACTTCTTCCACCTTCATACGAGAGAGAAAGGCTTGAGGGAGATATTTTGTCATCATCAATCACTTGTGTGTTTGGATTTCATCATCTTGATTCATTGGGAAGCTTGGATAGTCGATTTTACACGTTTTCATCGGATCGAAGAGGTTGGATCTTCAAGAGGTAAATTCTTCAACATCTTGGATTTCGATTTTGTGTTGAGATATGATGTTTTGGACGCGATAATCATGTTATATGAAGGGATATGTATATGATTATGAGTTTGTATAAGGATTCATTGGATTATTGAAGGATTATTCAAGAACACTTTGAATGTTGTATTGGATTTGGGGGTTTTCGATTAATTGTTGTGGAAATCACGTTTTCGGATATTCATTTTGGATTATTGATCATTTGGAAGATGTTTGTTGGTTTGAAACACTTCTTGGGGGATTTGATATTGGTATATTGAGATTTGATTGTAAACAATCGGAGTTTGGCCACAACGTATTCGATATAATGCCCCAATGAACTTAGTTTAATCGTATCGACGTTTTGAGTTCGTTATATTCGTGTTTGATTCGTATATTGAACGGGTTGTTGGATATTGTATAATTCAAGGTTGTTCGAGCGACCGATATCTCAATTAGGACGTTGTTCGTGGAAGGATAATTGTCACCGGTATTGTGTAAGTTAATTCTTACTCGGTTAAAACGATATTCATCCCTTTTGTTGTTGTTCATTCATAATCATAACTCATTCATCATTGTATTAACCGTATCAAAACTTGTTATTGTCAATTAATCACTTCAGTCATAAGAGCAGCGGTTCCAATCATTTCATTGAGCTGTCATTTACTTCACTATTATTTTCATCTCGGTGAGTCATTCTTGGCCTTGTTGAATTATTATTCATTGATATTCAGTGTGGTCATTCTCGTTCATATGACCTTCTGGGTTCATATTGCGTGGCCGGGTGTGGCTGTGTGGAATTTTTAGTCGAACACACGATGGTTATGTATTGGGTTAACCGATACATTGGACCGTGCACACGGGAAAGCGTTACACCGTGAGACTAATTAGGTACAAGGACGGGTGTGTCCGGTCATTCGTCTTGTACACTCGCACAGAACACTACGGGCGTACTATGGTACTCCTGTTCAGCGTAATTCATAATTAAGGATTTTTCATAACTTCAGATATATCATGATTGTGTATTTTCAACCCTTCAGGATTGTTGTTCTTTGTAACTGACCCCGTTTGGGGATTTTGTTTTTCAGGTCTTGGCAAAAGTACGGGGAGAACACGCTGACGTCGAGGAGTCCCAGTGATACTAGTAGGGGCCTCCAAATCCTTTCAGTCATTCCTATTGTTGTCATTTATTTTCCGCTACAGATTTTCACTTGGTTATTCCGTTTCATTCAGTGTTGTGTATTTTATCTTCATATAAAATATACATGTATTCTGTATTATCCTGGGTGTGTTGTATGAAACTCCTCATCGGAGTAATTAATGTTGTAATGTGGTTCGGTACTACATTCACCCTGTGTAATTCATTCATTTTCATTTGCCTGGTGGGTCCCAGTTGGGGATCTACGGCACTGTAATATCCGCCTAGTTTGGGGTGTTACAGAGTTGGTATCGGAGAGTGGTTTTGAATACTATCTTCCGAGTCATGTCTCATTTGAAATCATCGTCATCAGACTAGTATCAATGGACTTTCGTGTCACGTGTGACCTGTGCAAATGCCGAGCCAATCGATCAAAGAATCGTAAGATTTCTAACGCCATGGTATAATTTCTGGCAATAGTCATTCATTCATCATTCATCAATTAACAATCCTCAAACATCATCATTCATTGTGATTAGGACGATCATGTTAACTCATTAATCACTTAATCCATTTCATTACTCAGTTAATAATCAGGACGATCATATTAACTCATTAATCACTTAATTCATTTCATTACTCAGTTGTCGATCTGGATGATCATATTATTAATCTTATTAAGTTATTCAAGATAATCATTTCAAGAATTTCATCAGATAATCATGTCACTTCAGTAAATCATTCATATAATCACTAAGTTAGAGCATGTATACTCATTTTCATCATCTCATGACATAATCATAACGTGATAATCATGCGAGAAATATAATCATTATGCGACCTTACTACTTCAGTATGGGGAGAGCTGTCAGGGGATGAACGGGGAGAGGCCGCAGTGCGGACCGAAACCCGAGAAATAATCACTCGCCGCCGGGAAATCGTGCCCAGGACTCGGCTCGATCAGAAGATGTTCGGGTTGATCCACTCACTTTTATGCAGGCCATGATGACCCATGTGTAGTTGCTCAATCATCATTGCGCCACTCTGACCGGATTAATCGAGAGAACTCTCCCGTATGAGCCAGCTGCTAAGGAAAGTGCTGAACAACAACCTTCATTTGTCAGCAAGAAATCAACGAAGCGTAATCAATCCGAAGGCGGTCAGTCGACCTTCAAGAAGCCTCGTGTGAGTCCTATCGTTTCTGAGCGACCTCCTACGGCGCATAATCGTGTGGGATCTCATTCCCGAGCGGCCAGTTCGGCTATCACCTGTTTCAATTGTGGAACGCCGGGTCATTTCAGCACTGAGTGTCTGAAACCGTCTATCACGTGCTAATTGTGGGAATTTTGGGCATAAGGCCCGTTTTTGCCGAAAGGACTCCAAGTCGGCTCCGGCGGCATCTCAGGCCCCGAAGCAACCAACGTTTCAGAATCAGACTGCTTTGTCATTGTCGTTTAAGACAATGGAAGCAAACAGAGTTGGAGCTCGTATTTATCAGACGGGAGCGTCCGGTTCGGGGGCCGGCAAGTCACAGATTCCTATGATGAGGAGGATCGACGATCCGGTGGCCCGAATGATTTCAGGTATACTTGTAATTTTATTTCAACCTGTGTGTACCTTTTGATGCCGGTACACCGCATTCATTCATTTTCGAATCATGCTTGAGTAGACTTATTTCGGGATAGTCCTATTGCTTGTGGACCTCATACCATCGGTCTACCTGACGATGGAAGAATTTTCGGAATCATACCGAATTAAGCTTAATGACCGCGATTGGTTGATGGATCTAATCGTGGTGAATTTATCTTAGGACGATGTAATTTTCGGTATTAGTTGGTTTGATCATCTTGATACTATCCTCAGTGTTTGTTAGCGTTTGGTCGCCATCTTTCCGTCGTTGGTTGTCGAATGTGTGCTTCAGGGAAGTAATCCCCGTTGTTCCAGAAGAAGTATTATTATGACGAAAGCAGAGAAATTCCGCAATCGAACTATTCAATCCTTCATTGTATAATTTTCATCGATTGGCCTTTCTAGGGCAATCGAGTTATTCAATAATTCCTTGTATCATTTCCATCGATTGGCTTTTCTAAGACAATCGAGTCATTCAATCATTCATTGTATCATTTTCATCGATTGGCCTTTCTAAGGCAACCGAGTTATTCAATAATTCATTGTATCATTTTCATCGATTGACCTTTCTAGGGCAATCGAGTTATTCAATCATTCATTGCATCATTTCCATCGATTGGCCTTTCAAGGACAATCGAGTCATTCAATCATTCATTGTATCATTTTCATCGATTGGCCTTTCAAAGGCAATCGAGTTATTCAAACATTCATTGTATCATCTTCATCGATTGGCCTTTCTAAGGCAATCGAGTTGTTCAATCATTATTGGTATCTCTTTTTATCGATTAACCATTCTAGGGCAATCGAAATGTTCAATCATTCGTGGTATCATTGTCATCGATTGACGATGTATTTCCAGACGAGTTATCTGGTTGCTTTCACCTAGAGTAGGGGAATTCAGGAGTGAGTTAGAGCCGGTACGTCCCCTTTATCGAAGGCACCGTATCGGATGGCCCCGACCAGAATGCAGGAGTTGAAGATTCAACTTGAGGAGTAGTTCGAGAAAGGTTATATCCGACCGAGTGCGTCTCCGTGGGGAGCACCAGTGTTGTTTGTCAAGAAGAAGGATGGTTCATTTCGTTTGTGTATTGATTATCGGGAATTGAACAGGGTGACGATCAAGAATAAGTATCCCTTACTCCGTATTGATGATCTCTTAGATCAACTTCAGGGAGCTTCCGTATTTTCCAAGATCGACTTAAGATCTGGATATCATCAGTTGCGGATTCGAGAGTCGGATATCGCTAGGACGGCGTTTCGAACACGCTATGGTCATTATGAGTTTGTGGTTATGCCGTTTGGTTTGACTAATGCACCTGCGGTATTCATGGAGTTAATGAATCAGGTTTTCATCGACTTTTTGGATCAGTTTGTTGTTGTCTTCATCGATGACATTTTGATTTATTCTCGTAGCCGAGAAGAACACGAGGTTCATCTTCATCAGGTTCTCGACGTGTTGAGACGAGAGCAACTCTATGGAAAGTCTTCCAAATGTGAGTTCTGGATGTCCGAAGTGACTTTTCTCGGGCATGTAATTTCATCTGACGGAGTTCGTGTTGACCCTCAGAAGACGGAGGCTATCCGCGACTGGTTACCTCCGAAGAATGTTAAGGAAATCCGAAGTTTTCTCGGATTAGCGGGCTATTATCGGCGATTTGTGGAGGGATTTTCTAAAATCGCTCAACCCTTGACGAACCTTTTGCGGAAGGATAAAAAATGCACGTGGTCCGACGCGTGCCAACGGAGTTTTGAGGAACTCAAGAGCCGGTTAATGTCAGCACCTGTACTTTCCTTGCCGCAGGGGACGGAAGGATTTGTGGTTTATAGTGATGCGTCCGGACAGGGTCTCGGATGTGTACTCATGCAGAACGGGAAGGTTATTGCCTATGCTTCACGGCAGTTGAGACCTTACGAGGTTAATTATCCGACACACGACCTTGAGCTAGCAGCCGTGGTATTCGCTTTGAAGATTTGGCGTCATTACCTTTATGGCGTCACTTGTCAGGTATTCACCGATCATAAAAGTTTTAAAGTATATATTTACTCAGAAGGAGTTAAATATGCGACAGAGACGGTGGTTAGAACTAATCAAGGATTATGATATTAAGATCCTTTACCACCCGGGCAAGGCGAACGTTGTCGCCGACGCCTTGAGTCGTAAGTCCGTTCAGGAGCAGATGCTTGCTCGTTTAGCAGTTCAGAAGGAGCTTCAGCAGGAATTCCTTAGACCCGAGATCGAGGTCTGGCTTCAGCGAGTTCAGGGACAGCTTTGTATGTTAGAGATTTCATCGTCACTTGAGGAGGTAATCAGGGAGAATCAGGGTTCAGACCCAGCATTGTTGCGCATTCGTGAGGATGTGGTTCAGGGGAAAGCCCCTGGATTCGTGATCCACGAGGATTGACTTTTGAGATTTAAGAATCGGATGTGTGTACCGGCGAATGATGAGTTGAAAAACTCGATTTCAAGAGAAGCTCATGCTACCCCGTATTCTGTTCACCCGGGGTCTAGCAAGATGTATAGAGACTTGAAACAAAATTACTGGTGGAGTAATATGAAGCGAGAAGTCGCGGAATTTGTTTCGAGATGCTTAACTTGCCAACAAGTCAACATTGAACATCAGTGACCGGCGGGTATGCTGAAACCTCTCCCTATTCCAGAGTGGAAGTGGGAAGACATTTCTATGGATTTCATCACGAGTTTGCCGACGAGTCGTCGTGGCATGAATACGATCTGGGTGATTGTGGACCGCTTAACTAAATCAGCTCATTTCCTTGAGATCAAGGATACGTGGGGTCCCAAGAGACTTGCCCAGTTATTCATCAAAGAGATAGTGAGACTGCACGGTACTCCTAAAAGTATCGTTTCCGATCGTGACGGACGATTTGTGTCTCATTTTTGGAAATCGGTTCATCGTGCTATGGGAACTCAGCTTAATCTCAGTACTGCCTTTCATCCTCAGTCCGACGGACAATCAGAGAGAACTATTCAGACATTAGAGGACATGTTGAGGGCATACATCCTCGATTGGAAGGACGATTGGGAAGCCCAACTACCACTGATCGAGTTCACGTATAATAATAGTTGGCATGTCTCCATTAAGATGGCACCTTACGAGGCCTTGTACGGTCGTCGTTGTCGATCTCCTTTGTGTTGGGATGACTTGTCAGAATCAATCGGCACCGAGCCCGATATACTTATAGCCGCTCGTGAGAAGGTAACTTTGATCAAGAGTCGTATGTTGACAGCTCATAGTCGACAGAAATCATATGCAGATAATCGTCGTCGACCACTAGAGTTCGAGACGGGTAACCACGTTTTGGTCAAGGTATCCCCGAGTCGAGGTATTTTTTGTTTCGGAAAACGGGGGAAGTTGAGTTCGAGATTCATTGGACCGTTTGAAATTTTGGATCGAGTAGGCGAGTTAGCTTATCGATTGGCGTTGCCTCCGGCATTGAGCCGAATTCATAATGTGTTTCACGTCTCTCAGTTGCGGAAGTATGTTGCCGACCCGAGTCACATACTTGATTCGAAATCGAGATCGCGGATGATCATTCGTACGAGGAGCGTCCTGTACGAGTGTTGGAGCGGCGAATCAAACAGTTGAGGAACAAGACGATCCCTTTGGTCAAGATTCAGTGGTCTAGACACGGAGTCGAAGAGGCTACTTGGGAAACCGAGGATAGTATGCGGGAGAGTTATCCCGAGTTGTTTGACCCTTAGTTTCGGGGACGAAACTCTTTTAAGGGGGGGTGTATGTAATACCCGGTTGTAATTCAGTCATTATCATTCAGTAATTTCATTCGGTGATTGTCACTCAGTGGATTTTCACTCATTTGTAATCATTCATCAATCATGTTCATTCACCCGTGTTTTCCGTTCGGAAACTTCGAGTTGTGTATCGTTATTGTTCATTGTTTCAACTTTCCACATATGAGTTCGACTTTGTTAGATCACCATTAATTTTTGGTAACTCCAATGGTTCAAACGGTGAGTCAATCGGAGTCCGGACGAGAGAGTTATGGTCGTTTTAGCTCAACCGCTCATTTTTTCAGTTATTGGCCGATCACTGCCGACCGAACTCGGCCATGTCGTCCGACACGGCCCGTGCTGTACTCGTCCGGAAATGCCGAAGTCTCTGCCCACAGGACTCGACCGTGTCGTCTGGCACGGCCGAGTCGAACTCTTCCGGATAAGCCAAAACCGACTGCCCAGACGCCCGACCGTGTCCCAGGACACGGTCGAGTCATGCCGAGTCGCTGTCGGACGGGTCACTATCGGAAGGCCCTTCGCGCCGCAACCGTGTCAAGAAGGACACGGTCGAGTCCCTGCCGGCCAGATGCGCGCCGCGGCCGTGCCGATCGGCACGGGCCGTGTCTGACAAACGAGTCAACCCCTATAAATTCGTTTTTTGAGCATTTCACCTCATTTCTTCCACTTCTTCCACCTTCATACGAGAGAGAAAGGCTTGAGGGAGATATTTTGTCATCATCAATCACTTGTGTGTTCGGATTTCATCATCTTGATTCATTGGGAAGCTTGGATAGTCGATTTTACACGTTTTCATCGGATCGAAGTGGTTGGATCTTCAAGAGGTAAATTCTTCAACATCTTGGATTTCGATTTTGTGTTGAGATATGATGTTTTGGACGCGATAATCATGTTATATGAAGGGATATGTATATGATTATGAGTTTGTATAAGGATTCATTGGATTATTGAAGGATTATTCAAGAACACTTTGAATGTTGTATTGGATTTGGGGGTTTTCGATTAATTGTTGTTGAAATCACATTTTCGGATATTCATTTTGGATTATTGATCATTTGGAAGATGTTTGTTGGTTTGAAACACTTCTTGGGGGATTTGATATTGGTATATTGAGATTTGATTGTAAACAATCGGAGTTTGGCCACAACGTATTCGATATAATGCCCCAATGAACTTAGTTTAATCGTATCGACGTTTTGAGTTCGTTATATTCGTGTTTGATTCGTATATTGAACGGGTTGTTGGATATTGTATAATTCAAGGTTGTTCGAGCGACCGATATCTCAATTAGGACGTTGTTCGTGGAAGGATAATTGTCACCGGTATTGTGTAAGTTAATTCTTACTCGGTTAAAAGGATGTTCATCCCTTTTGTTGTTGTTCATTCATAATCATAACTCATTCATCATTGTATTAACCGTATCAAAACTTGTTATTGTCAATTAATCACTTTAGGCATAAGGAACGACGGTTCCAATCATTTCATTGAGCTGTCATTTACTTCACTATTATTTTCATCTCGGTGAGTCATTCTTGGCCTTGTTGAATTATTATTCATTGATATTCAGTGTGGTCATTCTCGTTCATATGACCTTCTGGGTTCATATTGCGTGGCCGGGTGTGGCTGTGTGGAATTTTTAGTCGGGCACACGATGGTTATGTATTGGGTTAACCAATACATTGGACCGTGCACATGGGAAAGCGTTACACCGTGAGACTAATTAGGTACAAGGACGGGTGTGTCCGGTCATTCGTCTTGTACACTCGCACAGAACACTACGGGCGTACTATGGTACTCCTCTTCAGCGTAATTCATAATTAAGGATTTTTCATAACTTCAGATATATCATGATTGTGTATTTTCAACCCTTGAGGATTGTTGTTCTTTGTAACTGACCCCGTTTGGGGATTTTGTTTTTCAGGTCTTGGCAAGGCAAAAGTACGGGGAGAACACGCTGACGTCGAGGAGTCCCAGTGATACTAGTAGGGGGCCCCAAATCCTTTCAGTCATTCCTATTGTTGTCATTTATTTTCCGCTGCAGATTTACACTTGGTTATTCCGTTTCATTCAGTGTTGTGTATTTTATCTTCATATAAAATATACATGTATTCTGTATTATCCTGGGTGTGTTGTATGAAACTCCTCATCGGAGTAATTAATGTTGTAATGTGGTTCGGTACTACATTCACCCTGTGTAATTCATTCATTTTCATTTGCCTGGTGGGTCCCAGTTGGGGATCTACGGCACTGTAATATCCGCCTAGTTTGGGGTGTTACATACGACACATGGATGCGTCACCACCATTTTCACTCGTAGACCATGTGAGGAGCTTGGAAGTTCACCAACTCGACCCGTCCCATCAATTGATAAGCCCCCAAAGCTAGAGCTCAAGCAACTACCGAATCATTTGAAATGTGGATTTTTGGGGTACGACGATTCCCTGCCTGTCATTCTTTCTGCCACTTTGGCGGGTCTATTGCGGATAGGGAATCAGCCCGTCCATTTGTATGCATAGGATTTTGATGGAGGAAGACTACAAACCCTATGTGGAGCATCAACGTTGTTTAAATCCAAATATGAAAGAGGTGGTAAAAGTCGAGGTTTTAAAACTCCTCGACGTAGGTATGATCTTTCCTATTTATGATAGCAAGTGGGTAAGTCCGATTCAAGTTGTGTCAAAAAAGGGTGGGATAACGGTTATTCAAAATGATAATAATGAATTAATTCCCACTAGAATTGTTACAGGGTGGCGTATGTGCATAGATTATAGAAAATTAAATAAAGCCACTAGAAAAGACAACTTTCCGTTACCGTTTATTGATCATGTTGTATAGATTAGCCGGACACGATTTTTACTGTTTTCTTGATGGTTATTCTGGGTATAATCAGATTTATATAGCCCCAGAAGACCAAGAAAAGACGACGTTTACATGTCCTTACGACATTTTCGCTTATAGGCACATGCCTTTTGGCTTATGTAATGCGCCGACCACTTTTCAAAGGTGTATGATGGCTATTTTTCCTGACATAGTAGAGCATTGTATTGAAATTTTTATGGACGATTTTTCTTTTTTTGGTTATTCGTTTTATTTATGTTTGCAGAATTTGAAGAAAGTCCTAAAAAGATGCGAAGAAACAAATCTGGTGTTGAATTGGGAGAAGTGCCATTTTATGGTCCAGGAGGGCATTGTACTAGGCCATCGCATATCTGCCCATGGGATTGAAGTCGACCGTGCTAAAATTGAAACAATTGAGAAGATGCCTCCGCCTACTTCTATAAAGGGGGTGAGGAGTTTTTTGGGACACGCCGATTTTTACCGCTGTTTTATTAAAGATTTTTCGAAGATCACGAAGTCGTTTTGCAATTTGCTCATGAAAGATGTCCCGTTTGATTTTGATGAGTCTTGTAAAGAAAGCTTCGACCTCTTGAAGAGGGCTCTAAGCACCGCTCCTGTCATAGTCGCTCCAGACTGGAGCCTTCCATTCGAGTTGATGTGTGATGCTAGCGATTTTGCCATTGGGGCTGTTTTGGGACAGCGACGAGGGAAAGTGTTTCACTTCATGTATTATGCAAGCCGAACCCTTGATGACTCCCAAAGAAATTATGCCACGATAGAAAATGAATTATTGGCCGTGATTTTTGCTTTTGATAAATTCCGGGCTTATTTATTGGGAACAAAAGTAGCCGTGTGGACTGACCATTCGGCGATCAAATACCTTTTGGAAAAGAAAGATGCTAAACCAAGGTTGATTAGGTGGGTACTTCTCCTACAAGAATTCAATTTGCAAATTCGAGACAAGAAGGGGACCGAGAATGTCATAGCCGATCACCTTTCACGCTTAGAAAATCCCCTCGAGAAGGCGGAGAGTCATCCACCAATTGTGGAAAACTTCCCCGATGAACAGCTCTACAAGGTGGATTCGCAACAAGCACCTTGGTACGCTGACCTAGTGAACTATCTTGCAAGCAAAATAATTTCGAATGATCTCTCGCGTCATCAAAAGAAGAAGCTAATTTCAGACGCAAAGTATTACTTGTGGGACGACCCTTTTCTTTTTAAAAGATGTCCTGATCGAATCATTCGCAGATGTGTTCCGGACGAGGAAATTCGCAGTGTGCTGAATCATTGCCATGCATCACCCTACGGAGGGCATTTTAGCAGAAATAGAACAGCGGCAAAGGTCTTGCAGTCGGGTTTCTATTGGCCATCGTTATTCAAAGATGCTCATTCATTTGTGTCCACGTGTGACCGGTGTCAACGGATGGGAAACATCTCAAAACAACACGAAATGCCATTGAACACCATACTTGAGGTTGAATTGTTCGACGTGTGGGGGATCGAATTTATGGGTCCATTCCTTCCATCAAATAAGAACCTTTATATTCTAGTAGCAGTGGACTATGTCTCGAAGTGGGTCAAAGAGGTGGCACTACCAACAAATGGGTTCAATGTCGTGATCAAATTCATAAAAAAATATATTTTCACGCGTTTTGGGACCCCACGTGCAATAATCAGTGATGGTGGCTCACATTTTGACAATAAGTTCCTTGATGCGGTCTTAAAGAAATACGGAGTCACCCATCATGTTGCTACAGCCTACCATCCCCAGACGAGTGGTCAAGTCGAAATATCCAATCGAGAGCTAAAGTGGATCTTAGAAAAAACAGTCAACTCGTCTCGAAAAGATTGGTCCCTTAAACTCGATGATGCACTTTGGGCATACCGTACTACGTACAAGACATCTATCGGCATGTCACCGTATAGATTTGTTTTTGGGAAAGGTTGTCATTTTCCGGTAGAGATGGAGCATCGTGCATATTGGGCGATAAAGAAATTAAATTTTGATCTTAAATCGGCTGGTGAAAAGCGTTGTTTGCAGTTGAATGAGTTGGAGGAGATACGTCATGATGCGTACGAGAATGCGAAACTTTATAAGGAGCGGACTAAGAATTGGCATTATAAGCACATTATACATCGAGAGTTCGTTCCGAGTCAAGAGGTGTTATTATTTAATTCTCCCTTGAGGTTGTTTCCTGGTAAATTACGTTCACGAGGGTCGAGACCATTCACTGTATTCAAGTATTTCCACACGGAGCAGTGGAAATAAAAAAAGAGGATCGAAAATTTAAAGTAAATAGGCAGCGGTTGAAGGTATACACGGGTAATCCAATGGACGCGCAGAAGTCGACAGTCGTCCTATCCTCCGCAAAGTGAATTCTAGCAAAAGTCCAGCTGAAGACTACAAACTTAGCGCTTCTCGGGAGGCAACCCGAGCATTAATTGTAGATTTTAGTTTTTCGTTGTTTTCCTTCATTTTAGGAGTCTTTTCTTTTGGCATTTTTGCTTTGCTTTGCTTCTCTCTCATGTTCTATGTGTTTTCATTTGAAAAATCTGTGCAGGAACTCTCCAGGGGAAATTTTAAGCTTAGGGCCGCGGCACACACAAGTCCAAAATTTTGGCTAACTTTCTGTACTCTGTGACACGGCACGATAGTGCTGAGCCGCGGCACACTTGCCCCAAGAGCCGCGGCACGATGAAGCCAGGCGCGGCACGCCGAAGACCCAGAAATCAGCCCAGCAACCTGTACTCTGTGCCGCGGCACACTAACCCTGGAAGCGGCGGCACCCGTACAATGAGCCGCGGCACACTGCGAGACTCCCCAACACCCAAAACAATCTGTAATGCGGGCCACGGCTCACTTGATACGTGCCGCGACCCTTGCCGATATTTTAAATGGGGCTGGGCTGCTCAGAATTCAATCGGCTGAAACAAAAGATACACTTCACAAATCCCTTCCTCTTCCGCGCGGCGCAGGTCACCTTCTCCAAATTAATACTTCTTCTCATCTTCTTCAATCCAACACAAGGTAATCCTTATTCCTTACGCTTAATTGCAACATGGATTGAGAAGTGGGGTAATATTCTTCTTTCATTGATGAATTTGTTTTTATTTCCTAAAGTTCTATCAAGATTTTTATCGGAATATGTTGAGATTATCGATTGATTGATTGTGTTTCTTTGAATTGTCATGAATTCCTGCGATTTTGTTTGTTGTTGGGGATTGAATTTACCAATGATTATTCTTGTTCTTCATTTAAGTTGACGCACGCAAAGTGTTTGATGAAATACCCCAATGAAATGTTTTTGATCTAAATGTCTCCAATTTGTTTGCAACAGTACGATTATCTGAATAATATGCACCCTACCTTAATGCTTAGTTTGAGTTAAAAATTTTGCATCATATCCCTCTTACGGAAGTGCGAGTCTTAGACGCTATATTCGTTCCCGCACGTTACAAGTCGTCTGATTGTCCTGTTTTTATCTTTTAGGAATACATAATGGCACACAAGAGAAAGTTGAGTTCCACTCGTGCTACGACTCGTTCATCTCCTCCGAGAGGAGAAACTTCGCAAAACCGAACGGATGATCATTCCCAACAATTCTCCGACCCGGAGATCCATTGCATATTTAATGAGAAAATACGTCCTCGTCCCATAATTCCCGGGCGGGGATTCACTCCCGCCCCCCAAGGCGGCGAGCTCTTAACCATGATCACTGAAATGGGATGAACTATATTCGCCTCACAGCCCGAGCCGGCCGTAATCTCGATCATACAAGAATTCTACGCCAGTGATCTATTACTTCATATTCGGGGAGGTCAGATGTTGGAGAGGCCGAATTTACGTACTGAGGTCGTCGTCCGTGGCCAGACTGTGGACTTCTCGGCAGCCTCGATTCGGAGGTTATACGAGCTACCTGAGGTAGACGAATCAGCGTTCACGTGGACTATGGGTGGCCTCACGAGGGAGGCATTGCTAGAGGTGCTTGCTCAGCCGGATTTTGTTTGGGAAACGCGCGTCCTGGGGTCCACAACTTTCTTTTTCAAGAGTTCCCGTCTTAGTCGGCTCGGGAAAGCTTGGCTATATTTTCTCTGCTCGCGAGTCGACCCTACGTCGCAGATCTGCTCGGTCCTGCTTTCTCGTGCCCGATTGCTTTATGCTATCACGGCCGGACTTCGATTTGATGTGGCCCCACGTATGGCCCGGTCTATTCTCCAGTGCATCCAAGGAGGGGCCAAGACGGAGCTAAAACATCCCTCTCTCATTTGTGCCTTATGCCGCCAGTCGGGCGTGACTTGATCGGATGATGAGCCGACTATAGCACCTCAGGGTCCGATCGATCATCCTATCATCTCTCACTTCGACCAGTGGGGTGGAGTGCGGGCACACGCTCGGGTCGAGGATTTCTTCTAGACGAGCCACATGAGCACTCCCCCGAGCCACTTATTCTGACGCATGAGCCGGCAGCTGATACTGAGGATCAGACCGAGTCCACCCCACCGCCAGCGAGAGATCACCTTCTTCAGGCGATGTTTGATGGCTTGAGGGAGGAGATGCGAGCAGAGAGAGACAGCGTCCTCGCAACCGTTCGACAGGAGATGTACGAGCAGGTCCGCCGGGCCAATCGGCATGCGGAGAGGTGCTTAGCTGCGAGAGATGCCCACCATCGGGACTACTTAGCTGTTTGGACGGAGCACATCCTTCTCCCGGATGGACCTTTCATTCCTCCGGTCAGGCCACCTACACCACCCACTTCGCCGGACGAGGCCGATGTCAGCGCCTGAGCTTACCTTAGGGGACTACTTGAACTTTCTCTTACTGGGTATTATTATTTGTTGTCCATTGAGGTCAATGTACATCTCAAGTTTTGGGGGGAGGGGTACTTTTTAGTTGTTATTTATTTTTCGTTGTTATTGATTCTAGCCTTGCTTGTCTTCTATGATATTTTGGACTTTGATTGCATTCGTGAATATTTCGTGCAGCCTTGTGTAAGACCAATTATATGATACTGATTTCTTTTTGAAGAAACGGATGAGTATTGGTTGAGTTCGCATTATGCGATTTTTGTTTCCCTCGAGTATTCATTCGGTCTGATTTTTTTGCGTCATTGTGGTAGTCTTGGCATATAAGAAATGAGACATATATGTTTGTAGTGTCCGCATTACACGAGACGTCGTCTATATGTTTGGTTGCGCTTTTCACTTAGCTAGTCGTCCAGTAACATTAGTCTTGTTGGCATTAAATTAAGTACCTAAGTTTAGGCATTGAGTCAGACAGTTTTTCCCAAAAAGTTTGAGAAATTATGCATGTTCTATGATGGGAAGTCTAGTAACCGGGGGTATTCACATGACCCGTTGTTTACTCTCACATAAAACAACAATCCTGAATAGACTAAAGGTTCACATTCCCGATGATAGGAAGCCAAGTAACCGGATGTATTCACGTGACCCATCGTTTACATTCGCGTAAAACAGCAACCTTGAATCGGAAGTGCAGGAATAGCTATTCGAGTTTTTCTCCGTTGTAGAGGGAAACTTAGTAACTAGAAGCATTCATGAGCCCCATGAGTTTATTTACGTCAAACGGTTCCCCAATACATGAGAATGGAAATCCACCCTAGGGTTATTTCATGAAACATACCGGGAGTCGAAACCTAGTGGTTAACTCATATCATTAAATATTAAATATAAGGGAGTGCTGTCTGGGGAATATTATGAGATTCTTGTGTTTTCTTTGCCATGTGGCTGTGGGACTGGGCGAGTTGGCTTGTTTACTCTCAACATTCATATTGGTTGTCTGCTCAATTCACGTTTGTTAATCTTTGAGACTTGATCTTCTTCATGAGCTATTGATTAGCACTAAAAATGGTTACCTTGTGGAATCATTGTCCGTACTGTGACTCACTTCTACGATATTCATGTTATTCTTTGAGATTTTCAGGGTAGTATTAATTAGTTGAGCACTATGGATTTGCACGATTGCCCATGATACTTGTCGTCTTATTTGAAATTGATTTTTGCTTGAGGACAAGCAAATGCTTAAGTTTGGGGGTATTTGCTACATGTATTTTTGTGCGCTTGAATATCATTATTTTATCTCCATTTTAGGTTTAAATTTGCATAAATTCACTTTTAATGCATTATGTTTATATGTTTTGAAGGAAATTAGAGTCCGGAAGCTTAAACGAAGAAAAAGGGTCCAAAATGACATTTTTTAGTCAAGGGCCGCGTCACATCGAGCCAGAGCCGCGGCACAGGCATACCCAGAAGTAACCGCTACAAACTGTACCGGGAGCCGCGACACGCTCATCCTGAACCGTTTTACTTCATTTGTGTTCTATCTTGTTATTTTATTTAAGTTTCGGGACAAAACTTATTTTTAGTGGGGTAGAATATAATACCCGTATTTTTCATTCCTGTATTTTTTTGATTATAGATACTCGCTTGTATTCATTGACACATGTTAGACATGTTTTGTTCTGTACTTTTTGTTATTCGAGCAAGATTTGATATTGTTTCGGGTTAACTGGTATATTAGTGCGACTTTTCCGAATTCGGGTCCGATTCTTGTGAATCTTGCTTGGAATTATTATTTTGTCATCCCTTCAAGTTCGTTTAACATTTTTGGTCGTGTTGTGAACTTCGGAATTTTTATTCGATCTCGTATCGTGATTTTCATACTGTTGGGCCGTTTCGTAATTTCTTGAAGTTTTGAGTACTCGTTTTCATACCCATTTTTACTTACCTTATATTGCTGGAATCGCATGTTCGATTAATGCTTTTGTTCGTTGCTGAGAATACCTTGTGAGTGTTCCGTTGAATTTTCCGAATTATCGCATTTCGGGATTGTTCAGGGCTGGTCGGGCAGCAGAATGGAATCTGCTGCCAGAATGCAGGTTACGGCCGTAACCTACAGCGTGGCCGTAATGGCTTACTGATAACGGTCGTAACACACCCTTACATTTTGGAACAGAAGACCCTAGTGTGGTGTTACGGCCGTAATGTCCTATGTGTTACGGCCGTAACACGCCCAGCTATTTAATAGTGGGGCGACGGGTTTCACTTTATTTTTTTCCATTTCTTCTCCCCTTCTCGCGGTCGGTGGATGGGTGAGCCTAGGGGTTCGATTCTTGGTCGATTCTACTCAATTCCTACATGCTTTAGAAGGTCTTAGGTGATTGTAAAATCATCTAATCGGTTGTTCTTCGTCGGATCGAGGTATTTTCTTGTTTTCCCTAGAGTTGACCTTTTTGGGGATTTTGTTCTTGATCTCGTTTCTAATCCATTTTTTATGAATTGATCATTGTTAAACATTGTTATTGATCACGTTCTATGGATTGTATATCCATATTCCAGTTTCGTTTAATCCGAATCGTGATTCGGTGATCTATTGAAGTCTTGAGTATTTAATGCTCGATTAAATCTCTCAATGATTTTTCCTTCGATTCTTAGATGCGTTTTCCGTTGTTTTCAGTTTTTATGCTCATATTGATCACGTTGCTACTGTGTCTCTCATGGAGGATATAAGTTTGGGGATTTTCGGTCGAGCTACGTTCTTCGGAGTTGTTCGTGTGTTAACCATCGAGGCAAGTATTCTTGTCTACACGATTTATATTGTGTGAATTGAAGTTGCATATGAAATTGTATTGGTTTATGCATTTTTGTGGATTGTGCCTTATGTGAATTATCGTAGTTGTCATGTGGTTATGTGAAGTTACTGTTGGTTCATTGCTTGTCATAGAGATATGTCAACAGAGACGTAGTGACGGGTAGATAGTGCACTTAGACATGTGCTATAATGTTTTGGTGATCACCGGGTTGTGTGGATTAAATTGCGTGTTAGGGATTTGGGTTGGCTGAAATGGTTTGATCAGTTGTTATACCTGTCGATGTGTAACGATACGTCTAGAATTGTTAGGTTGTTGCTAAGCTGTGTCGGTCGTAGTTATGTGTCGGATAAATGCCATTTCTAGCAAGTGCCTGGATTATATATATTGCGACTAACAATCGAGACATGCAGTTTTGTAACGTGTGTGTGTGTGTGTTGTTGTTCTTTCACCCAAGGATGGTTCGATGGGGCCTCTGGGGGCCGATACTAATGGGTACGACCGTGGAAGTGCTTTCCCACCTCGGGATGGTCCGACGGGGCCTCTAGGGGCCGATACTAATGGGTACGGCCGTGGGTTACCATGTGTGATTTTCATCATGAGGATTATGTTGATGTTTTTGATAATTGTGATATGTCCAGAATATCACAACGTTTTAGTTCTCGATGTTGATGCACATTATATATTGAATTTTGGTCCTTTTCTAGAATGACACTAGGATATGTGTCGTAAGTGTTTAGCTCCTTGATTGTGAGGTTTTGGTGTTGGAAAATGAACCTTATTATTGATTTCAAGTACTGTGGTTTGATGAGATTTTGGATTGAGTTCCGAACGGTTGTGTCAAGGTTTTTTTGTGGAAAATAACTTTGGGTCGAGACCCATTTGTCTTGATATGGTTTTGCAACTAAGGACTCGAGGTCCATATAGATTTTCTATTTATGAAAATGTTTGTTACATGAACGAGATTTAGGACCCTATTATTTTTTAAAAAGGTTTTATAAGTTTGAACTTGAAGTCCCAAAAGACTTTCTGTCGTTTTCTAAAATTCCCGAGTTTATATATATTATTTTCAAAGACTTGAGTTGTACCTTAAATATTGAAAACCTCTCGGGAACTTTTTTCACGACTGTTGTTATTTTAATATAACTGATATTTGCGTGATATATTTTGTATAGACTGAATACTTGTACTAGCCATTCAAATCTAACCCCTTAAATGGGAGAAATGTTTATCATGAATTTCAGGTGTCCTTAGTTCATATTGTTAAGTTATTCTCAGCCTTCCACTGTATTGTATTTTGACCACTACGAGGGTACGTACAATATTGAGTTTATTTTTGTGTTGATTTAATCATGAGACCTCATGTTAGGATTGTATACTCCAAAGCATACTTTATGCTTGTATTACCTAATTTTCCTGTAACTACCTATGAGAATATTAATTACATTTAATCACATGTTTTGCATATTTATTCACGTTATGGTTATGCAAATGAAATGTCTAATTATTTTATATTGTAGATAATGTAGTGTGTTGGTGTCATACGGAAGATCACATTATCGCTACCTTATAAAATAATATAATAGTTCACAACCTATATAATTAATAGACAAATTATATAAAAGGTTGTAGTGTATGCTTTAGATTAGTTGGTCTTGACTATTAGCATACATTAGCGTATTTGCATACGTTGAACTGGATCGAGGTGAGATAGTGTCTTCTGTACTGACTGTAAGAAGAGCGTAAATCTCGGATAATTATTATTCTTAATTCTAAGTATATAATATTTAATTGTGTATTTATATTACTTATTGCTTTGATTTACCATGGGTGAGAGTCAAAATGATCGACATAATAAGCATCGTATCTTGGGAAATAATATTATTTATACGACAGTTATTATTATTACTAGAAATCATGTCCCGACTCGTGCGGGTTGATGATGTCCCCTTGAAGAGTTCGATAATGATTATTATATTAAAGCCTGCAGGTGGATTTAATTTCGATATAATAATAAGTTGAGTGGTACTACTCTTGGATAAGATATTAATTAATTAAAGCTGTCAGCATCTTATAATTAATTAATGGACATTCGATATCTTAAACAAGAGAAATAATATATTTAATAAGGAGCCCAATTACGTAATTTGAGATTTTGGTAGGAAGTGCAATATAAATTTTTTAGTGGACTAAGTTGATATTAATAGATTCATTATATTAGGAAGAGTCCTAATAAGGTAAGATGAATTTATTGGGAGTCCTTCCATAATCCTCCTTAAGATCCCTAGTAGTAGTCCAAGAGCCTATATATAGGACTTATGCGGGGAAGCCGATTTCATATATGTCTTGGTGAGGTTGTGAGATCAAATTTTTCCTCTTGTGTTTAATTGTAGATCTAGACATGTATCTTTGATTCTACAATTTAGATAACACATTAATTTGCTAAGAGTGTTCATAAAATACTAGAAAGCAAAGAAAAATTGTGTGATCAAGACGAAAGCAACCAATTCGCTTCAAAGGTAATATCCTATGATCTTTTAGATTTATATTAGGATATTTCAATAACAAACATATTTATTTAATAAATAATAAATAATATTTAAATTGCTTATTGGTCTTAGTAATTAATTAATTAATTAGCATGCCTAAATAGATCTTATGCTCGTGGATGCGTAAAACGCGATTATCAATTTTCCCAAACTTCGCTTCCGCTGCATTTTACTTTCCAACAATTGGTATCGGAGCCGGATTTTAGGATTTTTGCTATTTTAATTAATTTTAGTGATTAATTGACAACAATTTAAATATTCATGTATTTTGATGTTGGAATATTTTGCTAGATGTGTTCTTGCAGGTGATATGATCCAATTATCATGGTTTATGTGAATAGTTTATTTATTTATCTTTATTATTTATGCAGTTGTTGGTTTGGCCCAGTTTTGAGGCATGTAATGGTTTTTTTCGTGAGAAAATCCGCGGGTAGTTCTAGGTGTTTTATTTTTCGTGTAATCTTGCTGTAATTTCGATGTATTTTATTTTGTATAAAATTGTAATCGAATTCGGAAAAGACGAGATCACGAAGAAATAGAGCATAACAGGACTCTTGGCGTACCATGAGCAACACACGGTACTGCCAGCGGCAGCCTTGGCAGTGCCGAGAGCGCGGCGACTAGTCCGGGCCGGTTCCCTGGTTCGGGTCGGGTCATCCAGTTTTTGGTTCGGTCCGTTTCGCCGCCATTCGTTGCGTCCGCTGGAGAGTAGGGATTTAAAATTAATTTTTTTATGTAATTAATTTCGGTCAGAAAGGACATTTTAAAGCGGATTGACCTGCTCGTAAGAAAGGTATGTCTCGTGCACTAGTAGTCAAAATATGTTTGGTAGCTTGTTCTTCCACTTCGTGGATAGTAGATTGAGGCTCCACTGATCATGTTTGTTTTGACTCGCATGGTTTTCAGGTAACCAAGCAGCTTAGTGTGGGCAAAGTTACCATCAACTGGGGTGATTATTCCAGGCTTATGGCTGTTGCAGTGGGAGTCGTGCAGTTGAAGATTAATGATATATTATTAGTCCTCAATAATGTATTATTAGTACCGGATTTTAGAATGAATTTAATTTCGGTTTCTAAATTAAAATGCGATGGTTATTCAGTTTCTTTTGATGATGATGCCATTATTAGGAAAAGAAATGGTGAATATATTTGCAAAGGTATTTTTAATGATGGACTATATGTCGTTAATACTGCACAAACTCCTATGCATAAATCACTTAACTCTTTGTCTAAACTTAAAAAGAGAAAAGAACCTTCAAGAATAAACCAAACATATCTGTGGCATTTACGGTTAGGGCATGTAAACCTTGGGAGGATTCAAATATTGGTAGATGATGGCCCATTGGATGATCTCTAAGTTGAGTCATTTCCAATTTGTGAATCCTGTCTGGAAGATAAGATGACCAAAAGGGTTTTTAAAACAAAAGGAAACCGTGCTCAGAATGTGTTAGAATTGGTTCATACGGATGTATGTGGTCCAATAAATATCCAGGCTAGGGGTGGTTTCGAATACTTCATCACATTTACAGATGATTATTCGAGATATGGATACATCTATTTGATGCGACGTAAGTCTGAAGCCTTTGACAAGTTTAGAGACTTCAAGGCTGAAACGGAGAAGCATCGTGGGAAGAGTATCAAGTCATTATGATCTGATCGTAGTGGCGAATACCTTAGTGGAGAGTTTTTCGATTTCTTGGCAAATGAGGGGATTTCATCCCAACTCACCGCGCCGGGAACTCCACAACAAAATGGTGTGGATGAAAGAAGGAATAGAACTCTTTTAGAAATGGTTAGATCAATGATGAGTTATTCGGATTTACCTATTTCGTTTTGGGGATACGCCTTAGAAACAGCGGCGTACATTCTAAACCTGGTGCCTTCAAAATCATTTCCAAAAACACCCACAAAACTGTGGAGTGGGCGTAAGTCCAGTCTAGGACATGTTCGGATTTGGGGTACTCCAGCACATGTGCTGAATAAGGAAGCTGACAAGTTGGCATCTCGTACAGAAGTGCGAGTGTTTTAGGATATCCTAAGGGAACGAAGGGTGGCTTGTTTTATAGTCCCCAGTATCAGAAGGTCATTGTTAGCACCAATGCCCGATTCCTGGAAGAGGATTATACGATTAGTCACAAGCTCATGAGTGAGATAATTCTGTAAGAGCTGAGGGGAAAGACTCCGTCTATACCAATCGTACAAACGCCAACTAACACTGCACCACGTATCGATTCTGGGACTTTTACACCAACTCAGGATTTACCTCGTCGTAGTGGGAGGGTTGTTCGTCAACCAGAACGATTCATAGGCATGGGAAAGTCTTCGGACTCAATCCCAGGCGAAGATGAATCAGATCCCTGGACCTACAAGGAGGCAATCTAAGATAAAGATGCTGACTCCTGGCAAGTAGCAATGGAATCAGAAATGGGATCTATGGATTCCAATCAAGTGTGGGAACTAGTAGAGCTACCTGATGGTATACAAGCCATTGGGAGTAAATGGGTCTACAAGCGAAAGAAATGAGGTGACGGGAAGGTTGAAACCTTCAAAGCGAGGCTTGTTGCAAAAGGTTACACTCAGAAAGAGGGTATCGATTATGATGAAACCTTTTTGCCGGTAGCCATGCTTAAGTTAATTTGGATTCTTTTAGCTATAGCTGCGCATCCGGATCTGGAAATTTGGCAAATGGATGTCAAGACTGCATTCTTGAATGGGAGTCTAGACAAGGAAATCTATATGCGCCAACTAAAGGGATTCATTGCTGAAGGAGAAGAGCGCTTGGTGTGTAAGCTTAAGAGATCCATTTATGGAATTAAGCAAGCATCTAGATCTTGGAACACTCATTTTGATGAAGTTGTACAGTCATATGGATTCGTCCAATATCCGAGTGAGAGTTGTTTGTATCTTGTACTGTATGTAGACGATATCCTTCTGATTGGAAACAACGTGAAGGAATTGTTGGACGTACGGGTATGTCTATCTGAGCAGTTCGATATGAAGGATATGGGAGAAGCAGGACACATCCTTGGAATCAGGATCTTTCGTGATCGGAAGAGAAGGATGTTGTGCTTATCCCAGGCATCCTATATTGATACAGTGCTAAAGCGGTTTAGCATGGAGAATTCCAAGAAAGGTTTTGTACCTTACAGACATGGAATTCAACTATCTAAGGATATGTGTCCCAAGACACAAAAGGAGATAGATGACATGAATATGGTCCCTTATGCATCTGCTGTGGGAAGTCTCATGTATGCTATGCTTTGCACTCGACCAGATATCTATCATGCCGTAGGCATGACTGCTAGATATCAGTCAAGCCCAGGGCCAGGACACTGGATTGCTGTCAAGCACATACTCAAGCACCTGAGAAGGACTAGGGAGTACATGCTTGTATATCAGTCAGACGACCTGTGTCCAGTAGGTTACACTAACTCAGATTTTTCATCGGACAAAGAAAAGTCCAAGTCTACTTTGGGTTATATGTTTAGCCTGGGAGGTGAAGCCCTTAGTTGGATGAGTGTGAAGCAGAAATTCATCTCAAACTCTGTAACACCACGAAAGGCGGCTATTACAGTGTCGTGGACCCTACACTTGGACCCACCAAGCGATATCAAAATACAGATTAAATAAGTATTACGTTGTATAACCACAATAAATAGTCACTACTCCGATTAGGAGTTTATTAATGGTATGGCCAATGGCCTTATGATACACAGGATCCGAAAATACAAGTACAAACCATATGGGGATGGGATATACTTCAAATATTAAAACAATCGGACGATAGTTTAAATAAAGCAGAATTAAAGTAACATTACATGGTTTAAACATAACCGGACAAAATAGACATGGGGCCCCCCAAACTAGTATCCTTCGAACCCTTCGCCGTCACCGTGCTCTTCCCGTGCCTTGCCTTAGCCTCGATCTAAAATACAATACAAGTATTTCGCCCAAAACATAGGGTCAGATATGTAACACCCCCAAAACCATATGGGAATATTACACGCCGTAGACCCTTTCCACAAGGATCTACCAGGCTAAACATCCATAAACAACCAAATGCTTGCCCGGCCAGGGTCAAACAATATAATAATACAGACCGTTAAGGTCACTTACACATAAACACACAAACCGATGAGGTCACACAACTCTATCAACAGAACTGACTAACAACATTACCCACACAGGGGTCGAAACACAATACAGCAGAAGACTGAATCAACTCTAACAATACAACCAAACTCTACCAACTCTCGACTCTTGATTAGTATCGCAGCTCGTCATCCCCTTGTGCCAATCCTGTGACTACTCCCCTGAACCTGCATGTACCTGGACGCAGAACAGACATCCACCCCTCGATTACTTGGGGGTTAGTAAAACTCCACTGTTTTACTAGTGCAAGTATAAAACGATACGAAATGCAACAAGTAAATAGCAACTACGAATTTAATACGGAAATCAATTATCAAAATGTTTCTGAGAAGTTTTAGAATTTCGAACTCAAGTAAGAGATATTTGAAAAGGAACACATCATCTCGGGGATTATTAAATCAGAAATTCTTTTGGACCTCGAGTTCCAATTACAAAACCTTTTCGTAAACATTAGGGCCTTAGCCCAATTCTCGTTTCAAAGCACACTAGATAATATATCATTATGAGTCCGAGATCCATATTTAAAATGTTACCCAAACAATCACTGCTACACGATCATTGTTCGTACACATCATGTATCGAACTCCGGAGGCCTCGATGGACCTTACCCGGACCACACACACTGTTCGTACACATCATGTACCGAACTCCGGAGGCCTCGACGGACCTTACCCGGACCACACACACTGTTCGTACACATCATGTACCGAACTCCGGAGGCCTCAACGGACCCTACCCGGCCACAAACATCGTTCGTACACATCATGTACCGAACTCCAGAGGTCTCGTCAGACCCTACCTGGATCACACACCTTGTTCGTACACATCATGTACCGAACTCCAGAGGCCTCGTCAGACCCTACCTGGAACACATACTTGGTTCGTACACATCATGTACCGAACTCCAGAGGCCTCGTCAGACCCTACTTGGAACACACACACACACACATCGACACGACACAACTCATAATCATCAAATGTCAAGCCATTCCACATTACACCGAAATGTACAATCAAGTATGTAAACCAGAGCAACACAAATCTCATGATCATCACAACAACTCGGCAATGACCAACCACACCCGGCACAAACTTAGATGATTTGCACATCCAACACAATTCCACGAAGTTAACTAAGTGAAGGTATTATCGTTACCATCAATTGTTCGTAATAATCAATTCATACGAAGCACATACACGAAAGTAAACCAATGCATCACAACCATAATACGATGTCCCTATTCACAAGACACAATTCGTATAGTAAAATACTTGCCTTAATAACCGCTACCGAATACTCCGAAGAACACGGTTCGACCGGGAAGCTTGGACCCCTAAGAAGGCAACGAACGGAAGGGTTCCGACTCGAGTTCTTCACAAGAATTTCGTTCCTAAGTCACAACGATATCAATTCAATCACAATTCTATGAAAATGCATAGAACTTCCCAAGTTCTACCCATTGAAGCATTTTATCGGACACTTTGAGGGCACAGTCCAATTTAATCGTTTAACGGAGAAATACTCGAATTTGTTTCACAAAACTTCAAGGGTTATGAATGATTTCGAGTATATAACCAAGTTCTAACAATAATCTGAACTAAAACGAATCAAATCGGCGATAACATCGAGAAACCTCAAAATTTCCCAAAAACATGGGTTTAGGTGTTCTTACCTTCGATCCGGGCGGAAAATGATGTTAGATATGAATCAAACTTCCAAAAAATGTTGCTCTATGTCATATCCATCCAAATCCATCCATTATTGATGAAGAAACGCGAAGAAACGAAGAAAATGGTGAAAAATGGCCGGATGACTCGGTCCAGGCCCTTAAATAGCCGACCCTGGCCGACCGCTTACGTACGTAATCGGCCAAGGCCTACGTACGTAATCGGCCAAGGCCGAACTCCCTGTACTAAATCTGACGACATGTTACGTACGTAACCGGCAAGCTGTTACGTACGTAACAGGCCTTACGGTATTCTTTGCCGGGGCCATTACGGCATTACTCGGCCAGTGCAGCGGCCAGGCCTCGGTCGATCCGACGGTCCGAAAAATCCCGAAACTCAGACCTGAAAACACGATCACGAAGTAATCGCAAAGACGAATCCGAACACTAAGAGAACACACGATTCCGACCACCTGAGGGCTCGAAATTCGACAACGGAAGTAATTACCCCAAACTTTGGGAAATTATGAAAATGGCCCCAAACGTCCGAAATACACGATACGTGATCGAATAACCAAACCGAAGTTCACAACACGTCTAACAAAGTTAAACGGACTTACGGGAAACTCGAAACAGTAATTTCGAACGAGATTCACAAAAATCGAACCCGAGTACGGAAAAGTCGTTAAGAAACACGGAACTCAACAAAACAATACCGAAACGAACTCGGATGACAAAAAGTGCAGAATTAATCATTCTCGGAATGACGAAACGGTCATGAGCGAGTCGTCAAAATGGACTTTCTCTGAGAAAAAAGAAATTACCGGAAATCGAAATTACGGGTATTACATTCTACCCTCCTTAAAAGAAGTTTCGTCCCGAAACTTAAAATAAGTAGGGAGAAGCAATATCCCCGCCAGGAAAACTCGACGAGATACACAAAAACCGAAAACTCGCGCCCAACGGCGAAACGCTGCAAGAAACGCAAAGACATATACGGCGTGAAAACACGCTCCACGACGACCAACACAACGCCACCAATAGAGACGTAATAAAACCAACAAGTGACAAGCATCATCAAACTGATAATACAACCAAGTCGATTATCCGAACAGTCACAAAACACAAAGCACCCATTACAAGGAAACACGCACAATCAAGAAAACAGAAATAAACACACAAACGATCTACAAGGACAACCACAAACAATTCGGACTATGCCGAAGTCCTCAAAAACTACATTAGGCATTTTTGTGTCCTTTCGGAGTAGAGACGCAACCTCAATCCCCAAATCTCTCAACTACCGTCTCGCAATGCACGGCTCGGTGATCCACTTGGCCACAATCGAAACAGTTGATTAACGGTGAACGACAATTCTTCGCAGTACGAGATCAGGCAACAACAGTCAGACAAACCCGATCGAACAACAACGATCGAACAACAACGACCGAACAACAATGATCAAATAACAATGATCGAACAACAATGATCGAATGACAACAGTCGAACAATGACTCCGAGGTCCCCACTTCAACTCCAGACATTAAAAGAACTGGTAGAAAGTGAAAGATGTTACTTCCAAACAAGGTTCACAAGAATCGAACCGAACTCGGAAAGGTCACGATGATAAACAGGTCGATCTGAAACAAGGTCACAACTAGTTCGAACGATGACAACTGAGACATCAAACAAGTTCAAAAAGTATCGATGAACACGTGCAAGTCGATAGAATTTAGAAGGAGAAACTGCAGAAGTCAAATATAGTACGGGTATTACATCCGACCTCTTATAAAAGAAATGTCGTCCCCGCAACTCACAACAACGGAAACATGGTCACAACACAAAATGCATCCGACAGGAAAATCTCCCATGGGTCTCTCAGAGTCGATCCTGATATACGTCTTTGGCGCGAACTCGAAAGTCTCGGTGCATTCGCAAAATCATCGGTGTCCCTCGAGTCCGCACTTGAAATGCATTACTGACGAGAAGGACAATTTACACGTGCATGCCCCGGCACATCACGGTCGAAACACCTCGGCTCGGCATATCGAAAATACAAATGCTAGATACAATGGGGCATAACGTCGCAAAACAATAGAGCGGAGATGCCAACTCAGCACAACAAAGAATCATAACACATATCATATACAACGATTACCATCGTAAAGTAATACACACACAAACACTTACAACAACGGCGGTATCGTTCGGCGACCTCAACGGCCCGAACGATAACCAGCACATAATTACAAACATTATGAAACAATCACACATATACACAAACGTACAAACCCAAGCTTCAACAGCTCACACTCGTGCGAAAACACGCAAATCACTACGAGGCGATAAACAGTAAACACCAGTTCACACCTCTCACAGAGGGTTAGTACAACAAATGCGTGGCAACGCCTCGACGTTCATGCCACCAATTCGATCATACTCGAGAGCAAACATCATAACGACAACGCGAACATCATACATACATACCCAGCCCTCAAACGGGAATGGATAGGTTTTAAAAAGGAAAACCTCCTTTTGAAAATAATTTAGAAAAACACCGGTTGATCTTGAGTATCACCTTTCAAAAAAAGTACAAACGTGAAACATCGTTATCGAGACTTTGGAGAACCATTTCGCATTTGATAAAAATGAGGACACTTTCTCTTAGTGAAAAACTTTCAGAATAACACAACCAACCAAACATCCCAACGTCAACATAGGACGATAAATAGCATCACGATAAAACATCAACTCCAAGTCATCACACAAGTGCACGAACTAACACTGTAATTTAAGAACTTCATTCAAAAATAATTCATACAGTCACATCAACAGAGATGTTTGGATTTTACCAAATCAATCATAGTCAAAACCACACACGTATCGTAGGGATCAAACACTAGCAACAAAAATAAAATATTTCCTGGGTATTATTCAAATGATAAAATTTTAAAATTCTCAAGTTTGAAAAATTTGGTGAAATGAAATTTTTGAAAACACTTTTAATACCCCGATCGTCTAATCAAAACCATGTATCTCAATATTTAGAAAACACTGAAACATTCTCCGGTGAGCACAACACACCACAGACTTATCACAACCACTTGCCCCAACACGTGGACATATGAAGTTTAAAATTCCGAAAACCAAAAATCGTTCTGCAAAATAAAAATTTTCCAAAATTCTTTAGTTCATAACCAAAACGACGGTAATATTTTTCAATGTCCGAAGTACTTCAAAACACATTTTTCAAATACCGTCTCATTGTGTCATTTGAAAATACACGGTCCATTTGTCAAAATTTAACAAATTTTAAAAACTCCATATAAACCGTGGTTTGACCGCACCACCAAAATATTTTCCAAAAATCGATTTTTACAAAAAATTCTCAAACTGTAAAGTCCTTCAGAAAACATTCTCAAACTTACCCATAACGGACAAAAATTACAACATTCCAAAAAACAGTCGAATTTAAAACCACATACTTAAATGGCAACCAGGGTCGCCAATCCAATCAAATGCATCTCGTGGTATCAAGTTTAAACACACAGCAAAATCATTCATCGGAGTTTCTCACAAACTCTACCGTCGGTACCTTTTCGAAACCCATCAAGGTTTACAACTTTCACAACATACTACTCCACCCGGTGGTTCAAAGATAAAACAATAACGTGCCCAGTTCTATACACATACTATGTGCCACGAGTATTAAACACAACTATATTACACAATACTGTGTAAATAAAATTATGCACCGCAATTAACTCACTAAGATAAAATCAAGATACACAGGTATTACGCATAAAGGAGGAGACTTACATCCACAGGTCGCACGGAGGTGACGGTCGCCCACGATACTAATCTCGTCCGATAACATAACCGACACGTTGTGACTACGCACAACTCAACTTGTCACCTAACGACTCGAACGACAAGACAACACATTACTCGACAAATCACGGCTCGACTCGACCCTACAGCCTAGGTTTCCGCAACCTAAGCTCCGATACCATAAATGTAACACCCCCAAAACCGTATGGGAATATTACACGCTGTAGACCCTTTCCACAAGGATCTACCAGGCTAAACATCCATAAACAACCAAATGCTTGCCCGGCCAGGGTCAAACAATATAATAATACAGACCGTTAAGGTCACTTACACATAAACACACAGATCGATGAGGTCACAAAACTCTATCAACAGAACTGACTAACAACATTACCCACACAGGGGTCGAAACACAATACAGCGGAAGACTGAATCAACTCTAACAATACAACCAAACTCTACCAACTCTCGACTCTTGATTAGTATCGCAGCTCGTCATCCCCTTGTACCAATCCTGTATTTCCCCGAACTGCATGTACACGGGCCTTGAGCAGGACATCCACCCCCCGATTACTCGGGGGTTAGTAAAACTCCACTGTTTTACTAGTCCAAGTATAAAACGATACGAAATGCAACAAGTAAATAGCAACTACAAATTTAATACGGAAATCAATTATCAAAATGTTCCCGAGAAGTTTTAGAATTTCGAACTCAAGTAAGAGATATTTGAAAAGGAACACATCATCTCGGGGATTATTAAAGCGGAAATTCTTTTGGACCTCGAGTCCCAATTTACAAAACCTTTTCGTAAACATTAGGGCCTTAGACCGATTCTCGTTTCAAAGCACACTAGATACTATATCATTATGAGTCCGAGATCCATATTTAAAATGTTACCCAAACAATCACTGCTACACGATCATTGTTCGTACACATCATGTACCGAACTCCGGAGGCCTCGACGGACCTTACCCGGACCACACACACTGTTCGTACACATCATGTACCGAACTCCGGAGGCCTCGACGGACCTTACCCGGACCACACACACTGTTCGTACACATCATGTACCGAACTACAGAGGCCTCAACGGACCCTACCCGGCCACAAACATCGTTTGTACACATCATGTACCGAACTCCAGAGGTCTCGTCAGACCCTACCTGGATCACACACCTTGTTCGTACGCATCATGTACCGAACTCCAAAGGCCTCGTCAGACCCTACCTGGAACACATACCTGGTTCGTACACATCATGTACCGAACTCCATAGGCCTCGTCAGACCCTACCTGGAACACACACACACACACATCGACACGACACAACTCATAATCATCAAATGTCAAGCCATTCCACATTACACCGAAATGTACAATCAAGTATGTAAACCAGAGCAACACAAATATCATGATCATCACAACAACTCGACAATGACCAACCACGCCCGACACAAACTTAGATGATTTGCACATCCAACACAATTCCACGAAGTTAACTAAGTGAAGGTATTATCGTTCCATCAATTGTTCGTAATAATCAATTCATACGAAGCATATACAGGAAATTAAACCAATGCATCACAACCATAATACAACGTCCCTATTCACAAGACACAATTCGTATAGTAAAATACTTGCCTTAATAACCGCTACCGAATACTCCGAAGAACACGGTTCGACCGGGAAGCTCGGACCCCTAAGAAGGCAACGAACGGAAGGGTTCCGACTCGAGTTCTTCACAAGAATTTCGTTCCTAAGTCACAACGATATCAATTCAATCACAATTCTATGAAAACGCATTGAACTTCCCAAGTTCTACCCATTGAAGCATTTTATTGGACACTTTGAGGGCATAGTCCAATTTAATCGTTTAACGGAGAAATACTCGAATTTGTTCCACAAAACTTCAAGGGTTATGAATGATTTCGAGTATACAACCAAGTTCTAACAATAATCTGAACTAAAACGAATCAAATCGGCCAAAACATCGAGAAACCTCAAAATTTCTCAAAAACAAGGGTTTAGGTGTTCTTATCTTCGATCCGGGCGGAAGATGATGTTAGATATGAATCAAACTTCCAAAACATGTTGCTCTGTCATATCCATCCAAATCCATCCATTATTGACGAAGAAACGCGAAGAAAGAAGAAAAGGGTGAAAAATGCCCGGATGACTTGGTCCAGGCCCTTAAATAGCCGACCGTGGCCGACCGCTTACGTACGTAATCGGCCAAGGCCTACGTACGTAATCGGCCAAGGCCGAACTCCTTGTACTAAATCTGCCGACATGTTACGTACGTAACCGGCAGGCTGTTATGTACGTAACAGGCCTTACGGCCGGTCCATTACGGCCGGGCCATTACGGCCGTTACTCGGCCACGTCTGGCCAGCCAGGCCTCGGTCGATTCGACGGTCCGAAAAATCCCGAAACTCAGACCTGAACATAAACCGAAAACATGATTACGAAGTACTCGCAAAGACGAATCCGAACACTAAGAGAACACACGATTCCGACCAACCGAGGGCTCGAAATTCAACAACGGAAGTAATTACCCCAAACTTTGGGAAATTACGAAAATGGCCCAAAACGTCCGAAATACACGATACGTGATCGAATAACCAAACCGAAGTTCACAACACGTCTAACAAAGTTAAACGGACTTATGGGAAAACTCGAAACAGTAATTTCGAACGAGATTCACAAGAATCGAACCCGAGTGCGGAAAAGTCGTTAAGAAACACGAAACTCAACAAAACAATACCGAAACGAACTCGGATGACAAAAAGTGCAGAATTAATCATTCTCAGAATGACGAAACGGTCATGAGCGAGTCGTCAAAACGGACTTTCTCCGAGAAAAAAGAAATTACCGGAAATCAAAATTACGGGTATTACAAGATATACATGATAAATGATTCTCCCGACATTATACAATTCACATATATTATATCTCAATGGAAACATCTCGACTATTGAACATACCCCTCAGGCGTATGAACAATCAGTCACAAACCATCGAACATATCCAATCATACATGGACTATGAACGATCAAACAATATGGCTCAAAATAGACATCACAGTACGCCCGATCCGGAAATGTGTCCATGTACATGTCCACCCCATATGCGGAATCCAGAATATACGTGTGACAATGTACCTAATTAGCCTCACGAACTACGTATCATGTGCACAGTCCAATACAGAAACATCCACGTATGACTATATATGTGCCTGACTAAAAATTCTACACAATAACAAATCGACATGCAGATATGATTCCAGATATGTCACGATACAACATGACAACGAATTCAATAAATCACCTATCGGATTAAGGATTAAGAAACTCACCGAAGTGACAATAAGGATCAACGAGATCAATGATTCAAAGGTGATGAACTTGGGAATGCAATCCCATGATAAACGGAACATCATCAAGAACAATATCAAGCTACAAATCACAGATTCAGTAAGTTTTTCATACACACGAAACGTATAATCATCACAAGAATCTAATCATCATTATAACCAAGTAAGATAACTTGCCTCTATACGGAGACGAGAATAATACTCCCTTGTCGAAACGAACGAACGGTCCTCGACTAATATCGGTTACTCGAACAATCAACCTTGAACGAAATACATTTCACTCAATAACACATCCATATAATCATCGATATTGAATTTAGTAAGATGACACCCTACATTCCATTTGAATAGTTTTACTATCTCAAAATATCGAAGTCTTATTCCAAGAATTCTTTTTACCTCAACTAATCCTTACAATCGGTTCACAAGACATTACCGAATATTCGCATGATTCTTTATAACTAAGAATTTATCAAGAACATGTTAAACAATCACTTATGTTGTCAATATCATCTTACGTTGATTAAACTTTCCAAGAACATCACAATGTTGAAAGTAATAATCCGCACAACTATGTTCATCACTACATCTCATCTAGATTGAATATAGTAGAGCTTATAATAAGGTTATATTAGTTATAAGATTACACCATATTCATGAAGATTATCAACACCATCCTTACAACCCCCTTGCTAACCTGGAGGATCCTTTAACATCATTTATGAATTCACCTAGCTTAGGTTAAAGAATCACCACACTAACCTTCTAACATTCAACAAGGTGTTCTTATACATTTTAAGACAACATTTCATCAATTAAACTTAACTATGAAAAAGCTAATGGTTATCATTATATTAGTGATGTTAACAACTTAGCAGAAAGAGTCTGATTCATTTAAACATGACCATTATCAACAAAAATATCAAGAACACCTTATCAAGAAAATCGGGTTGGGTTGTGCAGAAATGAAAAGCAGGTTATCTTTAAATAGACTGTAAAGCCTTAACGTATGCTATCGAATTAATTTAGCGTACGTTAACACCTGTTACGTACGCTAACCAGTTGGTGTTAAGTACATAATCAACTTACAGAGGCTACTGTCTTGACTTACACACAGGCCATAACGTACGCTAAGGACAAAGAATTACGTACGCTAATATTAGTTGACTTTGACCATCTCGAGATCCAACCACCCTTCACGTGCATGGCCATTCACGTGCGGAAGTCAACTGATGTCTGATTCCCTCCTAACGTATGCAACGAATGACATGTTACGTACGTTAAGACATAGGATTAACGTACGTTAATCTAACTATGTAGCGTACGCTAACGCCACTAGAACAGGTCAAAAATGCAATTCCCCAATTAACATCTAACCCTCAAACATAAAGTGAATAACAACGATAAGTAACTCAATTCTATAACATCTCAACATTATAGTCATATACTAAATGCAGCATGATTCAACGATATTCAAATTATCTGAACAATACAACAGTAAGGATGAAGAATTACAGTCGGATATTACACCCCCCTTAAAAGGAGTTTCGTCCTCGAAACTAAGGGGTAAATAATTCGGGATATCTCACTCGGATGCTCTCTTTGGTTTCCCACGTAGCCTCTTCGACTCCATGTCGTGACCACTGAACCTTTAGTAGGGGAATCGTCTTGTTCCGTAACTGTTTGATCCTTCTCTCGAGTATCCGTACGGGACGCTCCTCGTATGAATGATCCTCCGCTATCTCGAAATCATCGAACTGAAGTATATGACTTGGATCAGAAACATACTTTGTCAGTTGGGAGACATGAAACACGTTGTGAATCCGACTCAAAGCCGGTGGCAAAGCCAGTCGATAGGCCAGATCACCTACACACTCCAAAATCTCAAACGGCCCAATGTACCTCGGGCTCAGCTTGCTCTCTTCCCAAAGCGAAAAACACCTCGAGTAGGAGACACCTTCATTAGCACATGGTCACCAACTTCGAATTCAAGCGGTCGTCGACGGTGGTCTGCGTAGGACTTCTGTCGGCTTTGAGCCGTTAACAAACGAATCCTTATCAGAGCGATCTTCTTACGGGCTACTAACAACATATCGGGTTCTGTACCCAAAGATTCTGACAATTCATCCCAACACAAAGGGGACCTACAACTGCCATACAATGCCTCATACGGAGCCATCTGAGTCGAAGCATGCCAACTATTATTATAAGTGAATTCCACCAAAGGTAGTTGGTTTTCCCAATCGTCCTTCCAATCAAGAGCACATGTCCTCTAGAGTTTGGATAGTTCTCTTAGACTGACCATCGGTCTGTAGATGAAATGCCGTACTGAAGTTCAACTGCGTTCCCATCGCACGATGAACTGCCTTCCAGAAATGCGACACGAATTGCCCATCATAATCTGATACAATACTCTTGGGTGTACCATGTAACCTTACAATCTCTTTAATAAATAGATGGGCCAATCTCTCGGGACCCCACATGTCTTTAATCTCCAAAAAGTGGGCTGATTTGGTCAGCCGATCCACAATTACCCAAATTGTATTCATCCCTCGACGACGTCGGCAAGCTAGTAATAAAATCTATTGATATGTCCTCTCATTTCCACTCAGGAATCGGGAACGGTTTCAGCATTCCTGCGGGTCGCTGATGCTCAATCTTAAACTACTGACAGGTTAAACATCTCGAAATGAACTCTGCAACCTCACGTTTCATATTCCCCCACCAGTAATATTGCTTCAAATCCTTATACATCTTGCTAGACCCCGGGTGAATGGAGTATGGGGTAGCATGGGCCTCTCTCATAATAGAGTTCCTCAACTCTTCGTCTGCGGGTACACAAACTCGATTCCTGAAGCGTATCAATCCATCCTCGTGGATCACAAATCCAGGGGCTTTCCCTTGAGTTACTTCCTGCCGAACTCGAGATAAGAATGGGTCCGTTAGCTGATTCGATCTGATTATATCATCAAGAGACGAAGAAATCTCAAGTGTGCAAAGTTGTCCCTGAATATGCTGTAACCAAACTTCAATCTATGGCCTCATAAGATCTAACTGCAATTCCCTCTGAACTGTCAAACGGCCAAGCATCTGCTCCTGAACTGTATTACGACTCAAGGCGTCGGCAACCACATTTGCCTTGCCCGATGATAAAGGATCTCGATATCATAGTCTTTGATTAATTCTAGCCACCTTCTATGTCTTATGTTCAACTCCTTCTGAGTAAATATGTACTTCAGGCTCATGTGGTCAGTAAAGATCTAACAGGTAACTCCATACAGATAGTGACGCCAGATTCTCAAAGCAAACACCACGGCTGCTAGCTCCAAATCGTGGGTCAAATAGTTAACTTTATAGGGTCATAATTGTCTCGATGCATAGGCAATCACTTTTCCTTCCTGCATCAGTACACATCCAAGGCTCTGTCTCGACGCGTCACTATACACCACGAATCCTTCCGTTCCTTTTGGTAGAACCAAAACAGGTGCTGAAATCAATCGACTCTTGAGCTCATCAAAACTTTGCTGGCATGCCTCTGACCACAAGTACTTCTTATCCTTCCTTAGTAGGTTAGTCATCGGTTGCGCAATTTTGGAAAAACCTTCCACGAACCGTCGGTAGTAACCTGCTAGACTAAGGAACTACGAACTTCCTTCACGTTCTTCGGAGGTAGCCAATCTCGAATAGCTTCTATCTCTGTGGGTCTACTCTCACCCCTTCGGCTGATATAACATGCCGAAGGAAGATAACTTCAGGCATTCAGAATTCACATTTAGAAAATTTCCCATAAAGCTGTTCCCGCCTCAATGCATTGAGAACTTGGTGGGGATGACGTTCATGCTCTTCGTGGTCACGAGAGTAAATTAAGATGTCGTCAATAAAAACAACTACAAAACGATCCATATAGTTAATAAAAAATCGATTCATCAATTCCATGAATATCGCCGGTGCAATAGTCAATCCAAATGGCATCACCACGAACTCATAATGCCCATAGCGAGTACGAAAAGTGGTCTTCGAAATATCGGACTCTCGAATCCTCAACTGATGATAACCGGACCTCAAGTCGATCTTAGAAAACACAGCAGCTTCCTGAAGTTGATCCAATAAATCATCAATACGAGGCAATGTATATTTGTTCTTGATGGTTACCCTGTTCACCTCACGGTAATCAATACATAAACGCAGAGATCCGTCTTTCTTCCGTACAAATAGCACTGGTGCTCCCCAAGGGGACGCACTAGGTCGAATATAGCACTTCTTAGTCAACTCCTCAAGCTGGTTCTTTAACTCCTGCATCTCAGTGAGACCCATACGATACGGTGCTTTCGAAATCGGGGACGTACCTGGCTCTAACTCAATAGTAAACTCTACCTCACGATGTGGAGGTAAGCCTGGCAACTCATCTAGAAATACGTCTGGGTAGTCCCGAACTACCGGAATGTCGGCCAATTCAACTGGTCGATCTGCTGTTTTGGTCATGTAGCACCAATAACCAATACACCCTTGATTAAGCAGTTTCACTATTTTCATAGCGCTGATGAATCTCCCGGAACGGCTGGGATCATCACCTCAAAAAATACACTCGAAACCATCATCAGAAGTGATGGTTACCATCTGCTTGCGGACACTAAGTATGGAATTATGTCGATCCATCCAATCGATACCCAAGATTATATCATCCTTAGATAAATCGACTACAATCAAATTTGACAACCACTCACGGTCGTTCATCCGAATCAGACAGTCCTGTACTTCACAATTTCCAATAATTCTTGTACCATCGGGTAGACCAATCACATAAGGCTCACAATCGATAACATGGTCTAGGGGCAAACAACTTTAACAAGAAGTAGATATAAAGGAGTGTGAAGCACCGGTATCAAAAAGAATACACACAGGCTGAGAGTGGATCTCGAGTATACCTGCAATCATGCTGGCCTCGGGATCGTCAGCTTTCTTCATCTCATAAATCCTGGGTTTGCAGCTCCGGCACCAGGTGTACCACTTTGATTCCCACGGCCCATTCCCTTGTTTGCCCTGGTAGTCTGATAAGAAGCGGACGGAGGCACACGGTCCTGGACAGAAGACTGAACTGGAGCATGAGATGCTACTGGTTCGCGTCCGAGTCCATTCCTGCAAAAACAAGCACGATGCCCATTCTCCCCACAAGTATGGCATGCGACGGCTGGCTTCGGGCATTTGGAGCTGACGTGCCCCTGGTCTCCACAGTTATAACACACAACAAATGAGGGGACCGCTCGAGAGTGTGATCCGGCTGGCTTCGATGCCATGGGTGGTCGATCAGAAGGGTTTGGCAATGACTGGGGCTTCCTGAATGTCCCACGGTTACTCTCAGTCTGGTACTGGTTCCTGGATCTTATGTTGTGGGACTGTGGTTGCTTCTTGGAAATCTCCTTCGTGGTGAGTTCGTATTCCAAATCTTTCTCGATGTACTCTGGTAGGTTCGTACAGTGGTGATTCAATAGCTGCATTCTCATTCGGTATTTAAGCCTCTTGAGAAAATATTTGATCTTATCGGCCTCCGTTCGGACAATCGAAGAGGCAAAAGGAAGGAGTCCCTGACGGCGATAGATATAGCACATCATCATCCTCGGACAGATCTGGGGTCAGCAATTCTGACAGCTTGGCCTCACGGAGAGGACCTGGATAGTAACGGTCTAACATGAGGTTTTTAAATTCCTCCCAAGTATAAACACCATCAGCTGGCCTAACCGAAAGCCACCAGGTGTGGGCGCCCTTGCTAAGATAGTAAGCTGCTACGGAGACGCGGTTCTCTTCTGGGTAGTCCACCATCTCGAATAATTTCACAAAGTGCTCAATTCAATGTACAATGTCAGCAGGCTCATAGGAGCCTTCAAAGGTCGGGGGTCGCTGGCGAGAGATGTCGCTGATGATCCGACTCACGGGACCGCCAAGCACAAGAGGTGAAGGATGAGGCCCCAGTTGCTGGCCAGTAGTAGCTCTATGCATAGCATCCATTAATTGACCCATCTGGGTCATCTGGTCCATCATGCCCTGCATCACAATGTAAGGATCGACACGCGCATCCTCGCGTTCGGTGTGGTTCGATTGGTCCCTAGAAGGCGAATCACTACCTGCGGAACTATGCTCCACATTTGCACGTCTGTTGGCTCGTGGTATCGGGATTCGGCCCCTTCCGCGGCCTCATCCCCCTCTGCCACGGCCTCTCAGATTTCTTTCCATACAGAAAGAATCAAACTATAATGATAACCATAAGTATAGTTCATGATACTAATCAAAATTCATGCTAAGTTAATAGCAACAAGGAATTTACATATTCAAGAAAACAGTTCACAATGAATTATCGACACTACCAGTGCCACACATAATATCATATCGACGTTGAGTCGAACAATTTCAATCACATAATCGACCCAGAATTTACCTCGAATTCTCAATCAGATAAATTCTGCCACAGATCCTCGAAATAACAAGATCAAAGAGATCCATTCCGATATCAATATCATGCCAGTAATTAAATCATGGCTCGTAAAGTACATACCGTATTTGGCTCGTAGGGTCAGGCGCTTGCACAGATCACACATGACACGAAGGTCTTTTGATACTAGTTCATTTCACAACGACTCTTAAAGAGAAAACGACACTCTCTGATACCATCTCCTGTAACACCCCAAAAGGCGGATATTACAGTGTCGTGGACCCCATACTGGGACCCACCAGGCGATATCAAAATACAAATTAAATAAGTATTACGTTGTGATACCGAACCACAATAAATAGTCACTACTCCGATTAAGAGTTTATTAATGGTATGGCCAACAGCCTTATGATACATAGGATCCGAAAATACAAGTATAAACCATATGGGGATGGGATATACTTCAAATATTAATACAATTGGATGATAGTTTAAATAAAGCGGAATTAAAGTAACATTACACGGTTTAAACATAACCGGACAAAACATACTTGGGGCCCCCCGAACTAGTATCCTTCGAACCCTTCGCCATCACCGTGCTCTTCCCGGGCCTTGCCTTTGCCTCGACCTAAAATACAATACAAGTATTTAACCCAAAACACAGGGTCAGATATACATGATAAATGATTCTCCAAACATTATACAATTCACATATATTAGATCTCAAAGAAAATATCCCGACTATTGAACATACCCCTCGGGCGCATGACCAATCTGTCACAAACCGTCGAACATATCCAATCATGTATGGACTATGAAAGATCAAACAATATGGCTCAAGATGAACATCACAGTACGCCCGATCCGGAAATGTGTCCGTGTACATGTCCACCCAGTATACGGAATCCAGAATATACGTGTGACAATGTACCTAATTAGCCTCATGAACTACGTCTCGTGTGCATAGTCCAATACGGAAACATGCATGTATGACTATATATGTGCCTGGCTAAAAATCCTACATAATAATCAATCGACACGCAGATATGATTCCAGATATGTCACGATACAACATGACAACGAATTCAATAAATCACCTATCCGATAAAGGATTAAGAAACTCACTGAAGTGACAATAAGGATCAACGAGATCAACGATTCAAAGGTGATGAACTTGGGAATGCAATCCCATGATAAACGGAACATCATGAAGAACAATATCAAACTACGAATCACAGATTCAATAAGTGTTTCATACACACGAAACGTATAATCATCACAAGAATCTAATCATCATTATAACCAAGCAAGATAACTTGCCTCAATACAGAGACGAGAATAGTCCTCCCTTGTCGAAACGAACAAACGATCCTTGACTAATATCGGTTACTCGAACAATCAACCTTGAAAGAAATACATTTCACTCAATAACACATCCATATAATCATAGATATTGAATTTAGTAAGATGACACCCTGCATTTCATTTGAATAGTTTTACTATCTCAAAATATCGAAGTCTTATTCCAAGAATTCTTTTTACCTCAACTCATCCTTACAATCGGTTCACAAGACATTACCGAATATTTGCATGATTCTTTATAACTAAGAATTTATCAAGAACATGTTAAACAATCACTTATGTTGTCAATATCATCTTACGTTGATTAAACTTTCCAAGAACATCACAATGTTGAAAGTAATAATCTGCACAACTATGTTCATCACTACATCTCATCTAGATTGAATATAGTAAGCTTATAATAAGGTTATATTAGTTATAAAATTACACCATATTCATGAAGATTATTAACACCATCCTTACAACCCCCTTACTAACCTGGAGGATCCACTAACATCATCTATGAATTCCCTAGCTTAGGTTCAAGAATCACCACACTAACCTTCTAACATTCAACAAGGTGTTCTTATACATTTTAAGACAACATTTCATCAATTAAACTTAAATATGAAAAAGCTAATGGTTATCATTGTATTAGTGATGTTAACAACTTAGCAGGAAGAGTCTGATTCGTTTAAACATGACCATTATCAACAAAAAATCAAGAACACCTTATAACAAACCCTTAGTTACCATTTTCACCAATAAGTGTTAGAAAGTTTAACTACAACATGTTTTACTTATTGATTGATCCAATTCTAGGTGAAGTATACCACAACACTAACATCATAACTACGAAAATATAGAGTAGGATCATTTAACATACCTTCGGAAAAGAAGAACAATCCTCAACACTACAAGAAATACACTACAAGCTCAAGAACACCTTCTAAACTTCAAATCGATGAGCTCCACTCCAAGTTACTGTAATATCCGGAATTTCTACCACTGTTGGTTAATATTATTTTATCCGAGTTATATTGTACAGCGTGGAATCTGTACAGTATGGATAAAATAAATTAAGGACTGAGACATCTGTATTGGTAAAATTGTCGTACTTGGTCGACAATTGTATTTGAGGATATCGTGTGTTAAATGTATCGTATGAGAATATATTCGGAAGGAGTATGTGTATTCAGTATGCCGTATGTTCGTATCCAATATGTCAAGACGGGCAGGAACAGTTGTATTTCGGCCAAGTGCAGAAGGCCATTACGTACGCTAAGTTTAAGGACTTACGTATGCTAAATTGCTAAGTTTTACCTACGTTATGCATAAGGCATTACGTACGTAACCAGAGGAATCAGATAGGACCGAGCTATGGTCGGTAGGTGGGGCTAGTGTCGGCATCTTTCAGCGCGGATGTGGATAGGCGAGTCAACCTCGAGCATTACGTACGCTATGCAAGGTGCATTACGTACGTTAAACAAGTATGGTACCGTAGCAAGTCAACGTACGTATTGCGTACGCTATGAAGGAAATATTACATACGTAAGCAAGTGAACGAAACAAGTCAGTAAGTTTTGGAATGATGTTACGTACGCTATGTTGGATGCGTAGCGTACGCTAGTGAGCATTACGTACATTAATGTTGAGTGATAACATATGACATGAGGGATGTTCTTTCATTTCTTCACAAGAGAAAAACCATTTCTTCCGCCAAACTTCGTACCTATGAGTGTGTCAGTGAGAATAAACCTCTTCCAACTTGATTATGATCTTGTAAACACGGGCTTGGATATAAAGATATTGATGATTCTTGAAGAGTTTGATTGAGTTATTCATGTTCTTGAGTTATGTTGATGAACTCTACACCTTGAATTAGGATTTTGATGTTATTGTTGATGAATAATTCGTATGAATATGATTATGGTATCGTTGTTAAGATTCTTGAGGTTATGTGAATTGTATATTGGAAAGATACAATGATATATGTCTTCGATTATGTCACTTGTTATAATCATGATTATGGAATCATGGTGTTCTTGATGTTCTTGATGTTCTTGGTATATATATCACATCAAAGAGGGAAATTTGATAAGATATATGATGGTTTTTAAATATAATCATGGAATTGATGATTTAGAACAATGCTATGTTGATTGTAGTGGTAGAATTCGTATGTTCTTGATGAAATACGAATCATGATAACAATTTTGAATCCGGAAAGATGATAGTTAATTTTATAACAAGATTCTCAATGGTATTGAACTATTTGGGTAGTTCGGATTGCCGATTATGCCGATAGCATTGTCCTACTATGAAATTTATAATTATAAACAAGGAGAAATCGTGTTAATTCATATGAATTCGGAATAGAGTATGTTATGTAATCCTTGTTATCGAGATGAATTGATCGTTGATATGATTATCGGATTATGGAACATATCGTGGCTCATGATTGATTGATTCGGGTTGTTCGGATTTATGTTTTATCGGGATATTGTAGAACCGTTGGGTTTATTGATCGGTTGTATTGATTGTAAAGTATGATCATCGAGTTGCAGTTTGTATTTTAGATATGAGTTCGTATTTGTTGAGTTGGATTATTTGGTTTCGTATATGATTGAGGAATTGTTAAGCCGTTGAGTTTGATTGATTGGTTATATCGGGAATTAATTATTATCGAATATGTGGTTTATTGATTATTACAATAGGTTGTGGTAATTGATTGGTGATTAGAACCGTGCTTTGCGGTCGTGTTCGATAATGTCCGTAGATTGCTTTGGTCGGGGCTGAGGAGTTCATAGACGAAAGCAATGGATTTGGTAGCGGCTTCGTCGTCGTCGTGATGGTATCGAGGCAAGTTACTACTTGCACAGATTATAATATTTGATGAATGATTTTAGTTCCATTCGTTTATAGTTCGTATAGCAATGATTATTATTGTGAACCCTCGAGATTTGGATTTTATGTTTTTTTTCCGATCTTGGGAGTTAAATCATAATGTATATGATTTATTTCGGTTATTGGCATATTTGGGTATCGAGGATACATTATGGTAAAGATGAGGACATGAGTATCTATAGTCCATGGTATGTTTGGATCGCCGAGCATTGAGGATAATCATCGGTGGTGATTTGACATCGAGATTTCTCCCAAAGGACTCAGGGCAAGTATTCTATATTGATTGTGGTTTAGTGTTAATGATTTTGGCCATGCATATTGTCATTCATGTTGTTGAACATGAGGTCGTCCTAGTTGATTGTCATATTGTCGTTCATGTTATGTTGTTCATGTTGATGAACATATTGATTTGCATATGTGTATGCTTACTTGTATTGTTTATATTATGTTGATCCGATGGGATCGTGTGATCTATGCTGAGGGCGCTGGATCAGATGTCCACCTCGTTATGGTTTGACGGGATAATCTTGGGATCTATGCTGAAGACGTTGGATCATTGGACGGGTTTTCCACCATGCGTTGTTCCTACGGGATCATCATGGGGATCTATGCTGAGGGCGCTGGATCGTTTGATTACCCAGTGTTGTGTTGATGGAATCATGTGGATTCGCATCATTGGTTTTACCACGTGTTGTTTTGTGTATATGTATATTGTTGGTTATCCACCTCGTGTTGATCTAGTAGGATCATCTTGGGATCTATGCTGAGGGCGCTGGATCATGGGATTCCCATTGAGTATACCCTGTTGTTATTGTTTTGAGCATATTGACGTTGTCATATGAGTATGCATTTGTAGGTCTTGTGTTAAGACCGTGTCTGTATGATATATTGATCTGATCTCGGATTAGACTGAAGTGATTGTCGTGGTATTGTGCATCTCGAGGTATGTTCCGTATATCCCTTGGTATTTGTCTTTGATGGACAATCGGTTTTCGTGTTGAGATTTGATGATGATATCCGATGGATCGAATTGGACAGAGTTAGTAGATTTCATAACAGGTATTATGATGATGTTTTGAGAACTTTGGGGATTGTGTGAGAATCAGTACGAGACGTGAATTCAGTAGAGTATGGCAGTAGGATTACTTTGATAGTAATCTTACTTAGTATGTCATTGGTATGTAATTATTGATGTGATGTTATTGTTATCATTGTTGGATATTATGGCTGACCCCATCGTGGGCTTTCTTTTTAGGTTCTTGGGATATCGAGCTTATAGCGGTCGTGGAGAGATGAGCTTCCCGGAGGATACTGGCTAGGGCATGTATCTTGTGTATTGAGTTTCCTGACCAGTTCTTGTGTTCCGCTGCTAGAGTATTTTAATTGTTGGTCTTTTTCCGCTGCGTGGGTATTTTTAAATGGCCTTTTGGTATCTGGTAACTTAGGTTATTTTGGAAAAATCTTTTTCTAAATTATTGAGTTTCGGCTGTTTGGCCTTGTCCTTTCAAACAATATTTTACGACGGTTGTGATAACTGAATTTTATATAGTTCTCAAATGTTTTTAAAGATAGTACCATCTTCAGCCTCTTGGGTATTTGTAAATATTTGCGAAAATATCTTTTAGCCTTGTGGATTCCGTCTCGGGAGCCACGGTGCTGTAATATTCCTGGATGGCTCTGGGGCTGTTACAGGATATGGTATTGGACCTTAGGTTGAAAAAACCTAGGCAGTCGGGTCGAGTTGAGTCGTGTTTTTATCGCGTCATTCGAGTTGTCGATTGACAAATATTAGAGCCGTGAGTTTTTGTTGTTCACTCGGGCTTGTGCCTTATGTGATTTACCAGTGTAGTACTGGGGTTGTTGCAAACTTTTCCAAACGGTGTTAACGTGTTTCTTCAGAAAGAGCTGTGTTGTGTTCTCGAGTTGAACTGAGTTTGCAAAATGTGTGTTTTGTAAATATCCGTGTCGAGTATTTTCTAGAGTTGAGACATGTGCCAGTATCACGGGGAATCGTCGACTTCACGATCTGTAAGTATTTGGATATTTGAATTGCGTTGAGATTTATTACCGTTCTAAGTTGATATATATATGCTTTAAGATTAAGAAATATATTATGCGTTACAGTATGAGATGACAGAGTTGGGACATGATTGATGATCTTGAGAAGCTATGATTTGGAAATCAATATGTCAGTTAAACTTTGGAACGGAGTTATGTATTTGGGAGAATGTTGTGGATGGATGAGAAGAACATGTAGTCATGTTAGTACTTTTTGAGATATATGAACTATTTTTGAGCATTTGAAAATGATACTTTTGAAAATAAATATTTTACGGAAAATGATTTTTGGGCCGAGAGCCAATCGATTTTGAAATAGTTTTATAGCTCGGGACTTGGGGTCCAAAAGGGTTTTCTACTTTTTAAACTTCTTGTAATGCGGAATGAGATACGGGCTGAGACCATAATGTTTCAAAAGGCTTTTCTGTTTTCTAGAACTCCCGAGATTTGTAAAACACTTTACTAATCGTTTATGCATTTCATTACTACCTTTCGGGGTTTTGGTTTACTTGTTCAAATGAGACTTCTCGGGTAGTCTTTCGTTGTGTTTGATTTATTGATTATTCAATGTTTTGTCATAGCATGGTTGAGGTGATCCATGATGGGTTAATGGTCGACGTTGCGAGTCATATGTGGAAATGGGTTTTTATCGAAGTCTATACATTAAGATTGTGGAACTCTATTGTGTGGTTTTCCCGATAGAATGTCAGTGTAATGGGTGACGAACCGAATTGGTATACTGGAGTATGGATGTGGTCAATCATTTGCATAGTTTCATATTAAAACTTCAAAATCGTGTGGATTCGAAGGAAACTGTTATCGAATACTTGGCATTAGCGAGCCAGTTTAATTTTTTGAAAATTGATTTCGTGGTCTTACGAAAATTTTTTGTCTTCTTGACAAGATTATATGATTTCAAACTGGTTTTGAAAATGTGACTAATATACATACGCATTTAGTGCATAGTGCATATTATGGTGAAGTTATGAGTGTGACTCATGAACTGGATAATACATCAGTATGGTACGATGAAAAGAGATTCGAACTTTAGTATGGGAGTTTGGTTATCCAGGGATGATAAGTTGATTGATTGGATAAGAAGAATATGCTACGTATTGTAGATTCGGGTACAGAATATGATTTTGGAACTTTGGATTTTGTGAAACCAGGACATATGTGCTAGGTGATTCCATTGGCATAGTAGTAGTACGATTTTACCATAGTGATTTTTAAATGATTCCTTGGCAAGTGTAGAATTGAGGGTGGTGACCCCAGGATGATTGTTTTGGATATTAATTGGTCATTCTCACTCCATGTATGATTTGGTATGTTCGCCGATTTGCAATTGGTTGTTCGTATGCCGAGGGGTATGTTCAACAGTCGGGTGTGTTTCATTGAGATCCACTGTATGTGATTTGTTTAACATTTTGAGAATTTTGTTCTTTCGCATATCAATTCTGTGGTTCTATATTGATCGTGTTGGAGCTTACCGTGTGAAGGTATTCTCGATTATCGTGGATCGTTCGTTGGTAATATTGGAGTTTATCATGACGATGATATTCTCGATTGTGTTTTGACCTCTGGTTGGTCATATTGGAGTTTATCATGTTGATGATATTCTCGATTGTGTTTTGACCTATGGTCAGTCATATTGGAGCTTATCATGTTGATGATATTCTCGGCTGCATTTTGACCTTTGTATTGGTCGTATTGGAGTTCATCATGTCGATGATATTCTCGGTTAATTTATTGGTTGATCATTGCTAGTGATCATCTGACCGTTCAGATTTTGTGTCGATATTTCGCGAATTGTTGCCATTGTTTTGGGCAGTTGATTCACAGAGGTATCGTGTAGTATTCGTTCTATCGGAATTGGGCCTTGATTGTGCGACCAGGCAGACAGGATTTGGCACAAATAGATTATTTCATCCGAAGATGATATATTTTGTTAAGACTCATGGAATTGTGATTGTAAGCGTGTTGAGGCTTTACAGTGAAGTCACTTGATAGTATCTCAAGAGATCGTCGACTTTGCGCAGTTGTAAGAATGCTAGTTTGGTTATTCGGTAATGATGATGATTGATCGTTGCCGTGATGATTTCGGGATATTTTGGTTGAACGTTTCATTTTTTATGACGGATTGCAAGTTTCGAGGACGAAACTTATTCTAAGTGGTGAAGTATGTAATATCCGGAATTTCTACCACTGTTGTTTAATATTATTTTATCCGAGTTATATTGTACAGCGTGGAATCCGTACAGTATGGATAAAATAAATTAAGGATTGAGACATCTGTATTGGTATAATTGTGGTACTTGGTCGACAATTGCATTTGGGGATATCGTGTGTTAAATGTATCGTATGAGAATATATTCGGAAGGAATATGTGTATTTAGTATGCCGTATGTTCGTATCCAGTATGTCGAGACGGGCAGGAACAGTTGGATTTCGGCCAAGTGCAGAAGGCCATTACATACGCTAAGTTTAAGGACTTACATACGCTAAGTTACTAAGTTTTACGTACGTTATTCATAAGGCATTACGTATGTAACTAGGGGAATCGGACAGGACCGAGCTATAGTCGCCAGGTGGTGTAATACCCATGATTTTCGTTCCGGTTATTTTGGATTTTTTTTGGATATTTCCCGGTTGTCGAGAGCCGGTATTATTTTCTCGACAACTGATTTTGGTGTTTATGACCGTATGTGAAGATTTGTTACCTGTTGTTTTCATTTCGGATCGATGATGTTGTCCCCGAGCGTTTTTTCACGTTCGTTTCGTGCGATTTCGGAAAATCGAGTCATCGGGTCATGGCGGCTGGGCACTAGACGGACGTGTGCGGGCACTGGCCGGACGGGTACGGGCACTGGCCGGACGGATACGGGCACTGGCCGGACAGGTGCGGCAGGAACCGGCATAGCGCACGCTACTGTCGGAAGGCAGCATACGCTATGGCCGGAAGACTGCGCACGCTACGGCTGGAAGGCTGCGCACACTAGTCGGCTGAGGCAGCAGGGGCAGAGAGGTTCTGGACTTCGGGCGGACAGCAGGTAGCGCACGTCACTATCGGACACGGCGCACGCTAATCGGTAGGCGTAGCGCACGCTATGGCCGGAAGGCTGCGCACGCTACCGCGGTCGGACAGGAAGGTTCTGGACAGCAGGACAGGTCGGTAGGATAAGTCAACGCGGGCCCGGCCGAACATTCTAGACCATGACCGCCCGTTAGCACACGCTAGCTCGGCAGCCTAGCGCACGCTAGGCTGCACCAGTATAAATATGGCCGAGCAGTCCAGTTTCATTCATTATTCCCATTTCTCTCTCTCTCTTCCGCGGCTGGATCCTTGGGGAACTTGAAGGCATGATGTTAAACAATTAATCCATGAAGTTCCAGAGCCTATTTCATCGATTGATCATCCCATAACATCCTTAAATCCAGCGAATCAAGGTTAGTTTTCCTAAAATCCTAGTTTTGGGAAAATTAGGGATTTTGTTTGATTTCGTCGGTTTGATTCGTAATAACTTAGAATAATGATGGATTGATGATTATTAAGTCATATTATACCAATTTCCTTGTTGATCCATGGTTCAATTGCTAAAGATTCTTCGTTTTGTTGAGTTCCTAATCGGCGCCTTGAAGGTGTCCGGTAAAATGTCACCTTCGGGCATTCTACGATCATTCTTCCTCGTGCGATCGTTAATTTATTGATGGTATGATGTTAGGGTCAGGTTCCTTTCGAAGAACTCGAGTCGGAACTCTTCCGTTCGTCGTTTCCCGTTCGTTGTGTTACCGTCGTTTCCGCCGGAGAGTTGTGGGCGTTCGAGGTTTCCCGGTTGAGCCATGTTCGTCGGAGTGTCCGGTATCAACTATCAAGGCAAGTATCTTGCCCATACATTACGTGTTTTGTGGATATAATGGTTGGTAATCGACGATATGTGTTAAATGAATGTTTACAACTATTTTTCAAAAGAATCGGTATATTTACAATCATAGTTTTCTAGATTATTATCGTGTTCGGAAATTAATGTGCTTAACTGACTATGTGTGTTAGTCTTGAGTATAGGATATCCTTACCTTCGGGTGATGTCATTATGTCTGATTATGTCGTCGGTAATTTAAGGTTCAATCCTTTTGTTAAGAATTGTGTGTGGAGTCATGTGGTTATAGGTGAATAGGTGAGTTGTGTGATATTGGTTGTCTCGTTCAGTGTTGTTGAGATAAGTGTGCTTCCTTGTGGATAGTAGTAATTCTGGGTCGTGAGTATGTGTTTGATAATTTTGCCATTTGAGCAAAATACCTCGACTATATATATTGTGATTGACTCTTGAGGATTGTGGTTTTGGTGATGTGTATTGATGAGAGTTGTAAGGTTGTTCTTGGGTACTCTCACTCGGGGATTGACTCGACAGGGTCACACGGGGAGCTGGTGGCTTAGCGGCTGGACCGGGTAGCGAGGGTTACTTCGAGTGGGTATTCTCACATGGGAATTGCTCGACGGGCCACACAGGGACTTGGTGGCTTGAGGGCCGGACCGGGTCGCAAGAATTGCCATAGTGTTTGTACTGATGATTAATTGTGATATGTCCGGAGTATCACAATACTTGGTGCTCGGGATCGAGATACATTATATATCGAGTCTTGGTGTTTGGCTAAAATGGCATAAGAATAGTGTATCATGTGTAATATGTCTTTGGAAGTGAATTGAAGTTGATGATCGGGTCGTGGACCCTGTGTTCTGTGACCGGAATGGTTGGGTCGTGGACCCCATGTTTTGTTAACGGATTTGCATTTTGGAAAATGAACTTTGGGGCTGTGACCCTAAGTGGCTTTCGAGGAATTAAGAACTTTTCAATCACAAATGTTTTCAAAATTCCCGAGATTTGGAAGTGTTTTCAAGTGCTTACTTGTTTCGTTTCTACTTTCAAGACTTAAAATGTTTTTAATTAAAAAAAATATCTCGGGAAGTCTTTCATTGTATTCTCGGAATGTGTTGTGTATGGCTCATATTTGCACTTTATACTTGAACTAGCAAAACAGTGGAGTTTTGCTAACCCCCGAGTATTTGGGGGGTGGATGTCTGTTTTGCATCCAGGTACATGCAGGTTTGGGAGCAAAACACAGGATCAGCGCGAAGGATGATGGAAGGCGAATGATACTAATCACATGAAGGCCAGTTTTGGATGCAGTTAGTCGGAGTAAATGTATGGTCTTTTCCACCGTCGTACTTTTGTTTGTGAGTGTATTTTACCCTTGCATGGGTATGAGTCGAGATAGAAATGTGTATTTTTTACTTGTATTTTAGTGATGAAAGACCAAGTTGGTCTATTGATTTGGTATTTTATCATGTCGGTATGTAATGTATTGTGTGTTTCGATTTCTAGCCTGGTGGATCCTCACGGAGAGGGTCTGCGGCGTGTAATATTCCCGGTTTGAAATTGGGGGTGTTACATTTATGGTATCGGAGCTTAGGTTGCGGAAACCTAGGCTGTCGGGTCCATTCGGGTATTGTCTTGTCTTGTTCTGTCAGATTGTGTCTATCTACACTATAAGAATAAACGTCAAAGACTTCGGATAATATCCGAAGTAAAAATGTTATAATTAACGAAGTCTATGTTCGTGTAGTTAAAGGTACACTTTAGACTTCGCTTATTAGACGAAGTCTAATATCGTAATAACCGAAGTCTATCTCGGTTTTTAGAACCCGAATATGGGGGTTTGCGAAGTAAAAAAGGTCCTTCCACTTCACTTATTTTATAATCGCTGAAGTGTATATTTCCTATTCGCTTCAGTAAAATATATACAGATGCAGTGAAATAATGTTATCGACTTCGCTTATTAATAGGTAACGAAGTTAAATATACCACATTTACTTCACTTTTATTTGTTTAGCCGAAGCATTACACTCCTTTTTACTTCGCTTATTCTATTTTGTGTCGCTAATTATATATCTCTGACTTCGTTTTTTATCCGAAGTAAATAACCACATTGCATATTTCTTTTCAATTTGTAAATATAGAATCCCTGTTGTACAAAAACATGATCCATCCAATAAAAAACCTCAATTCACAAGATCTCAACAACACAACCTCAAATACATCAATCAACCTCATTAAAAATCCAACAAACTCAAATCACAAGATCCCAATTCAATAACACAAGATCATAAGCATTGATAATAGTAATAAACCACAATTTCATATATAAACGGCGGATTGTCAGACAAAAATGCCAAATATTCAGATTCGCGTGATTCACAAGTTTGCATTGGGCATAACTATAATATGCCAACATCAAATAAACTTCCACAATGTCTACGAGACACATGCATAGGTCTAGCTAATGGACTGCACATTAACAAAACATTCACCATATTTACCCGATCAAACGACATGTTCTGATCTAACTATACCAACAGATATGCACCAGAGTACCAGTAGTGTTGCAACCAAGACCATACACATATAGTACTGATTTGAAACTAGACAAAGAACTTTCTGACAATGAAGCCAGCCTAAGCACCATCGACAAACGTGTAGACGAACTTGCTCCACTCGTTCCTGACTTCATCATACTGCTCCTGAGTGTAGTATTGGTCTTTGACTGAACCAGGATACTGAGCAAATCACATTGAAACAAAAAAGAATAGATTAAGTACGTTCATAAAAGATGCATCAACATCACAAATTTTTAGTACCAAAACATACTATATAATATAAAAGGATGACAGAATTAAAATTACATGATGTGTTTTTCCTGCACATGTGTTTTTCCTGCATGATGTGATGCCATGATGTGTTTTTCCTGCACATGATGTGATGCCATGATGTGTTTTTCCTGCACATGATGTGATGCCATGATGTGTTTTTTCTGCACACTTGAGCTTAGTAATAAGTTTTGTCATTTCCCTATTTAAGCATAAAAGAACTTGGAAAAACATGCTTCAGTTTGCTTCAACATATCATCGAAACTATCAACAGCATAATGTTCAGCGTCATAAAAGCAGATCTCATACGGAACATTCAACATCATTTTAATAGATTAATCATAAAGATGAAAGAAAGCAAGAGCACCTCCAATATTGCATGAAATTCTTCTTTGGCAACCACCAGCCTATCAGTGTCACTTGAATCAACAACATATATAATGGCTTGCGTATTAGGAAAATAGCACCTCTGATCGCTTGGATTCGCGTAGTATGGTTTTCAAATCCGATCAATTTTAAAATTTGTAAAACCTCGGAGTATTTCCAAGGTGTCGAACCCAAGGGAATTGATGTGTCGAAAATAAAGGAAGTAACTCTACTCAAAATTTGACTGTTATTTAGGAATCCGAAATATTGGTTTGTTTCTAATTATCTAAATTTAAAAATCGAAAAATAAAAATTAAATAAAAGATGAAATATCTAAATTAAGCAAATTAAGCAAATTAGCAAGATAAAATCACAAGTCGAAAGGTAATTGATCCTAGGGTAGTATCATCTAATTGAGTTCACACAATCCATTCACTTGATTCCTTTTCCCCAAATTTTAATTCAATCCTAGAAATAATCACTCAATCAATCTAGAATTCCGATCAAGGCAACCTAGAAAGATAGTTAATCTAAACCCTTTTCCCCGCCAGGGCTCAAAGAATTTAAATCACTTAAAAAGCGCCAACTTATTTATCTATGGTTTATCTTTCTCCGTCAGGTCTCAAGATAAAATCATATTGTGCATCAAGTATTTCCACTAATCAATTACTCCTTCCGGACAAAATCAATTAGCTAACATGCATCGATTAAGGGCCCTTTAATCTAACATGAGATTTAACACAACTTGAACACAAGCCTAGGATGAAAGGTCAAAAGGTAATCAAAGGAACATCATGTGAACATCAATTAAAATTACTAACCCTAGAATCAATCAATGAATTAGCCAGACATACTTGAAATTAAACAAGAAATTGATGAAGAATGCATATTATTAATATGAAAAGAGAGATTACAACCCTTACGGATGAACTCCGAGTCTTCAATCTCCGAAAAACAATAATAATTCTGCTCTCCAAAAAGTTCTTGTATCCCAAGAATTAATCTTGCTAAAAAGATGTAAAATTCTGCTAAAGATAATAAAGGATGAAAAAGAATGGTGAAAGATGATGATGGAAGATGATGAAGAATAGCAAAACTAGGTCTAGGAGGAGGTTTATATAGCCTAAGGGGGTTACATTCCCGATTAGCCCTAATCTAGGAAACAAAATCTGTCCAAAAGAGTCATAATCCGTCAAAATACGAGAGTCCGCTGGGCAGCCTATCGGACTGGCCTATCGGCCGATAGGCTGGCCGATAGTTGGTTCGTCGATCTCATCACTTGGCAGGGCAGAATCTCCTTTCGGACGGGCCTATCGGCCGATAGGCTGGCCGATAGGTGTGTCTGTCTTTCGCAAAAATCTGTTTCTTCGTCCGTTTGACTCGACTCTCGGTCCTTTGTCTCGTTTTGGGTCCTTTTGGCTCTAAAAACCTGCAAACACACTAAAACCAACCCAAACGCGTAATACGGCTCGACTAATCATAAATAAGCCAAATACGAGCATATAAATCACGAAACGAGATAAAAACATAGTATAAAATCCTAGAAATAAGTGGTAAAATTACCACTTATCAAACCCCCCCAAACTTAAGCCTTGTTCGTCCCGAACAACAAAAAGAAAAGAAAAAGAAAGTCGTGAATCATCGTGCAACTCATAGTGTTCAACCTAATCAATACTATCCTGTAATTCTCTCTAAATAATCCGAGTGTCGTAAAAGCGAGCTGCACTCAGAATAATGATTCCGCAAAGTAATCAAGTTCAGTCCTAATCATTCGTTCATGAAGAAAATCCAGCTCAAAGATTAACAAAACGTGAGTCAAATCGGCCGTCAATGTGAAAGGCTAAAATAAACAAGCTAGTTCATCCGTTACGATCCTAGTGGCACATTTTTCACGAGTTTCATAACAAATAAACCTCGGTCAGTATTCCCTTATATATATGTTCAAGAATTTGATTCGAGTTGACCACTAGGTTAGGATCTCGGGATGTTTCATCGGGGTAATCCTAGGGTGGAACTTCCATTCTCATGTATTAAGAAACCGTTCGACGTAAAAGACACTCATGGGGCACATGGATGCTTCTAGTTACTAAGTTCCCGTCTACAGCGGAGAAACAACTCGAATATACAATTTTCGCATGTCCGAATCAAGGTCGCCGCTTTACGCGAGTAAACAATGGTCACGCGAATACCCCGGTTACTAGGTTCCCTATCCTTGGCACATGTGAAATATCTAAATCACTAGTCTAATCGAGTCGTCGTTTACGCGAAGGCAAACAACGGTCACGCGAATACCCAGGTTACTAGACTTCCCTTCATAGAACAACATTATCTCAACTTTTGGGAAAACCGACCGACTCTAAACTCAATCTAAGTGCCAACATGATCGATTTAAACAAGACGACTCACTATCCGAAAGATGTAACCAAACGTATTGACGGTGATTTTAAAACAAGTATGTATCGTCTCTTATCTCGCCAAGACCTCTACAATCACGAAAAATTTTGGACCTAAATGAATACTATGCAAAATGAAATAATCGACTACAACTCGACTAAACTCGACCGCTTTCTTGAGAGAAAACAAAGGTCGTAACATCGGTATCACACAAATAGAAGCACGAAAAATTCACGAATAAAGAAAAACTAAGACAAGCAAGGCTATCTAAAACAAACAACGAAAAGCAAATAAAAGCAAACACGAAATCTAAAAAAAAACTACTACGACCTAAAAAAAAATAGAAACTAGCAAACACACCAAACGAAAATGAACATGAAAATCTAAAAAAACTAGGCAACAAAAAGCTAAATCCACGCAACACCACTATGATAAGCACAAATAAAAACAACGGGCACCAACACAAGCAAATAATGATACAAGGCAAACAAGGTACTCACGCGTAAAGAAATTAACAAAGCCGCACTTATTCCCCCCCCCCCCCCCCAAACTTATTTCGCATCCCAAAGGAGGAATAAGTTTGAAAAGAGAAAGGAGTGGCTTTGTTAACGGAGTACCTGATCACTGTGGCGGAAATGGCGGTGTTTGTCGGCGAGCTCGGATCATAGCGGGCATGTGTATCGGGGAAAGGAGCAAAGTGGTACATCTCGTGTAGCATTCGGTGGTAGTGGTCCTCCTGGGCCCACCTATCTTCCTGCCTCTTCCTCTCTTGCTCCCTCCAAGCAATCTCCTCTTGTCGCCACACTCTGTCCTCCTCGGCTCGTTTCTCCACGATCTCGTACAACTCATTGACCCGAGTGGCAACAGCACCCACCCGAGTCTCAACCTCGCCCAACCGAGTTCCCAAAGAACCAAACTCGGTTGTCAAAGAACGCATACTCGCCAAATGATAGTTGTCTTGCGCCTGCATACTCTCTTCGTGCATCTCTCTCTCTCTCTCAAAAAATCTCGTCTCAAAAGCCTCAAAATCCGGAGCTCTCATCTGAAAACTACTACCTCCACCAGTGGGAATCTCGTCACGGCTACCCCCCTCGGGTATATCATCCATCTCCTCCTCGGCTCCCTCCAAGAACGGCTCATCAATGGTCACCTCCCGGCGTTGCCTTTTACGAGACGCATCCAATGGTCGGATAAGTGCCACATGAGCCGCGGAGCTCATACTCCACCTCGCATATACATCGGGCGCGTCGCCCATCACAGAGGTCAAGGTCGGAGAGGGGAGTCGGAAGAGGGACACGGTTTTGTTCCGACCGTGCAATATCCAGTCGAACCCCTCGGTGAAGGCAAGCATCTCTTGCCTCTGCAGTGTCGGTTTATCCAAATAAATGTCTCGGGACACCGGCTCTCCGCTAATGTGCACCCCGAGATGCTCCACGATAGGGGTCACGAACGCCCCAATCCCAATCCTCTGCTTCCCGGTCAGCCGGGCTTGTTTCTCCATGTGCTCAATCAGAAAACATCCGGCATGCTTCCGTGTACCGTTCAAGGCCGACCATAAAAGGTGAAGATCAGTGGACAAGCACGTCCCCGAGTCGGTACGGCTCAAGATCGTCGAGGTGAACAGACGGTGGATATAACGGAGAACTGGGTTCCTGATCGAGGAGGCCTTGGCATATGTCGGATTATAGATGAGAAGTGTCTCCTCCCTGCGGTAAATCATCTTGGACCACAGCTCTAAGTTTTCTTTGGCATGGTCGCCCTGCTGGAATGACCCGTCCTCGGCCCCGTTGATAATTGCATTAACTTCGTCGGCCGAGAGCTCCCTTTCTATGTTGTCGAGGTTGAAGCGAATAGATGCCGGAGTCCCGTTCTCCCTAAAAACCTCAAGTGTGGACAGAAACTCCACGGTGAGCACGTGGTAAGCGAGATAGTTTGCCCGAAAAATGCTCTCAAACCCGCACTGTCTTGCTAGTAGCATAACATCATCATATATACCCATACCCCGAGCCGTCTCCTCATGCAAAAATCGGCAATGCTTGTGTGACATTCCGATAAGGTGCGATCACCTTCTTTTAGACTCTGGCCCGGTCAATCTTAGCTTGAATTTCTTCGGGTCGAGCGCAGCCGGGATCGGAATAGCCGGCACTACCTTCGTCGGAGCCTTTTCCTTCTCTGTGGTTCCTTTAGACTTTCCGGCCGTACTCGGCTTCGATGTCTTGCTTTGCTTTCCCATTTCAAAGTTCCTACAAAACAATCATCCAATCAAAATCCAATAAGCAACTCATAATACAAACATTCAACGAGCATCGACATAATCCAATAATCCCACAATAACATCTAAGGCCCCTATAAATCACACAATCTCCCCCAAACTTAGACTCTCCCATTTCATATTCAAAGGATCAAAATCACCACCCACAATAACAAAACAACACATTACGATCATATTAGGGCAAATTCTCTCCATTCCAATCTAATTCATCAACAATTCAACTCATATCAATCCCAATTAACCATTCAATTCAACAAATTAACCCAATTTCAACAAATTCGAAATTAGGGTTCTTCCAATTTGGGGGTTTTTTCAAAATTCGTTCAATTTCATCAAATAATCCCCCAATTCGAAGTACCCATGAACAATCAAGCATAGATAACATGTTTCCATCAGGATTCTATCAACAATCGGGCATAAAATTCAAAGAACATCTAAGTCTAACAAAAGCCCCAAAAAGTGGATCCCCAATTTGATTTTCATCAAAACTCCAAAAGGAATCCGTCAAAGTGCTTCAAAACATGTATAGAATTGAAAAACAAGAGGATTAAGCATCGAAATTACGTACCTTGATCGAGTTTTGAAGGAAGAAAAGTAGAAAAAAAAATCGCCCCTTTCTCTTGTGTTCTATCGGCCGATAAGTGTGTGAGAGTGAGAAAAAACGGGGTGTTTAAAAGGGTATTAATCAACCGGGTCAAAGTGGAAACTGGGCCGGATATGTCCTATCGGGCAGGCCTATCGGCCGATAGGCTGGACCGATAGGAACTTCTGAAAATCACGTACCTTGTTATCGGGCGGGGTATCGGTCGTTAGGCAGACCCTATCGACCACTGCTTTCAACATTAAAATTTTTTGTATATTCCTAGGCCTATCGGCCGGGCCTATCGGCCGATAGGCTCGCCCGATAGGATTGTCTGTTCTCAAAAATTTTTTTTCAGCTTTTTCAATTTCGCACACTTGGTCCCATTTTCGCTTGGATATGGGGATTAACGACCTGCAAGTATTCAAAACTCGGCGTGCATGGATTAGAACTTAACAAAAACTAGCAAAGCTACTACGAAACTACAAACTACAAAAATCACGCAAACGAAAAATCGAAAATAAACGAATAAAACGAACTAATATACATACGTTGGGTTACCTCCCAACAAGTGCTACGTTTAACGTCTTTAGCTAGACGATACCTCATTCATCCCGGTTCTTCAGCGACAACTCCCCCTTGAACGGGTTTGTTGATATCAAGATAGCATACGTCCCTCTCATTAGATCGACTCTCGTTCGCCTCCAACATTCGAACATACTCTGGCAAATCCTCGGAAATTTCATCAACATCGGAATGTGAGTAAATGGAGTGTGAAATGCAATGCTCCAGCAGGTCGGTCGGGGGCGGCATAATAGACTCAATTTCATAACATTCCTCGGGAGCATCATCGAGCTTCTTCATCGCGTCATAGATGGAAATTTTCAGATTTTGATCATTAACCCGAAAGGTAAGATTACCCTCTTGGACGTCGATAAGTGCTCTCCCCGTCGCTAGAAATGGTCTTCCAAAGATCAATGGTTGATTCTCGTCCTCAGGCATATCAAGAACTACGAAATCGGCCGGGAAGACTAAGTGTTGGACTCTAACTAACACATTTTCCACAACTCCCCTCGGATAAGAGATCGATCGGTCCGCCATGAGTAGAGAAATGGTAGTCGGCTTCATCTCCCCAATCTTTAACCTCTTAAAGATGGATAGAGGCATAAGATTGATGCTTGCCCCATGATCACACAACACATTACGGAACGTTTGGTCGCCAATGATGCATGTCAAAGTAAAACGTCCCGGATCCTTCTGCTTGAGCGGGAGCTTGTTTTGAATGATAGCGCTACACTCCTCTGTCAAATTTATTGTTTCAAACTTCCCCAACTTCCTCTTGCTTGCCACAGCGTCTTTCAAAAATTTCACGTACCCCGACATGTCTCTCAAGGCGTCTAGAAGTGGAATGTTGATATTCACCTTTTGAAACATGTCGATAAATCGTTGGAGCTTTTCATCATGTTTCGACTTGGCCAATCGCTGTGGAAATGGAGCTTTAACCTCAAAATCCTTCACTTTCGAACTTCCAGGAGTCTTTCGGCCGATAGTCGGGTCGATAGGATCCACTGCCGGCATTCTGTCTGGGTATCGGTTGGGCCTATCGGCCGATAGGCTTGGCCGATGGGCCTGCTGCATTTCATCTTCTTTCTCGTTCTCGGCTCCCGTTTCTAGTACATCCTTGTTTCCAGATTTCTCAACTTCAGCCCCATGATTAATGTACTTTGTCCCACTCCGAAGCTCGATTGCGTTGCATTGTTGCGTCTTCGGGTTGGTCTCGGTGCTGCTCGGAAAATGCCCCGGCTTATGAAATCCGGCTTGGGCGTTCGCCATTTGACTCATTTGGGTCTCCACCATCGACATCTGCTTTGTCAAGGCTATCACTGAGTTTCCAATCGATGTGACACTATGCTCGAGAGCCCCGAACCTCTTGTCTACTTTATAGATAAAATCTTTTTGACTTGCCTCCAACCGTTCCAACATCTCTTCCATCGGTGTCTTAGCAATCGGCTCTTGAATAACCCCGTTCTTCACGTTAAATCCCGGTGGTGGCTGGAGAGCATTGTTCGGATTGGCATAGGAGAAATTAGGGTGGTTTCGATTGTTCGGGTAATAGTTCCCCTATTTCCCCCTTGCTGGAAGTTTCCTCCTTGCACATAATTCACATCTTCCTCAATTGCAATAGGCTCGTTTAGCTCTTCAAAAACTGCATTGACTCCCAAAGTCTTCTTTTTTAGCATCTCCAGCTCTTTTTGTTGTTTTTCAAATTTTGCCTTCAAATCACCGTAGGCGTCCTCGTCACCGGATGGAACCTTTCTTCTCGTCATCTTCCTATCGGTCACTTCCTCGTAATCATTGTTGACTGCTAGCTCAATGAGATTCTTGGCCTCTTCATAATCGTTAGCAAGAAATCCCCCTTTCGATGAATAGTCCAACTCTCTTCTGGCCTTCCTCGTCAAACCCCGATAAAACCGAATATAGATTTCCTCCTTGTCAATTCCATGCTGTGGGCATTTGCGAAGTAGCTTCTTAAATCGGATCCATGCCTCGTATAAGTATTCATCCTCATATTGCTCGAATTGCAAGATATCGTTGATTTGTTTTTGCACCTTCGAGGGAGGATAGAACTGTGCTAAGAACAACCGAGTCATCTCTCTCCAAGTACCAATTTCCTTCCGATCTAGGCTCTTGTACCAATCTAGCGCATCGTCTTCTAAAGAAAACCGGAATAGGCGGAGCTTAATGACATCCGGAGGTACTCCGTTTTGCTTGATGGTGGCACATATGTCCAAAAACGACTCAAGATGAGCGTTTGGATCTTCATTAACTCCTCCTCCGTATGTTTGAGACTTCACCGTAGCGATGAGGGATGGCTTAAGCTCGAAGTTGTTGGCATCGATCGTCCCCCAACCTCCTTCTTGATAATCGTCCAGCTTCGGTCGAAAACGGGCATTCAAAGGAATCTTCTTGGGACGAGCGAGTTCTTGTGGTGGTTCAACAATGCCGTCCATGGTATCAACGAAAGGTATAGAAAGAGTCTCGGTTCTCGCTTCTTGCTTCTTCCTCCTCAAAGACTTCTCGATTTCCGGATCCAAAGGAAATAAGTCCTTTCCTTGGGATCTTGTGATCATGCACCGCCTACAAGGAAGAGAAAACAAGATGTGAGGAAACGAGATCGAATATTAATAATAATAGTAAACAACCTAAAGTAACAATCTCTTCTTTTTCGAATTATCCCTTTAAATTTTCTATCAATTCCCCGGCAACGGCGCCAAAAATTGATCGCTTGGATTCGCGTAGTATGGTTTTCAAATCCGATCAATTTTAAAATTTGTAAAACCTCGGAGTATTTCCAAGGTGTCGAACCCAAGGGAATTGATGTGTCGAAAATAAAGGAAGTAACTCTACTCAAAATTTGACTGTTATTTAGGAATCCGAAATATTGGTTTGTTTCTAATTATCTAAATTTAAAAATCGAAAAATAAAAATTAAATAAAAGATGAAATATCTAAATTAAGCAAATTAAGCAAATTAGCCAGATAAAATCACAAGTCGAAAGGTAATTGATCCTAGGGTAGTATCATCTAATTGAGTTCACACAATCCATTCACTTGATTCCTTTTCCCCAAATTTTAATTCAATCCTAGAAATAATCACTCAATCAATCTAGAATTCCGATCAAGGCAACCTAGAAAGATAGTTAATCTAAACCCTTTTCGCTGTGGCTCAAAGAATTTAAATCACTTAAAAAGCGCCAACTTATTTATCTATGGTTTATCTTTCTCCGTCAGGTCTCAAGATAAAATCATATTGTGCATCAAGTATTTCCACTAATCAATTACTCCTTCCGGACAAAATCAATTAGCTAACATGCATCAATTAAGGGCCCTTTAATCTAACATGAGATTTAACACAACTTGAACACAAGCCTAGGATGAAAGGTCAAAAGGTAATCAAAGGAACATCATGTGAACATCAATTAAAATTACTAACCCTAGAATCAATCAATGAATTAGCCAGACATACTTGAAATTAAACAAGAAATTGATGAAGAATGCATATTATTAATATGAAAAGAGAGATTACAACCCTTACGGATGAACTCCGAGTCTTCAATCTCCGAAAAACAATAATAATTCTGCTCTCCAAAAAGTTCTTGTATCCCAAGAATTAATCTTGCTAAAAAGATGTAAAATTCTGCTACAGATAATAAAGGATGAAAAAGAATGGTGAAAGATGATGATGGAAGATGATGAAGAATAGCAAAACTAGGTCTAGGAGGAGGTTTATATAGCCTAAGGGGGTTACATTCCCGATTAGCCCTAATCTAGGAAACAAAATCTGTCCAAAAGAGTCATAATCCGTCAAAATACGAGAGTCCGCTGGGCAGCCTATCGGACTAGCCTATCGGCCGATAGGCTGGCCGATAGTTGGTTCGTCGATCTCATCACTTGGCAGGGCAGAATCTCCTTTCGGACGGGCCTATCGGCCGATAGGCTGGCCGATAGGTGTGTCTGTCTTTCGCAAAAATCTGTTTCTTCGTCCGTTTGACTCGACTCTCGGTCCTTTGTCTCGTTTTGGGTCCTTTTGGCTCTAAAAACCTGCAAACACACTAAAACCAACCCAAACGCGTAATACGGCTCGACTAATCATAAATAAGCCAAATACGAGCACATAAATCACGAAACGAGATAAAAACATAGTATAAAATCCTAGAAATAAGTAAAATTACCACTTATCAACCTCCAAAATGATAAGATCAGTTAAAACCTTCCCTCCAGGGTTTCCACATATCCAATATCCAAGCTGAAAGTTTAGGTTAAAAGAAAAATAAATGCCTATAAACCTTACTCAAAGCCTATGAAACCAAACACTATCACATTATTCTCCATTGCCATTCCATAAAGTGATCAACAAGTTCCATATGAACAAGGATAGCAAGTAAGCTAGCATGATTTTCAACAATAGTAAAATGGTAAAAGTGAACACGGAGGCAACAGTCTCTGCATGATCTTCCTTAGGATCATTCAAAGGAGCATTGATATGAATAATGCACCCAGACTACACATTCCACCTATATGCAAGAATGAAAGCTTATTTTGTTCTTTTTCCACAGGTGTCATCGCTCATGAATAACACATATTTCTCGTGCAAAAAAAAAAATCATTCAAGCGCAGATAAATTTACCTAGATCTCATACTTGAAACTTTATGTTGTTATATTGCAGAGTTTCCACATTGAATCCAATTGCTGTAATTAAAAGAAAATATATATACATAAAATCAACCATAAGCATCTCTCTTTCTGGAATATATCCACATTAATTCATTCTACTTCAAATAGACACACCAAAAATTTAAAGTCGAGTATGAGATCAGAATTCAGTAAGAACAATAACGATCCGAAGTCGTAGTCGGAAAAAATCTCTTTCATACGAAACAGACCAAATGTTAGAAACAATGCAAAGGCTCCCATCATTCTAGATTCGTTATATCAGAAATAATTGAGTATGCAAAAGGACACACTTACTCGGAATAGTTGATACTACTTCACCCATCTCAATGATCCGCGAAACAATAACCAAAAAAATTTAGAATAATCGACACAAAAAGGAGCTGGGAGGCAAATTAATGTGAGAAATTCATACAAAGAATGGTGGTTTTTCCAAAGATTGTCAAGGCCCGTAACTAGGATCCGAGCTTCCTTGTTCCCAAATAGCGATGAAAACACCGCGTAAATACTATCCCCATTTCCCACCCAATTTCTATGCCAAAAAAATCACGAATCAAGCTCTCAACAGAAATTTTCTAAGAACTCCGGATCGGATCGCGAAGAAACAGCAGTACCCTCTTATGCTTCCTGCGAAATTAAAAGTTACCTATACTCCTATTCGAATCATGATAAGATATAATAAGTGCCAAAAGAAAACTATTTCCCATAAGAAAGTAATGCCTAAAGGTGTCCAGCTCACGATCATAAGATCGCCTCACAATTCGATGAAACCTCATGCACCACACAATTGCCAGAGAGCTTCCAATGAACACCAGTTTCATTATAGTGTCATACACTGAAATGAAGTCAGTAAACAAATCGAAGTACCAAGCCAAGAAGACAACTGCATAGAGTTCCTGAGTCTTCACGAAAATTCCTGAATATAATGCAGGAAGTTAGTTGCACTATCTCATATAATGGCAATATGTGATAATTCTTCATAACTTAAGCATATATGCACCGACATGGTTCATTAAAACCAGCAAAGTGACAATCTAGACATCTATGTAGACATATTGAACAGAACATCTTGAGCTCAATTAATTTCTGACTCATAAAACTTCGAATACATTGAATATAACAATACCTCTTACACACATAAATACATGCCCTTGACGTATAATTTGATGACCCATCAATAGTTGGCATGATGTAGATTTCAACAAAAATAAAGAAATACAAATCTCTATAGGCACTCCAGGATACACCATAATGCAACAAGACAAGAAGATCACTGGAGAGCCTTCAACCTTATCCGCCCTAACCCACCATACTCTTAAAACATGAAGATTATTAGCTTCACCGGGAACACTTAAAAAGAATAGAACAATTCAGAAGTCGATATCCTGATTCCTGATACATATGCGCATGCAAGAACAGAACTGCATCCATCACCTTTACAAGCAAAGCTGCACCACAAAATGAAACCCTAACCCTACGCCATTTCTGATTCTACTATAGAATACATGAACAAGAACAACAAATTTCAGTAGGTAAAATATTGATTATAGGTTGATTAATCCATTATATCAACTTAAAAAATCGTAACACATCAACAATTAAAAAAACAAACACATCGGATATGATAACCGAAGTAAAGTACCCAACCTGAACATGATTCCAGCCAACACATCACATATTCCAGCCAATCCAACCAACAATTCAGCAAACTCCATCCACAAAATAATATAACATTCAAATTTGATACCAAACGATTACAAGGCTAACACATAAACATTGCTCGGAAAACCTTGTGCTCAGTAAATGAATCTGTCGATATATGAATAATCTACATAAAAGGCATTGGATCTTCAACATAATATCAGTAAATGCATCAACCTGTTGAACCCTTGAGATGTCATGAGCATCAACATAATAGTTACCAGTTATCCTTTCTAGAGACAATTTTCATTTTGTATTACTTGTATAGGGCAGAAATTTCCTGAAACTGTAGTATTATTGAGTGAAAGGATCAACCTCAGCAAACCACCAACCAAAAGTTTATCAAGGAAACTGATATTATCAGCTAGCACTAAACAAACAGTTTTCAGTAACCGAATCACAAATATGATTCATACCACTTAAGCACTAAACAATGAAAATGTGGTTAGAGAACAATACACAGATGCATAATTACACAAAACAAAACATTAGATGGTGTTTTACCTCCCACTCTTCCTGACTCTGAATCCCTTCATATGCCATTAATAAAGGCTTCATCTTCTCAAGTGCATCATGTAGTGGAATCGGAGGTTTCTCATTAATATTAGGGTTCGTGCCAAATTCTTCCATTAAATACTCTGGTTCACATCCAATCTGCAAAATAAACCCCAAAAATGACAAAGAAATCAGCTCATCACATACAGTTGGCCCTTGAACGCTGAATCAGTAAATGCATCAACCTGTTTTCAAGCACCGATTAGTTTCGATTTTTAAAATTATTACAGACTGTGAAAAAAAGGAAAGATAGAAACACTACCTTCTTCAACTTTTCTTCGAAAAATCTGGGCTTTAACTTCTTCTAAGCACCGGCCAGATCCCAGTGTGTGTGTGTGAGTGTGTGAGTTTAGAGAGAAAAAAAAAGAATAAGAAGAACAGGGAGAGGGAGATCGGGAGGGGAAAGACAGAGACGGGGAGAGAAAAGAAAAGAAAAAAAATAAAAAGATTGAGGGGGGTTACCAAGAAGTAGGGTTCGGTAAAATTCCGGTTTAGATACGCGGTTACTTCACTAATGGGGAGATATTTTTATTCAAAAAAATTCATTGCATTTTTTACTTCGGCAATTATCAAATTAGCGAAGTCTTTGTAATTTAAAATATCTAACTAGCTCCTGCTTTTTTGTTTGGTACCATTTACTGAAGTCTATGTGGGGTTTTTACTTCAGTAAATTGAAAAGCGAAGTTGTTGTTTGTTTTTACTTTGCTAATAGACATTACCGAAGTGAGACGTACCGAAGTCTTTGATGTTTATTCTACTAGTGCTAAGTCGTGTCGCGACGCGTCGTCCGTGATGTCGGCCATGATTAGTATCGAGGTGCAGTCATCATCTTCGTGCGACCTGTGGATATGAAGATATTGATGATTCTTGAAGAGTTTGATTGAGTTATTCATGTTCTTGAGGTATGTTGATGAACTCTACACCTTTAATTCGGATTTTGATGTTATGGTATCGTTGTTAAGATTCTTGAGGTTATGTGAATTGTATATTGGAAAGATACAATGATATATGTCTTCGATTATGTCATTTATTACAATCATGATTATGGAATCCTGGTGTTCTTGATGTTCTTGGTATATATATCACATCACAGAGGGAAATTTGATAAGATATATGATGGTTTATAAGTATACTCATGGAATTGATGATTTAGACCAATGCTATGTTGATTGTAGTGGTAGAATTCGTATGTTCTTGACGAAATACGAATCATGATAACAATTTTGAATCCGGAAAGATGATAGTTAATTTTATAACAAGATTCTCAATGGTATTGAACTATTTGGGTAGTTCGGATTGCCGATGATGCCGATAGTATTGTCCTACTATGAAATTTATAATTATAAACAAGGAGGAATCGTGTTAATTCGTATGAATTCGGAATGGAGTATGTTATGTGATCCTTGTTATCGATATGAATTGATCGTTGATATGATTATTGGATTATGGAAATGTATCGTGGTTATGAGTTCATGATTGATTGATTCGGGTTGTTCGGATTTATGTTTAATCGGGATATTGTGGAACCGTTGGGTTTATTGATCAGTTGTATTGATTGTTAAGTATGATCATCGAGTTGCGGTTTGTATTGTAGATATGAGTTCGTATTTGTTGAGTTGGATTATTTGGTTTCGTATATGATTGAGGAATTGTTAAGCCATTGAGTTTGATTGATTGGTTATATCTGGAATTGATTATTATCGAATATGTAGTTTATTGATAATTGCAATAGGTTGTGGTAATTGATTGGTGATTAGAACCGTGCTTTGCGGTCGTGTTCGATAATGTCTGTAGATTGCTTTGGTCGGGGCTGAGGAGTTCGTAGACGAAAGCAATGGATTTGGTAGCGGCTTCGTCGTCGTCGTGATGGAATCGAGGCAAGTTACTATTTGATGAATGATTTTAGTTCCATTCGTTTATAGTTCGTATAGCAATGATTATTATTATGAACCCTGGAGATTTGGATTTTATGTTGTTTTCCGATCTTGGGAGTTAAATCATAATGTATATGATTTATTTCGGTTATTGACATATTTGGGTATCGAGGATACATTATGGTAAAGACGAGGATATGAGTATCTATAGTCCATGGTATGTTGACTCAAAAATATTTTGATGATGATTAGATCCAAAACATTTAATAAAATCTATCTCAGTAAGCTGCTCTATTGAAGATGAAAAATGTTCCTAGCGCACGCTCCATAATGTATCGTAGCGCACGCTATCGAAGCTCATATGCAGACAAGTCAAATCAGCTGCATCCAGGTTGGAATCCTACCTGATGGCTTACGCACGCAAAGTATCTCTTATCAGCGCACGCTATATTACAAAATTAGCGCACGCTATATTCCTTATCTAACGCACGCTAGCGCATCTCGGTCAGAGAGGACAGTAAGGTTTGGAAAGAAAAGAAGGAATTCATCTGCGCACGCTACGGAAGATTATTTACGCACGCTCTGACTCATTAGCGCATGTTACCTAGCAAATCTTGCGCACACTACCGGATAACATGTTTGATAGTCCAGTAGCCACTGGACTTAAAATGAGGAAGCACTTACGTAAGCTATACAAGCTAACGTACGTTAGTGAGGAAAGTATATAGCGCACACTATTCAACACTTATTAGCGCACGTTAAAACATTCAAATCTCTACCGTTGGACATTTTAATCGTTGGAACGCAGAAGTCAAAAGGAGATCCGAGAAATCTGGAAAGTTAATATTAAACAATACTAGCGCACGCTATGTACAATTGCTAGCGCACGGTAAGTATAATCATATCCGTTGGGAAAGAGTCGTTGGGGAGACAAACCAACATAATCTAAAGTCAAGATTGAAGACCTGTTGACCAACCATTAGCACACGCTACGATGGTATGACTAGCGCACGCAAGTCATATAATTTTACCGTTGGAACAGTTTTATGACCGTTCAGATCGGCCAAGTCAGAGATCGATTGCGCACGCTATGGAGATATTATTAGTGCACGCTAATAATACAAATATCAGAATTCGAAGAAGGACTGACACCTATAAATACCCATATCATTTGGGTATCTCACACACAACTTCAAGTATTCAAGTATACAAGCAATCAAAGCATTCTTGAGCTTAGTTTTCTATCTTTTATTACATTCTAAGTTGTGAGAAGAAAGATACAATGAGTGATACATCTTGTAATATTTATTATACTTTGTATTCTTTCATTTGGTTGTGAGTGTTGCATCACTCATACAAGAGCATTAGAGAAACGAATTTAGAGTCACTAATCCGGTGTTATTAGGATCTTTGATCCGGCATTATTAGGATTACACTCTAATATTCATAATTAATGATTATCTAGTTCCGATAGAACACTAGATAAACAAAGTTTATTTTGAGAGTGGTTGAGCTTGGACCAATAGAAGACAAGCGGTTGTAACGGTTGTTGTACTCGGACCGATAGAAGACGAGTCAAGTGTGTGGTTGTTCTTGAGCCAATAGAAAAAGAAGTCGGAGTAGGCAAGTTGCCGAACCTCTATAAATCTTTGAGTCTTTTACTTTCCGCACTATTTTCCTTTATTTGCGAGAAAGTTCGAAATTCCGCATTACCAGTATTCAACCCCCCTTATAGTGGTGAATTTATCTCTTCAGTTGGTATCAGAGCAGGTCTCTTTTTAAAGGTTTAACTGTAACACCCCCAAACCCTTCGGGAATATTACAGCGCCGCAGACCCCCTCCGTGAGGATCTACCAGGCTAAATACAGAAAACACATTAACACTATACATGCCGACATGGCTAACAAACGAACCATTAGACCGATTTGGTCTTTTACCACAACATACACATCGAGCATACATTACTCTTTCTCGTAACTCATACCACGCAGGTTAACATAAATCAACAATCCCGCATAGGGAAAGTAAACACAACGGAAAGACAAAACAAAACATCACCAAATATTCAACACCGGTCTTCATGTGATTAGTATCGCCGTCTCCCGTCATCCTTCGTAACGATCCCGTGAATTGCTCCCAAGAAACTTTGCAAATACACGGGCCTTGTCTGAGACATCCACCCCGAATACTGGGGTTAGCAAAACCCCACCTGTTTTGCTAGTGCAAGTATAAATACAAAGACAAGCCATACAAATCATACTCAAGAACATAGAAATCATGAATATACTTCCCGAGATAATTCACTTGATCAAAACAATTTAGATTACGAAAGATAAGAATAAAACCATTTTACAACTTACAAAACATTTTACGATCTCGGAGTTTTGAAAACGTTTGGGATCTAAGAATTTTCAAGCCTTTCGAAATGCTTAGGGACATAGCCCAACAATCGTTTATTTCAAAATACAAGTCCGATAGCAGATAACGGGGCCACGACCCAATTATAACATTCCAATCGCAACACGAGGGTCCACGACCCAAATCATCCACATCACATACTCGCAAGAATACCCGGTGGAAATTACACCGTATCCAACATTACCATGACAACGGTCTCACTCATCATACCACGAGCTACAATGCACAGAGCAACCACATGACTCACGTACCCATACCAAATTATCACAACCAAGAGACAATTCATTCACAACACACTTATTAGTGCCATTCCGGCCAAGTACGATACCATTTGAACGCCATTCTAATCGGACGAAATATGCGCCAAAGATCACGGTTCTCGACAAAACACTTCAAAGTTAACCTTGGTACGAGACTCACGGCCACCGTACCCGCAGAGCCCGTCGGACATCCTGGGTGGTTAACGAGTTCGCGATACGAAACTCACGGCAACGTATCCCTAGAGGCCTCGTCGGACCGTCCCTAGGTGAACATACACATATCATCCACAACGCCACGGGAAGCCATAATTCGAATACTAGAATATGCATACAAATGCTAGGTACTTCGCTAGAATGGCCACTTTAGTCGACGTACACTCACAACTAATGTCACACAACCACAAGTAAATACCAATACCAAGCAACACCAAGTGTCACAATCTCCTCACGAAGGAATAACAACCAATATCGCACACATTACGTTCTTACCGAACAAGTACACATAACATTACGTAATCCCGCAAAGGATTTCGGTCTATTAAACTCACTCTAAGTGATCGTATCATCTTTCAACCTACAAAACCAACACATATATTCCGAGAATACATATATTCACGAATTACTAGAATTATTGTTGAAAGACAACGTTTATCGAGAACATACCGATCCCTTTTACGTTCATTAAACATTGGATTTCGCATAAAACCATTTATCAATAATTATGCCTACGAAACATGAAATGTATGGACAAGATACTTGCCTCAAAATCGCACGCAAGTATTCCGACGAACACGGCTCAACGGAAAGCTTCAAACGCCCAATGCTATCGAAGCGGAAGACGGCGAACGAAAGGGTTCAACGCGGTTTCTTCGCAAGAAACACGACCCTAACATCATACAATCAATAAATCATCGACCATACGAGGAAGAATAATCGTAGAACGCCCGAAAACCCCTCTAAGACATTTTAGGACACCTTCAAGGCGTCGGTCAAGAACTCAACTCAAACAACGAATCGATACGATCCAACCATGGAATAACAAGGAAATGATATAATACATCTAAATAATCATCAATCCATCAACAAAGCGGAAAGAATCGGACAAAACCCCAAAATCCCCAATTATCCAAAAAGGTAGGGTTAAAGGAATTCTTACCTCTTGATGAATCAAGCATTCAAATCCAAAACCACGGGTTAGATCCGCAATCCGAGCCACCCGATCGAAAAGGAATGAAGAAATTTACACAAGTAAGTGATAGATGGAGGAACTCTCCCTCTCAAGTCTCTCTCTCTCGCGCACGGTTGAAGAAGGGGAGGAAATGAACGATTCTGTTGAAACAACACATTTATAGTGTAACACAAAGAGTCCTATCGGCCAGCCTATCGGCCGATAGGCCCAACCGATACCCTATACAAATGCCGGCGGTAGAGTCTATCGGCCCTCCCTATCGGCCGAAAGGCTCTGGGCCAGTGCCCGACAGCTGGCAGTCTTTCACTAAAACGACCATAACTCTCTCGTCCGGACTCCGATTGACTCACCGTTTGAACCATTGGAAAGCTAACTCGATGTTCTATAATATTGCAAAGATTTATAATTTTTGGAGTCACCAAAAATTAATGGTGATCTAACAAAGTCGAACTCATACTTAGAAAAGTCGTTTAGTAATCCTGAATTCAACAAAACGACACCGAAACCCGAACCTGAATACGAACCGAAGATACGGTTACGAAGTACTCACAAAGACGAATCTAAGAGCTAGTAGGACACACAATTCCGACCACCCGAAGGCTCGAAATTCGACAACGGAAGGTAATTACCCCAAACTTTGGGAAATTACGAAAATGGCCCAAATGCCCGAAAATCACGATACGTGATCGAATAACCAAACCGAAGTTCACAACACGTCTAACAAAGTTAAACGGACTTGCGGGAAACTCGAAACAATAGCCGGGTCGAGATTCGCAAGAATCGAACTCAAGTGCGGAAAAGTCGCTAAAAGCACAGAACTCAACGAAACGACACCGAAACGAACTCGGATGTCAAAAGTGTAGAATTAATCATTCTCGGAATGACGAAGCGGACATGAGCGAGTCGTCAAGGCAGACTTCCGGAAAAAGAAATTAGGAAATCGAAAATTGCGGATATTACATTCTACCCTCCTTAAAAGAAGTTTCGTCCGAAACTTAAAACAAGTAGGAGAAGAAATATTCCGCCAGAAAACTCAACGAGATACACAAGAATGCGTAACTAACGCCCAACGGCGAAATGTTACAAACAACGCAAAGGAGTATACGGCGTGAAAACACGCTCCACGGCGACCAACACAACGTCGCCGTTAGGGATATAATAAAAACCAACAAGTGACAACGTCATCAAACGGATAATATAGCCAAGTCAATTATCCGACAATCACAAAACACAACGAACGAAAATCAATATGATTGACCAACCCAACGGTACATCAATCAAAACGCGAGTCAACCGAACAAACACGAAATCCCACCGCATAAGGTGGAAGATCGAAAACGAAACTAATTTCCCGAATCAAGGGAATTACGAAGGAGCCCGAATGTTCGCCAATCACGAACGAGGTCAATATAAACCGAGCAGTCAAACGATCAAACCACAACGATCGAGACAACAAAGATCGAAGAATCATGTTCGAATCACAAAGAACAATAAAGTTCAAACAACAACTCCCGTGATGATCCGGTGAGAACTACAAGACATGCATTGCCGAAGATCCACAGAAAGGGAATAGCGGCGAAAAGTCACAACGACAACGAGTTATTCGAAATAACACCACACTCGCTCGATCAACAAAAGCAAGGAGCAGGACAAGCTCGAAATGTCAACGAACGTAAACGAGTCGGCAGTCGAAAATGTAAAAGTTCAAGATCCAGTCCACTTCGAATAAGAGAACTAGTAGAACCAAAGATGTTACTTCCGAACAAGGTTCACAAGAATCGAACCGAATTCGGAAAGTGACAATGATAACAGATTGACCCAAAACAAGATCACGGCTCGTTCGAATGATGAACCCGAAATACAAAACAAGTTCATAAAGTGCCAACGAACATGAGCGAATCGATAGATCGAGAAAGAGAAAATACCAAGTCAAAATAGTACGGGCATTACCACCGACCTCGTCCCACGAAATTCACAAAACGGAGCAAGGTAACAAGACATTAAACAACCGACACAAACGGAACCATCACCGATGCACACGGTCATACCAAACCAAGCTCTAACGGCTCGCACATGCGCGACAACGCGAAATCACCACGAGGCGACAACATTCAACACCAACATCCCGCCTCTCACGGGCTAGCACAACCCATGTGTGGAAAGCGACTCAACGCTCACACCGCCAATTCGATCATACTCGGGAGAAAGTATCAAAATGACAACGCGAACATCATACATTCATACCCGACCCTCAAACGGAATGGATAGGTTTTAAAACGAAAACCTCATTTTGAAAATAATTTAGAAGAACACCGGTTGATCTTGAGTATCACCTTTCAAAAGTACGAACTTGAAACATCGTTATCGAGACATTGGAGAACCATTTCGCATTTGATAAAAATGAGGACACTTTCTCTTAGCGAAAACTTTCAAAATATTCGACCCTCGGGTCTAAATAAAAGTGTTGAAAATATCTCAAAACATTTTGGTCCTCGAGGTAGAAAAATTTTGAAATATATAGTGACATCTAGGATGTACCACAAGAAAATAACTCATTTGAAAAGTATGTCTCAAATTTATTTTTCTAAGATACTCAAGGTTTTCAAAAATCGATAGGCGTAATGCCCGAACTCACACATACCGACGTTCACTAAAACAACTCCTAGCACACGCATCAAAACGTTTAAAATCAAGACAATACATGTCTTTAAACGAAAATAAACGATAAAATACCACATTCAGAACAAAACCACTGATAAAATACCCTCCCGCACTGGCTAGTGAACAAGTCGAACGCGTATAAGCACAAAGCTTCCACAAGAGACTTGTAAAGCGTGCAAATCGATTCGAAAATCATCAACAACGAACAAAAACAACAATAAAAAGATATCACAAGCGACGACACTCCTCGTATAAATCAAATACGAGAGTTGACTAAATACATATCGTGAAAATCAAAATTCACATAAAATTCCACCGCTTAACAAATAATCATAAAAATAGCTCGTGTCACACGAGGCACAACACAAAGAAGGGAGACTTACTTCCACAGGTCGCACGAAGATGATGGCCGCACCTCGATACTAATCACGACCGACACCTCAGACGACGCGTCGCGACACGACTCGATCGGACAAAATCGACAAGACAAGACAAGACAAGACCCAACAACACACAACGACCCGACGGCTAGGTTTCCGCAACCTAAGCTCGATACCATATTCGTAACACCCCCAAACCCTTCGGAATATTACGCCGCACCCCCTCCGTGAGGATCTACCAGGCTAAATACAGAAAACACATTAACACTATACATGCCGACATGGCTAACAAACGAACCATTAGACCGATTTGGTCTTTTACCACAACATACACATCGAGCATACATTACTCTTTCTCGTAACTCATACCCACGCAGGGGTTAACATAAATCAACAATCCCGCATAGGGGAAAGTAAACACAACGGAAAGACAAAACAAAACATCACCAAATATTCAACACCGGTCTTCATGTGATTAGTATCGCCGTCTCCCGTCATCCTTCGTAACGATCCTGTGAATTGCTCCCCAGCAACCTGCAAATACCTGGACGCAATACAGACATCCACCCCCCGAATACTCGGGGGTTAGCAAAACCCCACTGTTTTGCTAGTGCAAGTATAAATACAAAGACAAGCCATACAAATCATACTCCAAGAACATAGAAATCATGAATATACTTCCCGAGATAATTCACTTGATCAAAACAATTTAGATTACGAAAGATAAGAATAAAACCATTTTACAACTTACAAAACATTTTACGATCTCGGGAGTTTTTGAAAACGTTTGGGATCTAAGAATTTTCAAGCCTTTCGAAATGCTTAGGGACATAGCCCAACAATCGTTTATTTCAAAATACAAGTCCGATAGCAGATAACAGGGCCCACGACCCAATTATAACATTCCAATCGCAACACAGGGGTCCACGACCCAAATCATCCACATCACATACTCGCAAGAATACCCCGGTGGAAATTACACCGTATCCAACATTACCATGACAACAGTCTCACTCATCATACCACAGAGCTACAATGCACAGAGCAACCACATGACTCACGTACCCATACCAAATTATCACAACCAAGAGACAATTCATTCACAACACACTTATTAGTGCCATTCCAGCCAAGTACGATACCATTTGAACTGCCATTCTAATCAGACGAAATATGCGCCAAAGATCACAGTTCTCCAACAAAACACTTCAAAGTTAACCTTGGTACGAGACTCACGGCCACCGTACCCCGCAGAGCCCCGTCGGAAATACCTGGGTGGTTAACCAGAGTTCGCGAGACGAAACTCACGGCAACGTATCCCTAGAGGCCTCGTCTGACCGTCCCTAGGTGAACATACACATATCATCCACAACGCCACGGGAAGCCATAATTCGAATACTAGAATATGCATACAAATGCTAGGTACTTCGCTAGAATGGCCACTTTAGTCGACGTACACTCACAACTAATGTCACACAACCACAAGTAAATACCAATACCAAGCAACACCAAGTGTCACAATCTCCTCACGAAGGAATAACAACCAATATCGCACACATTACGTTCTTACCGAACAAGTACACATAACATTACGTAATCCCGGCAAAGGATTACGGTCTATTAAACTCACTCAAAGTGATCGTAGCATCTTTCAACATACAAAACCAACACATATATTCCGAGAATACATATATTCACGAATTACAAGAATTATTGTTGAAAGACAACGTTTATCGAGAACATACCGATCCCTTTACGTTCATTAAACATTGGATTTCGCATAAAACCATTTATCAATAATTATGCCTACGAAACATGAAATGTATGGACAAGATACTTGCCTCAAAATCGATGCGCAAGTATTCGACGAACACGGCTCAACGGAAGCTTCAAACGCCCAATGCTATCGAAACGGAAGACGACGGCGAACGAAAGGGTTCAACGCGGTTTCTTCGCAAGAAACACGACCCTAACATCATACAATCAATAAATCATCGACCATACGAGGAAGAATAATCGTAGAACGCCCGAAAACCCCTCTAAGACATTTTAGGACACCTTCAAGGCGTCGGTCAAGAACTCAACTCAAACAACGAATCGATACGATCCAACCATGGAATAACAAGGGAAATGATATAATACATCTAAATAATCATCAATCCATCAACAAAACGGAAAGAATCGGACAAAACCCCAAAATCCCCAATTATCCAAAAAGGTAGGGTTAAAGGAATTCTTACCTCTTGATGAATCAAGCATTCAAATCCAAAACCACGGGTTAGATCCGCAATCCGAGCCACCCGATCGAAAAGGAATGAAGAAATTTACACAAGTAAGTGATAGATGGAGGAACTCTCCCTCTCAAGTCTCTCTCTCTCGCGCACGGTTGAAGAAGGGGAGGAAATGAACGATTTCTGGAAACAACACATTTATAGTGTAACACAAAGAGTCCTATCGGCCAGCCTATCGGCCGATAGGCCCAACCGATACCCTATACAAATGCCGGCGGTAGAGTCTATCGGCCCTCCCTATCGGCCGAAAGGCTCTGGGACGGTGCCCGACAGTGATGTGATCTTTCACTAAAGCGACCATAACTCTCTCGTCCGGACTCGATTGACTCACCGTTTGAACCATTGGAAAGCTAACTCGATGTTCTATAATATTGCAAAGATTTATAATTTTGGAGTCACCAAAAATTAATGGTGATCTAACAAAGTCGAACTCATACTTAGAAAAGTCGTTTAGTAATCCCGAATTCAACAAAACGACAGAAACCCGAACACGAATACGAACCGAAGATACGGTTACGAAGTACTCACAAAGACGAATCTAAGAGCTAGTAGGACACACAATTCCGACCACCCGAAGGCTCGAAATTCGACAACGGAAGGTAATTACCCCAAACTTTGGGAAATTACGAAAATGGCCCAAATGCCCGAAAATCACGATACGTGATCGAATAACCAAACCGAGTTCACAACACGTCTAACAAAGTTAAACGGACTTGCGGGAAACTCAAAGCAGCGATTTGGTCGAGATTCGCAAGAATCGAACTCAAGTGCGGAAAAGTCGCTAAAAAGCACAGAACTCAACGAAACGACACCGAAACGAACTCGGATGTCAAAAAGTGTAGAATTAATCATTCTCAGAATGACGAAACGGACATGAGCGAGTCGTCAAGACAGACTTCCGCCGAAAAAAAGAAATTACCGGAAATCGAAAATTGCGGATATTACATTAACCACCTAAGGGAAAAAGATCCGCAAATGGTACTTCTTGGCCAAATCGAAGGAAATGCTCTCAACCGTCCTCCCTTCTTCGACGGTTCCAATTTCATGACATGGAAAAAGAAAATGGCTATATTCGTTCAAGCCTATGATATTGAAATTTGGAAAGTCATTACACTTGGTCCGAAACTCGCCAAGAAAGAAGATGGATCGTTGAAAAAATTCGACGAGTTCAAAGACGAGGACTGGAGGAACACGCACATCAATTCACGTGCTACTCAACTTCTGTATTGCGCCCTTAATCCCAAAGAACTCAATAGGATATCTTCCTACGAAAGCGCAAAGGAAATTTGGGAAATCCTCGAAGTAACTCATGAAGGAACCACCCAAGTTAAGGAGACTAAAATCAACATGCTTCTTCATGACTACGAACTCTTCTCCATGAAGGACGAGGAAACGATCACCAATATGTTGGATCGGTTCTCTGCTATAACTAATGGACTTGTATCATTCGGAAAGCCTATATCTAGTAGCGACAAAGCTAAGAAAATTCTTCGCTCGTTGCCACGTGAATGGGATGCCACGGTTACCGTGATCATGGAGTCCAAAGATCTCAACAAGCTCGAGTTTAGCGCCCTCATCGGGTCACTCATCAATTATGAGATCGTCCTCAAGTCTAGAGGTACCAAACCAAAGCCTCGTGAAAAGGTAGTCGCATTCAATGTTGATAGCGATGTTGAGGAAGATGTTCCCGAGGATGAAGACGACGAGGAACTTGCTCTCTACGCCAAGAACTTTAAAAGATATAAAAATCTAATTTAAAAAGGCGAAATTTCCTTGGTCGGGATGGTAAGGCGGAACAAAAGAAGAATAGCTATGTTCCTATAAAGAAGTTCGACAATAATTGTCAGAAATGCGGTCAAGCCGGTCACTATGCCAAGGATTGCCGAGGATCCTCTTCAAAGCCTCAAGTCGAAAGATTCAAAAAGAAGGAGGTTCTAATCGCTTCTTGGAGTGATGGCGAGGAGGAGATTGAAAGATCGCTCGATGCTAATCTTTCATTTATGGCACTCGACTACGAAAGCAATATCGAGGTAAGTTCTAAACTTAATGATGATGAATATGATAATTTCGATTTTTGCGATTCACAAGAAGTCCATCATGACGATGAGTTATTAAGTGAGTTTGAATCTTTAAACATAGAATACGACGAGATGGTTAAATTAAATATGTCTTTAAAGAGGAAAATAAATTCTTTAGAACTCGAAAAATCCTCTCTTCAAAACAAAGGCAAAACTATTGAACTTGACCATACCTTATGCCTTGAAAAGGAAAACGTTTTGAAAATCGAGTTGACGAAAACTCAAAGGAGCTAAAATATATTTTGAACAAATATACTCTCGGAAACGAGAAACTCGAAAAGCTCTTATCCATTAAAAAATCTCCATTGTTAAAACACGGCCTTGGTTTCAACCCGTTTAAAAGGTATCAATCCCTTATCAACCTTGACAAAATAAAGAAAACCAAAGCCGAGAATTCAAAAACTCCTTTCAAACAACGAGTTCATGATAACGTTCGTTCAAAGTTAAGAACCATCAAAGTTAAACAAATATGGGTTCCAAAAGGGACAATTGTTCCTAATGTTATAAGTATCGTTAACTTTGGAGGACCCAAAAGGGCTTGGGTACCGAAACAACCAAGAAACACTATTTTTGTAGGTACCGGCACCAAGGAAAAGCAAGTGGTACATTGATAGTGGATGCTCAAGGCACATGTGCGGCTCCGAGGACTTATTTGAAGACCTCGAATATCAAGAACAAGGACATGTGACCTTTGGGGACAATCAAAAAGGAAAAATTAAAGGCATCGGAAAGTCGGTAAGGAACGTTCTCCCTCTATCAACAAAGTATTATTTGTTGAAGGTTTGCATCACAACTTACTTAGCGTTTCTCAACTTTATGATGAAGTTTTAAAATTCTCTTCGAGCAAACTCATTGCACGGCATTTAGAAATAATAAAATTGCATTCATCGGTTTGAGATGTGGAAACATTTATATTGTCGATCTTAATGATAAAAGTTCATTCAATGAAAAGTGTCTTATTACTTTGGATGATAATGCATATTTATGGCATCGTAAATTGGGGCATACATCTCTACCTATCATTTCTATTTTATCAAGACACGATCTTGTCCGTGGTTTACCCAAACTCAAATTTGATCGAAAGCATTTGTGTGAATCATGCATAAAAGGAAAACATACTCGAGAATCTTTCAAACCAAAATTCGAGGTTTCCACTAGCCGTATTCTTGAACTTGTGCATATGGATTTGATTGGACCATCTAGATATGTTAGTCTAAATGGTAAGCTTTATACTTTGGTCATTGTTGATGATTATTCTCGTTTTACTTGGGTTAGATTTATTGCTCATAAAGATGATACATTTTCCGAGTTTTCCAAATGGTGTCGTTTGGTGCAAAATGAGAAAAATCTTTCTATAATTTCAATTCGCACCGATCACGGAGGTGAATTTGCTTGCACTCTGTTTGAGCTTTTATGTGACAAATATGGTATTAATCACAATTTTTTGGCTCCTAGAACACCTCAACAAAATGGGGTTGTTGAAAGCAAAACCCAATCTTTGGAGGAAATGTCAAGGACTATGCTTAATGAATACTCTCTTCCACAATACTTTTGGGCCGAAGCAATTTTTACGGCATGTTATGTGATTAACCGTGTCCATATTCGTAGAACTAACCTTAAAACTCTGTATGAATTATGGAAGGGCAAAAAGCCAAATATATCGTATTTCCACCCTTTTGGTTGCAATGTGTTTATCCTAAATAATGGTAAGGATAACTTGGGGAAATTTGATGCTAAATCCGATTCCGGTATATTTCTTGGTTATGCTACAAATAGCAAAGCACATCGCGTTTATAACATTAGAACAAACAAAGTTGAAGAATCCATTCATGTTAAATTCAACGATATGATCTCACCCCCGAAAAGGTAGAATATTTTGATGATGCAGGTATTTTTCCGGACTCTCATCCCTCAAACGAAATGGAGAAAATTTCGGAAATTCAAAAGAAGACAATCGAGAGTCTACCAAAAGATTGGAGGCACATCAAATACCATCCAAAAGATCTTGTGATTGGAAACATAGAAGATGCTGTTTAAACCCGAATGAGAACCATCGATTATATGGCTCATTGTGAAATAGTTCCCAAGAATATATCTGAGGCCCTTGATGATGAAAGTTGGGTGATGGCAATGCAAGAAGAGCTTGTACAATTCATGCACAATAATGTTCCTAAATATAAAACAATTATCAGAACTAAATGGGTGCACAAAATTAAGAGTGACGAAGACGGTTACCCAATTTGAAATAAATCTCGTTTGGTCGTTCAAGGGTATAATCAAGAGGAAGACCTTGATTACGAAGAAAGTTTTGCTCTCGCGGCTCGACTCAAAGCCATTCGTTTGTTATGTGCATTTGCCGCTCACAAAAAGATCAAACTATTTCAAATGGATGTGAAAAGTGCATTCTTGAATGGCTACATTCAAGAAGAAGTCTATGTCAAGCAACCTCCCGGTCTTGAAGATCATCAATTTCCGGATCACGTCTACAAGCTCAACAAGGCACTCTACAGGTTGAAATAAGCACCCCGAGCATGGTATGATCGTTTAAGTCAATTTTTAATTGCAAATGATTATAAAAGAGGTAAAGTCGATAATACCTTGTTTGTGAAAATATTGAATAATGATATACTTGTTTGACAAATCTATGTTGATGACATTGTATTTGGAGCTACTAACGAATCATTGTGCCAAGATTTCTCTAATCTTATGAAAGGAGAGTTCGAGATGAGTATGATGGGAAAATTAACATTCTTTCTCGGGCTTCAAATCAAGCAATGCGAAGATGGAATCTTTATTCATCAAACAAAGTACTCAAACGATCTCCTAAAGAAATTCAAAATGGAGAGTAGCAAAGTGATTTCAACACCAATGTCATCTTCATTAAAGCTTGAAAAATATGAAAATGGCAAATCCGTAGATCAAAAATTATATCGAGGTATAATCGGATCTTTGCTATATTTGACTGCTTCTAGGCCATACATAATATTTGCTACATGCTTATGTGCTCGATTCCAAGCGAATCCCAAGGAATCACATTTAATTGCTTGTAAACGCATTTTTTGTTACTTGAAAGGGACCATCGGACTAGGTCTATGGTATCCCTCTTGCTTGGACTTTAATTTGATTGCATATAGTGACACCGATTTCGGCGGATGCAAAATTGATAAAAAGAGTACTAGTGGTACATGTCATTTCATCGGTTCATGCTTAATATCTTGGGGAAGTAAAAAGCAAACCAGTGTAGCGTTGTCTATAGCTGAGGCCGAATATGTTGCTGCAGGGAGTGCCTGTGCTCAGGTACTATGGATTAAAAATCAACTCCGCGACTACGGCATTTATTTTGAAAATACCCCTATTTTATGTGATAATACTAGTGCAATAAATTTGAGCAAAAATCATGTGTTGCATAGTAGGACTAAGCATATAGATATTAAACATCACTTTTTATGCGATCATGTGCAAAAGAAAGACATTTGCTTAATTTTTGTCGGGATGAAAGATCAACTAACTGATATCTTTATGAAACCTCTTCCCGAAGAATCATTTAATTCTATTCGTTTGCAACTTGGTATGGGACATCTTGAACATTTTTGAAACTAGTTGTCTACTCGAGAAATCAGTCGTTTCATTCGCTAGCGCGCTAGCTTCACCTTTTTAACGCGTGCTAATTTTCCATTCCCGTACGTTTTCCCTTCGATAGCGCACACTAACCCCTTCTCTTCTGCGTATGCTAATTAAAATCCCCTATTTTGATATTTGCTACTGGACAGTCCAGTGAGCTATCCATATTCCCTTAACGTACGCTAGATATATACCCATTGCGTACGCTAACTAAACCTTTTCAGCTTCCTATATAAACCCGGAACAATCTAGAAAAACAAATACCCTTTCATAACGCACGCAAACTAAGATCCCCTTTTCACAGCAAGAACCCTAGCTAATCCGATTTATATAATTCCGATCTCTTCTATCCAAATCCTTTAATTCCTGTCTCAATCATGTCGAGCAAGGAAGAAAACCTATGGAGAAGGCTTACAAAAGCACAAAACGTACCCGAGAACCAGAATATGATACATCTCGTTTTGTGTCTTATATCGCTTTCAAGGTATTTTCGGAAATCCTCCCTCAGGAGAACTTAACTGACTGCTATTTCTTCAATTTCGGTAGTCTTGAACGAGCTAAGGTAAATATCCGTGAATTTTTTGAAGCCTTGAGTATTGCTCGATTCGTAGAATGCAAAGAAATTATCTTCCCTTCATTTGTTCGAGAGTTCTATGCTTACTTGCATTTGGGAAATGGTGAGGGCTCCTCTGGTGGCTTAGTGCTCAGTAGCTTGGTTAACGGAACTGTAGTGAAGGTTTCTTCGGAAATTCTTTACGAGCTTTTGGGATTGTCGTTTGAAGGTTTTACTTGAAGTGGGAAGTCCATTGTTGATGAATCAGACTTGACTGAGAAAGATGTTGCCGATTTTCTGTGTTCGAAAGTTGTCATCTAGGTTACCGATGAAGTTTTCGAAAACAACGATTTTGGTATACAAATCCAATTATTGTTGGTCGCACTTATGAAATGTTTGATGCCTAAAGTGAACACGCAACATAAACTAGTCGGCGTCGATAAACATGTGGTATACCGGGTGTTGAACGAGGATAAGGTGGATTTCACCTCGATTTTTATAAATTGGATGAAGGCGAAAGGAGATTCTTTCCGCTCCAAATACTATTTGTCGAGAACGCAGAAATCTGGGCTTCCATTCGGATCTGTTTTGACTGTGATTTTCCGTCGCTTCAATGTTGACTTGTCGGGCGAGGCATCGATTCCAGTGTCTCGGGGACACGAGATTAGCGACCTCACCCTCAAAGCGATGCATGTTAGGCGTATTTTTATGAGCTTATTTATCATTATTTTATATCCATCTTGAGCCTAATTCAACATAAATGAGCTTTTAATGCACTATTCTTATATGTTTTGCAGGAAATCGGAGTCCGGAAGCCAAAACGATGAAAAACGGGCGAAAACAGCAGTTTTTGGTGGAGTTGACATGTCGTCAATTCCAGTTGTTGGTGAGTATCCCGATGTTTTCCCAGACGACTTACCGGGGTTACCACCGCAGCGAGAGGTGGAGTTTCCTATCGATCTTGAGCCGAATGCAGCCCCTATTTCTCGAGCACCGTACCGTATGGCACCGTCGGAGATGTTTGAGTTGAAGAACCAGTTGGGAGAATTGTTAGATAAAGGGTACATTCGACCGAGCGCATCGCCTTGGGGTGCGCCCGTACTTTTCGTTAAGAAGAAAGATGGGTCGCTTCGTTTATGCATCGATTTTCGAGAATTAAACAAGTTGACCATCAAAAATAAATACCCTTTGCCCAGGATTGACGATTTGTTTGATCAGCTGCAGGGGGCGACAGTCTTTTCGAAGATTGATTTGCGATCGGGCTACTACGATTGAGAATTGGGACGTCGATATTAGAAAGCTGCCTTTCGGACGAGATATGGCCATTACGAGTTTGTGGTTATGCCTTTCGGGCTAACCAATGCCCCAGCAGTGTTCATGCAGTTTATGAACAAAGTTTTCATTGAGTATCTAGACAAATTCGTAGTCGTTTTTATCGACGATATTCTTATCTATTCACGGAATCGGTAGGAGCACGCCTTTCATCTCAGGATTGTATTAGACACTTTGAGGACTGAGCAGTTGTACGCGAAGTTCTCTAAGTGTGAGTTTTGGCTCGAGGAAGTGACGTTCCTCGGGCATGTGATTTCAGCAGAGGGAATTCGAGTAGATCCGCAGAAGATAGAGGCAGTGATGGCTTGGGAGCCACCTAAGAATGTGAAGGAGGTGAGGAGTTTTCTGGGTCTTGCCGGCTATTACCTCAGATTCGTTGAGAGATTTCTAAGATCTCTAGACCACTCACTCAGTTGCTCCAGCAAACTCAAAAGTTCGAGTGGACTGCAGACAGGCAGGACAGCTTTGACGAGTTAAAGAGACGTCTGACTACCGCACCCGTTTTAGCATTGCCTCAGGGAAACGAGGACTTCGTAGTGTATAGTGATGCTTCGGGCCTTGGTTTAGGATGTGTTTTGATGCAGAGAGATAGAGTCATTGCTTATGCGTCCCGCCAGTTGAAACCTTACGAGGTGAATTATCCCACGCACGATTTGGAGTTAGCTGCGGTCGTTTTCGCCTTAAAGATCTGGAGGCATTATCTTTATGGGTCGTCTTGTAAGATTTTTACGGATCATAAGAGCTTGAAGTATATCTTCAATCAGAAAGAATTGAATATGAGACAGCGTAGGTGGTTGGAACTAATTAAAGATTACGACCTCGAGATACTTTACCATCCGGGTAAGGCTAACGTAGTGGCTGATGCGTTGAGCCGGAAGCCGATGGCGTTGCAGATGTTAGAGGTACTTACACCACAGAGTAGGATCCAGCGGGATTTTATTTGTCAGGATATCGAGGTTTGGGTTCAGGGGATTCAGGGTCGATTATATACGTTAGAGATCACTTCGTCCTTGATCGATGATATCAAGGCGAAGCGATATGATGATCCGTTTTTGGTCGATTGAGGGAGGATGTGAGGAAGGGAAAGCCCTGGATTTGTGGTTCACGATGATGGAGTTTTGAGGTTTCGCGCAGACTTTGTGTACCGAGTGATATTGGTGAGACGAGAAAATCTTGAGTGAAGCTCATGCTACACCTTACTCCATACATCTGATACGAGTAAAATGTACAAGGATGTGAGGAGCAACTCTTGGTGGAGTAATTTGAAGACAGACGTTAGTGAGTTTGTGTCGAGGTGTCTTACTGTCGCCAGTTAAGATCGAGCATCGGCGACCAGCTGGGTCATTACGACCACTTCCTATTCCGGAGTGGAAATGGGAGGACATTTCTATGGATTTCATTACCGGTATGCCTAAGACTCGGACGGGAATGAACATGATTTGGGTCGTTGTTGATCGACTAACCAAATCAGCTCATTTTCTAAGTATTAAGGACACTTGGGGGCCGGAGAGGCTTGCACGAGTGTTTGTTGCGGAAATAGTGAGATTGCATGGGACCCCTAAGAGTATTGTTTCGGATCGTGATGGCGGTTCATATCACATTTTTGGCAGCCGTTCATAGAGCGTTGGGAACCGAGTTGAGACTTAGTACATCCTACCACCCTCGAGACAGACGGGACGATCGAGCGGACGATCTGACGCTAGAGGATATGTTACGAGCCCGTGCTTTAGATTGGAAGGATGATTGGGAGACACACTTGCCGTTGATCGAGTTCACGTACAACAATAGTTGGCATGCCTCGATCAAAATGGCACCATTCAAGCGTTGTATGGGAGGAGGTGCGGATCGCCGTTGTGTTGGGATGATACGTCGAGCTAATCGGTGCGAGCCCGACATGATAGTTGAGACGAGGGAGAAGGTTACCTTGATTCGTGGTAGATTCTTGTGGCCCAGTCGGCGAAGTCTTATGCCGATACACGTCGCCGGCCGTTGGAGTTTGAGGTGGGAGATCACGTCTTGCTTAAGGTGTCGCCGACACGGGAGTTTACCGCCCGGTCGGAAGGGTAAACTTAGTCCGAGATATATCGGGCCGTTTGAGATTTTAGATAGAGTTGGAGAGCTTGCGTATCGGTTAGGCTTGCCGCCGTCCACGAGCCACGTGCATAACGTATTTCATGTTTCCCGGCTTAGGAAGTACGTATCGGACCCTAGCCATATTATTGATTTTGGAGAGATCGAGTTGTGGCGACATTACCTTCGAGGAGAGGCCGATTCAGATCTTAGAGCGTCGAGTGAAGCAACTCGGGCACAAAACCATTCCTTTGGTCAAAGTGCGGTGGTCGAGGCATGGATCCGAGGAAGCCACGTGGGAAACAGAGGAGAGTATGAGGTCGAGATACCCGAGTTATTCGTGTTGTAAGTTTCGGACGAAACTTATTTTTAAAGGGAGATAATGTAATATCCGGTATTTTTCTTTCCCTTGTATTTTCATTTTTGGTATATTTCGGTCATAGTGACCCCGTGTATCTTTCGGTATGTCCTTCCTGTCATCCGTTGAACTATAATCTCGTTATTGTTTATTGTTTCAACTTTCCTCATATGAGTTCGACTTTGTTAGATCACCATTAATTTTTGGTAACTCCAAAAATTCTAAATCTTGCAATATTATAGAGCATCGAGTTAGCTTTCCAATGGTTCAAACGGTGAGTCAATCGGAGTCCGGACGAGAGAGTTATGGTCGTTTGATTTTGGCGATCATGCCGACCGGACTCGGTCGTGTCGTCGACACGGCCCGTGCCGTACTCGTCCGAAATGCCGGAAGTTTCGCCGACCGAACTCGGCCGTGTCATCCGACACGGCCGTCGTACTCTTTCCGGATAAGCTCAAACGATGCCGACACGCCCGACCGTGTTCCAGGACACGGTCGAGTCATGCCGAAGTCGCCGTCGGACGGGTCGCTATCGGGAGGCCCTCGGCCGCCGCGACCGTGTCAAGCGAGGACACGGTCGAGTCCTGTCGGCCAGGTATGCGACACGACCGTGCCGATCGGCACGGCCGTGTCCGGCAGATCAACCCCTATAAAAGGCCCTGCAGACGTTTTTCTTGCCATTTTTCACCTTCTTCTTCTCCTCTTCCGCAGCTGGGCGTGTTCTAAGCTTGAAGCCATGTTGTTTAACAACATATCCATGGAGTTCTTGAGGTTATATCATCAATAATCCGTCCGATATCATCCCTTGATCCAGCGAATCAAGGTTAGATCTTTAGAACCCTACTTTTGGTAAAATTGGGGGTTTTCGTGTTTTTGTCCGATTCGTTCCGTTATGTTGATTAATTCATGATTAATATGATTAATCTTGTTGATATTCTTAGTTTCCCTACGGATTCATGGTATATTTCGTGATTTTTACGGAATCGAGAGGGTTTGGTTGTGATCCGCCCTCGTTGTTGTTTATATACGAATATACATGAATCGTAGGCGGGTTTTCGGGTGTATTCCAATTCCGTATTCATTTAGAAATGGTTGTGATTGTATTCTTCGAATCGTTAGGTTCGGTTTCATTGGTTCCTAGCGTTCATCGGTGACTTTCCTTTCCGTTCGTTGCGTCGTCAATAATTCAAGGCAAGTACATGTATTACATTCCGTTATGTGCGTATGATTTTGATGCGAATGATGTAAATGGTTTTATTGAACGAATGTGATTGTTTCTCTTCCACCTGGGGATGGCGTGTGGCCTCACGGGGCCGATACTTAATGGGTACGGCCACGGAAGTGGACTTGGGTGCGTGTGTTGATGTTCTTCCACAGGGGACGGTTCGGCCGGGACCTGCGAGGGGCCGATACTAATGGGTACGGCCGTGGAAGTGGTTTCTCCCTGGGGACGGCCAGACGGGACCTCTGGGGACCGATACTAATGGGTACGGTCGCGAGTTACCAAGCGTGGATAAATGTGATGTGGGAAACTGTTATTATCTTGTTTTGGTGTTAATGTGATATTCCGGAATATTGGTTTTCAGAATGACTTTCCTAGCGATTTATTTGCGTTGAATCGTGTATGTATATAATGTTGTGTAATTATGTACTTGCACTAGCTATTCGAATGCTAACCCCTTAAATGGGGAAATGCGTCTTATGCATTTCAGGTACCGGGAAGGCTGAGGGGCAGGCACGGGACACGCACGCGAAGGATGGGCTGGCTTGATGATGTGGCTCAGTGCATTTTTATGTTTTGTCATTGCATTGTCGAGTATTGAAGTTAGGTATGCTGTTTTGAGACTTGGTTTAAGTCCCCTGCGTGGGCAATAAATTGGTATTTAACCTCTGTTCATGTATTACGTTAAAAATATTTTGGCCGAGGCCACGGCCTTATTTACTTTTGAGTGCATTATTCGGGACTACATTATGGTTTATATGTCATGTGTTAGCCTGGTAGACCTCACGAGGGTTCTACGGCGTGTAATATCCCAGTTGTGAATTGGTGTGTTACAACTGGGCGATTTTGCTGAATATTCTGCGTTTCTGGGCCGTTTTGGAGCCTGTTCTCGACCTAATCACACGGACGCGTTTTGGAGGCTGAGGATTGCTATAAATAAGCATTGAAGGTCTGAAAACAATGGGGATGAACTCGGAGGTGGATCGATAGCCAGGGCGAAGAACACAAGGAGGAGATTTGTGGGGCGACGACAAGACCACGGATCCCTACGGTTTTTCTTAATTTTTCCGCATCTTAGTTCCTAGATCTATTCGAGTAGGATTTTGATTGTAGCCGATTACATGACGGTTTGATTTATTTATTGTTATTTCAATTCATTCGTTATTCTATTGAATTGGATTTTTCTCATTGTTCTTAATGCTTTTTAATTGTCGGCATGATTGAATTGTTTTGAATGTCTTTCTGGATTCGGGAGATGAAATTTAGGCATAGTTCTTGTGAGACGAATCATAATTCTCGTGAGATAGGGATATACTCATGGGAATTGTGAAGCCTTTTTATTGTGGGGATTCTTGAACTGTTTTAGCTATTAATTATCTAATTCGAATAGGGATATATCGAGTTAATAATTCGTAGTATTTTCTATCGACCTTGGGAAAGGCTTTAGAATAATTTAGGAATTCCTGGCTTACAATCAATAGAATAAAAGTGAATTGAATTGAATAAATATCATTTCTGATTGTTTGAGGTGAAAATCATAATCCTACGCCCCTATTAGTATTATTATTATTAGTGGTACTATTATTTATTTTCTGTAATTAGTTTAGATATAATTCCATATAATTGTTCTTCAAATAAAATTATGAGTCGACTATATTTTGGTACTTAGTGAAACCAGTCCTCGAGGGAACGATACTTTACTTATCACTTTATTACTTGTTGACATCGTGCACTTGCGGCATAATGTGAGGGATTTCCTCACAACAAGTTTTTGGCGCCGTTGCCGGGGACTGATTTTTCGCTAATATCAATACCAAGCGACTCTAATTTTAATTTGAAGTTTTTTTTCTTTAGTCTCTATATTTTTATTTTCTTCATTATGTTTTCCTTTGAGTATCGTGGCCCTTGGCATTTCATAAATTTCGATGTTCTTAATAATTTGCCAAATAGGGTCAGTCAGCCCCCTCCCCCAAAACAAAAGACCATGCTTGAACAATGTGTAGACGTTCTCAAAAATCCTGATAGTACCCTTTTTGAGCGAGAATGTACAAGTCGTGGTCTTGAGATTCACTATGGTTATTTTTCAGCTCATATATTTAGTAGTGAAGTTGAGGGGGAGGTTGAGAAGAAAAACATGTTGAGTTTTATGGTCGATCCCCCAGCACCTAATAATTACATAAAGTGTGATGAACTTGTAGAAGAAGTTACCATTGATGACGTTTCCAAAGAAATTTCATTAAATTGTCATCAAACTTCGACTAATAAGGTGAACACTTTTGTGCCAAAAATTTTATTAACGGTGCCGCGCATAATCTTTCCTAAATCCATAATGGGAGAGATTGACCCATTTACTTCTGATTTTGTTGATGCTGATTCTTTGAGTAATAATGAGGTTGTTCATGATATGTCTTTATTATCTACCCATTCGAACTCTGCTTATTTTTTCATGCCTTATCATTATTATATTCTTCCACTATTTTTTGGTTGTCCGCATAATTATTCTTACTCATTATTTTTGGCAACCGGGCATGAACCAAAGCCTCCCTTATGGAATAAGAGGCTTATAGATTGTAAGAAGGGGGCATTTGGCAATCTCCCTAGAAAGAAGCCACGTTGAATTTTTGTTTGCCACGTCGTGCTCAAGACGTAAAATAGAGCACTTGATGGGAGGCAACCCATCATTTTACTTGTTTTCTAGTTAGTTGTTTTTATTTGATTTTTCGTTAATAATTTTCGTTTCTTTGTTTTGTATTTCATTTGGATTCGTGTATTCTTGTGGCCCTTATTTATCTAATCTTTTCATAACCCCAATGAGTTATTATTCTTCATATTCTAGTCTTTCTTGATTTAATGTTTTAGTTATTTCATGACTAGAGACTAAGTTTGGGGGTTCCTGGTGATGTTGGGCATTACTTGAAGTATGACAGACGATTCCACTCAGACATGTGCTGGCTTTCAAGAAGACATTTGGAATAAGTTTCACTTTTCCTTATCTCTTTTATTTTCACATGAGTTTTATTGCTGATGATTTTATGTATAGTGGAATAGATTGAAGCGTGCGTTATTTTCTTAATTTTTCTTGGTTATAAATTGTGATTTCATCATTTCTTTATTGTCCTCGCATGCGGTTGATGGTTTTTGCTAAAAACGTGAATTTTTTGTGCTCCCGTGTGTAAAACTGATGTTACGATACTGATTTCTCTTGGAAGAAACGGTTGAGTTTAGTCGAGTTGTAGTCAGCGATATCTGTTTCTGTTGAGTATTCATTTAGGTCCGAATTTTTTTCGTTTTTGTAGAAATCTTAGCAGATAAGAAAGGAGACATACGTGTTTTCAAATCACCGTCTATACGTTTGGTTATACTTTTCGGTTAGCTAGTCGTCCAGTAACATAAGTCGTGTGGGCACTTAATTTGAGTTTAGAGTCGGATAGTTTTTTTTTCCCAAGAAAAAGTCGAGATAATATTTGTTCTATGATGGGAAGTCGAGTAACTGGGGGTATTCACGTGACCCGTTGTTTACTCTCGCGTAAAACGACGACCCTGAATAGATTAATGGATTAGAGATATCGCATGTGCCGATAATGGGGACCCTAGTAACTGTGGATATTCGCGTGACCCGTTGTTTACTCTCGCGTAAAACAGCGACCTTGAATCGGACATGAGGGACTTGCTATTCGAGTTTTTTCTCCGCTGTAGAGGGGGACTTAGTAACTAGAAGCATCCATGTGCCCCATGAGTGTCTTTTACGTCAAACGGTTCCCCGATACATGAGAATGGAAATCCACCCTAGGATCATCCCGATGAAATATCCCGAGAGCCGAAACCTAGTGGTTAACTCGAATCATATTATTAATCATACATAAGGGAATCTTTGTCTAGGAGTAATTTTGATAATGAAACTCTTGAATTTTGCCACTAGACTGTGGGACTGGGCGAATTGGCTTGTTTAATCTAACCCTTCATATTGACGGTCGGTTAAATTCACGCTTGTTAATCTTTGAGCTGGATTTTCTTCATAAACGATTGATTAGGACTGAAATTGGTTACTTAGTGGAATCAGTGTCCTGGATGTGACTCACTATTACGATACTTGTACTATTCTTTGAGATTTTCAGGGTAGTATTGATTAAGTTGAGCACTATGGACTTGCATGATTATTCACGATACATTTTGTTTAAAATTGATTTTTGCTTGAGGACAAGCAAAGGCTCAAGTTTGGGGGTATTTGTTAGGCGTATTTTTATGCGCTTATTTATCATTATTTTATATCCATCTTAAGCCTAATTCAGCATAAATGAGCTTTTAATGCACTATTCTTATATGTTTTGCAGGAAATCGGAGTCCGGAAGCCAAAACGATGAAAAACGGGCGAAAACAGCAGTTTTTGGTCATGAGCCGCGGCACAAACCAAGTGAGCCGCGGCACACGAAGATGTCCAGAAAGCGCTTAGCACACTGTACTGTGAGCCGCGGCACAGCCTATGTGAGCCGCAGCCCAGGAGAAAAAAAGGCGCCCAGGCATGGGGCGCTGAACGTGTGAGCCGTGGCACAGATTAAGTGAGCCGCGGCCCACCGGGCGGTTTTGCTGAATATTCTGCGTTTCTGGGCCGTTTTGGAGCCTGTTCTCGACCTAATCACACGGACGCGTTTTGGAGGTTGAGGATTGCTATAAATAAGCATTGAAGGGCTGAAAACAATGGGGATGAACTCGGAGGTGGATCGATAGCCAGGGCGAAGAACACAAGGAGGAGATTTGTGGGGCGACGACAAGACCACGGATCCCTACTGTTTTTCTTAATTTTTCCGCATCTTAGTTCCTAGATCTATTCGAGTAGGATTTTGATTGTAGCCGATTACATGACGGTTTGATTTATTTATTATTATTTCAATTCATTTGTTATTCTATTGAATTGGATTTTTCTCATTGTTCTTAATGCTTTTTAATTGTCTGGCCAACAGTTGAATTGTTTTGAATGTCTTTATGGATTCGGGAGATGAAATTTAGGCATAGTTCTTGTGAGACGAATCATAATTCTCGTGAGATAGGGATATACTCATGGGAATTGTGAAGCCTATTTATTATGGGGATTCTTGAACTGTTTTAGCTATTAATTATCTAATTCGAATAGGGATATATCGAGTTAATAATTCGTAGTATTTTCTATCGACCTTGAGAAAGGCTTTAGAATAATTTAGGAATTCCTGGCTTACAATCAATAGAATAAAAGTGAATTGAATTGAATAAATATCATTCCTGATTGTTTGAGGTGAAAATCATAATCCTACGCCCCTATTAGTATTATTATTATTAGTACTATTATTTATTTTCTGTAATTAGTTTAGATATAATTCCATATAATTGTTCTTCAAATAAAATTACGAGTCGACTATATTTTGGTACTTAGTGAAACCAGTCCTCGAGGGAACGATACTTTACTTATCACTTTATTACTTGTTGACACCGTGCACTTGCGACATAGTGTGAGGGATTTCCTCACAACAATGCATTATGTTGAAACCATTAATAGAGGTGGGGTGTTATTCTCGTAAATCCGGGAAGACGACCAAGTTACAAAAGGAATGCGAACACCGACTCTGGCCGAACGTGTTCTTCATCGAGGACTACATACGCTTCGGGAACTACAAACCAGAATGTTTGTTCGTCATCCGAAAACCAAAGACAAACGACCGATGAAAGATTCTGTCACCGAAGAAGAAGAGAGTGACCTCACTGCTCGGATGCAGAGCATCGAGACCTCACAGATGGATATTCGTGAGGATATTCGGTCATTACGTTCGGAAGTCCGAGAAGTTCGTGGGCTGATTTCAGATTTCATTCGATTCACTCACCCGTCATTCCCATTCCCATCCTCTTCATCCGACCAAGCTTCTTAGATTCTAGAAGTTTGATTCTCGATGTAGCGAACTTTGTTTTTGATGTCATGTGTCTTGGTTATGTCTTTTTTGGATCATTTTCATTAATAAAATGCACATTCCTTCTCTATATCTCTTGGTTATTGACTTACGGATGTTTTGTTCATATGTTCGTGCCATATTGTGTTATATATGCAAATCTTCAGGGGGAGTCCCTTTTGCTAATGTCACAAAGGGAGAGAAAACACTCCAAAATCGAACAACTAACATATCGAACAAATCGCTTTGATTCGAATTTTTTTAAAATGGTTTTGCAGGAAAATATTAAATATTTTGACATCATCAAAAAGGGGGAGATTGTTGACTCAAAAGTATTTTGATGATGATTAGATCCAAAATATTTAATAAAATCTATCTCAGTAAGCTGCTCTATTGAAGATGAAAAATGTTCCTAGCGCACGCTACATAATGTATCGTAGCACACGCTATCGAAGCTCATATGCAGACAAGTCAAATCAGCTGTAGCCAAGTTGGAATCCTACCTGATGGATTACGCACGCAAAGTATCTCTTATCAGCGCACGCTATATTACAAAATTAGCGCACGCTATATTCCTTATCTAACACACGCTATCGCATCTCAGTCAGAGAGGACAGTAAGATTTGGAAAGAAAAGAAGGAATTCATCTGCGCACGCTACGGAAGATTATTTACGCACGCTATTCTGACTCATTAGCGCACGTTACTTAGCAATTCTTGTGCCCGCTACCGGATAACATGTTTGATAGTCCAGTAGCTACTGGACTCAAAATGAGGAAGCACTTACGTACTGTAATACCCGGTTGTAATTCAGTCATTGTCATTCAGTAATTTCATTCGGTGATTGTCACTCAGTGGATTTTCACTCATTTATAATCATTCATCAATCATGTTCATTCACCCGTGTTCACCGTTCGGAAAAACTTCGAGTTGTGTATCGTTATTGTCCATTGTTTCAACTTTCCACATATGAGTTCGACTTTGTTAGATCACCATTAATTTTTGGTAACTCCAAAAATTCTTAATCTTTGCAATATTATAGAGCATCGAGTTAGATTTCCAATGGTTTAAACGGTGAGTCAATCGGAGTCCGGACGAGAGAGTTATGGTCGTTTTAGCTCACCCGCTCATTTTTCAGTTATTGGCCGATCACTGCCGACCGAACTCGGCCGTGTCGTCCGACACGGCCCGTGCTGTACTTGTCCGGAAATGCCGAAGTCTCTTCCCACAGGACTCGACCGTGTCGTCTGGCACGGCCGAGTCGAACTCTTCCGGATAAGCGTAACCGGCGCCGGGCCGACCGTGTTCCGGGACACGGTCGAGTCATGCCGAGTCGTTGTCGGACAGGTCACTATCGGAAGGCCCCTTCACTCCGTGACCGTGTCAAGTAGGACACGGTCTAGTCCCTGCCGGCCAGTTGCGCGCCGCGACCGTGCCGATCGGCACGGGCCGTGTCCGACAGGGCAGTCAACCCCTATAAATTCGTTTTTTGAGCACTTCAGCCCATTCCTTCCATTTCTTCCACCTTCATACGAGAGAGAGAGACTTGAGGGAGAAAATTCTCTTCACCTATCACTTGAGTGTGGTTTTTAATCATTTTCATTCGGTTGTGAAGCTTGGATACTCGATTAAACTCGTGTTCTTCGGGTCGAAGTGGTTGGATCTTCTAGAGGTAATTTCTTCAACACCTTGGACTTCGATTTTGTGTTGAGATATGATGTTTTGGACGTTATAATCATGTTATATGAAGGGATATGTATATGATTATGAGTTTGTATAAGGATTCATTGGATTTTTGAGGGATTATTCAAGAACACTTTGAATATCGAGTTGAAATTGGGGGTTTTCGTTTAATTGTCGTTATAATCACGTTTTCGGATATTCATTTTGGATTATTGATCATTTGGAAGATGTTTGTTGGTTTGAAACACTTCTTGGAGGATTTGATATTGGTATATTGAGATTTGATTGTAAACAATCGGAGTTTGGCCACAACGTATTCGATATAATGCCCCAATGAACTTAGTTTAATCGTATCGACGTTTTGAGTTCGTTATATTCGTGTTTGATTCGTATATTGAACGGGTTGTTGGATATTGTATAATTCAAGGTTGTTCGAGCGATCGATATCTCAATTAGGACGTCGTTCGTGGAAGGATAATTATCACCGGTGTTGTGTAAGTTAATTCTTACTCGGTTAAAAGGATATTCATCCCTTTTGTTGTTGTTCATTCATAATCATAACTCATTCATTATTGTATTAACCGTATTAAAACTTGTTATTGTCAATTAATCACTTGATCATAAGGAGCAGCGGTTCCAATCTTTTCGTTGAGCTATCATTCATTTCATTATTACTCTCATCTCGGTGAGTCATTCTTGACTTTGTCGATTATTATTTATTCATTGATATTCATTACGGTCATTCTCGTTCATATGACCTTAAGGTTCATATTGCGTGGCCGGGTGCGGATGTGTGGAATTTTTAGTCGGGCACGTTATGGCCATGTATTGGGAGTGATACATTGGGTGTGCACACGGTAGCAGTTACCTCCGTGAGACTAATTAGGTACAAGGACGGGTGTGTCCGGTCATTCGTCTTGTACACTTGCACAGAACACTACGGGCGTACTATGATACCCCTCTTCAGCGTAATTCATAACTAAGGATATTTCATAACTTCAGTTAAATCATGATTGTGTATTTTTCAACCCTTGAGGATTATTGTTCTGTGTAACTGACCCCGGCTGGGGATTTTGTTTTTCAGGTCATGGAAAGGCAAATGCACGGGAATAGCATGTTGATGTCGAGGAGTCCCAGTGATACTAGTAGGGGGCCCCGAACTTTCAGTTATTCATGTTATTGTCCTTTATTTTCCGCTGCAGACTTTCATTTGGATACTCCGTTTCATTCAGTGTTGTGTATTTTATCTTCATATAAAATACACTAGTATTCGGTATTGTCCTGGTGTGTTGTAACTATAACACCCCCAGAATACGTCTGGAAATGTTACACGCCGTAGGCCCTTCTCACAAGGATCTACCAGGCTAAACTCCACTAGACTACACAATGATTGACCGACCGCGGTCAATCTAAATACAACGCAGACCGACAAGGTCATTATACAATTCAGAAACTAATGAATTTTACATCTCAATGACAAAAATAAACTTTCACACAAAACGATATGACGACTCCATTCAATAAATGAAAACTACACCCGTGCAAGGGTGAATACTTAACCAAATGGGAAAAATACCGACCAAGATGAAGCAAAAGAAAAGACTCTGACTCTGGTGTGATTAGCATCGTTGTCTTCCATCTCCTTCCAAGCCAATCCTGTGTTGCTCATTGCCAAAATCTGAGCGCATAACAGGCACCCACCCCCCGAAAACTCGGGGGTTAGCAAACTGGAATTTTGCTAGTGTAAGTACATAATATTCAAGATATACGAATAATAACAACACAAAACTCAACAGCCGCGAAGCCTTAACACAAACCATACATTCCCATAGTCAACACAGTATAGCACTCGCATACACAAGGTGAGAAATAATCACAAAGTCATATTCTCTATATGGAACGTAACACCAATTAAACTTTAAACGAACCCAAGGAGTCAAAAGATTTACTTTGTAGATCTATTCTTATAAAGGGAAAAGTATTTTGATAAGATAGTTTGAAAACATTATTAATGACTCGGGTCGTCTTGGGGTTTTAAACAAAAATCGAATGGGGATGCTTTTAGAAAATAATTTCAAGAGCTCTCGGGTTCTCGACCCAAGATATGGAAAATGATTGCACGAAAATATGTCAACATTATTCAGGATCCTCAATCCAATTTATATAACACAGTCACAAACGAAATCATTACAACATCTCACGGGTTTCTCAACCCAATCCAATTAACATCATCATGAGATCAATCATCTCAACGTTTCACAGGGCCCTCGACCCAATACACAGAATAGCACCACAATACAATCAAAGGCACAATCTCTCATTCGACATATCCTGCTCAAGACCCCCGATTAATTAACCCTCGCAGATTTCGTCAAACCTCCTTGGTTAATTAACCCTGATACCAACGCTTTAAAAATAAGTTGAAACAAACTTTTCAAAAACGCGAATCGCGGTCTATATCAAGACAAACGATAAAGAGAGAGTTTGAAAGATTTTAGATACGAACATCGTTCGGTAACGGGATCTTAGCTATCACTCAAATACCCGAAACCAATAAGCCTGCCAGGCGCCTCCCTTGCGCACCTGTGTACCGGCGTTCACTCCACTATGTTGGCCGCTCCTTGAACATGTCACTGCGCCGGCGATCACTCCCGCAAGAGCCGCCCCTTGACACACGCATTATGTAACACCGGCGTTCACCACCCATATGGAGCCGCACATTGCAGCGTACACCAGGCCGGAGTGCACGCCCGCCCTCGAGGTTCCGGATATGACGTTTCTCACAACAAGTATCCACATTGTTTCAAACATCAAGCACACAGACAAACGTCACCACAATTATCAACTCGATACATCAAGTTACACAATTTTCTCTGCTAGTCCATAACCACACAAATAAACAATAACACGCACGTTATCAATCAAACTCAATCACAATAAGCCCTCAAGCATAACCAACCAACACCACACATATATCCCTATATTGCGACTCAACCGAATATATATATATATATATATATATATATATATATAACCTTACTATATTATAAGAATAAATATAGTTTACCCATCAATCCAAGTCGAGTACGTCATCTAGTGTTAGTATTCATCACTCGTCATTCACCAATATAGGCGCTTATATCAATATATGTATATACATACATATATTTAACATATAAATATATATACATGTATAAAACTAGATATATATATATATATATATTTATATATACATGCACATATATATATATACACACATTTATACATCCGTATAAATTCATACACTTCGACAACAATGATTTCACGCAGTTACAATTCGTATATCAAGGTACTTGCCTTAATAACCGCTACCGAATACTCCGAATAACACGATTCGACCGGGAAGCTCGAACCCCGAAGAAGACAACAAACGGAAGGGTTCCGACTCGAATTCATTGCGAGAAATCTGACCCTAATATCATACCATCAATAAATTAACGAACGAATGAGGAAGAATAATCGTAGAATGCTCGAATTCTCTTTGTGACATTTTATCGAACACCTTCAAGGAATCGATAAAATACTCAATAAAACGACAAATCCGTGGCAATCCAACCATGGAATAACAAGGAATTAGATATAATATAGCTTAAAAATCATAAATCCATCACTATTCTGAGTTAAAACAGATTAAACGGACAAATCGAACAAAATCCCCAAAACTAGATTTTAAGAAAACTTGCCTTGATTCGGTCGATCGGAGCAAGTTATGGAAGGATTAATCGATGTTATTGTTGTGCGGCATTTAAACACGCCTCGATGGCGATCGTCATAACAGTCGGGGAGTCTACCATAAGAGATATACTCGGGGCGAACACCCAGAACTCAGCACCCACGGCGATCGCCATTTGTTGATTGGCGATCGTCTTTTGTCGATTGGCGATCGTCTCGTACCACATATTAATCTAACATCCGTCAAAAGTCATCAAAGCCCAAATCTCGGGCTGGGACCCACGAGCAGATCTCAAAAGGTGCTGACAGACAAGACCTGTGCCCACACCCTGTCACCTACCTCACCTACCAACAGTGCCGCCGAAAAGGTGGGTGACAGCGGCTCAGAAACGCATGCGAGTTCCCGTCAGACCGTACAGCCGGCTGTCAGTAACAACCGCGGACTTTAAGGGAAAATCCCCACGCGACGGGACGATCGGCCGTCTTATTATAATGTAAATAACGACGATCGTCTGCGATCGTCGGGGCCCCCCCAGGAACTTGGTCTGCTATAAATAGGAGGTCCATAACACAGATTAAGGACTACGAAAATACAGCAAACAAGAGAGAGAAAGAGAAAGACATTCTCATACACAGAACGTCCATAGCAAGAATTCACAGAACTCCATATCTGATTCTTCAACTAGAAATCTTTACACTCTTTGTGATAGATTCTAACATTAATATTTGTACTCAACAGTATACTTATTAATAAAATCTCGCGAGAGCATTCAAGCCCGGGATTAACAACCCCGGCAAATCTTGTGTTATCTATTTTCTCACGGAAGTGTTCTCGCATTTGTTTGTTACTCGATCATTCCAGCAATACTATCTTCGGATAATATTTTGGGTAACAACAATTGGCGCTAGAAGGAGGGCAACGTACCTTAACTTGAACTTCACTTTTATTCCGACCGTCTCGAAGAACACTCATTGTTCTTCGGACACACACTTGAAGAAACACTCACTGTTCTTCAAAAGAAATAAACCTTCAGAAAAATGACGTCTGCAACGACCTCCAAGAGAGCCACCCTGAGATCTGCCGGAAATACCATTCCGGCCCGGACAGAATCCCAGCCCGCGACGGAAGATGGCCGCGGCGACGCTAGGTCCTCACTCCCGCCCCCAAGGGACGGCCCTAGCCTCTCACTCGATCAGTTCCAGACCGCGGAACAGATTGAGGAGGCCATAGCCGTCCTCAGGGAGCGACGGATTGCATGCGACTCGCCCACCATCACTCCGTCAACTATCCGCCGAGCTGGCAAACGGAAGCTCAAAGGGATATATGTTGAGAAATCAACTGAAAACCCTGAGCCGCTGGCAAAGGCTCTCGTAAGGCGGGACGACTCCGTCTTCAACCGCCTAGGGAGTGATCCCTCGTGGCGACCCGGGCAGTCGGGCCCGAGTCGGGAGGCGTCGGAGTCCGAATCCGTCACCAGGAGTTCGGCATATCCGACTCCCAGAAGACAGGCCGGTCGACAGGCCCCCACTCGCCCAAGAAATGAGTCTGCGGGCAGAGAACTCGTCATCCACCATGGGGGCAGGGGATCGGTACATGATCGCCTCGGCTCGCGCTCCGGTAGTCAATCAGCGAGCAGTCAGGCCACGGCGATGGCCGAAATGCAGCGCCAGCTCGACGAGATGAAGGCGCTCCTAGACACTGGGGCAGGCGCCAGGGGATCGATCTCTGGACCAAGTGAACCACTCGCGGTCCAGATCGAGCTCGCCCCGGTTCAACCAACAATCGCTCCCCCACAGACACCTCTATATGAGGGAAGATCGGATCCGGAGACCCACTTGAGCAAATTCCGGATCTACATGACCGGATGTGGAGCCTCAGATGCGACGAAGTGTCGAATGTTCCCGCTGACTCTGGGCGACCTCGCCCACAGGTGGTACATCTCACTGCCACCTCGCTCAATTAATTGCTTCGAGAAACTGGCGAACGACTTTACGTCGTACTTCGCCACCAAAGTCGCTCGTCCTGAAGGCCCCCACCGCATGATGAAAATCAAGCAGGGGAAGGACGAGCCAGATGAAGATTACATCGACCGGGTGGACGAGATAGTCCTCACCGGAGAGCCCATTAGCGACGAGCTCGCCCTCTATTCAGTCCTGGGGGGATTCTACGGCCACTCATCCATGTTCAGGCATCTCACAAAGGATATCCCCCCGACCTACTCGGTCTTCCGCGTCAGGGCCGCCGACTTCCTGTCCAGGCAGAGGATGCTCTCCCTCCATTTAGATGAGGAACCCACCGGAGAGGGGAAGACATCATCCCATGTCCAGAAGAAGGCGGTCGCCAAGCCCAGAAAGGCGGTCGCAAAACCGCCTGGCGAATTCAAAGCCTTCGGTGATGTGGAGGTTCACTTCCTCCACAACCTCAACTTATCTCCAGCCCACATCTTCAACGCAATTAAGGGGCGGGAGTGGCTTTCCAAACCAAATCCAATAAGGGACCACGGTCATCTGGACCGTAGTAAATTCTGTGCCTACCACAGAAGTCCCGGCCACAACACCAGCCAATGCCGCGACCTCCTCCGGCAACTCTGGCGACTGTTCGAAGAAGGCAAATTAGACAACTTGGTCACCAAGCCAGAACCTCGAACAGAGAGGACCGGAGGGCGCGAGCGCCGGCAAAACGAAAGGACGCCTCCCAATCCGGTCGCCAAGATCGAACACAAGCCAGAGCACTCCGATGAATCGATTCCTCCGATCAACCCTGGCGGTCGGATTAATATGCTTCAAGCAGGAGGTGGGAACCTCGGGGGCCTTTCCCCGGTTTCCACCGCGTCAAAGAGGAAGCGGAAGGCCGAACTGAGGGCATTCGCCGGGGTCCATATTGTGGTGCCTCCAGAGGCGACCATCGCTTGAGACGCGCTCATCACCTTCTCCAACAAAGACAGGGAGGGGGTACAATGCCCCAAAGAGGATGCATTGGTGATCTCTGTCTGTATCCTTGGGAAGGCGGTCGACCGCGTGCTGGTTGACAACGGGAGCTTCTGCAATATCATATTCAAAACAGCTCTGGACCAGCTCGGAAACTTAACCAAATTCATCAAGCCATTCGACACCGTGCTCCAAGGATTTGGCGACAAGCCTTGTCGAGCCTACGGGAGGATCAAGCTCTCCGTCGAGCTGATATGCTTTTACGATCCCAAGGTTAGGATTACTAGGAACCTAAATTTTGTAATCATAGATAGACCCAGCATCTATAATGGGTTCCTAGGTCGTCCATTTTTAGAAACCTTTGAGGCGGTCGCTTCGTCTTTCTTTTATTGTATCAAATTCCCCACGGCCAATGGGACGGTCGGTACTGTAAAGGGGGATCAGCTAATGGCAAAAAGATGTTTGAATTACTCCTATGTCGTTACTGTCTTCAATACTTCCCCTGATATGTGTACGCTGAAACGATCGACGATCGACCCATGGAGATCGACGAACCAAACACACCATACTAACCCAACTCAGAGGACGCCTTCCCAGATCAGTTAACGGACGACATCGAGCCAAGGATCGGTTTCGAGCCAAGTCTCGACGTCGATCCAAGGATCGAGTCCGGAAATCGTTCCAAGCAAGAAGCGACCGTCCCCATCGAAGAATTGGAGAGTATAGCGATTGATCCGGCTCGTCCAGAACGGGAATTACAGATCGGCGCAAGCATCGACCGCGCACTAAAAGGAGATCTGGTCGATTTGCTACGTCAGAACATCGGAGTCTTCGCCTGGTCGCATCAAGATATGGTTGGCATAAGTCCCGAGCACGCTTGCCACTATCTAAAGATCGACCCGGCAATGAAGCCTGTTCACCAAAAACGTAGGAAATTCGGCCCCAAAAAATACGCGGCGCTCGACATAGAGGTCCAAAAGTTGCTCGATAATAAGTTAATCGGGGTAGCTACAGACGACCCACAATAGGTCGCCAACGCGGTACTCGTCAAGAAGCCAACTGGTTCCTGGAGGTTATGCATCGACTTCACCGACCTCAACGCGGCTTGTCCAAAAGATCATTTTCCGATGCCTCATATTGATCACCTGGTCGATAGCACTGCAGGCTGCGAAATGATGTCGTTTATGGATGCCTTCGCCGGATATCATCAAATCCCAATGGCGTAGAAAGACATAAAACACACATCTTTCCACACGGAAAAGGACATATACTTTTGGGTCCGAATGCCGTTCGGCTTGAAGAATGCAGGGGCAACCTACCAGCGACTGGTCAACAGGATGTTCGCTAATCAGATCGGCAAGACCATGGAGGTCTACATCGACGACATCGTGTTCAAAAGCCTCAAGAAGGAAGATCACCTCAATGATCTCGCCGAGACATTCGCCATCCTCCAAAAATTCAACATGAAGCTGAACCCCAAGAAATACAACTTTGGGGTAGGCTCCGGGAAATTCCTGGGGCACATTGTCAGCCAGAGGGGGATCGAGGCGAATCCCACCAAGATACAGGCGATCCTTGACATGCAGGAACCTCGGAACATCAAGCAGGTACAATGCCTCACAGGTTGTCTGGCCGCCCTCAACCACTTCATATCTCGGCTCGGCGATAAAAGCAAGCCTTTCTTCGCGACCATCAAGCAAGAAGTTCGCATGGACAAAGGAGAGTCAGATGGCGTTCGCCAATATAAAGGAATATTTATCCAACCCCCAGATCCTGGCAAAGCCGATCCCCGGCGAGAAATTATTCCTATACCTAGCGGCCTCGGAGGTCGCGCTGAGTGCGGTCTTGGTGCGAGCGGAGGGACCAGTCCATTTGCCGATCTACTATGTTAGTCAAGCGCTCCACGACGCTGAGACACGCTATACACCTTTGGAAAAGATCGCCTATGCTCTAGTCATGAGTGTCCGTAAGCTGAGAGCCTACTTTTTCGACCATCAAGTGGAGGTTTTGACAACTCTCCCTCTAAGGCAAGTTCTACATCGACCGGACACCAACGGGCGACTCCTCAAATGGTCACTAGAGATCGCCCAATACGGCATCACATACGCTCCTCGCACGGCGATCAAAGGCCAAGCTCTGGCGGACTTCGTGGTGGAGTTAACATTCCCTCACAGTCCGACCCAGATCGGTCGCCCTGCCTGGAAGCTGTACGTTGATGGTTCGGCGACCAACTCGCGATCAGGGGCAGGGATTGTCCTCATTAGCCCCAACGGACAAAGTTTCACAAATGCCGTGCGTTTCGGGTTTCGGGCGACCAACAATGAAGCCGAATACGAAGCCTTGGTAGGCGGGCTCGACCTAGCTCTCGCCCTAGACGTTCGTCGCCTCCATATCTTCATGGACTCCCTTTTGGTCGTGAACCAAGTCAAAGGAGACTATGAGGCACGCGGCGAACAGATGATCAAATACCAAGAGCTGGTCGCCGAAATGTGCACGAAATTTGAAGAAGTACAAATCGAACAAGTTCCGAGAGAGCACAACTCTCAGGCTGATGCCCTATCCAAGCTAGCGTCGTCAGATGGGGCAGCCGATTTCTCTAATATCCAAATTACGAAGTCTGCAAGGCCGGCAATCGAAAGAAACCTGGTTACCACAGTTGTCGTTGCCGAAGAAAGCTGGATGACTCCGTTCATCAAATACTTGAAGGACGGGACGGTCCCTGATGACCGTATCAAAGCTCGCCAACTCCAGCTCCGAGCGACCAGATACACCCTATTAGACGATCGGCTTTACAAGCGAGCTTTCAGCCTTCCCCTCCTCAAGTGTATTACACCGGAGGAAGGACAGCTCGTTTTAGCCGAGATCCACGACGGAATCTGTGGAAACCACGCTGGGGGACGAGCTCTCATCCATAAGACAACCAGGCAAGGGTTTTTCTGGCCATCACTTCATAAGGATGCGATCGCTTATGCCAGGTCGTGCCATAGGTGTCAAGTAATGGGACCAAGTATTAAGCTCTCTCCCGAGCAGCTCACCTCAATGTACAGCCCATGGCCATTCGCTCAATGGGGCATCGACCTTATAGGTCCCTTACCGACGGCTCCAGGAGGCTGTAAGTTCGCCATCGTCGGAGTCGACTATTTCACCAAATGGGCAGAGGCCGAACCGCTAAACAAGATCGGCCAAGAGCAAGTGATCAAATTTATCTGGAGAAACATCATATGCCGGTTCGGTCTACCCCAGGCCATCATCTCCGACAATGGAAAGCAGTTCGATGGCTTAGAAGTCATGCAATTCTGTGATAAGTGGGGAATCAAAAGGTTGTTCTCGGCTCCCTATCACCCTCATACGAACGGGCAGGTAGAGGCAGTGAACAAGATCCTCAAACATATAATTAAAGCGCGACTCGAATCGAGGCTAGGACGATGGGCGAGCGAGCTCCCAGACGTTTTGTGGTCTTACCGAACGACGACCCGCAATTCAACGGGCGAAACCCCATTCGCCCTCGCTTTCGGAACAGAAGCGGTGATTCCCTCGGAGATCGACGTCCTCAGCCATCGAACCGAGCAAGAGATGACGATCGATAATGATGTGGCTCGGCGGATCGACCTCGACATGCTCGAAGAACGTCGACTGACCTCGGAAATGAAGAACACTATCCACAACAGTAGAACCGAAAAGTTCTTCAATTCAAAGGTCAGGGAAAGGCGGTTTCAAGTGAGCGATCTCGTCCTCAAAAAGATCCAAACCCACACAGGTGTCTTTGGACCAAGTTGGGAAGGCCCCTTCAGAATATCGAAATGGCTAACTAAGGGAGCCTACGAGTTGGAACACCCTGACGGTACTCCGGACCAATATCCCTGGAATGCTGTACATCTGAAGAAATACTATCAATGATAACTTTGTATTCATTTTCAACTGCCAAATGTACAAGGAATATAATGAAATATTAGTGTTCTCTATCCCATCTATTCTGGCGATCGCCCCACTAGCATATTACATACCGTCGAGGATCGTCGTTCAAAAATGACAATCCGAGGTAGAAAACAATACAACCATGGCACTGGAGGTCGATGGAACCGACAGCTTCGCCCAGTAAAGGTTCTTTTGAGCTTAGATCGCCCGCCCTTCGTTTAAATACGAGGCCGGCGTAGCCGAAGGACCCTCCAAAACTAATCAGTAGACACGATCGCCCTCCCTCAATGGTTCATCATCTAACATGGTGAACCCGGACAATGCGACGTGCCACTACCCCCGTCTCAACGTACACCGTCGAGGGTCGCCATCTTCATGGCGGGCCGAGGTGGAAGCAGAGCTGACAAGCCGCGGGCGTGGAGTCGAATAAACCGACGACGCCCCGCGCAAGGATTCCCCCAGACCAAGATTGCCCACCTTTCGTTTTAACACAAGGCAGGCGTAGTCTAACGGAGGACCCTCACAAAAAGTGAGTCGCGGGATACACGAACATCCCTCGCACACAAAGACACGATAAGGGAGGTCGGTCCATCGAACACCCCAACCATACATGATTCTTCAGAACCGACGAAACTGGAGATAGCCCGCCGGACAACCTAGTTTTTGTTTCCTTACTTACAATAAGTAGACAAAAACAAGGGGGCAGAGATGGGTTGAGCTAATCCCAGATACGATCGAACAAAAGGAACCACACACGATCAGCCTCACTCAAACACATTCGCTCAAACACGCGCAGGACGATCGAAGTCGTCCAACAAAAATTACAAGTAAGAATTCCGATTCAAAACATATCAATGCTTTCAACACTCAGACAATCGATCGGGTGAACAAAACGTCGAAAGCAATCATACACATACTTGTAAAAGTTGAACGCAAACATTCAAAGACGATCGTATGAAAAGAAGAACATTTTATTCATAACGCAAGTTTACTACATTACGGGGCCCGAAGGCATTACAAAAGGAAAACGAAAAGTACAAAGTGCTGGAGGAAAGCGAAAATGCCTCTCAAGGCCCCGCCTGCTGGTCTTCGCCCTCGAGTTGCGGATCGGCTTTGGCCTCGGGATGAATGAGTTTACCCGTATACCAACTCAAGTCGATCCCAAAGTCGGCTAAGTCAAGGATCGGCAAATAGAACTCCGGGTGCAAAGGATTCGCGAGGGCGTAGGATTTGAAGCTCTCCATCAAGGGACCGACCTCGACCCCTGCCTTTTTTGTGGCTCGGACAGCGTCAGCATAGGCCAAGTAATAGGCGAACTCGCCGGCGAGCGCCACACTTCGGTAGGGATCAGTCTCGTTCGCCTTCAGTTGGCCCTTCAACTCCGCGGCCGTCTTCTCAGCCTCCGCCAGCTCGACAACCTTGGCGGCATTCTCACCTTGGGCCTTCTCCAGCTACTTCTTCGCCACGTCCAGCTCACCGCTGAGCCGATCAACCATCGCCTTCAGTCCGTCCGCCTCCTCCTGCGACGCCGCGAGCTTCTGGCGAGTTTCTTTCTCCTCATCACGGGACCGATCGGCAGCCTCCTTGGAGCGGCTCAGCTCCCGCATCAATCGATCCACATCCTGCTTAGCCCTTTTGGCCGTCTCCTCATACTCCTTCTCCATAGCCCGGATCCGGTTGGCATCCTCGATATTTCTGTTGCGGGCGGCCTCGAGGTCGCGATGGAGATGAGCAGTGGAGGGTCGCCCCTCGAAATCCCTTGCGGCTTGGACGGCCATCGTCGCCGTCTGAAGAGCCAGGGCAACTGTCGCCTGCATGGCGTCCCCAGATCGCCGACGAGCGATCGCATCGAGGTCGGTCGTCCAAGCCTTGGGCAAAGAGGTGATAGCCTGGCGAACGTAAGCAGGGACTTCGAGAGATTGTTGCGGAGCCTTGCTCGACAGAAAGTCCAGCACCATGGGAGCAACATCCGGATCGGCAAGACGAACCCTGCAGCGCAAACCAAGGAAACCAAGGAGTTAGCCTAAACTTTGCTCAGAACGCCTAGCTCGAAAAGTTCAAACCATTCTCACCTGTTGACCAGCTCTGGATCACGACCGAAATAGGGCTTTCCCCGAGAAGTCTCGGCTTCAGCGATCACCGTCCTTTTCAAGAAGCCGGCAGATGTCCCGGAGCTGGATGCCGATGGCCTGGGACCAGACCCCTCCGCCATCGCCAGGCAGAGAAGAAGCAGGGGAGCGCGATCGGCGGCTCCAAAATAGCTAAATCCGCCTCGGCCGGCGGAAGGGACCCCTCCGACCTCCGCCTCTTGCGGTTCTTGGCGAAGTTGTTCCTCACCTTGAGATTAGGTTCGGCGGCCACCGTAGCTTCACCACAGGGGCAGGGCGAGACGACGTCGCAGCAACGCGACCCGTTTTCTTTCCCAGATGAAGGCGACCGATAAAACCGGGATTAGACATGGCGATCTCCTGCGGTAGCTCGGCGATACGGGGAAAATAAGTCTCTGCCAAAGAAGAAACTCAAACAAGTTAGACACTTACTTAGATATGGTGACCTCTTGGAGACGATCGCCTCGCAGAAGAGAGTGGATGAAAAGTCATACCAGGGGCCTTCAGGTGGCGAGGGAAGCGAAACAGTCGAGCTCCCAACCGATGAGATTCGTGGCTGACTGATTGAACGTCTTTGTAGGAAACCGGCAATGCGCGAATCCGCTCCCAGACGATCGAAAAATCAAAGGGGAGATCGTCGATCGATGGAACAAGGGATCATGCAAAAAGGGAAATAAATTAGATCAGTCCGAGGAGTATCCAAACAAAGGGAGAAAGGAAACCCTTACTTGGATTCCTCTCCCGAAAATTGGTAGGGATATCCAACTCCTCCTCCGGCGGTTCGCTCGATGCCGACCTCCATGCACCACCAACCCAAAGACCACTTTTCAGTCGCCCGAGTCTTGCTCGGCACCCCGATAACCACCCTACCCTGGCGACCTTGGATATGATACCCGCCGATCGATCCCTTCTGCACAGTCAGCTTAAAAAGATAATTCATCTCCAGCGCAGAAGGCAAGCGAAACAACCTGTGACCACCAAATAATGTCAACGTGCTGATAATCTGCAGCCAGGCGTTCGGCGTCAACTGAAGAGGCGCCAAATTCCAGGCGATCAGCAGATACGACACGGCGAACGGTAAGGGAAACCGCAGTCCGGCAGCCAGGGTCACTTCGTTGATGGCGACCATACCCTCGGGAGGCTGGTCGGCACGTTCTCCTCGGAGGGCACGTGCAAAGACACATCAGAGGGGATATGATATTTGGCCCTCCAGCGGGTCATGTCCTTCCAGGTCGCCGAGCTCCGAATCTGACCAAGAGTCCATTGAGACGGTTCAGCAGCCCGAAACTCCGTCCGCTTCACATGTACGTAGGGATGAGCGGCGGAGTAAGCTTCGAAATCAAACTCCGGACAGGGCCCGGCAATCCCCTCCATAAGTTTGGCAAAAGCCGTATAGACGGGGCCGGAGACGCTATCTTTTTCCCAAGACAAACGCATCAGTTCGTCTTCCTCCACCGGCGACGCATCTCGCTCCTCCGCCACCGCAGAGCCCGCCACTACGGCCTCGTTAAAAAACTCCTCAAGCTCTGCGGGTGCAATCCCCGCACGAATAGCCTCCACGGCCGTTTCCACAGGGATTCCCTCAGGAATTCCCTCCCGGTCCGGCGAAGCTGCGGCGGCAGAAGTGCTTCCGGCCTCGAAGACCTTAGATCCTCCCGACATATTCTCAAAAATTAAGGGAGAAAGAAAAATTGGGTTTCTTACCTAAAGAAAGGAAGACGGTCGGCACAACAAGCTTCGGAATTTTTTGCAGAGCTTCAGCAGGAAGGCAAGGACGCGTAAAAGAGGAAAATGAAGTAGCCCTAGCCTCTTTTATAGATGGAGGCGGGGGTTTCTGTGCAAATAGGCGAAAGTCTGAGGGCTGGGATAAATCCGGCCCTCGAGTCCCGCGTGCGCGTCTTTTCGAGGGCACGCCAAACGACAAAGTCTGACGAACCGTCGGGCTCCCTCAATAGAAACGCGACGCGTGTCCTTGCATTGTTTCGAGAGTCCGCCGCTCCCAACGCAAAAGGAGATCGTCCAAATTTGAAATCACATCGCCCGGTCGTCCAAAATATTGGCGATCACCAATAGTGCCACCTCACCCCATGTTTTCAACATCGAGCCGAGCTGGGGGGCAATTGTTGTGCGGCATTTAAACACGCCTCGAAGGCGATCGTCATAACAGTCGGGGAGTCTACCATAAGAGATATACTCGGGGCGAACACCCAGAACTCAGCACCCACGGCGATCGCCTTTTGTTGATTGGCGATCGTCTTTTGTCGATTGGCGATCGTCTCGTGCCACATATTAATCTAACATCCGTCAAAAGTAATCAAAGCCCAAATCTCGGGCTGGGACCCACGAGCAGATCTCAAAAGGTGCTGACAGACAAGACCTGTGCCCACACCCTGTCACCTACCTCACCTACCAACAGTGCCGCCGAAAAGGTGGGTGACAGCGGCTCAGAAACGCATGCGAGTTCCCGTCAGACCGTACAGCCGGCTGTCAGTAACAAACGCGGACTTTAAGGGAAAAGCCCCACGCGACGGGACGATCGGCCGTCTTATTATAATGTAAATAACGACGATCGTCTGCGATCGTCGGGGGGCCTACAGGAACTTGGTCTGCTATAAATAGGAGGTCCATAACACAGATTAAGGACTACGAAAATACAGCAAACAAGAGAGAGAAAGAGAAAGACATTCTCATACACAGAACGTCCATAGCAAGAATTCACAGAACTCCATATCTGATTCTTCAACTAGAAATCTTTACACTCTTTGTGATAGATTCTAACATTAATATTTGTACTCAACAGTATACTTATTAATAAAATCTCGCGAGAGCATTCAAGCCCGGGATTAACAACCCCGGCAAATCTTGTGTTATCTATTTTCTCACGGAAGTGTTCTCGCATTTGTTTGTTACTCGATCATTCCAGCAATACTATCTTCGGATAATATTTTGGGTAACAACAGTTATGAACTCCAAAACTTCATGGATTTAACCACTAACAACATCCCTCCATGATCATGAAATCTCCAGCCGCGGAAGAGTATGAAACGAGTGAGAAAAATGAAGAAAAACCCGACTGCTCTGCCATATTTATAGCCCTGCCGGACACGGCGCAGCAAACGGCCCAGGTCAGCACCGAGTGTCTCGGCCGTGTCTCGGCAGGCTGCTGGTCCTGGCCGACCCGACGCAAGACACGGCGCTGGGCAGCGCCGTTTCCAGGGCCGTTTCGCACAGGTCCGGCCAGCCAGGACTCGGTCGTTCCGACGGTCCGAAAAATCCCGAAACTCAGACCTGAACGTAAACCGAAAGCACGGTTATGAAGTACTCGTAAAGATGAATCCGAACACAGAAAGAAGACATGATTCCGACCACCCGAAGGCCCGAAATTCGACAACGGAAAGTAATTACCCCAGACTTTGGGAAATTACGAAAATGGCCCAAAACGTTCGAAAATCACGATACGTGATCGAATAACCAAACCGAAGTTCACAACACGTCTAACAAAGTTAAACGGACTTACGGGAAACTCGAAACAGTAATTTCGAACGAGATTCACAAGAATCGAACTCGAGTGCGGAAAAGTCGTTAAGAAACACGGAACTCAACAAAACAATACCAAAACGAACTCGGATGACAAAAAATGCAGAATTAATCATTCTCAGAATGATGAGACGGTCCCAAGTGAGTCGTCGAAACGGACTTCCGCTGAAAAAATAAAATTACCAGAAATCCGAAATTGCGGATATTACATTCTACCCTCCTTAAAAGAAGTTTCGTCCCGAAAGTTAAATCAAGTAGGGAGAAGCAATATCCCGCCAGGAAAACTCAACGAGATACACAAGAACCGAAAAAAAATCGTGCCCAATGGCGAAACGTTACAAGCAACACAAAGGAATATACGGCGTGAAAACACGCCCCACGACGACTAATGCAACACCACCGACTATGTTTCAAACAATAACGAGCAATTAACGACGCATCACATACCACATCACATGCACACATTTAATCGAAGAAACGTACGCTACAACAAGTCGCACCCGACTAAAATGGCTATGCGATAGAAACAAGTAGAGTATCACGATAGAAATCATTCCGATTCTCAGCAATAAGAAAATGTCCGACGTCAAAACACAAACAATTCAAGATAACGGAAAACGAGAATACCGGACATTACATTCTATCCTATTAAAAATAAGTTTCGTCCCGAAACTTAAAATAAAACATCATGGTCGAATACGAACAAAACCAAAAAGTTCATGCAACAAATATCAATTTCTACAAGAATTACAGCACGAAGTGCGATACACAACTACATCGTAAGGCACAAATTTTTACGAAGTCAATTTCAAATTCTTCGACGAGGACGATCATTATATGTATGCACTTAATGAAAACAAATTTTTGAACAAGAGGGCTAGTCACGTTACGCCCAAGACTTGTAAATACTGTCCTGTATTTCAGAAGAGGAAGTTTATACAACGACTCTAAAATTTATTTTCGAGTGATGTATAAAAGAAAATTGGAAATTGAATTGTAACTAATTTGAAGTATTTCAAAAGTGTTGAGTCCCAAATACCACAATTTTGAAAATCTTTCCTCTCCTACCAAAACATTTATTTAGAAAGAATTTTCCACCGAGATACGTGACGAATTGACATGACGACATTAAATCATGGCTTTCCACAACGTTAGAAAATTCCAAAGCACCATTTTAAAATATTCGTGATACTACAGCGACGTGGGCCCCGTACCGGAACCCACCAGGCTAAAAATCATTTAAAAAAAATGTTCAAAATACCAAAAAGGCCGATGTCGGTAATATTCTCAAATACTCACAAAAGTCATTTATAAAATATCAAATACCATCATAAGAATACAATCAAAACGTGCAAAATTAAAATATCAAAACTCGGTTTGCAAGACACCAAAAGCCATCTCAAAATATTCACGCAGCGGATAAATTTAACATTCATAAATTTATTCTAATAAAGTGCAAGAACAAATAAATATGCTCGACTTCCGAAGCATATTACATAACCATTTTTACTCGGACCGCATACACATGTTATATCTTAAAACAATAATATCACCAACAAGTTTCAAATCCTTAGTTCACATTAAGTATATTAGCACTATATAATCAACTACGTATATAAAGGGACTTACGATCGGGAGACTTACCATCACGGATCGCTTGAAGATGATGTCGGAACCACGATACTAATCACAACTCTGATGCGCGCGACTTACACCGGACATGGACTTGACCCAACGGCCTAGGTTTTTCGCAAACCTAAGCTCCGATACCATAAATGTAACACCCCCAGAATACGTCCGGAAATGTTACACGCCGTAGGCCCTTCTCACAAGGATCTACCAGGCTAAACTCCACTAGACTACACAATGATTGACCGACCGGGGTCAATCTAAATACAACGCAGACCGACAAGGTCATTATACAATTCAGAAACTAATGAATTTTACATCTCAATGACAAAAATAAACTTTCACACAAAAGGGGATGACGACTCCATTCAATAAATGAAAACTACACCCGTGCAAGGGTGAATAATTAACCAAATGGGAAAAATACCGACCAAGATGAAGCAAAAGAAAAGACTCTGACTCTGGTGTGATTAGCATCGTTGTCCTCCATCTCCTTCCAAGCCAATCCTGTGACTGCTCCCGAGCTGCCAAAGCCTGAGCGCATAACAGGCACCCACCCCCCGAAAACTCGGGGGTTAGCAAACTGGAATTTTGCTAGTGCAAGTACATAATGTTCAAGATATACGAATAATAACAACACAAAACTCAACAGCCGCGAAGCCTTAACACAAACCATACATTCCCATAGTCAACACAGTATAGCACTCGCATACACAAGGTGAGAAATAATCACAGTCATATTCTCTATATGGAACGTAACACCAATTAAACTTTAAACGAACCCAAGGAGTCAAAAGATTTACTTTGTAAATCTATTCTTATAAAGGGAAAAGTATTTTGATAAGATAGTTTGAAAACATTATTAATGACTCGGGTCGTCTTGGGGTTTTAAACAAAAATCGAATGGGGATGCTTTTAGAATATAATTTCCAGAGCTCTCGGGTTCTCGACCCAAGATATGGAAAATGATTACACGAAAATATGTCAACATTATTCAGGATCCTCAATCCAATTTATATAACACAGTCACAAACGAAATCATTACAACATCTCACGGGTTTCTCAACCCAATCCAATTAACATCATCACGAGATCAATCATCTCAACGTTTCACAGGGCCCTCGACCCAATACACAGAATAGCACCACAATACAATCAAAGGCCCAATCTCTCATTCGACATATCCTGCTCAAGACCCCCGATTAATTAACCCTCGGAGATTTCGTCAAACCTCCTTGGTTAATTAACCCTGATACCAACGCTTTAAAAATAAGTTGAAACAAACTTTTCAAAAACGCGAATTGCAGTCTATATCAAGACAAACGTTTAAGAGAGAGTTTGAAAGATTTTAGATACGAACATCGTTCGGTAACGGGGTCTTAGCTATCACTCAAATACCCGAAACCAATAAGCCTGCCAGGCGCCTCCCTTGCGCACCTGTGTACCGGCGTTCACTCCACTATGTTGGCCGCTCCTTGAACATGTCACTGCGCCGGCGATCACTCCCGCAAGAGCCGCCCCTTGACACACGCATTATGTAACACCGGCGTTCACCACCCATATGGAGCCGCACATTGCAGCGTACACCAGGCCGGAGTGCACGCCCCGCCCTCAGAGGTTCCCGGATATGACGTTTCTCACAACAAGTATCCACATTGTTTCAAACATCAAGTACACAGACAAACGTCACCACAATTATCAACTCGATACATCAAGTTACACAATTTTCTCCGCTAGTCCATAACCACACAAATAAACAATAACACGCACGTTATCAATCAAACTCAATCACAATAAGCCCTCAAGCATAAGCAACCAACACCACACATATATCCTTATATTGCGACTCAACCGAATATATATATATATATAACCTTACTATATTATAAGAATAAATATAGTTTACCCATCAATCCAAGTCGAGTACGTCATCTAGTGTTAGTATTCATCACTCGTCATTCACCAATATAGGCGCTTATATCAATATATGTATATACATACATATATTTAACATATAAATATATATACATGTATAAAACTAGATATATATATATACATGCACATATATATATATACACACATTTATACATCCGTATAAATTCATACACTTCGACAACAATTATTTCACGCAGTTACAATTCGTATATCAAGGTACTTGCCTTAATAACCGCTACCGAATACTCCGAAGAACACGATTCGACCGGGAAGCTCGAACCCCGAAGAAGACAACGAACGGAAGGGTTCCGACTCGAATTCATTGCGAGAAATCTGACCCTAATATCATACCATCAATAAATTAACGAACGAATGAGGAAGAATAATCATAGAACGCTCGAATTCTCTTTGTGACATTTTATCGAACACCTTCAAGGCATCGATAAAATACTCAATAAAACGACAAATCCGTGGCAATCCAACCATGGAATAACAAGGAATTAGATATAATATAGCTTAACAATCATAAATCCATCACTATTATGAGTTAAAACAGATTAATCGGACAAATCGAACAAAATCCCCAAAACTAGATTTTAAGAAAACTTGCCTTGATTCGGTCGATCGGAGCAAGTTATGGAAGGATTAATCGATGTTATGAACTCCAAAACTTCATGGATTTAACCACTAACAACATAACTCCATGATCATGAAATCTCCAGCCGCAGAAGAGTAAGAAACGAGTGAGAAAAATGATGAAAAACCCGACTGCTCTGCCATATTTATAGCCCTGCCGGACACGGCGCAGCAAACGGCCCAGGTCAGCGCCGGGTGTCTCGGCCGTGTCTCGGCAGGCTGCTGGTCCTGGCCGACCCGACGCAAGACATGGCGCTGGGCAGCGCCGTTTCCAGGGCCGTTTCGCACAGGTCCGGCCAGCCAGGACTCGGTCGTTCCGACGGTCCGGAAAATCCCGAAACTCAGACCTGAACGTAAACCGAAAGCACGGTTACGAAGTACTCGTAAAGAAGAATCCGAACACAGAAAGAACACATGATTCCGACCACCCGAAGGCTCGAAATTCGACAACGGAAAGTAATTACCCCAGACTTTGGGAAATTACGAAAATGGCCCAAAACGTTCGAAAATCACGATACGTGATCGAATAACCAAACCGAAGTTCACAACACGTCTAACAAAGTTAAACGGACTTACGGGAAACTCGAAACAGTAATTTCGAACGAGATTCACAAGAATCGAACTCGAGTGCGGAAAAGTCGTTAAGAAACACGGAACTCAACAAAACAATACCGAAACGAACTCGCATGACAAAAAATGCAGAATTAATCATTCTCAGAATGATGATACGGTCCCAAACGAGTCGTCGAAATGGACTTCCGCCGAAAAAATAAAATTACCGGAAATCCGAAATTGCGGATATTACAGTAACTAAACTCCTCATCGGAGTAATTATTGTTGTAATGTGGTTCGGTACTACATTTATCCTGTGTAATTCATTCATTTTCATTTGCCTGGTGGGTCCCAGTTGGGGATCTATGGCACTGTAATATCCGCCTAGTTTGGGGTGTTACAGAGTTGGTATCGGAGCGTGGTTTTGAATACTACCTTCCGAGTCATGTCTCATTTGAAATCATCGTCATCAGACTAGTATCATTGGACTTTCGCGTCACGTGTGACCTGTGCAAATGCCGAGCCAATCGAATCAAAGAAGCGTAAGATTTCTAACGCCATGGTATAATTTCTGGCAATAGTCATTCATTCATCATTCATCAATTAACAATCCTCAAACATCATCATTCATTGTGATTAGGACGATCATGTTAACTCATTAATCACTTAATTCATTTCATTACTCAGTTAATAATCAGGACGATCATGTTAACTCATTAATTACTCAATTCATTTTATTACTCAGTTGTCAATATGGATGATCATATTATCAATCTTGTTAAGTTATTCAAGATAATCATTTCAAGAATTTCATCAGATAATCATGTAACTTCAGTAAATCATTCATATAATCACTAAGTTAGAGCATGTATACTCATTTTCATCATCTCATGACATAATCATAACGTGCTAATCATGCGGGAAATATAATCATTATGCGACCTTCCTACTTCAAGATGGAGAGAACTGAGGATGCATGGGGAGAGGCCGCGGTGCGGACCGAAACCCGAGAAATAATCACTCGCTGCCGGGAAATTGTGCCCAGGACTCGGCTCGATCAGAAGATGTTCGGGTTGATCCACTCACTTTTATGCAGGCCATGATGACCCATGTGCAGTTACTCAATCATCATTGCGCCACTCTGACCGGATTAATCGAGAGAACTCTCCCGTATGAGCCAGCTGCTAAGGAAAGTGCTGAACAACAACCTTCATTTGTCAGCAAAAAATCAACGAAGCGTAATCAATCCAAAGGCGGTCAGTCAACCTTCAAGAAGCCTCGTGTGAGTCCTATCGTTTCTGAGCGACCTCCTACGGTGCATAATCGTGCGGGATCTCATTCCCGAGTGGCCAGTTCGGCCATCACCTGTTTCAATTGTGGAACGCCGGGTCATTTCAGCACTAAGTTTCTGAAACCGTCTATCACGTGCTATAATTGTGGGAATTTTGGGCATAAGGCCCGTTTTTGCCGAAAGGACTCCAAGTCGGCTCCGGCGTCATCTCAGGCCCCGAAGCAACCAGCGTTTCAGAATCAGACTGCTTTGTCATCGTCGTTTAAGACAATGGAAGCAAATAGAGTTGGAACTCGTATTTATCAGACGGGGGCGTCCGGTTCGGGGGCAGGCAAGTCCCAGATTCATATGATGAGGAGGACCGATGATCCGGTGGCCCGAATGATTTCAGGTATACTCGTAATTTTATTTCAACTTGTGTGTACCTTTTGATGCTGGTACACCGCATTCATTCATTTTCGAATCATGCTTGAATAGACTTATTTCGGGATAGTCCTATTGCTTGTGGACCTCATACCATCGGTCTACCTGACGATGGAAGAATTTCCGGAATCATACCGAATTAAGCTTAATGAGCGAGATTGATTGATGGATCTAATCGTGGTGAATTTATCTTAGGACGATTTAATTTTCGGTATTAGTTGGTTTGATCGTCTTGATACTATCCTCAGTGTTTGTTAGCGTTTGGTCGCTATCTTTCCGTCGTTAGTTGTCGAATGTGTGCTTCAAGGAAGTAATCCCCGTTGTTCCAGAAGAAGTATTATTATGACGAAAGCAGAGAAATTCCGCAATCGAACTATTCAATCATTCATTGCATCATTTCCATCGATTGGCCTTTCTAAGACAATCGAGTCATTCAATCATTCATTGTATCATTTTCATCGATTGGCCTTTCTAGGGCAATCGAGTTATTCAATCATTCATTGCATCCTTTCCATCGATTGGCCTTTCTAAGACAATCGAGTCATTCAATCATTCATTGTATCATTTTCATCGACTGGCCTTTCAAAGGCAATCGAGTTATTCAAACATTCATTGTATCATCTTCATCGATTGGCCTTTCTAAGGCAATCGAATTGTTCAATCATTATTGGTATCTCTTTTTATCGATTGACCATTCTAGGGCAATCGAAATGTTCAAACATTCGTGGTATCATTGTCATCGATTGACGATGTATTTCCAGACGAGTTATCTGGTTGCCTTCACATAGAGTAGGGGAATTCAGGAGTGAGTTGGAGCCGGTACGTCCCCTTTATCGAAGGCACCGTATCGGTTGGCCCCGACCAGAATGCAGGAGTTGAAGATTCAACTTGAGGAGTAGTTCGAGAAAGGTTATCTCCGACCGATTGCGTCCCCGTGAGGAACACCAGTGTGATATGTCAAGGAGAAGGATGGCTCATCTTGTGTGTGTATTAATTACCAGGAGTTGAACAGGGTGATGATCAAGAGTAGTATCCCTTACCCCGTATTGATGATCTTTTAGATCAACTTCAGGGAGCCTAAGTATTTTCCAGGATCAACTTAAGATCTGGATATCACCAGTTGCGGATTCGAGAGTCGGATATCGTGAGGACAGCGTTTCGTACACGCTATGGTCATTATGAGTTCGTAGTTATGCCGTTCGGGCTAACTATTGCACCTGCAGTATTCATGGAGTTAATGAATCGGGTTTTCATCGACTTTTTGGATCAGTTTGTTGTTGTCTTCATCGACGACATTTTGATTTATTCTCGTAGCCGAGAGGAACACGAGGTTCATCTTCATCAGGTTCTCGACGTGTTGAGACGAGAGCAACTTTATGGAAAGTTTTCCAAATGTGAGTTCTGGAGGTCCGAAGTGACTTTCTCGGGCATGTAATTTCATCTGACAGAGTTCGTGTCGACCCTCAGAAGACGGAGACTATCCGAGATTGGCAACCTCCGAAAGATATTAAGTAAATCCGATGTTTCCTCGGATTAGCTGGTTAATTATCCAACCCACGGCCGGAGCTAGCAACCGTGGTTTTCGCGTTGAAAATTTGGCGTCGTTACCTTTATGGCATCACCTGTCAGATCTTCACCAATCACAAGAGTTGAAGTATATATTTACTCACAAGGAGTTAAATATGCGACAGAGGCAGTGGTTGGAACTAATCAAAGATTTTGATATCGAGATCCTTTACCACCCGGGCAAGGCGAACGTTGTCGCCGACGCCTTGAGTCGTAAGTCCGTTCAAGAGCAGATGCTTGCTCGTTACTTGATTCGAAGGAGCTTCGAGGAATTCCTTAGACCCGAGATCGAGGTCTGGCTTCAGCGAGTTCAGGGACAGCTTTGTATGTTAGAGATTTCATCGTCACTTGAGGAGGTAATCAGAGAGAATCAGAGTTCAGACCCTTCATTGTTGCGCATCCGTGAAGATGTGGCTCAGGATAAAGCCCCTGGATTCGTGATCCACGAGGATGGACTTTTGAGGTTTAAGAACCAGTTGTGCGTACCGGCGAATGACGAGTTGAAAAATTCTATTTTGAGAGAAGCTCATGCTACCCCTTATTCTGTTCATCCGGGGTCCAGCAAGATGTACAAGGACTTGAAACAAAATTACTGGTGGAGTAATATGAAGCGATAAGTCGCAGAATTTGTTTCGAGATGCTTAACCTGTCAACAAGTTAAGATTGAACATCAGCGACCGGCGGGTATGCTGAAACCTCTCCCTATTCCGGAATGGAAGTGGGAAGACATTTCTATGGATTTCATCACGAGTTTACCGACGAGTCGTCATGGCATGAATGCGATCTGGGTGATTGTGGACCGCTTAACTAAATCAACTCATTTCCTTGAGATCAAGGATACTTGGGGTCCCGAGAGACTTGCCCAGTTATTCATCAAAGAGATAGTGAGACTGCACGGTACTCCTAAAAGTATCGTTTCCGATCGTGATGGACGGTTTGTGTATCATTTTTGGAAATCAGTTCATCGTGCTATGGGAACTCAGCTTAATCTCAGTACTGCATTTCATCCTCAGTCCGACGGACAATCAGAGAGAACTATTCAGACATTAGAGGACATGTTGAGGGCATGCATCCTCGATTGGAAGGACGATTGGGAAGCCCAACTACCACTGATCGAGTTCACGTATAATAATAGTTGGAATGCCTCCATTAAGATGGCACCTTACGAGGCCTTGTACGGTCGTCGTTCTCGATCTCCTTTGTGTTGGGATGACTTGTCAGAGTTAATCGGCACCGAGCCCGATATGCTTATAGCCGCCCGGGAGAAGGTAGCTTTGATCAAGAGTCGTATGTTGACAGCTCAGAGTCGACATAAATCATATGCAGATAATCGTCGTCGACCACTAGAGTTCGAGACGGGTGACCACGTTTTGGTCAAGGTATCCCCGAGTCGAGGTATTTTCCGTTTTGGAAAACGGGGGAAGTTGAGTCCGAGATTCATTGGACCGTTTGAAATTTTGGATCGAGTAGGCGAGTTAGCTTATCGATTGGCTTTGCCTCCGGCATTGAGCCGAATTCATAATGTGTTTCACGTTTCTCAGTTGCGGAAGTATGTTGCCGACCCGAGTCACATACTTCAGTTCGACGAAATCGAGATCGCGGATGATCATTCGTACGAGGAGCGTCCTGTACGAGTGTTGGAGCGGCGAATCAAACAGTTGAGGAACAAGATGATCCCTTTGGTCAAGATTCAGTGGTCCAGACACATAGTCGAAGAGGCTACATGGGAAACCGAGGATAGTATGCCGGAGAGTTATCCCGAGTTGTTTGACCCTTAGTTTCGGGGACGAAACTCTTTTAATGGGGGTGTATGTAATACCCGGTTGTAATTCAGTCATTATCATTCAGTAATTTCATTCGGTGATTGTCACTCAGTGTATTTTCACTCATTTATAATCATTCATCAATCATGTTCATTCACCCGTGTTCACCGTTCGGAAAAACTTCGAGTTGTGTATCGTTATTGTCCATTGTTTCAATTTTCCACATATGAGTTCGACTTTGTTAGATCACCATTAATTTTTGGTAACTCCAAAAATTCTGAATCTTTGAATTATTATAGAGCATCGAGTTAGATTTCCAATGGTTCAAACGGTGAGTCAATCGGAGTCCGGACGAGAGAGTTATGGTCGTTTTAGCTCACCCGCTCATTTTTCAGTTATTGGCCGATCACTGCCGACCGAACTCGGCCGTGTCGTCCGACACGGCCCGTGCTGTACTCGTCCGGAAATGCCGAAGTCTGCCCACAGGACTCGACCGTGTCGTCTGGCACGGCCGAGTCGAACTCTTCCGGATAAGCCAGAACCGACTTCCTAGACGCCCGACCGTGTTCCGGGACACGGTCGAGTCATGTCGAGTCGCTGTCGGACAGGTCACTATCGGAAGGCCCCTTCGCGCCGCGACCGTGTCAAGCAGGACACGATCTAGTCCCTGCCGGCCAGTTGCACGCCGCGACCGTGCCGATCGGCACGGGCCGTGTCCGACAGGGCAGTCAACCCCTATAAATTCGTTTTTTGAGCATTTCAGCCCATTCCTTCCATTTCTTCCACCTTCATACGAGAGAGAGAGACTTGAGGGAGAAAATTCTCTTCACCTATCACTTGAGTGTGGTTTTTAATCATTTTCATTCGGTTGTGAAGCTTGGATACTCGATTAAACTCGTGTTCTTCCGGTCGAAGTGGTTGGATCTTCTAGAGGTAATTTCTTCAACACCTTGGACTTTGATTTTGTGTTGAGATATGATGTTTTGGACGTTATAATCATGTTATATGAAGGGATATGTATATGATTATGAGTTTGTATAAGGATTCATTGGATTATTGAGGGATTATTCAAGAACACTTTGAATATCGAGTTGAAATTGGGGTTCGTTTAATTGTCGTTATAATCACGTTTTTGGATATTCATTTTGGATTATTGATCATTTGGAAGATGTTTGTTGGTTTGAAACACTTCTTGGAGGATTTGATATTGGTATATTGAGATTTGATTGTAAACAATCGGAGTTTGGCCACAACGTATTCGATATAATGCCCCAATGAACTTAGTTTAATCGTATCGACGTTTTGAGTTCGTTATATTCGTGTTTGATTCGTATATTGAACGGGTTGTTGGATATTGTATAATTCAAGGTTGTTCGAGCGATCGATATCTCAATTAGGACGTCGTTCGTGGAAGGATAATTATCACCGGTGTTGTGTAAGTTAATTCTTACTCGGTTAAAAGGATATTCATCCCTTTTGTTGTTGTTCATTCATAATCATAACTCATTCATTATTGTATTAACCGTATTAAAACTTGTTATTGTCAATTAATCACTTCAGTCATAAGGAACGACGGTTCCAATCTTTTCGTTGAGCTATCATTCATTTCCTTATTACTCTCATCTCGGTGAGTCATTCTTGACTTTGTCAGATTATTATTTATTCATTGATATTCATTACGGTCATTCTCGTTCATATGACCTTCTGGGTTCATATTGCGTGGCCGGGTGCGGATGTGTGGAATTTTTAGTCGGGCACGTTATGGCCATGTATTGGGAGTGATACATTGGGTGCACACTGCAGTAGCATTACCTCCGTGAGACTAATTAGGTACAAGGACGGGTGTGTCCGGTCATTCGTCTTGTACACTTGCACAGAACACTACGGGCGTACTATGATACCCCTCTTCAGCGTAATTCATAACTAAGGATATTTCATAACTTCAGTTAAATCATGATTGTGTATTTTTCAACCCTTGAGGATTGTTGTTCTGTGTAACTGACCCCGGCTGGGGATTTTGTTTTTCAGGTCATGGCAAGGTAAACGCACGGGAATAGCATGTTGATGTCGAGGAGTCCCAGTGATACTAGTAGGGGGCCCCTAACTTTCAGTTATTCATGTTATTGTCCTTTATTTTCCGCTGCAGACTTTTATTTGGATACTCCGTTTCATTCAGTGTTGTGTATTTTATCTTCATATAAAATACACTAGTATTCGGTATTGTCCTGGTGTGTTGTAACTAAACTCCTCATCGGAGTAATTATTGTTGTAATGTGGTTCGGTACTATATTTATCCTGTGTAATTCATTCATTTTCATTTGCCTGGTGGGTCCCAGTTGGGGATCTACGGCACTGTAATATCCGCCTAGTTTGGGGTGTTACACGTACGCTATACAAGCTAACATACGTTAGTGAGGAAAGTATATAGCGCACGATATTCAACACTTATTAGCGCATGCTAAAACATTCAAATCTCTACCATTGGACATTTTAATCGTTGGAACGCAGAAGTCAAAAGGAGATCCGAGAAATCTGGAAAGTTAATATTAAACAATACTAGCGCATGCTATGTACAATTGCTAGCGCACGCTAAGTATAATCATATCCATTGGGAAAGAGTCCTTGGGGAGACAAACCGACATAATCTAAAGTCAAGATTGAAGACCTGTTGACCAACCGTTATCGCACGGTACGATGGTATGACTAGCGCATGCAAGTCATATAATTTTACCGTTGGAACAGTTTTATGACCGTTCAGATCGGCCAAGTCAGAGATCGATTGCGCACGCTATGGAGGTATTATTAGCGCACGCTAATAATACAAATATCAGAATTCGAAGAAGGTCTGACACCTATAAATACCCATATCATTTGGGTATCTCACACACAACTTCAAGCATTCAAGTATACAAGCAATCAAAGCATTCTTGAGCTTAGTTTTCTATCTTTTATTACATTCTAAGTTGTGAGAAGAAAGATACAAAGAGTGATACATCTTGTAATATTTATTATACTTTGTATTCTTTCATTTGGTTGTGAGTGTTGCATCACTCATACAAGAGCGTTAGAGAAATGAATTTAGAGTCACTAATCCGGTATTATTAGGATCTTTGATCCGGCATTATTAGGATTACACTCCAATATTCGTAATTAAGGATTATCTAGTTCCGATAGAACACTAGATAAACAAAGTTTATTTTGAGAGTGGTTGAGCTTGGACCAATAGAAGACAAGCGGTTGTAACGGTTGTTGTACTCAGACCGATCGAAGACGAGTCAAGTGTGTGGTTGTTCTTGAGCCAATAGAAAAAGAATTCGGAGAGAGGACGTAGGCAAGTTGCCGAACCTCTATAAATCTTTGAGTCTTTTACTTTCCGCACTATTTTCCTTTATTCGCGAGAAAGTTCGATATTCCGCATTACCATTATTCAACCCCCCTTCTAGTGGTGAATTTATCTCTTCATGGTATGTTTGGATCGCCGAGCATTGAGGATAATCATCGGTGGTGATTTGACATCGAGATTGCTCCCTAAGGACTCAGGGCAAGTATTCTATATTGATTGTGGTTTAGTGTTAATGATTTTGGTCATGCATATTGTCATTCATGTTGTTGAACATGAGGTCGTCCTAGTTGATTGTCATATTGTCGTTCATGTTATGTTGTTCATGTTGATGAACATATTTATTTGCATATGTGTATGCATAATTGTATTGTTTATGTTGTGTTGATCCGATGGGATCGTGTGATCTATGCTGAGGGCGCTGGATCGGATGTCCACCTCATTATGGTTCGACGGGATCATCTTGGGATCTATGCTGAGGGCGCTGGATCATTGGACGGGTTTTCTACCATGCGTTGGTCCGACGGGATCATCATGGGGATCTATGTTGACGGCGCTGGATCGTTGGATTACCCAGTGTTTTGTTGATGGAATCATGTGGATTCGAATCGTTGGTTTTACCATGTGTTGTTTGTTTATATGTATATTGTTGGTTATCCACCTCGTGTTGATCTAGTAGGATCATCTTGGGATCTATGCAGAGGGCTCTGATCATGGTATTTCCATTGAGTATACCCTGTTGTTATTGTTTTGAGCATATTGACGTTGTCATATGAGTATGCACTTGTAGGTCTTGTGTTAAGACCGTGTCCGTATGATGTATTAATTTGATCTTGGATTAGATTGACGTGATTGTCGTGGTATTGTGCATCTCGAGGTATGTTCCGTATTTCCCTTGGTATTTGTCTTTGATGGACAATCGGTTTTTGTGTTGAGATTTGATGATGATATCCGATGAATCGAATTGGACAGAGTTAATAGATTTTGTAACAGGGATTATGATGATGTTTTGAGAACTATGGGGATTGTGTGAGAATCAGTACGAGACGTGAATTTGGTAGAGTATGGCAGTAGGATTACTTTGATAGTATTCTTACTTAGTATCTCATTGGTATGTAATTATTGATGTGATGTGATTGTTATCATTGTTGGATATTATGGCTGACCCCGTCGTGGGCTTTCTTTTTAGGTTCTAGGGATATCGAGCTTGTAGCGGTCGTGGAGAGATGAGCTTCCCAGAGGATACTGGCTAGGGCATGTATTTTGTGTATTGAGTTTCCTGACCAGTTCTTGTATTCCGCTGCTAGAGTATTTTAATTGTTGGTCTTTTTCCGTTGCGTAAGTATTTTTAAATGGCCTTTTGGTATCTGGTCACTTAGGTTATTTTGGAGAAATCTTTTTCTAAATTATTGAGTTTCGGCAGTTTGGCCTTGTCCTTTCAAATGATATTTTACGACGGTTGTGATAACCGAATTTTATATAGTTTTCAAATGTTTTTAAAGATAGTACCGTCGTCAGCCTCTTGGGCATTTGTAAATGTTTGTGAAAATGTCTTTTAGCCTTTTGAGTTCCGTCTCGGGGCCCACGGCGCTGTAATATTCCTGGATGGCTCGGGGGGTGTTACAGTTACAAGGCTCAAAAGCAAGTTGGAGAAGGTTAATATCGGTCTAGGGAGGCATGAGAGAGGATATATGGAGAGAAAATCGGTTTGGGTTGTGCAGAAATGAAAAACAGGCTGTGTCTTTAAATAGACTGTAAAGCCTGAAAGTATGCTATCGAACGAATTTAGCATATGTTAACACCTGTTACGTACGTTAACCAGTTGGTGTTACGTACGTAATCAACTTACAGAGGCTACTGTCTCGACTTACACACAAGCCATAACGTACGCTAAGGACAAAGAATTACATACGCTAATATTAGTTGACTTTGACCGTCTCGAGATCCAACCACCCTTCACGTGCATGGCCATTCACGTGCGGAAGTCAACTGATGTCTGATTCCCTCCTAACGTACGCAATGAATGACATGTTACGTACGTTAAGAGACATGATTAACGTACATTAATCTAACTGTGTAGCGTACGCTAACGCCACCAGAACAGGTCAAAAATGCAATTCCCCAATTAACATCTAACCCTCAAACATAAAGTGAATAACGACGATAAGTAACTCAATTCTATAACATCTCAACATTATACTCATATATTAAATGCAACATGATTCAACGATATTCAAATTATCTGAACAATACAACAGTAAGGATGAAGAATTACAGTCGGATATTACTGACTCTACCATGGAAGCCGAGTACGTGACAGCCTCTGAGGCAGCCAAGGAGGCGGTGTGGCTCAAGTACTTCCTACTGGACTTAGATGTGATTCCCGATTTGCCAAAGAGTATTACACTTTATTGTGATAATATTGGTACAGTCGCAAATTAGAGGAAACCACGAGCCCACAAGGCAAGTAAACATATCAACCGCAAGTACCACATCATACGACACTTCGTAAAGGAAGGAGATGTAGTTGTAGCCAGGGTTGCATTGGAAAATAATCTTGCTGACCCTTTCACGAAAGGCCTACCCTCAAAAGTTTTTGAAAGGCATGTGGAATGAATGGGATTACGGTGTATGCCAGCATTGCTTTGAGTATAAGTGCGAGAAATGAGACTATGTAATAGAGTAGTATACTTAAAAGCATGCTTTAAGTATAAGTGGGAGAATGTTAGGATACTGCAAAGCATACTTTATGCTTGTATTACCTAATTTCCCTATAACTACCTATGAGAATATTAATTACATTTAATCACATATTTTGCATATTTATTCACGTTATGGTTATGCAAATAAAATGTCTAATTATTTTATATTGTAGATAATGTGGTGTGTTGGTGTCACACGAAAGATCACATTATCGGTACCTTATAAAATAATATAATAGTTCACAACCTATATAATTAGTAGACAAATTATATAAAAAGTTGTAGTGTATGCTTGAGATTAGTTGGTCTTGACTATTAGCATACATTAGCGTATTTGCATACGTTGAACTGGATCGAGGTGAGATAGTGTCTTCTGTACTGATTGTAAGAAGAGCGTAAATCTCGGATAATTATTATTTCTTAATTCTAAGTATATAATATTTAATTGTGTATTTATAATACTTATTGTTTTGATTTACCATGGGTGAGAGTCAAAATAATCGACTCAATAAGCCTCGTATCTTGGGCAATAATATTATTTATACGATATTTATTATTATTACTAGAAATAGTCTCCCGACTCGTGTGGGTTGATGATGTCCCCTTGAGGAGCTCAATAATGATTATTATATTAAACCCTGCAGGTGGATTTAATTCCGATATAATAATAAGGTTCGAGTGGTACTACTCTTGGATAAGATATTAATTAATTAAAGCTGTCAGTAGCTTATAATTAATTAATGGACATTCGATATCTTTAATATGGAAAATAATATATTTAATAAGGAGCCCAATTTCGTAATTTGGGATATTGGTAGGAAGTGCAATATAAATTTTTTAGTGGACTAAGTCGATATTAATAGATTCATTATATTAGGAAGAGTCCTAATAAGGTAAGATGAATTTATTGGGAGTCCTTCCATAATCCTCCTTAAGATCCCTAGTAGTAGTCCAAGAGCCTATATATAGGACTTATCCGGGGAGGCCGATTTTCATATATGTCTTGGTGAGGTTGTGAGATCAAATTTTTCCTCTTGTGTTTAATTGTAGATCTAGACTTGTGTCTTTGATTCTACAATTTAGATAACACATTAATTTGCTAAGAGTATTCATAAAATACTATAAAGCAAAGAAAAATTGTGTGACCACATACAAGAGAATTTCGGCCGATCCCATTAGTGTCCAAGCAAGATCCAGTAGCTTGTTACCCACACAACATTCGGGTTAAGGCGGAGCATACTCTAGAAGGTATAAAGGTAGAAATACAAGGTGATCAAGATGAAAGCAACTAATTCGCTTCAAAGGTAATATCCTATGATGTTTTAGATCTAGATTAGGATATTTTAATAACCAACATATTTATCTAATAAATAATCAATAATATTTAAATTGCTTATTGGTCTTAGTAATTAATTAATTAGCATGCATAAATAGATCTTATGCTTGTGGATGGGTAAAACGCGATTATCAACTTTCCCAAACTTCGCTTCCGCTGCGTTTTTACTTCCAACACCTCATTGGTCATTGTAATTAGTATTTGACCTTATTGGTATGTGTTAGTAAGTTGTTTGACCTTGGTCGGTCAAACGTTGTTCGTATCATGGTTGTTAGCCTGGTAGATCCATATAGGAAAAGGGTCTACGGTGTGTAATATTCTCGATGGTTTCTGGGGGTGTTACACTTTATACCTCTTTTATTTATGCTTATTGGAGTTATTATATTTCTTTAGTAATGACGTGAAAATCATTTTGTACCTATACTTGAAAACGAGAATGATTATTTATCTTCCAAAAAATAAAGCACAACACATTGTATCAATTGACTGCATTATACACAATAAAGCATAACAAAAAATCACATAATTGGAACATAACTAGAACCGCACTCTGTTTTCCAATTTGCAGCACACGCAAAATAATTGGTTAGCACAACAGTTATGATTTTTAAAAATACAAATCAAATAGAAAAAAAAAATGTTAGTTTTTAAAGAAATATAAATAAATACACCAAAATATAAAATATTTGAACGACTAAAAGATATGAAACCCCATAAAATAGATATTAACCTAAAATATGAAATCTCGTGAATATAGAAACTTTCCATGATTGTAGTAACTTCACATAAGTAAAATTTAGTCAAATTGCATTGGTACCCCCAATAATTAAATTCGTTAGTGCTCTTTCCCGTGTTAGCACACCAGAACGAAATCTGGGCCATTAATCTCCAAGGATCAATGGCTTACAATCATTCCTATTTCTTACACTTATACCATTTCACTCCATAACCTATCCTTATATATATATATATATATATATATGGATTGGTTATGGTGAGAAACCCTTTGTTGTAGGAATATAGGAAAATATACGTCCGTCTATCACATCTTTCATATGTGTGTAGCACAATCAGAATTATTATGCTGCACAGATTTTAAATATGTGAGTTTAGCACATATTTCATTATTGCGTAGCACAAATTTTAAATAGGTTAAGTCTAGCACATCTTCCATCGCATCGCAGCACAAACAGCACAAACACGTAGCACAACCTCACTTAATTTACATATTTCAGTTCGTGTAGTACACACAGCATAAACACGTAGCACAACTGAGTATAAATATCAACCATTGATATAACTCAATCAAATGCCCAGATTCATTTCTATTTCCTACGAAATTTACCTTTCCTACCTGAACCAATACATATATATATATATAGGGGCGCGTTCTATGCAGTACCAATATTAGATGCAGTACTTTACAGTACTAATTTATGCATGAGTTTTGTTCTAATTATGCATGGAATATATGCATTTCGTGCATCAAAATTTCAATGCATTAAAATCTGCAATATATTTGATGCATATAATCTAATATTTTAATGCATCGATATTTTGATGTATATATTGCATATTTTAATGCATTGAAATTTTGATGCACGAAATGCATATATTTCATGCATAATTAGTACAAAACTCATGCATAAATTAGTATTATAAAGTACCGCATCTAATATTGATACTGCATAAATTAATATATATATATATATATATATATATATATACACACACATATATTCGATGATCTCAGTAATATGGTAAAAAGAGATGAGCCGAACCCTGGTATGGTGGGATGGAGAATGCATGCTAAATCTCCCTATATTAAACTACGTGATTTTGTGGCTAATACAACACGAAATCTGAGTCGAAGTCTTCTTCCCAATGTTCACTGTAACATCCTAATTTTATTTATAATTAAATATTGAAAACATCTAAATATTTTATATATTTATAATAATTTTTATTGTCTTTAAAAATTTCCTTTAAATAAAATAATAACGTGCGGAAGCTATATAATAATATAGTATCACATAAATATCATTTAGAAGAAGAACTATTTTTTTAGATAAACAAAAATTCAAGGTAAACTTTAGTGATTAAATAAATGTAAGGAATTAACAAAATTTCCGATTTAAAATGCAACCAAAATATTAAGTACAAAATTTATACTATATCTAATAACGTAAAGTTATACCAAACATTCATCATTTAGAGAAAATAAGGCAATTGTTAACGTTCGCAAAACATTCAAATTACAAATTGAAAGATTCTTCATAAATTAAAATGTAATTAATTATATTAAGAGTTTGATACTTACATAGATACCATTTTCCACCAGTACGACGCCCGCTTCATTAACCTGAAAACATTTTATAAACATTTTGGGGTAAGCTTGAGTTTAGTGAGGTTATACATGTCACATATGAATATATCACGAATAATTGAACACATAAATATTTCTGTTCTGTTTTTACGTGTATTTCTACATGGAGTACTCGGAGCCCGGAGGCGATCTGAGCCTGAAGGCTAACTGAGCCCGAAGGCTAACTTAGCCCGAAGGCTAAATGTTCTGTGTACTGGAAGTACAATTTTTCTGTTCTGTCTGTATGACATGATAAATCACATCATAATTTATAAATATGTCAAATAACATGTAATATACATACGAGACATGTAATTTTGTAGAAAATCAGTAAAGATGGGTTGTTTTTTCTGGTTTTCGACGATTGTTCGTCGCCTGGAGAAATTGAAGCCAGCTCGGGTTTGATGGGTCGTTTGACGTTAGGTACTTTTTTTATGTTGATGGTGATGGCCGATTGGCTATGGCCGGGCTTGGGGTCCGTTTGTGTGGGTTTGAGGACAAAGGGCTGTAGGTGCGTTCGATCTGGCGGCTGAGGAGGAGGGTGGTTCGACAGGTTCAGGCGGTGGATTTTTTTTTTATTTGGGTGAAGATGATGATGATGGGGTCTAATGTTCTGGCAGAGGATTCGGGGCGAAGAAAGTCTGGGCATCCAGGTTCGCGGCGGCACATCGAAAACGACTACTACTACTGTTCTCTTTTTTTATTACTAATAAAAATATGTTTGAATATGTAATTAAAATTGAACATAAAATAGAAGGAATGAAAAACAACATGGGAAATAATATGATCTTACTTTCCTCTTGCTGGAAGAATTGATTTGCAGAAGAAAGTTGTGTGTTATATATTATCAGGAGAAGAATTACAAAAGGCACAAATTAATTATGTCTTAATTTGATTAATAATTGGGTCATGAATGCTGTGAATTAATATTCCTTTAAGAATGAAAATTAAGATTGAGAGGAAATGATCTGTTCCTGATCAGAAGAGAAAAGAGAGGTGAGAGGACAAATAGTGTTAGGTTGGGCCAATGAATGATAATTGGGCTCAAATTGGATTATAAAGTTTCAAATATTATGAGCTTCGCCTTAATAAAAACTAGATGTATAAATAATTTAGTAATAACATTTATAATAATGTTAGTAATAATGTTACTAATATATTAATACTAATAATAATATTAATATTAATAATAATGTTAATAATAATATGCGGATATTACATTCTACCCTCGTTGAAAAATTTTCGTCCTCAAACATTAGTATCATACCTTTATTATAGAAATCAGGATAACGAGCTCGAAACTCTTCCTCGCGTTCCCAAGTAGCGTCGTCTTTTCCATGACGATTCCACTGCACTTTAATCAATGTGATATCTTTGTTTCTAAACTTGTGAACTTTCTTCTTGAGTATTGCACACGGTAGCTCCTCATACGTTAAATCTATGTTAACGTCCAAATTCGCGTAGCTGATTACATGACTCGGATCATGCGCATATTTTATGAGCATAGAGACATGGAATACATTGTGTACTGAAGCAAATTCGGGTGGTAAAGCGAGACGATATGCTAGATCTCCAATTCGCTCTAGAATTTCGAATAGTCCGACAAATCTCGGTCGAAGTTTTCCCTTCTTTCCAAACCGGAAAATTCCTTTTATTGGGGCCACGTTTAAAAATACTTTATCCCCAACATCAAAATATAACTCCTTTCTACGCTTATCAGCATATGACTTCTGTCGGTTCTAAGCAATTTTAATTCTCTCTCGGATCATTTTAATTCTTCCGACTGTTTCCTCAACTAACTCAGGTCCCAATACTTTTCTTTCTCCAACTTCATCCCAATACAATGGAGATCTACATTTTCTTCCATATAGAGCTTCGTATGGTGCCATCCCATTATTGTAGGCAAATTCAACCAAAGGTAGCAGTGACTCCCAATCACCATTTGCATCCAGTATGTATTCTCTCGGCATATCTTCAATGATTTGATTCGTTCGTTCCGTTTGACCATCTGTTTGAGGATGGGAAGCAGTGCTGAAATTTAACTTTGTTTCCATAGCTTCATGAAAACTTTTCCAAAACCTTGAAGTGAAACGAGGGTCTCTATCTGACACTATTGATACCAGAACTCCATGTAATCTCACTATCTCCTTAATATACATTTGTGCGTATTGATTCATATTAAACGTCATCTTGACTGGCAGAAAATGAGCAGATTTTGTCATTCTATCGACAATCACCCAAACTGTAGTATTTCCTTTAACAGTTGTGGGTAGACCAAATACGAAGTTCATGGCTATATGTTCCCACTTCCATTCTGGAATTTCAAGTGGTTTGAGTAATCCTGGTGGTCGTTGATGTTCAGCCTTGACTTGTTGACAAGTCAAACAACTCTCCACAAATTTCCCTATATCATTCTTCATTCCTTTCCACCAAAACATTTTCTTAAGATCTTGGTACATTTTCGTACTGCCTAGGTGGGCAGTATATGGCATACTATGAGCTTCGATTATAATCTCCTTTATCATACTCTCATCTCTGGGTACACAAATTCTCCCTTCGTACATCAAGGTACCATCACTTGCTATTCCAAAACCCTTATCGTCTGCAGATATGGCCAACTCTTTCATTCTACTTAATATCTCATCATGTGATTAAGCTCTTTTAATTCTTTCCCGTAAGTTGGTTGAACCACTAGAGCTGATAAAATTGATGTTGTTCCCTTTGGTGGCCTAACAACTTCAATATTCATTTTCGAAAAATCTGGAATGAGTTGCTCTTGCCTGGATGATATTGGATCATGCAATCATAATCTTTCACCAACTCAAGCCACCTTCTTTCCCTCATGTTTAGCTCCTTCTGAGTAAACAAGTACTTCAAACTTTTATGATCGTTAAAAATTTCACACCTTCCTGTGTACAAGTAATGCCTCCAAATCTTTAGTGCATGGACTACGGCGGCTAATTTTAGATCATGAGTAGGGTAGTTTAACTCATGTTGTTTAAGTTGTCTGGAGGCATATGCAACCACCTTGCCATGCTGCATCAGAACAGAGCCAAGACCTTGCTTCAACGCATCACTGTATATTACAAAATCCTTGGTAGGGTTTGGAATCGTTAACACGGGTGCTATCGTCAACCTTTTCTTTAATTCTTGGAAACTCGCTTCAAACTTATCATTCCATAAGAATTTCTCCCCTTTTCGAGTCAACTTCGTCATAGGTGCTGCTATTTTTGAAAAACCCTCGATAAATCTCCTGTAGTAACCGGCTAAACTAGGAAACTTCGAACTTCATTCGCATTCGTAGGTGCTTCCCTACTGTTTATTGCTTCGATCTTGACTGGATCGACTTCAATCCCCTAAGCAGTCACCACATGACCAACAAATACTACTCGATCAATCCAAAACTCATATTTCTTAAACTTTGCGTATAATTTCTCATTGCAAAGAGTCTCCAATACTATTCTTAAATGTTCCTCATGTTGTTTCTCATCTTTAGAATACACCAAGATATCATCAATGATTACAATAAAAATTTTATCCAAATATTGGTGAAATACTCGATTCATCAAATCCATAAATACGGTTGGGGCATTACTTAGTCCAAAGGGCATTACTATAAATTTGTAGTGCCCATATCTTGTCCGAAAGGCCGTCTTATAAATATCGTCCTCCTTCATTTTCAATTGATGATATTCCGATCTCAGGTCGATCTTAGAGAAAATTCTTGCTCCTCTAAGTTGGTCAAATAAATCTTCGATCCTTGGCAACGGATACTTATTTTTAATTTTATGTTGATTTAACTCACGATAGTCGATACACATCCTTAATGTACCGTCTTTCTTCTTGACAAAAAGAACTGGTGCTCCCCATGGGGAAACATTTGGGCGAATAAAATTCAAGTCCAGCAACTCTTGAAGTTGAACCTTCAATTCCTACAATTCGTTTGGAGCCATCCGATAAGGAGCCTTTGATACTGGTGCTGCTCTAGGTATCAAGTCAATTGTGAACTCTACTTGTCTATCAGGTGGAATTCCTAGCAAATCTTCAGGAAACACATCTGGAAATTCCTTCACAACTGATACATCTGAGACTGAAAATTCTTGTTTTTCTATACCAACTATGTTCACCAGGTATCCTTGACATTTGCCTCTTTTAAGCAATTTAATTGCTTTCATGGCAGATATAAACCTATGTGAGGTACAAGTCTTTGCTCCGAAAAATGCAGTCTCCTTATTCCCAGGCAAGACTAGAGTTATTTCTCTCTCATAATATTTAATGATAGCTCAGTACTTTTTCAACTAATCCACCCTTGGATTATGTTGAAGTATTTCATATTAATCACGTATAAATCTGCATCCAAGTTATTCTCATTCATATCTATAGGTGTATTTCTAACTATTGAATCAGCACATATTATTTTACCAGATGGTACACTTACTTCTAATGGTTCTTTTACTCTAATGTCCTTACTTCCAGTTAGAGCATGGAACTTCTTAGACATGAATGAATGGGTAGCACCAGTATCAAAAAGTACTAATGCAGGTATATTAAATACTGTCAGCATACCTGTTATTGTATCTGGGTTCCTTTCAGCATCTTTCAGGCTCATGGCAAACACTCGTGCCCTACCCCCGGAAGTCTGGCCTTCTTTTCCGATTGGGCATTCATAAGATGTATGCGCTGATTGCTTGTATCTATAACATTTTCCCTGACCCACCAGGCATACTCCTCCATGGTTCTTTCCACAATTTGTACATGAAGGTTTCTCGGCCTTGATGTTGGGCTTCGCCTTTCCTTCAGTTCTGCCTTGCTTATTCTGACCTTGACTGGCATTCTGATTTCCAGTATTACCTTGTCTAGGGCCTTGCCACTTCCTCTTTCCCGAGCTCTCAACCTGTTTACGGTCTATATCCTGACTCGAGGAAATCTCTTGAGTCCTCTTGACAGTTTCTGCATAAGTTAGATCACCATAGCTCTTGAGAATATGCCTTATTCCTGGTCGGAGACCATCGAGGAACTTGCGATATTTTTCCATGTCATTGGACACAAAACGTGTCGCAAATTGGCTTATATCAGTAAATTTCCATTCGTACTCGATCAGAGACATTCCTTCTTGCTTGAGATCCCAAAATTCCCGCTATTTTTGTTCACGATAATGCCTTGGGTAATACTGTTCTCTGATTATAACGTTGAACTCGTCCCAAGTTAGGGCTTCACGTTCCTCTTCTGGTCGATTCTTCCAGTAGCTCTCATACCGGCGGTCAGCTCCTTCCGTAAGCTGATATTCAGCACAGATCACTCATTGTGCATCTGTGTAATACCCGGTTGTAATTCAGTCATTATCATTCAGTAATTTCATTCGGTGATTGTCACTCAGTGGATTTTCACTCATTTATAATCATTCATCAATCATGTTCGTTCACCGTGTTCACCGTTCGGAAAAACTTCGAGTTGTGTATCGTTATTGTTCATTGTTTCAACTTTCCTCATATGAGTTCGACTTTGTTAGATCACCATTAATTTTTGGTGACTCCAAAAATTCTAAATCTTTTCAATATTATAGAGCATCGAGTTAGCTTTCCAATGGTTCAAACGGTGAGTCAATCGGAGTCCGGACGAGAGAGTTATGGTCGTTTTAGCTCACCCGCTCATTTTTCAGCTTTTGGCCGATCACTGCCGACCGAACTCGGTCGTGTCGTCCGACACGGCCCGTGCCGTACTCGTCCGGAAATGCCGAAGTCTCTGCCCACAGGACTCGACCGTGTCGTCTGGCACGGCCGAGTCGAACTCTTCCGGATAAGCCAGAACCGACTGCCGACACGCCCGACCGTGTTCCAGGACACGGTCGAGTCATGCCGAGTCGCTGTCGGACGGGTCACTATCGGAAGGACCTCCGCGCCGCGACCGTGTCAAGCGGGACACGGTCGAGTCCCTGTCGGCCAGCTGTGCGACACGACCGTGCCGATCGGCACGGGCCGTGTCCGGCAGGGTAGTCAACCCCTATAAATTCGTTTTTTGAGCATTTCAGCTCATTTCTTTCCCTTTTCTTCACCTACAACCGAGAGAGAGAGCTTGAGGGAGGGTTTTTCCTTCACAAATCATTTGAGTGTTTGATTTTCTTCATCTCCTTTCGATCGTGAAGCCCGGATAATCAATCTAATGCGTGTTCTTCGGATTAAAGTACTTGGATCTTCAAAGGTAATATTCTTCAACACCGTGGATTTTGACTTTTGTGTTGAGTTATGATGTTTTGGACGTTATAATCATGTTATATGAAGGGATATGTATATGATTACGAGTATGTATAAGGATTCATTGGATTATTGAAGGATTATTCAAGAACACTTTGAATAACGAGTTGAAATTGGGGGTTTTCGTTTAATTGTCGTTATAATCACGATTTTGGATATTCATAATGGATTATTGATCGTATTGGAGATGTTTTGTTGGTTTGAAACACTTCTTGGGGGAATTAATAGTGGCTTATTGAGATTTGATTGTAAACAACCGGAGTTTGGCCACAACGTATTCGATATAATGCCCCAATGAACTTAGTTTAATCGTATCGACGTTTTGAGTTGGTTATATTCGTGTTTGATTCGTATATTGAACGAGTTGTTGGATATTGTATAATTCAAGGTTGTTCGAGCGACCGATATCTCAATTAGGACGTCGTTCGTGGAAGGATAATTATCACCGGTGTTGTGTAAGTTAATTCTTACTCGGTTAAAAGGATATTCATCCCTTTTGTTGTTGTTCATTCATAATCATAATTCATTCATCATTGTATTAACCGTATAAAAACTTGTTATTGTCAATTAATCACTTCAGTCATAAGGAACGACGGTTCCAATCATTTCATTGAGCTGTCATTTATTTCACAATCTTTCCATCTCGGTGAGTCATTATTCATTTTCGATGTCACTTTTGTTATATCGTGGCATTCCGGGTCGCACTGGCGTGCCGGTTGGTATGTGTAGTATTTTCATGTCGGGCACATTATAGTCGTGTGTTGGTTGGTGGCCTCACATTGGACTGTGCACACGAGATTGATTGTTTCGTGAGACTGATTAGGTACAAGACCACACGTGTATTCGATCGATACTCGTTGGTGGCTTGTGCTCGGACACATTTCCATCCCGGGCGTAGTGTGGCGCCATTTCCTTTGAGCCGTACTGTTAGTTGATTCATATAGCATGTTTGATTGCGTATGTTTCGGCAGGATATTTCATAACTTCAGATATAATCATGATTGTGTATTTTCAACCCTTGAGGATTGTTGTTCTGTGTAACTGACCCCGTCTGGGGATTTTGTTTTTCATGTCTTGGCAAGGCAAAAGCACGGGGAGAACACGCTGACGTCGAGGAGTCCCAGTGATACTAGTAGGGGGCCCCGATCTTTCAGTTATTCATGTTATTGTCCTTTATTTTCCGCTGCAGACTTTCATTTGAATACTCCATTTCATTCAGTGTTGTGTATTTTATCTTCATATAAAATACACTAGTATTCGGTATTGTCCTGGTGTGTTGTAACTAAACTCCTCATCGGAGTAATTATTGTTGTAATGTAGTTCGGTACTACATTTATCCTTTGTAATTCATTCATTTTCATTTGCCTGGTGGGTCCCAGTTGGGGATCTACGGCACTGTAATATCCGCCTAGTTTGGGGTGTTACAGAGTTGGTATCGGAGCGTGGTTTTGAATACTATCTTCCGAGTCATGTCTCATTTGAAATCATCGTCATCGGACTAGTATCATTGGACTTTCGCGTCACGTGTGACCTGTGCAGATGCCGAGCCAATCAGACCGAAAGAACTGTAAGACTTCTAACGCCATGGTATAATTTCTGGCAATTATCATTCATTCATAATTCATCAATTAACAATCCTCAAACATCATCATTCATTGTGATTAGGACGATCATGTTAACTCATTAATCACTTAATCCATTTCATTACTCAGTTAATAATCAGGACGATCATGTTAACTCATTAATTACTCAATTCATTTCATTACTCAGTTGTCAATCTGGATGATCATATTATCAATCTTGTTAAGTTATTCAAGATAATCATTTTAAGAATTTCATCAGATAATCATGTAACTTCAGTAAATCATTCATATAATCACTAAGTTAGAGCATGTATACTCATTTTCATTATCTCATGACATAATCATAACGTGCTAATCATGCGGGAAATATAATCATTATGCTACCTTCCTACTTTAGTATGGAGAGAGCTGTTAGGGGATGCACGGGGAGAGGCCGCGGTGCGGACCGAAACTCGAGAAATAATCACTCGCTGCTGGGAAATCGTGCCCAGATGCTCACATATTAATTCCAATTACACAAAATGCCTGGTGACACTAAAATCACCAACACCATCTGCGAAAATCCCTTTATGGACTGAAATAGGCACTTCGTTGTTGGTTTGTGAAGTAGGCAGTATTTCTAAAATGATATGGTTTTAGATAATCATATACAGACTGCTCGTTGTTTATCTTTGAGAAAAACATGGTACAACTTAATATCCTCATTTATGTCCAACTCCAATGATTTGTTCATCACTGGAAATAATCCATTTACCCTTGCTACTTTTAAAAGTTATTTGAGTTCGTGCTTTAATATGAAAGATCTTGGTATATTGAAGTATTTTCTTAGAGTCGAAGTTGCACGAGGTGGAGATGGTATATTTTGTGTCAACATAGATATGCACTTGGTTTGAACTCTAAGGCAGGCTCAGGGGGAACCAATGACCACTCGTATTGAGCTGAAGATCATCACCTTGCTCAATCCACTAGTGCGCTATCTTACAGGAAGAAGTGCAAGCGTCCAGCAGACAGCCTCATATATCAAGCTTTTACTCCTTGACTTGGCATATTTGGTTCATATTCTTTCTCTATGCATGAGCTGTGGGTTAAGGCCAAGTTATACTCTTGGATCCAATTGTGATTTGAGGTTGAGAAGCTGGTGCGATGCAGTTATCCCCTTACTCGGTGATCCCTATCCGGTTGGGTAGTCTTTCTTGGAAAACAGCTTATTCCCTGGAAAACAAAAAGTAAGTAACCGTTTCTTGTGTTGGGAAAACACCGACAGACGTCACGTCACAACGAATAATGCGGAACCTCGTTTGATAAATTCCCACTCTTCAATTGTAACTTTGTGGTTACCGACGAGTAGAGCAACAATTACAACTCGACAAAAATAATACAAATGATATCCGAAAAACAATAAACACGAGACACAATATTTTAGCGTGAAAAAACCCTCAAGACGAGAGTAAAAACCACGGGACCGAAGCCGCTTAAATCCACTATCACCAATACACACAAAATACACAATCGTCCCTAATACAAACTAGGGGTATACACCAATCGTCAAATACTTGGTAATAAATGTTCTACAAGTATTTGGAATACACAATAACAACAAGATCAAGAAAAGAAAACACCGTAAATAGCTTACACAAAAAAGCTAACGAAATACCCGAACTTCCGGACTCAAAATCTCGATCTACACCGGTGAAAAGATTTGCCCAATAGCTAGGCCTGGGACTTTTCGGTTCCTGGGAGAAAAATACAGGAACCGGAACCGAACCGCATAGTTTTTCGCGGTTCGGTTTTTCCAGCTTTTTTTGTCCGAACCGAACCGGAACCGAACCTGAACCGATTTTGTATGGTTTGGAAGAAATATATTATATTATATTTTATTTTATTAAGAATATATTATATTATTTTATATTATATTAATTATGTTTAATAAGAATATATTATATTATGTTATATTCAGAGGGTCGGTTTCCCGGCTCGGTGCGGTTCGGACGGTTCCTTGCAGTTCAGATCGGTTCCTCTTTAAAACAGACAGGAACCGCGAACCGAACCGAATCGAATACTAACAGTACGAACCGAACCGAAAAAAGAAATTTGTTGCTAGGAACCGAACCGAACCGTCGGTTCCGATGCGGTTCGGATCGGTTCTGCGGTTCCCGGTTCCAAAAGTCTCAGCCCTACCAATAGCTACCAAGATCTTGTCAAAAGATCACGACGATCCGACCGATAAATCTCCGAGAAATTGAAGAATTGTATTTCTCTTTCTAGTTTCTCTCTTTATCTCTCTCTTGATGTTCTTAAGATGTATATGGATGAAAATAGTGAAACTCCCGTATGAAAACTGCATAAGAAGAGGAAACCAAGGGGGTTGACCCCGTGTGCCGCGGCCCGACCAAAGTGTGCCGCGGCACACAGCATAAAAAACTGCCCAGGTATCGGCAGGGGCCGCGACCCACAGTACAGGCCGCTCGGCCTTCGGCAGGGATGATCCGGGGGGTGATCGGCACGTCTCGGCAGGATGTAATCGGCAGGGGTCGCGGCCCAGCCGGCAGGGGCTGCGGCCCAGAGTACAGGAGGGTCGGCTTGTGCTGAGTATTTTCGGGGGTCGTGGCTCGGCAGCTGTGTTCCGCGGCCTCGCAGTGTAAGGTGAGAAAAATGACTTTTCAAGCGTAGTGCCACGGCCCGGAGAGTTTGTGCCGTAGCCCGGAGTCCAGTCAACTCCGAAAATACCTATAAATTTCAAAAATTACTCCTACATCTTGTTCTTCGATAGAGGTCGAATACCAATCTATGACAGCTGTGATATTGTGTTCAAATGGTTGATATATGATGGTAAGATAGTCTTAGAGTGCGACACTATTATCAATGAATCTATATTGTGATAGTCGGTCAATATTATCAATGTATCTATATTAGGGCTGGGAAAATACCGAAAATATCGAAATACCAAAAATATCGTATCGAAAAATATCGAAAATATCGAAATTTTCGGTATACCGATTTCTTCGGTGCGGTATGATACCGTTACAGGTATTTTCGGTACGGTAACGGTATGAGCTTTTGAATTTTTGATATACCGAGGTATATCGAAAATTTTCGGTATACGGAATTTTTTTCGACATCTTAAAATTTTTGGATATACGGAAACATTATCGGTATATTGAAATTTTTCAGTATACCAAACTCTGTATAGTATATTGAATTTTTTTTATACATCTTAAAATTTTTGGTATACCGCAGAAGTTTCGATATACCGAAAAATAGGGCTGGGACTTTTGGAACCGGGAACCGCAGAACCGATCCGAACCGCATCAGAACCGACGGTTCGGTTCGGTTCCTAGCAACAAATTTTTTTTTCGGTTCGGTTCGTACTGTTAGTATTCGGTTCGGTTCGCGGTTCCTGTCTGTTTTAAAGAGGAACCGATCTGAACCGCAAGGAACCGTCCGAACCGCACCGAACCGGGAAACCGACCCTCTGAATATAATATAATATAATATATTCTTATTAAACATAATTAATATAATATAAAATAATATAATATATTCTTAATAAAATATAATATAATATATTTCTTCCAAACCATACAAAATCGGTTCCGGTTCGATTCCGGTTCGGTTCGGTTCCTGTGCGGTTCGGACAAAAAAAACTGGAAAAACCGAACCGTGCAAAAACTATACGGTTCGGTTCCGGTTCCTGTATTTTTCTCCCAGGAACCGAAAAGTCCTAGGCCTACCGAAAAATTAACGGTATACCGATTTGATTTCCGTATACCGATATTTCGGTACGATAACGGTATGTAAATATGTCATACATCGGTATACCGAAAATTTCGGTATGGTAACGGTACGATTTTGGTCATACCGAAAATTTCGATACGATAAACAGTATGGATGACAATTTTCGATATACCGTACCGAACCACCCCTAATCTATATTTTTATAGTCAGTCTGCTTTCAGAGTCCAATATTTCATGAGCATATGAAATATACAGAATTAGATTGTCATGAGCTACATAACATACGTGAGATTTACCAAGTTATATAAGTAACACCTCATCTCTACGTACGTAACTCGAGGAGAAAAATAATCGAGAAGATAATGCACATTTTATAACAAGATCTAGTTGATAATATCATAACTCTTATGATTACCCAAATCTACTCATTCTAGAAGAATGTAAAATCCCCACAAATATTTGGGAGCATTACAGCATGGTAGAACCTTCTGACAAGATACAAGTGACGAGCAAGGTCAAACCATACAAAAAGAATAACCAAAACACAAATGACAATTGACAATAAGTGCATATACCAACATGCAAAAGTAGAACAAGACAGAAAATGAAATACAACATGACAATAATGACAGTATATCAACTCTCTTGTGATTAGCATCATCGTTTTTCATCATCTTCCATGTTGATCATGTGAACGCGCCCGAACTATGAATACATGAATGCATAAAAGGCATCCACTGTAATACCCGGTTGTAATTCAGTCATTATCATTCAGTAATTATCGTCCAGTAATTGTCACTCAGTATTTTTCACTCATTAATGATCATTTATCACTCATATTCACTCATTGTTTTCACCATTCAGAGTAATTGTATCGTGTATCAATCGTCATTCATCATCAATCTAGTTGGAGTATTGTGCCGTGTTTATCATCATTGTCATCTTCATAGTGGGCTGTGTGTGAGGAGTAGCGCACGCTACGAACTCCCTTTAGCGCTCGCTAATTGAGTTCGGGTAGCGCACGCTACCTCTCAACACTAGCGCACGCTAGTATGTTTCAAGCAGGCAGTCCAGAAGGCACTGGACTACAGTTGGGTTGTTGTAACACCCCCAAAACTATATGGGAATATTACACGCCGTAGACCCTTTCCATAAGGATCTACCAGGCTAAACATCCATAAACAACCAAATGCTTGCCCGGCCAGGGTCAAACAATATAATAATGCAGACCGTTAAGGTCACTTACACATAAACACACAGACCGATGAGGTCACACAACTCTATCAACAGAACTGACTAACAACATTACCCACACAGGGGTCGAAACACAATACAGCGGAAGACTGAATCAACTCTAACAATACAACCAAACTCTACCAACTCTCGACTCTTGATTAGTATCGCAGCTCGTCATCCTCTTGTGCCAATCCTGTGACTGCTCCCCTGAACCTGCATGTACCTGGATGCAGAACAGACATCCACTCCCGATTACTCGGGGGTTAGTAAAACTCCACTGTTTTACTAGTGCAAGTATAAAACGATACGAAATGCAACAAGTAATTAGCAACTACGAATTTAATACGGAAATCAATTATCAAAATGTTCCCGAGAAGTTTTAGAATTTCGAACTCAAGCAAGAGATATTTGAAAAGGAACACATCATCTCGGGTATTTTTAAAGCAGAAATTCTTTTGGACCTCGAGTCCCAATTTACAAAACCTTTTCGTAAACATTAGGGCCTTAACCCGATTCTCGTTTCAAAGCACACTAGATAATATATCATTATGAGTCCGATACCCATATTTAAAATGTTACCCAAACAATCACTGCTACACGGTCATTGTTCGTACACATCATGTACCGAACTCCGGAGGCCTCGACGGACCTTCCCGGACCACACACGTTGTTCGTACACATCATGTACCGAACTCCGGAGGCCTCAACGGACCTTACCCGGCCACAAACATTGTTCGTACACATCATGTACCGAACTCCAGAGGTCTCGTCAGACCCTACCTGGATCACAAACATTGTTCGTACACATCATGTACCGAACTCCAGAGGTCTCGTCAGACCCTACCTGGATCACACACCTTGTTCGTACACATCATGTACCGAACTCCAGAGGCCTCGTCAGACCCTACCTGGAACACACACACACACATCGACACGACACAACTCATAATCATCAAATGTCAAGCCATTCCACATTACACCGAAATGTACAATCAAGTATGTCAACCAAAACAACACAAATATCATGATCATCACAACAACTCGACAATGACCAACCACGCCCGGCACAAACTTAGATGATTTGCACACCCAACGCAATTCGACGATGTTAATTAAGTGAAGGTATTATCATTACCGTCAATCGTTCATAATAATCAATTCATACGAAGCATATTCGCTAAGATAAATCAATTCATCATAACCATAACACAACGTCCCTATTCACAAGACACAATTCGTATAATAAAATACTTGCCTCGATAGTCGGCACCTGAATATTCCTACGAATACGGCACAACCCGGAAAACCCCGAACACCTACAATCCTCCGTGAAATCCAACAGAAACACGGTTACTAACAATTGAAAACAAAGGAAAACACGATCAAGAATCGAAAGGGACCCTTTGAGACATTTAATCGGATACTAAATGTTCAAGGTTCCTTAGAAAACCAAAAATCCCGATTGGGTTCCAACGAACTCGAAATACGGATATACAATCCATAGAACACGTCCAAAACAACGTTTATACAACAATTAATTGATCAAAAACCGATTGGAATCGAAATCAAAAGGAAAATCCCTAAAATATTCAAAAACAAGGGTTCAAGCCAAAATACCTCGATTTGGACGAAGAACACTGATTAGTGTTAGGAGTATGCCCTCGAATGCCACTCAGAGGTTGTTGAGTTAGGGCATTGTACTTGTAATTATGTAAACCATTTATATAAGGCAAATGAATGTTTCTTTATTTACTGGTAGTTACTGGCATTTCTAACTCGTAAATAAACATATAGAAACTAGTCCGTGTATTTGAGAGCAAAACGTTCCACTCCTTATTGGATAAGGGGGTCGGCACTGGAAAGGTTTATAGCTCAAATACTTTAATCATTCGCAAGTCGATGAAACTTGACTGGGCGTTAAGTTTATGTGAAGACTTGTATGACGTGTTCTTTGACATGGAGAGTGCCTGTCGAACACTAATGGTTAGTGGGAGCACACGTTATAGGTATGCTAATTAGATTAGTATACTCGAACCGACTCACCCTCGATTCGTCACACGGATTTCACTCGGACACCAATGACGGAATCGAAAGGTTGTGATAGGTATTCGTGAACCTTCGACTTGAGGATTTAGTAGGGATGTGCTTGTGACGTCAAGATTTTCATTAGAGTAGTTCGATCCGTAAACCTAAGGCGGGGTCAACCTCGACGTGCATCTTGACGGCAAGTAGCAGTCCTACCGAATACCAAGATAGAATTCTTTCTCTGTTAGTGAACGGGTTATATGTCCTATGCGGTTATTGCGATGAGATCATAAGTCTTTGGCCAAAGCATTGGAGCTAGTTGTATTAGATACACGACAGCTCGATGATCTCGATTTGCATTAACGCATGCATAGCGTCAAGTACAGATAGGGTTTGACTGACCGTGACCCTATAACTTGATCGGGACATTTGAAAGAAGGGTTTATACGTATACTGGTATTCACGATAGAATGGTTCTTGAATGATCCCAATCATTCGTTCTCAGTTGGGGTACGGTGTAGGCCACCAGGCTGGCTAGGTGGTGCTACTACTCTTTGGTTCCTCCCATTGCTGACTGAGACGGACCTACCGAGTCGCGCATTAGGATTGACGACGGAATGAATTAAGCTAATTCTCTCATTATGAATATTAGATATTGGATATCTAATTTGGGACATTAGATGTTTAAATCGATTTATCGGATAAATTGATTTACGGCTTAATGGATTAAATATATCACTGGGTGATTAATTTAATTCATGAATATAATTATTTCTTGGAGAAATTAATTATGTTATTTTGTATTTGATATGTTTAATTAATTGGATTAATTAATCGATACAAATACATCGGAACGGAATCGTAGTTTATCTGTTTGGACTCACGGGAGTCCGAAACGAACCGAACTCATCCGTTTCTGCATGGTAGCCGCCCCCTTAATTTCCACCCACTTTCCTCTTGTCTTGTTGTTTTCATTTTATATGAAAAAGATGACTTTGTGGGGCTTTGATTCTCATAATAATGAGATGTATCATGTGAAGAGTTGAATAAAGGAACAAGAAGACATCTCTCACTAATTGATTCCAAGGGATTCCTACGTGAGTGAGATTGAGAGCGAGAGAGAGAAAAGACTTCTCCAAGTCTTCTTCATCTTTGTTCATCAACTTCTTCTTCATTTTTCTTGAAAAAAAATTGAGAGAAAATCATCTAGAGAGAGTAAGATTAAAACACTTAGAGTGTAGTAATCTTTACATATATAGCTTCATCACTTAGCTCTAGCCGTATCCTCGGAGGATAGCAAGGTGATCGTCGTTCCGGTCGTTTCTACGGCGCGTGGCAAGTAGAGACGCGGTGCTTTCGGCGTTGGATCGTTCCAGAGCTTGGGGAATAGCTCAAGAGAAGGTTATCCATCTAATCAACGGACTACAAGGGTGAGTTTCTATATCTCTTGTGAATTCATTTTTATATTCGTATATACGTAGCTCGATCGATCTTCGTAGGGATTCGGATCGAATTAATTTTCGTTTTACCGCTTCCGCTGGGCCTTCGTTTTAGGCACCGAATCCCAACAGTGGTATCAGAGCGTAGGTCTTGCGATCGTATATACGATATTGGCATTTGGAATGCTCGATTAGATGGTGAATGATTTGGAATCATTTTAGTCATAATCGTGGTATATGTTTTTCGTTTGTAATAATTGTATTTTTCGTAAGTTTATGTCTAAATATAAATCTTAAATTTCTGGGAAATATGATTTATATTGAAGATATGAAAGTCGGAAAATATTGATATTGGATATCCGGTCGAAAATCTAGCCCCGAATCGTCGTCGGACGACTTTTTGGACAAAAAGGGTATTTTGGCCGAGAGTGACTCGACCGTGTCCTGGGTGACACGGTCGTGTCCGGATGTGGCCGAGCCATCGCTCGGAGACCCGACCGTGTCGAGACACGGGCGTGTCCGCCGAGAGTGACTCGACCGTGTCCTGGGTGACACGGTCGTGTCCGGCAGTCTACCAAGTCACTGCCAGGCGACCCGACCGTGTCCTGGGTGACTCGGTCGTGTCCTGGCCGGCATCTTCCGAGCGTGACTCGGCCAAGCCAGGCGTGACTGCCGGTAGGCTGCCGAGGGTGACTCGGTCATGCTGGCCTGTTTTCATCCCGGCTCGATTTTTCCGTGTATTCTTAAAAAATTAATCTCCCGCACATTAAATTGTATTTAATATGATTAAAATTATTTATGGTATTTCATTTTATAAGGGAAATTTGATTAATTGGAATATTTATAGTCGACCGAATTATTTTGAACGTTATCAAATTACCGATTGTGTGAATCGATTGGATCGGTTCGTATTGTTGATTGGATCAATGTATCTCTACGCTTTCCATTTATATAGTATTTATTGGATGAATGCTTTTTGAATGGGGATGTGGTTCGTGGACTTAGATTTGAATCATTCGTTTTATTCGATTGGGTTGTAAAGGCCGTATTGAGCCTATTTATTTTACTAGAAATGTTTGTATCTAGGATGGAATTTTCGATGTAAAATTTATATGTAATGACGAAGACCGGAGGAAGATCCATTTCGAGAAGACGAAGATTCAAGACGAAGACTTGTAATTAGATTACGGAGTTTTTGTTTTCTAGGAACGGTCCATGAACCACATGTTGGTAGCAACTAGGTTGTGAATGGTTTTTTCATATTGTATGAATACCACAAACGCGCTAATATGATTAATGTGCAAAGTGTAACGTTAATCGCAAAAATTCTCCCACTATAAATAATTAAGTTTATAAGGTTTCAAGGTTTTCCTTCCCTCCATCGAGTTTTCGGGAAATTGAAATCCAAACCGGATGTGCTATGCTTCCGAGTTATCGGGGTAGTCGTTCGGGGAGGACGGATAAATTACCGGGAGCGCATTGGATGCCTTCGGTTGGAGCAAATTTTATCCCTAGAAACCTGATAGGTTGCCGGATAAGATTCAATTGTGAAACTGATTTGCGTCGATGGTATAAACTTAACTTGTTCATGAACCATAGAAACCGTATAGGTTGAGGGGAGTGAACAAGGGGAAAAAGAAGATCGAATCATCCATTAGATGGGTTGGTGTTGGACACCACTTTATGAAAATTAATAGACTAGAAACCTGTTCGGTTGCCCTCTATTAAGATTTATAAAGAACTCGATCACCACTATGAAGTAGAGCGACGATACTTCCTGATTTCACATGGGAGTGTGTTATTCCGATAAAAATAGTGGGAGCTGGGTAACAAGAATAGAAAAGACCTTAATTCTATACTCAGAACAAAATATAACAAGTCACTAATTAATCTGTTATACTTAATGCAGACATAACTCAATATGACAATGAATCCACTCGCAATTCTACTCGAAAAGAACACCTTAATGGGACCTAACTTTGTGGATTGGCTCCGCAATCTGATGATTGACCTCAGTATAGAGGCACTGGGAAACGTCTTGGAGACGGACATTCCGGCGCCTCGTATGGACTCCGAGCCAATCAGAAGAGATTGAAAACCACGAAAAGTGGGTTAAGGATGACGTGAAAGTCCGTGCTTATATGATGGCTTCCATGTCTAATGAGCTTCAGAGAGCTCATGAGAAAATGACTTCGCAGGCATTCTATCTCACTTAACCGAGCTTTATGGTGAGCACAAGCAGAATCGCTAGATATGAGATATCCAAGCAACTGCTCGGTGCAAGGATGAAGGAAGGTGAGAAGGTTGGGGAACACGTCCTCAAAATGATATCCATGATCGAGAGATTGGAGGCTCTTGATTTTAAAATGGATACTTCTCTCCAAACCGACCTTATCCTACAGTCTCTCCTCGATTCCTTCTCACGCTTTGTTATGAACTTCAACCGCAATGAGATTGCATGTAACTTAGCCGGGCTAATGAACAAGCGGTGACCGCTCGCCTCGATGAAGACTCATGATGAAGGAGTCTGCTCTTGTGATTTCTTCTCGACTTCTAAGTCTAAGAATAAGAAGAAAAAGACCAAGAAGCGGACTGGACCGCAAGCTAAGGACCTTAAGGGTAAGGGCAAGGCCCCGATGGTTCCAAAGAACAAGAAGAAGAAGGATGCTTGTCTCAAGTGCGGTGAGATTCAGGTACAGAACTTTTAGTTTTGGAAACAAATTGTTCTGCTACTGTATTTTCTACTTCCTGGATACTTGATTCTGGTGCTAGTTCTCATATTTGTACCGTGAATCAGGATCTGGAACAAAGTAGGAAGCTTGGAGCTGGAGAAGTTATGATCACAGTCGGAAGCGGGCATAGTGTCGAGGCGACCGACATAGGATCACTTCTTTTGGGTTTAGAATCCGGCTTTGTTTTGACTTTAGAAGATGTACTTGTTTTGCCCAAGGGGCACAAAAACATTGTATCCATTCCGGTCAAGGACCGAAAAGGCGTTTCATTTTTCATTAGTGATGGTTCCTGCAAAATATATTTTAGAAATAAACTAGTGGGTACTGCTACATTGTTGAATGGATTGCATCATCTAAATCTCAGCAACAAAGTAGTTGTGAATACTATGACTAGAAAACGTGGTAGGGATGAAACCAATCAAGTTTTGAAATGGCATCTTAGACTTGGTCATGTTGGTCAGACCAAGGTTTACAAGATGGAAAAAGATGGACTTATGGGTCCATTGGGATCAGATCCCTTTCCTACTTGTGAATCTTGCCTTAAAGGCAAAATGACTAAGTCCCCCTTCACAGGGACATTTCAAAGAGCCGCTGATAAACTGGGATTAATCCATACCGACGTATGTGGTGCTTTGAAGCAAAGACGTGACGGATATCAATATTTCATTACGTTTACAGATGATCATACTAGGTATGGTTATGTATACTTAATGAAACATAAATCCGAGGCCTTTGAGAAATTCCAGGAATTCAAGGCCCTAGTCGAGAAACAAACTGGTAATCATATCAAAGCACTTCGGTCGGACCGAGGTGGCGAGTATATGAGTACGGAGTTTGACGAGTTCCTTAAGGAACATGGAATAGTTTCACAACTAACACCTCCAGGTACTCCTCAGTTAAATGGTGTGTCAGAAAGAAGGAACCGGACCTGTTGAACATGGTCCGTTCCATCCGGGCTATCTTGACTTGCCGATTTACCTTTAGGGGTATGCACTCCTGACTGCCGCGTATATCTTGAACATATGTCCTTCCAAATCCGTTCCTAAAACTCCACATGAGATGTGGGAAGGAAGGAAACCAAGTCTTAATCATATTAGGATTTGGGGATGTCCCGCATATGTCAAAAAGACTAAGGTGGAAAAGTTGGAAGCTAGGTCTGCGAAGGGACGTTTCATTGGATTCCCGTCTGGGACGATGGGATATCTATTCTACATGCCCGAAGATCGAAGGATCATTGTTGCTTTACAAGCACACTTCCTGGAAGATGAGTTCATTCAGGAAGGCGGAGCAGGTAGAAGTATTTCTTTAGAAGAATACAATGAAACTCCTCGAGAGACACTGCAAGAAATCGAACCGAACTTTCAAACACAAGTACAACCACCTCGTAGGTCTAGTAGGGTGTCTCATTTACTCGAGAGGTATGGGCTTGTGCACTTGGAGGAGCCGGGTCTCCATGAGGTTCCAAGTGATAGCCAAGAGACCGACCCAACAACCTATGACCAAGCGATGGTGGATGTAGACTCCGCGAAATGGCGTGAAGCTATGGAAGCCGAGATAGACTCGATGCATGTCAATCGTGTCCGGACTCTAGTAGATCGCCCCAAGGGCATAGTGCCTATTGGGAACAAGTGGATCTACAAGAGAAAGACCGATGGTGATGGCAAGGTTGACGCCTATAAGGCCGGGCTTGTCGCAAAGGGTTATACCTGGAAGGAAGGGATCGATTACACGATACCTTCTCGCCCGTAGCCATGATCAAGTATATTCGCATGATGCTTGCTATAGCCGCTACCACGATTATGAGATATGGCAAATGGACGTAAAGACGGCTTTCCTTAATAGGATTCCTCGAGGAGGAAATCTATATGGAGCGGCTAAAGGCTTTGTGTCCGAAGTCGATATTCGTAAAGTGTGCAAGCTTCAGCGTTCCATTTATGGATCAAGCAAGCGTCGCGTAGTTGGAACCTTCGCTTTGACGAGGCGGTCAAAGAGTTTGACTTCGTGCAAAATGAAGAGGAACCTTGTGTATATAAGAAAGTTAGTGGGAGCAAGATCGCATTCTTAGTACTATATGTAGATGACATTCTACTAATAGGAAATGATGTGGGAATGCTCGCCTGTGAAAGCTTGGCTTTGAGTAATTTCTCCATGAAAGACTTGGGAGAAGCAACCTATATTCTTGGTATTCGACTCTACCGGATAGAGCGAAGAGAACAATAGGCCTTTCCCAAGCCCTCTATATAGATAAGATCTTAAAGCGATTTAAGATGGATGATTCTAAAAGAGGGTTCCTACCGATGCAACATGGAATAAAACTCACCTTGAAGATGTGTCCTCAAAGTGAGGAACAACGCAAGGAAATGAGTAATATACCATATGCTTCGGCCGTGGGTAGCCTTATGTATGCTATGTTGTTTACAAGACCTGACATCGCGCATGCCGTAAGCGTGGTGAGTAGGTTTCGAGCAAACCTGTAGGGAACATTGATCGTCAGAAAGAACGTTCTCAAGTACTTGAGAAGAACGAGAGATATGGTTCTTATGTATGGCGGTGGAGATTTGGATGTGGTGGGATTCACCGATTCGGACTTCCAAGGACCGAAGGACGACTCGATGTCCACTGCTACATATTTACTCTTAATGGAGGAGCAGATCTTGGCGTAGTGCCAAGCAAAGCGCGACCGATTCCACTGTCGGTGAGTATCAAGCGGCCTCGGAGGCTTACAAGGAAGGGTTCGATTAAGAAGTTTCTAGGAGAACTTCAAATGATACCATGTCCGAGCCGCCTGCTCTACTGCATCGCGACAACGATGGAGTCAGAAGCACGTGCCAAGGAGCCGAGGTTTCACAACAGCACCAAACATATTGAGAGGAAGTATCATCTCGTAAGAGAATTTGTTCGCAAGGGATACATTGTGCTGCATAGAGTAGACTCGGCCGACAACGTCGCCGATCCACTGACCAAGCCACTATCTCAGACTAGCTTGGAGCGTCATCTGGAGAACATGGGTATTAGATACCATAGTGTGTGGCATTGAGTGCAAGTGGGAGATTGTTAGGAGTATGTCCTCGAATGCCACTCAGAGGTTGTTGAGTGAGGGCATTGTACTTGTAATTATGTAAACCATTTATATAAGGCAAATGAATGTTTCTTTATTTACTGGTAGTTACTGGCATTTCTAACTCGTAAATAAACATATAGAAACTAGTCCGTGTATTTGAGAGCAAAACGTTCCACTCCTTATTGGATAAGGGGGTCGGCACTGGAAAGGTTTATAGCTCAAATACTTTAATCATTCGCAAGTCGATGAAACTTGACTGGGCGTTAAGTTTATGTGAAGACTTGTATGACGTGTTCTTTGACATGGAGAGTGCCTGTCGAACACTAATGGTTAGTGGGAGCACACGTTATAGGTATGCTAATTAGATTAGTATACTCGAACCGACTCACCCTCGATTCGTCACACGGATTTCACTCCGGGACAGTCAATGACGGAATCGAAAGGTTGTGATAGGTATTCGTGAACCTTCGACTTGAGGATTTAGTAGGGATGTGCTTGTGACGTCAAGATTTTCATTAGAGTAGTTCGATCCTGTAAACCGGAAGGCGGGGGTCAACCTCGATGTGAATCTTGACGGGCAAGTAGCAGGTCCTACTGAATACCAAGATAGAATTCTTTCTCCTGTTAGTGAACGGGTTATATGTCCTATGCGGTTATTGGCAGATGAGATCATAAGTCTTTGGCCAAAGCATTGGAGCTAGTTGTATTAGATACACGACAGCTCGATGATCTCGATTTGCATTAACGCATGCATAGCGTCAAGTACAGATAGGGTTTGACTGACCGTGACCCTATAACTTGATCGGGACATTTGAAAGAAGGGTTTATACGTATACTGGTATTCACGATAGAATGGTTCTTGAATGATCTCAATCATTCGTTCTCAGTTGGGGTACGGTGTAGGCCACCAGGCTGGCTAGGTGGTGCTACTACTCTTTGGTTCCTCCCATTGCTGACTGAGACGGACCTACCGAGTCGCGCATTAGGATTGACGACGGAATGAATTAAGCTAATTCTCTCATTCTGAATATTAGATATTGGATATCTAATTTGGGACATTAGATGTTTAAATAGATTTATCGGATAAATTGATTTACGGCTTAATGGATTAAATATATCACTGGGTGATTAATTTAATTCATGAATATAATTATTTCTTGGAGAAATTAATTATGTTATTTTGTATTTGATATGTTTAATTAATTGGATTAATTAATCGATACAAATACATCGGAACGGAATCGTAGTTTATCTGTTTGGACTCACGGGAGTCCGAAACGAACCGAACTCATCCGTTTCTGCATGGTAGCCGCCCCCTTAATTTCCACCCACTTTCCTCTTGTCTTGTTGTTTTCATTTTATATGAAAAAGATGACTTTGTGGGGCTTTGATTCTCATAATAATGAGATGTATCATGTGAAGAGTTGAATAAAGGAACAAGAAGACATCTCTCACTAATTGATTCCAAGGGATTCCTACGTGAGTGAGATTGAGAGAGAGAGAGAAAAGACTTCTCCAAGTCTTCTTCATCTTTGTTCATCAACTTCTTCTTCATTTTTCTTGAAAACAAATTGAGAGAAAATCATATAGAGAGAGTAAGATTAAAACACTTAGAGTGTAGTAATCTTTACATATATAGCTTCATCACTTAGCTCTAGCCGTATCCTCGGAGGATAGCAAGGTGATCGTCGTTCCGGTCGTTTCTCCGGCGCGTGGCAAGTAGAGACGCGGTGCTTTCGGCGTTGGATCGTTCAAGAGCTTGGGAAATAGCTCAAGAGAAGGTTATCCATCTAATCAACGGACTACAAGGGTGAGTTTCTATATCTCTTGTGAATTCATTTTTATATTCGTATATACGTAGCTCGATCGATCTTCGTAGGGATTCGGATCGAATTAATTTTCGTTTTACCGCTTCCGCTGGGCCTTCGTTTTAGGCACTGAATCCCAACAATTAGATGATGATATAATCAACACAAGCCTTCCAAAAATGATGTTCTATGATGTTCCCGATCAAAAACCCTCAAATTCCGTCGAAGGGCCACGAAAAACGAAGGAAAAAATGGAAAATGGCCGAGAGATCCACGTCCAGGCCCTTAAATAGCCGACCATGGCCGATCACTTACGACCGTAACCGGCCGGCCTTACGGCCGTAACTCGGCACTTACGGCCGCATCGGCAGTCCTTACGGCCAGAACCGCATTCGTCCGAAGTTGCTCGCACCGACGGCAGAACTCTCGACTTACGTCCGTAATCGCATTCGCTGTGCCATGCTCGCGATCACTTACGGCCAGAATCGCACCTTACGGCCGTAACTCGCCAAAGCAAGACTGCCTGCATTGCCTTTGGCCGTGGCCACTCCGACGGTCCGAACGACCCCGAAACCCGAACCTGAATATGAATCGATAATATGGTTACGAAGTACTCACAAATACGAACCCAAGCGCTAAGAGAACAGACGATTCCGACCACCCGAAGGCTCGAAATTCGACAACGGAAAGTAATTACCCCAAACTTTGGGAAATTACGAAAATGGCCCAAAACGTCCGAAAATCTCGATACGTGATCGAATAACCAAACCGAAGTTCACAACATGTATAACAAAGTTAAACGAACTTACGGGAAACCCGAAACAGCAATTTCAAACGAGATTCGCAAGAATCGAACTCAAGTGCGGAAAAGTCGCCAAAAAGCACGGAACTCAACAAAACGACACCGAAACGAACTCGGATGACAAAAAGTGCAGAATTAATCATTCTCGGAATGACGAAACGGTCATGAGAGAGTCGTCAAAACGGACTTTCGCCGAAAAATAGAAATTACCGGAAATCGAAATTACGGGTATTACATTCTACCCTCCCTAAAAGAAGTTTCGTCCCGAAACTTAAAACAAGTAGGGAGAAGCAATATCCCCACCAGGAAAACTCGACGAGATACACAAAAAACGAAAACTCGCGCCCAACGGCGAAACGCTGCAAGAACCGCCAAAAGACATACGGCGTGAAAACACGCTCCACGACGACCAACACAACGCCACCGACTATGATTCAAAACAATAACGAGCAATTAACGTCACATCGCATGCACACATTTAATCAAAGAAACGCACGTGACAACAAGCCGCACCCGACTAAAACGACTATGCGAAAGAAACAAATAGAATATCACGATAGAAATCACTCCGATACTCATCAACAAGAAAATGTCCGACGTCAAAACACAAACAATTCAAGATAACAGAAAATGAGAATACCGTATATTACATTCTATCATACAAAAAATAAGTTTCGTCCCGAAACTTAAACTAAGGTTATCACAGTGATACGAAACAAAATATAACGACACATAATAAAATACCATGCTCATGACCCCGCGGTCCACTAACACGCCTCCGTAGGTCCAACAACTAAACGGGAACTTACACAAAACAAAATATCATTCAACAAGTTCCAAATGTAAAAGCGTCACAAAATACATCTCTACACGCGAAACAATCCGTGCAAATGAGTACCAAAACACCATAACTAGACATCATGGCCCTCCTAAGTAGGAATGGAATTCCGGTCCCTTATCATCTCGGCAACAATCTCGCGATCGAACTCGATGCCCTCGTGTCCACAATTATAACAAGTCACCGGCGGTTTCTTACAATGCGCGCTTCATCGCCTAGAACGTTACGGTTGAAACACCTAGAGCATTACTGAACTCAAAGAAACCGACTTGGTTCTTTTGGGTTCTCTAACCCGACCAAGAAGGTCCCATACTCGGATGATACGAGGGTTGAGGTGTGGGAATCCCACCCTTACTTCCCGATGCGTCACGGAAATCTTACGCTTTTCGCTACCGACACGGACACGGTATAAATTATAGCCATATCAAATGCCAATGCTCTATCCAGATAGTCCTTCAAGGATGTACACATAAAACCAGCCATACACCGCCGAACTCGAGGTTTCATACGCATATCAAAATAACGAACCTTATCTGCCTCACTTTTCACCTGATCCCGAACATAACACAGCTGTCGATTATAATCGACTATCGCCTGGGATATCGACACGTCTCGGGGCGTAGCCGAGAAAAACTCGACAATCCTACGCTCTTTAACAGGCGGCGGACAATACTCGGCCTCCATGGCAGTTTTGAATTCAGTCCAAGTAGCGGTACGATCACTAGGCGCTACGGCCTCCCACCAGTCTGCAGCTTCCCTGTCGAGTAGGTATTGAGCAATAGGCACTCTTCTCTCGTCGGGGCAAACTACAGCATCAAATGTTTTGTCCAACTGGAAGAGCCAATTCTCCCAGCCTAACGAGTCCGAAGAACCTACAAAATGGGGCGGGTGCATTCTCATCACATCTCGTAACCACTTACTAGCTCCGTTATCTTCATCCGGAATCCCGTCTCGGTGTACGGTCTGATTCATATGCGCCAACTGGTTAGTCACCTGACGAAAGATGGTGGCGGCGCCAATATCAACATTACCTCTGGATGATTGCTGCTGATCACGACCACGACTACGACCACGTCCTCGGCCACGGCCTCTCGGCATACTGGACGGACGACCAATAAGAATAACACATCCAAACAAACATCACAACGTCAAGATAAGACAATAAATAGCAGCACGTTAAAACATCAACTCCAAGTCATCACACAAGTGCACGAACTAACACTGTGATTTTAGAACTTCATTCAAAAGTAATCCACACAGTCACATCAACAAAGATGTTTGGATTTTACCAAATCAAACACGGTCAAAACCACACACGTATCGCAGGGATCAAACACTAACAACAAAAAAATAAAATGTTTCCGGGGTATTATTCAAATGATAAAATTTTAAAATTTTCAAGTTTGAAAAATTTGGTGAAATGAAATTTTTGAAAACACTTTTAATACCTCGGTCGTCCAATCAAAACCATGTATCTCAACATTTGGAGAACACTAAAACATTCTTCGGCGAGCACAACAACACCACAAACTTATCACAACCACTTAGCCCCAATACGTGGACATATGAAGTTCAAAATTCCGAAAACCAAAAATCGTTCTGCAAAATAAAAATTTTCCAAAATCTTTTAGTTCATAACAAAAACGACAGTAATATTTTACAATGTCCGAAGTACTTCAAAACACATTGTTCAAATACCGTCTGATTGTGTTATTTGAAGATACACGGCTCATTTGTCAAAATTTAACAAATTTTAAAAATCCATATAAACCGTGGTTTGACCGCACCACCAAAATATTTTACAAAAATCGATTTTTACAAAAATTCTCAAACTGTAAAGTCCTTCCGAAAACATTCTCAAACTTACCCATAGCGGACAAAAATTACAACATTCCAAAAACAGTCGAATTTAAAACCACATACTCAAATGGCAACCAAAGTCGCCAATTCAATCAAATGCATCTCGTGGTATCAAATTTAAACACACAGCAAAATCATTCATCGGAGTTTCTCACAAACTCTACCGTCGGTACCTTTTCGAAACCCGTCAAGGTTTACAACTTTCACAACATACCACTCCACCCGGTGATTCAAAGATAAAACAATAACGTGTCCAGTTCTATACACATACTATGTGCCACGAGTATTAAACACAACTATATTACACAATACTGTGTAAATAAAATTATGCACCACAATTAACTCACTAAGATAAAATCGAGATACACAGGTATTACGCATAAAGGAGGAGACTTACATCCACAGGTCGCACGGAGGTGACGGTCACCCACGATACTAATCTCGTCCGACAACATAACCGACACGTTGTGACTACACACAACTCAACTTGTCACCTGACGACTCGAACGACAAGACAACACATTACTCGACAAATCACGACTCGACTCGACCCGACAGCCTAGGTTTCCGCAACCAAAGCTCCGATACCATAAATGTAACACCCCCAAAACCATATGGGAATATTACACGCCGTAGACCCTTTCCACAAGGATCTACCAGGCTAAACATCCATAAACAACCAAATGCTTGCCCGGCCAGGGTCAAACAATATAATAATACAGACCGTTAAGGTCACTTACACATAAACACATAGACCGATGAGGTCACACAACTCTATCAACAGAACTGACTAACAACATTACCCACACAGGGGTCGAAACACAATACAATGAAGATCGAATCAACTCTAACAATACAACCAAACTCTACCAACTCTCGACTCTTGATTAGTATCGCACTCGTCATCCCCTTGTGCCAATCCTGTGATCGCTCCCCGAACCCGCATGTACCTGGACGCAGAACAGACATCCACCCCCCGATTACTCGGGGGTTAGTAAAACTCCACTGTTTTACTAGTGCAAGTATAAAACGATACGAAATGCAACAAGTAATTAGCAACTACGAATTTAATACGGAAATCAATTATCAAAATGTTCCCGAGAAGTTTTAGAATTTCGAACTCAAGCAAGAGATATTTGAAACGGAACACATCATCTCGGGGATTTTTAAAGCAGAAATTCTTTTGGACCTCGAGTCCCAATTTACAAAACCTTTTCGTAAACATTAGGGCCTTAGCCCGATTCTCGTTTCAAAGCACACTAGATAATATATCATTATGAGTCCGATACCCATATTTAAAATGTTACCCAAACAATCACTGCTACACGGTCATTGTTCGTACACATCATGTACCGAACTCCGGAGGCCTCGACGGACCTTCCCGGACCACACACGCTGTTCGTACACATCATGTACCGAACTCCGGAGGCCTCAACGGACCTTACCCGGCCACAAACATTGTTCGTACACATCATGTACCGAACTCCAGAGGTCTCGTCAGACCCTACCTGGATCACAAACATTGTTCGTACACATCATGTACCGAACTCCAGAGGTCTCGTCAGACCCTACCTGGATCACACACCTTGTTCGTACACATCATGTACCGAACTCCAGAGGCCTTGTCAGACCCTACCTGGAACACACACACACACATCGACACGACACAACTCATAATCATCAAATGTCAAGCCATTCCACATTACACCGAAATGTACAATCAAGTATGTCAACCAAAACAACACAAATATCATGATCATCACAAGAACTCGACAATGACCAACCACGCCCGGCACAAACTTAGATGATTTGCACACCCAACACAATTCCACGATGTTAATTAAGTGAAGGTATTATCATTACTGTCAATCGTTCATAATAATCAATTCATACGAAGCATATTCGCTAAGATAAATCAATTCATCATAACCATAACACAACGTCCCTATTCACAAGGCACAATTCGTATAATAAAATACTTGCCTCGATAGTCGGCACCCGAATATTCCTACGAATATGGCACAACCCGGAAAACCCCGAACACCTACAATCCTCCGTGAAATCCAACAGAAACACGGTTACTACGAGAATAACAATTGAAAACAAAGGAAAACACGATCAAGAATCGAAAGGGACCCTATGAGACATTTAATCGGATACTAAATGTTCAAGGTTCCTTAGAAAACCAAAAATCCCGATTGGGTTCCAACGAACTCGAAATACGGATATACAATCCGTAGAACACGTCCAAAGCAACGTTTATACAACAATTAATTGATCAAAAACGGATTGAAATCGAAATCAAAAGGAAAATCCCTAAAATTTTCAAAAACAAGGGTTCAAGCCAAAATACCTTGATTTGGACGAAGAACACGGATTAGATGATGATATAATCAACACAAGCCTTCCAAAAATGATGTTCTATGATGTTCCCGATCAAAAACCCTCAAATTCCATTGAAGGGTCGCAAAAAACGAAGGAAAAAATGGAAAATGGCCGAGAGATCCACGTTCAGGCCCTTAAATAGCCGACCAAGGCCGATCACTTACGGCCGTAATCGGCCGGCCTTACGGCTGTAACTCGGCACTTATGGCCATACCTGCAGTCCTTACGGCCAGAATCGCATTCGTCCTAAGTTGCTCGCACCCGCACGGCCAGAATCTCGACTCCTTACACCAGACGGCATTCGTCGTGCCATGCTCGCCGATCACTTACGGCCGTAATCGCACCTTACGGCCGTAACTCGGCCAAAGACTGCTGCGGCCGTCTCGGTCGTGGCCACTCCGACGGTCCGAACGACCCCGAAACCCGAACCTGAATATGAATCGATAATACGGTTACGAAGTACTCACAAAGACGAACCCAAGCGCTAAGAGAAAACACGATTCCGACCACCCGAAGGCTCGAAATTCGACAACGGAAAGTAATTACCCCAAACTTTGGGAAATTACGAAAATGGCCCAAAACGTCCGAAAATCTCGATACGTGATCGAATAACCAAACCGAAGTTCACAACACGTCTAACAAAGTTAAACGGACTTACGGGAAACTCGAAACAGCAGTTTCCAACGAGATTCGCAAGAATCGAACTCAAGTGCGGAAAAGTCGCCAAAAAGCACGGAACTCAACAAAACGACATCGAAACGAACTCGGATGACAAAAAGTGCAGAATTAATCATTCTCGGAATGACGAAACGGTCATGAGCGAGTCGTCAAAACGGACTTTCACCAAAAAATAGAAATTACCAGAAATCGAAATTACGGGTATTACAGTTGTAAGTAGCGCACGCTACGAATGGTAAGTAGCGCGCGCTAGTAGGTCGGCGTAGTGCATGCTATGCAGTCGGTGTAGCGCGCTCTAAGGTCGGATCAGGCAGAGTCCAGTAGCTACTGGACTGAGTTGGAATAATTCCTAGTGCACGCTACTAGTAGTTATTAGCGTACGCTAATCGGTGTCAGTAGCGCACGCTGTATACTATGTGTAGCGTGCGCTACCGCGAACAGATTAGAGAACAGGAGGTTCTGGACTCCAGTACTGGGCATCAGATAATTCGTTAGCGCACGCTAACATTTTGTGTTAACGCACGCTAAGTACATGGTTGTAGCGCACGCTACAAAAGGTACGTAGCGCACGCTACCGTTGTGAACAGAGGGTACTGGACTACCCAGTACACCCGTTAGTGCACGCTACGCACAGGAGCTAGCGCACGCTAACTGGGATTTGCTATATATTGGACAGTGCAGTCCATTTCGTCATTTCATCATCCCACTTCATTCCTTCGGCGGTTTTGGGCGATTCCGGGCGATTTGGAGAGTTTTCTTCGAGCTGAATCCACAAATCATCATCTTCAAGCTTATCATTCGGATTAATCATCATTTCATCATCCCCATCACATCAAAATCAAGGTAATAATCTCTTGGATCTAGAATTTCGGATTTTGGGCATTTTCCTTCCGATTTCTTCGTGTAAGCTTGGATTGTTGTGGGAATATGTTAGATATAGATTATCTACCTTGGATAAATATATTCCTACGGATTTATTATCGTATATTTCAGATTTCATGAATATTGGGGTTGAATCAAGAACACTTTGGGGTTGACTTTGATATTTTGGGGGGTTTTCGATTAGTTGTTGTCGTTAACTCGAATTGTGGATTCCTATGGGATTATTGATATCTTTGAAGTTGTTTTGTCGGTTTGAAATACTCATTTTGGAGTTGGTTTCGATATATTCGGGATTGGATATTATCAAAGGTTGTATGTTTGCTAAGTGTTCGCTAGAATGCCTCAATGAGTTTGGATATTGTTGTATCGACGTTTCGAGTTAGTCATAATCGTGTTTGATTGGTATGTTGATCGGATTGTTGGTAATTATGTTATTCAAGGTTGTTCGAGCGACCGACACCTCATTTAGGATGTTTGTTCGTGGAAGGACATTCTTCACCGGTGTTGTGTAAGTTAATTCTTACTCGGTTAAAAGGATATTCATTCCTTTCGTTGTTGTTCATTCATAATCATAGTTCATTCATAATGTATTAACCGCATTGAGACTTGTAATTGTCCATTAATCACTTCATTCACGAGGAACGACGGTTCCAATCATTTCATTGAGCTATCATTCGTTTCACTATCATTTCATCTCGGTGAGTCATTCTTGACTTTGTTGGATTGTATTTCAATATATTCATTGGTCACTTTTGATCGTGTGACCTTCTGGGTTCATATTGCGTGGTCAGGTAGGGATGTGTGGAATTTTTAGTCGGGCACACGATAGTCATGTGTTGGGTTCACCGACACATTGGACTGTGCACACGGTAATGTACCTCCGTGAAACTAATTAGGTACAAGGGCGGGTGTGTCCGGACACTCGTCTTGTGCACGTGCACATTCCATTACGGGCGTACTATAATGCCTCTCTTCAGCTTAATTTCATAATTGAGATATATCATGATTGTGTTTATTTAACTCTTGAGGATTGTTGTTCTGTGTAACTGACCCCGTTGGGGATATTGTTTTCAGGTCATGGCAAGGCAGAAGGCACGGGAAGAGAACGTTGACGACGAGGAGTCCCAGTGATACTAGTAGGGGGCCCCAGTCCTTTTCATTCACTCGTGTTTCCTTTATTTTATTTCCGCTGCAGACTTCCGTTTGGATATTCATGTCATTCAGTGTTGTATATTTTATCTTCATATAAAATATACATGTATTCTGTATTATCTTGGGTGTGTTGTAATGAAACTCCTCATCGGAGTGATTGATGATATATTGTGGTTCGGTACTACAATTATATCACTTAATTCATTCATTTTCACTCGCCTGGTGGGTCCCAGTCGGGGGTCCACAGCATTGTAATATCCGCCTGGTTTGGGGTGTTACAGAGTTGGTATCGGAGCGTGGTTTTGAATACTACCTTAAGAGTTATGTCTCATTTGAAATCATCATTCATCAAACTAGTATCATTGGACTTTCGCGTCACGTGTGACCTGTGCAAGAGCCGAGCCCCTCAGACCAAAGAACAGTAAGGTTTCTGACGCCATGGTATAATTTCTGGCAATAAGAATCACTCATTCATCATTCAACAGTCAACAATCCTCATTCATCATTTTCATTTTTGATCAAGTCGATCATGTTAATCACTCAGTTCATTTCGTTGTTCAGTTGTTGATCTTGAGGATCATATCATTAATCTTGTTAACTTGTTCAAGATAATCATTTCAAGAATTTCATCAGATAATCACGTCACTTCAGTTGATCATTCATGTAATCATGGTGTTTGAGCGTGTATGCTCATTTTCATCATTTCATAATATAATCATAATGTGATATTCATGCGAGATATGTAATTATCATATGACTTTCCACTTCAGTATGGAAATAGCTGGCAGAGGACGCGGGGGAAGAGGCCGTGGTGCAGGCCGAAACACGAGAGCTCATGTGAATACACACGCGAACGTGAGGAATAATGCAAATTCATCGAGCAGCGACGCTGCCACTCATTCACCCAGAAATGATCACTCACTGTCAGGGAGTCGTACCCGGGACAAGGCTCAGTCAGAAGGTGTTCGGGTTGATCCACTTGCGTTTATGCAGGGCATGATGGCCCAAATGACTCAGATGGCACAACTGATGGAGACGATGCATAACTCAACTACTCAGAATCAACAGGCTCCTCCGCCGCCACCTCAGAGGCAAGAGAGAGGTGTGAGCAGTATCATTGGCGATATCTCTCGCCATAGACCACCTACCTTCGAGGGCTCATCTGAGCCGGCGGATATCATTCACTGGCTTGAGCATTTCGAGAAACTGTTTGCTATGGTAGACTGTCCTGAGGGACATAAAGTTTCAGTTGCGGCTTACTATCTTGGTAAGGGCGCACATTCATGGTGGTTATCATTGAAGTCCACTGACGGACCTTGTAGATGGGATCAATTCAGGACTCTCATGGTGGAGAGGTATTATCCGGCCCCACTCAGGGAGGCCAAGTTGTCAGAATTACTCACTCCCGACCTCTCAGCGGACAATGATGTTCTCGCCATCGCCGAGAAATTTCAGGAGTTGCTTCCTTTCACCTCGTCTATTATTCACTCTGAGGCGTACAAGATCAAATACTTCAGCAAGAGGTTGAAGCCTTGTATGCGGATGCAGTTGCTTAATCACAATTGCACCACTCTGGCCGAATTCATTGAGAAAGCTCTTACTTATGAGCTTACTGCTAAGGAGATTGCTAAGCAACAACCTTCATCTGCTAGCAAGAAGTCAAAGAATCGAAATCAGTCTGACGGGAGTCAGGCCACTTTCAAGAAACCTCGTGCGGGCTCTATTTTTTCTGAGAGACCTCCTATGGCGCCTAGGCCCGCGGAATCTCAGTCACGAGCAGCCAGTTCGGCCATCACCTGTTTCAACTGTGAAGAACAGGGTCATTTCAGCACCAAGTGCCCGAGGCAGACTGTCACGTGTCATAACTGTGGGATTGCTGGGCATAAGGCCCGTTTTTTTCGAAGAGACTCTAAACCTACTCTGGCGTCATCTCAGGCCCCGAGACATTCAGCGGTGCAGAATCAGGACACTCAGTCCACGTCATTCAAGACAACAGGAGCTAATAAAGGCGGAGCCAAGAGCTATCATACGGAAGCGTCCGGTTCGGGGGCCGGCAATCCCCGAATTTATGAGATGAAGAAGACCGACGATCCGAAGGCCCGTATGATCTCAGGTACACTCGATATTCTATCTCAACCTGTATGTACCCTTTTTGATACTGGTGCATTGCATTCATTCATTTCCGAGTCATGTTTGAGTAGACTATGTCTGGGTAGTGCTACTAGTTGTGAGCCTTATGTCATTGGTCTACCTGATGGTACAAGAATTATCGGGAATCATGAGATTAAGGATTGTCCGATTCAGCTTCATGGCCGTGATTGGTTAGCCGACCTAATCGTGGTAGATTTACCGAGAGACGACGTCATTCTGGGTATTGATTGGATGGATCGTCACGATGCCGTCATTAGTGTCCGTAAGCGTATGGTCACTATCATTTCAGACGATGTGGTCGAATGTGTATTTCAGGGAGGTAATCCCAGCTGTTCTGGGAGAGTCATTAACTTGATGAAAGCAGTGAGATTACTCAATCAGGGGTGTGTCGGTTATTGGTGCTATATGACCAAGACCGAGAAACCATCAGTAATGTTGAAGGATATTCTTGTAGTGAGAGAATATGCCGATGTATTCCCAGACGAGTTACCTGGTTTGTCTCCACAGAGAGATGTGTAATTCACGATTGAGTTGGATCCTGGTACGTCCCCAATATCGAAGGCACCGTACCGGATAGCCCCGACCGAAATGTAGGAGTTAAAGAATCAATTAGAGGATTTGACCGAGAAGGGTTATATTCGACCGAGTGCGTCCCCGTGGAGAGCACTAGTGTTGTTTGTCAAGAAGAAGGATGGTTCATTCCGCTTGTGTATTGATTACTGGGAATTGAACTGGGTGACGATCAAGAATAAGTATCCTCTACCCCGTATCGATGATCTTTTGGATCAACTTCAGGGAGCTTCAGTATTTTCCAAGATCGACTTAAGATCTGGATATCATCAGTTGCGAATTCGAGAGTCGGATATTGTAAGGACGGCGTTCCGAACACGCTATGGTCATTATGAGTTTGTGGTAATGTCGTTTGGGTTGACTAATGCACCTGCGGTATTCATGGAGTTAATGAATCGGGTTTTCATCGACTATTTGGATCAGTTCGTGGTTGTCTTTATTGATGACATTTTAATTTATTCTCGTGAACGGGAGGAGCACGAGTTTCACCTTCATCTGGTGCTCGACGTGTTGAGACGAGAGCAACTTTTTGGAAAGTTTTCCAAATGTGAATTCTGGATGTCCGAAGTGATGTTTCTCGGATATGTAATTTCATCAGACGGAGTTCGTGTCGACCGAGGCTATCCGAGATTGGTAACCTCCGAAGAATGTTAAGGAAATCTGAAGTTTCCTCGGATTGGCTGGTTATTATCGGCGATTTGTTGAAGGATTTTCTATAATCGCTCAACCCATGACGAACCTTTTACGGAAAGATAAGAAATACACGTGGTCCGATGCGTGTCAACAGAGTTTTGATGAACTCAAGAGCCGGTTAATTTCAGCACCTGTCCTTTCTTTACTGCAAGGGACGGAAGGATTTGTGGTGTATAGTGATGCGTCCGGGTAGGGTCTCGGATGTGTACTAATGCAGAACAATAAAGTTATTGCTTATGCTTCACGGCAATTGAGACCTTACGAGGTTAATTATCCGACCCATGACCTGGAGCTAGCAGCCGTGGTGTTCGCATTGAAGATTTGGCGTCATTATCTTTATGGCATTACCTGTCAGATATTCACCGATCATAAGAGTTTAAAGTATATATTTACTCAGAAGGAGTTAAAAATGCGACAGAGACGGTGGTTGGAACTAATCAAAGATTATGATATTGAGATACTTTACCACCCGGGCAAGGCGAACGTTGTCGCCGACGCCTTGAGTTGTAAGTCCGTTCAGGAGCAGATGCTTGCTCGATTAACAGTTCAGAAGGAACTTTAGCAGGAATTTCTGAGACCCGAGATCGAGGTCTGGTTACAGCGAGTACAGGGGCAACTTTGTACGTTAGAGATTTCATCGCCACTTGAGGAGGCGATCAGGGAGAATCAGGGTTCGGACCCATTTTTGTTACGCATTCGAGATGATGTGACTCAGGGGAGAGCCCCTGGGTTTGTGGTCCACGAGGATGGACTTTTGCGATTTAAGAATCGGTTGTGCGTACCGGCGAATGACGAGTTGAAAAACTCAATTTTGAGAGAAGCTCATGCTACCCCTTATTCTGTTCATCCGGGGTCTAGCAAGATGTATGAAGACTTGAAACAAAAGTACTGGTGGAGTAATATGAAGCGAGAAGTTGTGTAATTTATTTCGAGATGTTTGACCTGTCAGCAAGTCAAGATAGAGCATCAGCGACCGGCGGGTATGCTGAAACCTCTCCCTATTCCAGAGTGGAAGTGGGAGGATATTTCAATGGACTTCATCACGAGTTTGCCGACGAGTCGTCGTAGCATGAATATAATCTGGGTAACTGTGGACCGCTTAACTAAATCAGCTCATTTCCTTGAGATAAGGATATGTGGGGTCCCGAGAGACTTGCCCAGTTGTTTATCAAAGAGATAATGAGACTGCATAGTACTCCTAAAAGTATCATTTCCGATCGTGATGGACGGTTCGTGTCTCATTTTTGGAAATCAGTTCATCATGCTATGGGAACTCAACTTAATCTCAGTACAGCTTTTCATCCTCAGTCCGATGGACAATCATAGAGAACTATTCAGAATTTGGAAGACATGTTGAGGGCATGTGTTCTCGATTGGAAAGATGATTGGGAAGCCCAACTACCGTTGATCGAGTACATGTAAAACAATAGTTGGCCTGCTTCTATTAAGATGGCACCTTACGAGGCCTTGTACGGTCATCGTTGTCGATCTTCTTTGTGTTGGGATGACTTATTAGAATCAATCGGCACCGAGCCTGATATGCTTATAGCCACCCATGAGAAGGTAGCTTTGATCAGGAGTCGTTTGTTGACCGCTCAGAGTCGACAGAAATCTTATGCTGATAACCGTCGTCGGCCATTAGAGTTCGAGACAGGTGACCATGTTTTGGTCAAGGTATCCCCGAATCGAGGTATCTTCCGTTTTGGGAAGAGGGGAAAGTTGAGTCCGAGATTCATTGGACCGTTTGAGATTTTGGATCGAGTAGGCGAGTTAGCTTATCGATTGGCCTTACCTCCGGCGTTGAGCTGAATTCATAATGTGTTTCACGTATCTCAGTTACGGAAGTATGTTGCTGACCCAAGTCACGTACTTCAGTTCGACGAAATCGAGATCGTCGATGATCATTCATACGAGGAGCGTCCTATACGAGTCTTAGAGCGGCGAATCAAATAGTTGAGGAACAAGACGATTCCTTTGGTAAAAATTCAGTGGTCTAGATACGGAGTCGAAAAGGCTACTTGGGAAACCGAGGATAGTATGCGGGAGAGTCATCCCGAGTTGTTTGACCCTTAGTTTCGGGGACGAAACTCTTTTAAGGGGGATGTATGTAATACCCGGTTGTAATTCAGTCATTATCATTCAGTAATTATCGTTCAGTAATTGTCACTCAGTATTTTTCACTCATTAATGATCATATGTCACTCATATTCACTTATTGTATTCACCGTTCAGAGTAATTGTATCGTGTATCAATCGTCATTCATCATCAATCTAGTTGGAGTATTGTGTCGTGTTTACCATCGTTGTCATCTTCATAGTGGGATGTGTATGAGGAGTAGCGCACGCTATGAACTCCCTTTAGCGCGCGCTAATTGAGTTCGGGTTGCGCACGCTACCTCTCAACACTAGTGCACGCTAGTATGTTTCAATCAGACAGTCCAGAAGGCACTGGACTGCAGTTGGGTTGTAAGTAAAGCACGCTACGAATGGTAAGTAGCGCGCGCTAGTAGGTCGGCGTAGTGCACGCTATGCAGTCGGTGTAGCGCGCGCTAAGGCCAGATCAGGCAGAGTCTAGTAGCTATTGGACTGAGTTGAATAATTCCTAGTGCACGCTACTAGTAGTTATTAGCGTACGCTAATCGGTGTCAGTAGCGCACGCTGTATACTGTGCGCACGCTACCGCAAACAGATTAGAGAACAGGAGGTTCTAGACTCCAGTACTGGGCATCAGATAATTCGTTAGCGCATGCTAACATTTTGTGTTAACGCACGCTAAGTACATGGTTGTAGCGCACACTACAAAAGGTACGTAGCGCATGCTACCATTGTGAACAGAGGGTACTGGACTACCCAGTACACCCGTTAGCGCACGCTACGCACAGGAGCTAGCGCACGCTAACTGGGATTTGCTATATATTGGACAGTGCAGTCCATTTCGTCATTTCATCATCCCACTTCATTCTTTCGGCGGTTTTGGGCGATTCCGGGCGATTTGGAGAGTTTACTTTGAGCTAAATCCACAAATCATCATCTTCAAGCTTATCATTCGGATTAATCATCATTTCATCATCCCCATCACATCAAATCAAGGTAATAATCTCTTGGATCTAGAATTTCGGATTTTGGGCATTTTCCTTCTGATTTCTTCGTGTGAGCTTGGATTGTTGTTGGAATATGTTAGATATGGATTATATATCTTGGATAAATGTATTCCTACGGATTTATTGTCGTATATTTCGGATTTCATGAATATTGGGGTTGAATCAAGAACACTTTGGGGTTGACTTTGATATTTTGGGGGGTTTTCGATTAGTTGTTGTCGTTAACTCGAATTGTGGATTCCTATGGGATTATTGATATCTTTGAAGTTGTTTTGTCGGTTTGAAATACTCATTTTGGAGTTGGTTTCGATATATTCGGGATTGGATATTATCAAAGGTTGTATGTTTGCTAAGTGTTCGCTAGAATGCCTCAATGAGTTTGGATATTGTTGTATCGACGTTTTGAGTTAGTCATAATCGTGTTTGATTGGTATGTTGATCGGATTGTTGGTAATTATGTTATTCAAGGTTGTTCGAGCGACCGACACCTCATTTAGGATGTTTGTTCGTGGAAGGACATTCTTCACCGGTGTTGTGTAAGTTAATTCTTACTCGGTTAAAAGGATATTCATTCCTTTCGTTGTTGTTCATTCATAATCATAGTTCATTCATAATGTATTAACCGCATTGAGACTTGTAATTGTCCATTAATCACTTCATTCACGAGGAACGACGGTTCCAATCATTTCATTGAGCTATCATTCGTTTCACTATCATTTCATCTCGGTGAGTCATTCTTGACTTTGCTGGATTGTATTTCATTATATTCATTGGTCACTTTTGATCGTGTGACCTTCTGGGTTCATATTGCGTGGTCGGGTAGGGATGTGTGGAATTTTTAGTCGGGCACACGATAGTCATGTGTTGGGTTCACCGACACATTGGACTGTGCACACGGCAATGTACCTCCGTGAGACTAATTAGGTACAAGGGCGGGTGTGTCCGGACACTCGTCTTGTGCACGTGCACATTCCATTACGGGCGTACTATGATGCCTCTCTTCAGCTTAATTTCATAATTGAGATATATCATGATTGTGTTTATTCAACTCTTGAGGATTGTTGTTCTGTGTAACTGACCCCGTTGGGGGATATTTTTTTCAGGTCATGGCAAGGCAGAAGGCCCGGGAAGAGAACGTTGACGGCGAGGAGTCCCAGTGATACTAGTAGGGGGGCCCAGTCCTTTTCATTCACTCGTGTTTCCTTTATTTTATTTCCGCTGTAGACTTCCGTTTGGATATTCATGTCATTCAGTGTTGTATATTTTATCTTCATATAAAATATACATGTATTATGTATTATCTTGGGTGTGTTGTAATGAAACTCCTCATCGGAGTGATTGATGATATATTGTGATTTGGTACTACAATTATATCGCTTAATTAATTTGTTTTCACTCGCCTGGTGGGTCCCAGTCGGAGGTCCACGGCACTGTAATATCCGCCTGGCACATCCCAAATATAAACAAGTAAATTACTTCACAACAACAACAACAGGTAAAACAACCATTAAAATAATCTTTCAAAAATCTCGAGATATACTCACTTTAATAAAAATATTTCAAAACCCTCAGTTCTTATAAATATTTGAAATAACGATTGAAATTTACTTTGATATTCCGCGTAGTTTTACTAAAACCACGATCAAACCATATCATCTTATCTTGTTGTCATTCTAGCCAAGTATCGTTGATAAGTATATTACATTCCAAACAATATAGAAAGTATATTCCGGAAATATCACAAATATTTCATCATACCACAAGTTACAAATCAGCTCGTGATTAATGGTGGACCCGGTCAGAGATTACGGATCCCTCCGAGGCCCGTCGGACTCTCCCGGAGTGGTTAACCCAAGTGTTCACGAATCCAACCAGAGGTTACGGATTCCCCTAAGGCCCCGTCGGATCCTCTCGTAGTGAACGTACATACTCTCACACACTAAAAATACAAGACTTCAAATGCAAGGACCCATTCGCAGGGGTACGCCCAAGTCGAGGAGATGCTTCTTCCCTTGGTCAATTCTCGCGGCACCAATCCTCAACTTTCCTCCAAAACCGAATCTGCCCAGCAACTTCCAGCATTAATAACTCACGATCTAGAACTCCAAATCACGATTCAATCAATCAAACTAAAGATCTGAGTGTCTCCAATATGCTGTCAAAATTTCAGCCAAATTGAACCATGTCTTCCCTTCATCGAACCAATTGATCACGGTTGCTACGTCGAAAATAAAAATAAAAATCTGGTGACCTCTTCTCGCTCCTCGGTCGAACTATACTAAATACGAAATGTCGTCGGATTCTAAAAACTCGGGCCATCGCCTGACCAATCATCCCAAATCAGATACCTTCCATAACTCCATCGAAAATACACCTCCACCATCATCCTCGTTCCGAATCTTGCCAAGTAAACCACGAGCCGCCGGCATCAATGACTAGTATCATAAACCATCATCATTACCTGCCGGAAAATGTACCTCAAACCCGGATAACCCCTACAACATGGCAATCGTAACACCATCATTATCTATTTGCCAAGCACCAGAGCGGTCGTGTGTTGCCAGAAACCAGCACTCCAGCGGTCAACCTACATCATAAATCATGACCTCATCGCAATCGACACTTCTGCCACTCAAACATGGGCAGACCACCACATTAGAGCCCCTTTATCCAGTCGCTGCTGTTGATAGCCAATCCGTCTTGGCATCCACGCATGCACTCCCCGCCAGCTCAACCATCCCGGTTAGGGAGGACCAGAAGACAAAAGAACCGGTTTTCGGATAAACCGACTGAGCAGAGTAACAAGGAGGACCGACTGATTACATATCAAATTTACTACCAGGTACCGTTATGACAGGACCGGGCCGAACAAATGGAGACCGGAGGTAAACCCCGAGATCAACCCAGCGTAGGATCGACATTTAGGGCCGACCAGATCCAGGATAAATATGCTCCAAGATACTGTCATGACATGACCTATCAGAGCATCTGGAGACCCGGGGGCCAATCCCAGAACCGACCACAACGGATAATCATCACCAAAAGCATGCGGAACATGCAGACAAGACATGCGAAACAGGCACACAGGACAATTAATGCACTATGTCCTCCCTCTTCCCAAAGCGACCCCCAAATGTCGCCACGTGTCTAAGGCGTCATCTCCCTCTGACGAGTGTTTGGATGCCTCCCCAAACATTCCCCAGTTGTCGCCCCCCTAATTGGCGAGGTTTGCTATATATAGAGGGAATGTATGATAAAAAGAGACTTTTGGAAAAAGTTCCAAGAAAATAGAGAGAGAGAGAGAGGAGATATTTGTAATAAGAAAAACAGGAGAAAAAAGAGAAAAAAAGTGAAAAAAGCAGCATAGACCGGCTTCAAAATTCAGCTCGGCTCTATCGCAAGAAATAATAGGATCATCTATAAAATTTAGTGTTCCAACTCATTCGCCTTTTCTATTGTTTACAATGTGGCTTCGATTCCCCTAGTCCAGATCAGCACACATTTCGTTGATCAAACCAGATATCAACAAATTGGCGCTAGAAGAGGGGACCTCCGTAAATCATTACAGATCTATCGAAGTTTCAAGAACTTAATCCCTTTAACAGCATGATGTCTCAAGAAAGTTCCAAGCGTCAAGCAGATCCCCAGCACGCCACGGAGGAAGAAAACTTGCTCAAGGTGGCGGAATGTTTTAACCACCCCTCGTTCATTCAAGGAATGAGCGCCCTTATGGCGCGGGTCACCCAAAGTGGTAATCCTCAATTGAGGAGCCAAAAGGACCAATATGAAGCCCAGTGTCAAACAACTCATCCAGCTGTCCCCAAGTGGGATCAGAAGAGAGCCATCTCCTGGGTCGTTGAGGACGTGGTGGAGGGTTATGATGAAAGTCCCCATCCATCTCGGAAACACCCTGGATCCCCCCCTCATATCGGCTTTCGAGCGATTAAAAAGCGAGAGGAAGGCGGGAAATGCGGCACCGGCTCCAACCATCCGGAGTCGGGACCAAGTTAATACCGAGACCACTCACCAATCCCATGTCCCGACAAAAACAACCTTCCAGCCTCCGTGTGACAACTCAAGTGAAATTGAGTTCCTCAAGAAACGTCTCACCGAGCTGGAAAGCAAACAGCAGCAACCACCTCTAAATTAGGGATGGCTGGACTGCCAGGAGAGCCCCCTCGCCCCCAGCGTCTTGGCAGAGCCTCTCGCAGAGAAGCTAAAGGTACCCCAAATCCCACCATATAATGGGGAGACCAGCCCCAACACCCATCTTGGGCATTAAAACTCGTGGATGGGCCTACATGGATCCCACGACGCGTTCAGATGCCGAATGTTCTCCTTAACCTTAGGGGAACGAGCCCAAAGATGGTACCGTTCACTTCAGCATCACTCTATCCATACATGGGCCCAGCTCCATGCAGCATTTCGATCCCACTTCATGGGATCTCAGGTATGCATCGCCCCGTGCTCTTCCATTGCTTCGATTATATAAGGGCCCAACGAGTCCCTTAAGATCTATATATCCCACTTCAATAAGCAAATATTGGAGATGAAACCCATGTCCTATGACGCGCTGTCTATCATTGCGCAAGCCAGCCTTTTGAAAAATTCCTTCTTCCGTTGGACGGTGTGCCAAAACACTGCACGCACCTACCAGGAATACCCTAAACGTGCCAGCTCTCACATAGCCGTGGAAACGGTCATGCCGGCCCTTGTATTCGCCATGCCATCCAATCAGCAGGGGACAAATAAGAGGTAGGAAGAAAGGAAAGACCTACCCCGTGATCACCGTCAAAAACCTCGCCATGATGGTAAGGCTTCTCCCACCCCCGAGACTGCGTCGGTCGTTTGAAATTTCAGAGAACGACGAACTGAATATGGCCAACTATGCTGAGATCTACTCGGTAGGGGCTGCATCCATATTTGAACAAATCAAGAACCTCGGCTTGCTCCCGATCCCCAGGCCAATTTATAAAGATCCGAAAGAAATGGATCAGACTCGCTTTTGTAAATATCACGAATCAGTGGGTCATAATACTGAGCAGTGCCGAGACCTTGTCACAACCTTAATCGCGATATGCGACGATAATGGACTAAGGCGGTTTACCCGGGTTCATCCCCGGGACTGCGAGAATCGAGCTGAACCGGCGCAAGGGAAAAATAATGGGTGCCTCCTCCACCTAAATCCCCCCGGGAGATTCTCACGATGATGGGCACCGCCGAAGAGGACGACCATCGATCGCAATGGCAGAGAAAAACTGCAATTCGAGAAGCTATATCCTCCTATCACCGATCGGAGCGCCGACCAGATGATTTTTTGTTCGCGGCGGAGGGATCCCCTGAAAAACCCCCAACATGCGGTCATGTTCGACGAATCTGATGCCGATGGCCTTGACCATCCCCACTCGGACGCCCTCGTTATCACCTTGCCCATAATGGGAATTCCAGTACATTGGGTGTTCGTTGATTCAGGGGCCTACACCAGTATCATCTACGTTTACACCCTTCGTAGGATGAAGGTGGACCAATTCTATGTCCGGTCGTGCAAGGAGGACATCCGCGGATTTGCCAACTGCCGCACCACCCCGCTAGGAGAAATTGGCCTCGCCTTGGAGTTTGGTTAGGGGCTGATCAAGAGGACGACGATCACAACATTTAAGATCATCGACGTGTACAGCGATTATAATGTCATCATATGCCGACCTATAATGTCAAGGCTGAGGGCCACTCAGTCCACATATCACCTGTACATAAAATTCCCCACCCCGGACGGCGTCGGGGTCCATAGGGGGGATTAACGTGCCGCTCAGGAATGCAATCTCAGCATCCGGGCTCGCGAGATAACGCCGCAGAGGGCACCCCGTGGAATTTACCTGAAAAAATGGGAACGACCGGACCCGACCAGTCGGGGGACTGCGCCGGGCAGGGGCCGGAAGCCAAAGGTTCTGGGGCCGCTCAAGCCTCCAGTATGGAGATCAACCAGGATACAGACCGAGGTCGTAGGCCCGGAAAAGAGCTTGTCCTGGAGGAAGATCCTGTCGACCCGCGATTTCAAAAATCAAAGAGAAAATTTTGCCACGCCGATCCGGCGGAAGAGCTAGATCAGGTCAGCATGGACGATGTTAACCCCGTCCGACAACTTAGGATCGGCCATAACCTACAGGAACCAATCCGTTCTTAGTTAATATCCCACCTAAGACAGAATCTAGACGTCTTCACGTGGACCCATTCGGATATGCAGGGGATTGACCCAGAATTTGCCTGCCACGGCTGAATATTGACCCCAGTTCAAGACCAGTCGTTCAGAAACGAAGGAAATTAGGGCCTGAGAGGCAAAAGGGGTTGGAAGAAGAAGTGGAGAAGCTAGTCGACAACAAATTTACCCGGGAAGCCAAATATCCGATCTGGGTGGCCAACCCGGTCCTGGTTAAGAAGTCGACCGGACTATGGCGGCTCTGCATTGACTTCTCCGATCTTAATAAGGCCTGCCCAAAAGATAGCTATCCCCTACCCCACATCGACTACATGGTCGACGCGACGGTCGGACACGAGTTAATGAGTTTTATGGATGCGTACTCCGGGTATAACCAGATCAGGATGCATCTTATTGATGAAGAGAATACCTCATTCTACTCGGCCCGCGGCCTATACAGCTGCTGCATGATGCCTTTCGGACTCAAAAACGCTGGCGCAACCTATCAACTCCTGGTCAACAAAATATTTTGTAGCTTGATAGGTCATACGATGGAGGTTTATGTAGACAATATGCTTGTAAAATCTTTACATTCGGACGACTATGTAAATGGTCTGAATAAAATGTTTGCGGCACAAGTACAAGATGAAGTTAAACCCAAAGAAATGTTCGTCCGGGGTAGGCTCAGGAAAATTCAACGGCTACATGGTAAGCCAAAGAGGAATTGAAGCTAATTCTGATAAAATTCGAGCAGTAATCAAACGCACCTCCCCGAATTCGATCAAAAAGGTTCAAAGCCTCACAAGCCGACTAGCCACGCTGAGTCGGTTTATCTCTCGATCGACGGACAAGTGTAAACTATTTTTCGAGGCAATTAGAAAGAATGAGGATTTCCAGTGGACTGACCAGTGCCAACAGGCACTAGAAACAATCAAGGAAGACTTGACCGAATCACCGATCCTATAGCAGCCGACTCGCGAAGAGCCCATATACCTATACCTTGCTATATCCAACTCCGATATTAGCGCCGCCCTCATCCGAGCGGAGGGATCAATACAACCTCCCGTTAATTATGTCAGCCAAGCTCTGCATGACGCCGAGCTTCGATACACCCCCATAGAAAAACTTGCCTATGCTCTTATTATGTCGTCCTGTAAGCTGAGGTCATACTTCCTTGAACACCAGATCATCGTCTTGACAAGCTATCCCCTGAAACAGATCTTACACCGACCCGACATTTCAGGTCGGATAATCAAATGGGCCGTCGAGCTCGGGTAGTTCGACATAATTTTTTAGCCACGAACGGCCACCAAAGGCCAATTCCTTGCAGACTTCATCGCGGAATTTACCCCACCAATCACCCGACAGGACGACCGTCCTGAGAAATGGTCACTCTATATGGACGGATCGTCTACTGTTGACCGAGCAGGGGCGAGAGTAGTTCTGGTAAGTCCCAATCAATGGTTATTCTATTCGGCTGTCCTCTTAGGCTTCATGGCCACTAACAACGAGGCCGAATATGAAGCCCTCTTGGCCGGACTAGAGATGGCGGCTTCCCTCGGCCTCACCCACCTTATTATTTTGAGCGACTCTCAGTTGGTAGTCAATCAAATCAAAGGTGAGTACGAGGCTAAAAAACCCAAACTAATCAAATATCCCAGTTACAAAATTTTCAAAATACCATACAACATATTCCTCGATCAGAGAATATCCCAGTTGACTCTATGGCAAGACTGGCGTCCAGCGCAGGAGCAGAATGCATGGAGGAAGTCAGCATCGGATATCATGCCTCATCGGCCCCAGAGATGACAAAAGTCCAAACAGCCGAACAGGTGGAACCCCAAGGATGGATGCACCCCATAATTCAGTACCTCCAAAACGGAATATTACCCGAGGATCGAGCCCAAGCATGAACAATCTAAACTCAATCCGCTCGATTTACCATTTTGGAAGGCACCTTATATAAACGAGGCTACTCGGTCCCACTACTGAAATGCCTGTCCGAGTCCGAGTCGGACTACGCCCTCAGAGAGGTGCACGAAGGCATATGTGGCAACCACTCAGGAGGCCAAGCGCTCGCTTTTAAACTAATCCGTCAAGGATACTATTGGCCAAGTCTCAAAAAAGACGTCATCACACTCGTTCGAAAATGCGTGCGATGCCAAATCTTAGCCCCTCAGATCCGATCCCCGCCAGAAACTCTCACTTCCATTTATTGCCCGTGGCCATTCGCCAAGTAGGGAATTGACCTAATTGGCCCCCTACCTAGAGGACGGGGAGGAGTGCAATATGACATCGTCGCAGTCGATTATTTCACGAAATGGGCAGAGGCGGAACCCATGGCGCGGACGACCGACCAGAAAATAGTAGATTTTATCTGGAAGTCCCTCATCTGTCGATTTGGGATTCCTTAGTTCATCGTCTCTGATAATGCCAAACAATTTGATTACAAGAAGTTCTAGGCATTCTGCGATGGCCTCCGCATACGGAACAACTTCTCCACGCCATACTACCTGCAATCCAATGGACAGGTCAAGGCGGTCAACAAAATTACAAAACAACACCTCAAGACACGCCTCAAAGAACTCAAGGGTTCGTGGCCGGAAGAACTTCCTGCGGCCTTATGGACTTACAGAACAACACATCGGTCCGCCACCGGAGAAACACCCTTCTCCTTGGCTATCAGCACTGATGTCATCCCGGTCGAAATGGAGGCACATATATATCGAGTTATCCATTTCGAAGAATGAGATAACGATGTGGCCCTCCAGGTGAACTTAGACCTCGTTGCTGAAAAACGGGCCCAGACTGACATACGGAACGCCATCTGCAAAAGAAAATGCGAGCGTTATTATAACTCCAAGGTTCACCAAAGAAGTTTCCGGGTCGGGGACCTTGTCCTAAAACGAGTATTGGGACCGGATCCCGGACCACTTAGACCAAAATCGAGGGACCATACAAGATCAGCGAAGTCCTTCATAATGGGGCCTACCGGTTGGAATACCTGAGCAGCCAAAAATTTACTTATCCATGGAATGCCAAGTATTTGAAGAAGTATTATCAATAAAATCAGGGTCGACTATCTTTCTTTTTTGGCTCAGATCACTAATAAGATCGAGCTCGTCTCGCTATGAAGGACCAGCTCCTCTGGCACAATAAGACCGGGCTCGCCTCGGCACTATGAATGATCGGCTACTCCGGCACCATAAGACCGAGCTCGCCTCGGCACTATGAATAATGGCTTCTCCGGCACCATAAGATCGAGCTCGCCTCGGCACTATGAATGATTGATTTCTTCGGCACCATAAGACCGAGCTCGCCTCGGCACTATGAATGACCGGCTTCTCCAGCACCATAAGACCGAGCTCGCCTCGCACTATGAATGACCGGCTCCTCCGGCACCATAATACCGAGCTCGCCTCGGCACAATGAATGGCCGGCCCTCCGGCACCATAAGACCGAGCTTGCCTAGACACTATGAATGACCGGCCCCTCCAGCATCATAAGACCGAGCTCTCCTCGGCACTATGAATGACCGGCTCCTCCGGCACCATAAGACCGAGCTCGTCTCGGCACTATGAATGACCGGCTCCTCCGGCACCATAAGACCGAGCTCGCCTCGGCATTATGAATGACCGGCTCCTCCAGTACCATAAGACCGAGCTCGCCTCAGCACTATAAATCACCGGCTCCTCCGGCGCCATAAGATCGAGCTCGCCTCGGCACTATGAATGACCGGCTCCTCCGGCACCATAAGACCGAGCTCGCCTCGGCACTATGAATGATCGGCTCCTCCGGCACCATAAGACCGAGCTCGCCTCGGCACTATGAATGACCGGCTCCTCCAGCACCGTAAGACCGAGCTCACCTCAGCACAATAAATTGAGGATATCATTAAGGCAACGGTCGAACCAACCCATTCTGAACATCCCAGAGAAAAGTACTAAACAGGTACGATAAATAAAATCTTATTTATTCAAAAAAGAATTTTACAGAAACATTCAGAAAAAACAAAGGGAAAACAAATGCTAAGGGAGCACGCAGGCCATACATAAAATAAACTTAAAAAGCTAAAGCTAATCGGCTGCACCACCTTGGCCGACCGCCTGAAATGACTGCCCCTCACCTTCACCGGCGAGGGCCGCATCGCACCTCCCGCCAGCCTCATCGGCATCCATCGGCTCCACCTACAGGTCGGATGCCCGGCTCACGGTGCAGGCGCGAATTTCCTCAACTGACCTTCCCTCCTTCATTAGATCCAACATCTCATAACAGGTGGAGAGGTAGTTCAGGTTGATCAGCTCTTCGTACTCAGCAGTCTTCTTGAAAGCAGCCGCCCCAGCAGCCAAACCTTTGGCGTAGCCCGTAGCCTCGCAGGTATCAACCTGCTCGATCATACGCTCAATCCGGGCATTTATCTCCCTCAGATAAGCCTCGTGTCCATACTAGATCTCCTCGCACTGCTTATGCATCGCCTCGACCGCCTCAGTCATTTCGCGGGCTTTGTCCCTCCTCATGTCGGCCTCACCAGCACGGCTCTCTAGGATCGTCATATCCCCCTTCAAAGATGATATATGGTCCTCCAGAGACTTGACCAGAGAAGGGCAGACATGGTGCTCCTCCCGAAAGTTTTGGAGCTCGGCCATCATGGACTTATTCTTCTCAACTAGGCCTTGAATCTCTCTGGCCGCCTTCACATAGGTCCAAAAAGCGCGCTCGAGATGGGCATTCCCGAACTGAATTTGCTCGGCCAGATCCATGTCATTGGTTACCAGCTCCATTTTCGGCGGTGGTGGAATGAGGAGGTTCAAAAGAAAGTTAAGGATAAACAAGTGCTAAGGAGCTTCTGTCAGTTAGTGCTGGGGAGGAGAGAATATTGAAGATTGTAGCTTACAAGGTGGTGAAAAGATAGGCTAAGAAGGCAGTGGCTAAGGCTAAAAGTGAGGCATATGAGGAGATGTACAAGCGCCTAGACACCAAACAAGGAGCGAATGATGTTTATAAACTAGCGAAAGCGAGGGAAAGAGGGCGGCGCGACCTGAGTCCCGTTAAGTTTATTAAGGATGATTTGGGCCAAGTGTTAGTGAACGATGTGGCTAGTAAGGAGAGGTGGAATAGGTAAGTTTTTTGAACTTTTCAACGAGGCTAGGGGAAGCGACTCGGTGGTGCAAGAAGTTAGTCTATCTTCTGCTCATTCGTTAAGTTCCTGTGAGAGCATCAGCAAGGAGGAAGTAAAGGGTTCCCTAATGAAGATGGTAGAGCTAAGGCTGTAGGCCCGGATCAGATCCCTATTGAGGTGTGGCTTTGTCTGGGGGAAGTTGGAGTTCAGTGGCTAGCAGAACTTTTCAACATCCACCTCAGAGATTCTAAATGCCGACGGAGTGGAGGCGTAGTATTATGGTGCCGTTTTTCAAGAACAAAGGGAATGCTCAGATTTATAGTAACTATCGGGGTATTAAACTCCTCAGTCACACTTTGAAACTTTGGGAAAGAGTGGTGGAATGCAGGGTTAGAAGAGGAGTTGAGATCTCAGAGAACCAATTTGGCTTCATGCCGGGGAGGTCCAAGACGGAGGCCATTCATCTCGTCAGGCGCCTTATGGAGAAGTTTAGAGAGCAGTGTAAGGACCTTCATATGGTATTCATTGATCTAGAGAAGGCTTATGATAGCATTCCACACGATGTTATTTGGAAGAGTCTAGAAGAGAGGAGGGTTCCGTCGCCGTACGTTAGGGCGATTCAATACATGTACTTCCAAGCTAGGACTTGTATTAGGACCCCAGTTGGTGACACCTAGTATTTCCCGGTTGAGATAGGGCTACACAGGGGTCGGCGCTAAGGACTCTTCGCTTCGCTCTAATCCTTGACGTCATTTCATGGGGGATTCAAGATGGCGTCCCGTGGTGCATGATTTTTGCTGACGACATTGTGTTAGTGGCGAGGTCAATGAGGGAGGTGAACTCGAAGTTAGAGTTATGGAGGTCTAAGTTAGAATCACAGGGCTTGCGTGTAAGCCGGTCTAAGACCGAGTATATCTGGTATAACTTTAGTGGTGAGACAATCGAGGAAGAAGTAGAGGTAATGATTGCTGATCAGATCGTACCTCGTACGGATAAGTTCAAGTATTTGGGTTCGATCATTCAGAAGGAAGGTGAGTGTGAAAATGATGTCACTCATCCTATCAAGGCGGGGTGGCTAAGGTGGAGAGCAACGACAGGGGTGCTGTGCGACAAGAAAGTCCCTCTTAAGTTCAAGGGTAAATTCTATAGAGTGGCAATCAGACCTGCAATGTTGTATGGCTCCGAATGTTGGGCGATGAAGAAGTCACTTGAGAGCAAGTTGGAAGCGGCTGAAATGAGAATGTTACGTTGGTCGTGTGGTCGCACAATGTTGGATAGAATCCCGAACGGAGTTTTCAGGAACGAGCTAGAAGTGGCGCCTATTTCAACGAAAGTTGGGGAAGGGAGATTGAGATGGTTTGGCCACGTGCGCAGGAGGCAGGCCTCTACTCCGGTAAGGAGGGTCGAGAGTTTATTGCTAGTAGGGGGGAGGAGGAGAGGCAGACCGAGGAGGACGTGGGAGGAGCAGCTGAGATTAGATTTGAAGGCCTTAGACTTATCCGAGACCATGACTGTTGATAGGTGCTCTTGGAGGCGCCAGATCAGAGTTGTGGATTCCCTTTTAGGAAGCGGTTCTGTAGTAGAGAGCCTCAGGGTTGGGTTGTCTCAGTTAGCTTTGACCTAGAGCATTTTTTTCACAGGGAGCTGTGCGCAGAGTCAAACTCTCTTCTGGTAGAGCAGCGTGCATCGAGAGTGTAGTAGCCAAAGTCCCCTTAGGTAAGCCTCATGTGAATTAAGTCATGAGCTCAGGTATGGTTTTGAGCTTTTGTGAATCGTATGCTTCTTTGTATTTTTCACTCAATATTTTGTTGTGCACTAAGTTGGGGGTCTTCACGGAAACAGCCTCCCTACCCTAAAAAGTAGGGGAATGGTATGCGTACATCTTACCCTCCCTAGACCCTGCTCTGAGCGGAATATACTGGGTATGTTTGGTTTGGTTTTTATCCCCGAATGCGAACGTGGCTGGACTCAACAACGGCCGGCGGAACACGACCAAGCATCTCGGCAATAGGAGTAGCCGACCGAACATAGTTAAGGAACCAGCGCGGCCTCCTCCCTCTCATCCCAGCATAAGGGTCCTCTCGATCCTTGTTAAGCGGAAGGTAATGCTCCTCCATATCAACAACGGCCTCCGTTCCCACCACCTGGCCGGTCCGGGCAGGGCTTGGCATTGGAGGCACTGTAGCAGTAGGATCGGCCTCCATCTTGTTGATGCTGGCCTCTAGTTCGGCGTCCCACCTTTTTCGCTAGCCCCCACGCGCCTCCGTCCGACAGCCTCGGCAGCCAACCTTTCCACGCGCTGCGCAGGGGTTTCCCTCCTCCCCGTCGCGGCCTTAACCTTGAAAACTGGAAGAGAAAGGAAAAGGTGTCAAAAAAATAAGGGAAAACATTATTACCCTCGAGCATTTTCGGATCGGTAGACCGGAGACCCACGGCCCAAAGATTCTCCTCGGTGGTTAGGAGGTGCGATTTCCTCTACTCGGCTGGGAGCCCCAAAAGCTTGTCGACCGGTCGTCAAATTCGAGAGATATCTCTTGTGCCAGGATATGATCTGCACAGGAAACAAATGATGAGCGTTAAACAAAAATGAATAGAACAAAATATTCATACTTACGCATTTTGGAAATAAAGTACTCCGAGATCCGGAGTCGCCTGTCCACAACACCGGGCTCAGGCTTATCCACCGAGCTCCTCCAATTCCCACCGATGTCAAACCATTGCTCCTTCCAGCTGTGAATGGTCTCTGACACGTCCTGATTTCTTTTAAATTATTTATTTAACTATTAATATTAGTATTATATTTTTATACATTTTCGTCCATTTTTCTTACGTTTTTTCCGTTTTCATACATTTTTGTCTGGTTTTCTTATGTTTTTGCCCATTTTTCTAACGTTTTTTCACTTTACATACGTTTTTGTCTGTTTTTATATGTTTTCGCCCGTTTTCTTACGTTTTCGTCCGTTTTTCTTACGTTTTTTCTGTTTTCATATGTTTTTGTCCGTTTTTATAGTTTTTGCTTGTTTTCTTACGTTTTCATTTGTTTTTATACGTTTTCGTCCGTTTTTCTTAAGTTTTTGTCCGTTTTATCGATTTTTTGTCAGTTTTTGTTCATTTTTTTGCGTTTTTGTCCGTTTTTCTTACGTTTTATCCGTTTTTATACGTTTTCACCCGTTTTCTTACTCTTTCATCTGTTTTTATCGTTTTCGCTCGTTTTTCTTACATTTTTGTCCGTTTTTATCTGTTTCTATTCATTTTTCTTACGTTTTTTCCGTTTTCATCCATTTTCGCCTGTTTTCTTATGTTTTTGTTCGTTTTCTTACGTTTTTGTTAGTTTTTATTATGTTTTTGTCCGTTTTTATACGTTTTCGCCCAGTTTCTTACGTTTTCATCCGTTTTTATATGTTTTCGTCCGTTTTTCTTACGTTTTTATACACACCAAAACGGGTAAAATAGACAAGTATAAAAGGGACAAAAACGGATCAAAATGGACGAAAACGTATAAAAATGGATGAAAGCGTCAGAAAACGGGTGAAAACATTTAAAAACGGATAAAAACGCATGAAAATGTATAAAAAAGGACAAAAATGTAAGAAAACAGACAAAAACGAATAAAAATGGACAAAAACTCAAGAAAAACAGACAAAAACGTAAGAAAAATGGACAAAAACTGACAAAACCCGATAAAAACGGACAATAACTTAAGAAAAGCAGACGAAAATGTATAAAAACGGATGAAAACGTAAGAAAACGGGCAAAACTTATAAAAACAGACAAAAATGTATGAAAACGGAAAAACATAAGAAAAACTGACAAAAACTTAAGAAAAATGGACAAAAACGGATAAAAATGGACAAAAACGGATAAAAATGGACAAAAACGTAAGAAACACAGGCGAAAACGTATAAAAACAGATGAAAGCGTAAGAAAACGGGCGAAAACGTATAAAAACATAAAAAACATACGAAAAACGGAAAAAAACCTAAGAAAAATGAACAAAAACCGACAAAAACCGATAAAAAACGGACAAAAACTTAAGAAAAGCCGACGTAAACGTATAAAACAGATGAAAACGTAAGAAAACGGACAAAAACGTATAAAAACGGACGAAAACGTATAAAAACGGACAAAAACTTATGTAAACGGAAAAAACATAAGAAAACGGGCAAAAACGTAAGAAAAAACAAACAAAAGCGTATGAAAACAGAAAAAAATATAAGAAAAACGGACAAAAATGTAAGAAAAATGGTCGAAAATGTATAAAAAATAATACTAATAATAATAGTTAAATAAATAATTTAAAAAAAATCAGGACTAAATTTGTAAAACCTGACGAAACACAAGGACCATTTGTGCAAGAAACTGAAAAAAATATAGAAAAAGAAGAAGACAAGGGTATTTTGGTCATTTGATGTTGGTCAGGGACGATATTTGCCCCAAAAGTTTCTCATAGGGACGATCCTTGCACTTTCTAAACGTTTGGGATGAAACATGCAATTTGGCCAAACTTTAGGGACGATTTTTGCAATTTACTCTAATTTTGGTATAATTCCTCAAGAATGGAATTTAAAATCGAATTTAATTCTCGACATGCTAACCAGATGACACGTACAATGCAAAAATTACATTTAATAATTAACTCCATTAAAAAAAGATATATATCACACAACAAAAATTAATTTTAAGAGAACGCTCAATTATTAAAATTAAAAAAATAAATGGTAACCACACGACTATCAAATTAAATAAAATAAAAAGTGAGAGTATTAGATTCTCCCAAACTAAAATAAAGTTTCGTCATTGAGACTTAAAACAAAAAATATCAAGATATCAAATATCAAAACAAAAATGATCGAAGCATTGATCATTAAATCTCCATTCGAAACTCAATCCACACATCTTAGTGACCGCCTCGCAAAGTACCGCTTGGCATCCTATTTGTCTCCACTTGAAACAGTTAATCAATGGTGAAGGAAAATCGCACGTATACGACCCCGATCATTGCAGTTGAAGTGCTTCCTCACGTCACCAGGAGTCAACGACATCGACCTGATACGATTATTTCCTCCAACAATTTGAGAGGCTCCACTATGAATGAAGCGAAGGTTGAAGTTTAGAAACTCTAGTTCCCTTGTTCTCCGAAAAATCACCAGATGTCTCCTGTTTCTTCGCCTCATTCAAAATCTCAGTCGACGAGAAGAACACCACGCAAGCTAACAGCTGGTATCGATACTCAGGCCAAGTAGCACAAATCGACATCGAACTCGTCCCTCGTTACATACATGACCACAACCGCCACGTACAAGACCACAGCCGCCACGTCCATGATCAAGATCGACGCTCCACGATCACGATTGAAACATCCACGGCCACGATTGAAACACCCACAATCACGATGGCCAATTCGTCACGAGTCTAATTCACAAAACATCATCATAATTCACAAATAAATAAATAATAAAAGTAATAGTTGAGAAGACTTACAATCACAGGTAGCACGACTCTGATGGCTGCACTATGCCACTAATCATAATCGGCAATTCGAACAACGACTCGTTCAACACTACTCGACACAACATGATTAGACTTGACTCGACCCAACAACCTAGGTTTTCACAAATTTAAGCTCTATTGCCATATTTTGTAACACCCCCAGAAATATCGGGGAGTATTACAGCGTCGTAGACTCTTGTCACAAGGATCTACTAGGCTAATTACAATACAACCAAACACACAACTGGCCAGCAAGGTCAAACCATACAAAAACAATAACCAAAATAAAACAGACAATTGACTAAGTGCGTACCCACGATACCAAATTGTTTTAATACAACCATGCAAGGATAGAACATGACAGTGGAGGAAAAATACAACGAGACAATACTGACACAAAACCAACTCTCTTGTGATTAATATCGTCGCCTTTCATCATAAAAGGCATCCACCCCCGAAACATCGGGCGTTAGCAAATTGAAATTTAGCTAGTGCAAGGTTTCGAGTTATACAAACCACATCCCAAATATAAACAATCAAGTCACTTGACGCAACAACAACAGGCAAAACAACTATTAAAACAATCTTTGGAAAATCCCAAAATATACTCACTTAAATAAAAACATTTCAAAACCCTTGAGTTCTTATAAATATTTGAAATAAAGATTGAAATTTACATTGATATCCCGGGAAATTATACTAAAACCATGATCACACCACATCATCTTATCTCGTTTTCGTTCTAGCCAACTACCGTTGATAAGTATGTATTACATTCCAGACATTATAGAAAGTCTAACCTTGTGATATTCCAGAATATCACAAACATTTCATCATATCACAAGTTACAAAGCTCCTCGTGATTAATTGTGTACCCAGCCAGAGGTTACAGATCCCCCCTAGGCCCCGCTGGGTCTTCACATAATAGTTAATCCAAATGTTAATGAATGCGTCCAGAGGTTGTGGATTCCCACGAAGTCTTGTCGGATCCTCCCACAGTGAACGTAAATACTCTGACACACCAAAAAATGCAAGACTTCAAATGTAAGAACCTATAAAACATAATTAAAGTACTTGTTAGAAATGACATCTATAGTCAACACATAATCCAAAATTAATTATATAATTTACATTTTTAAGTAATATTTTCGATCACGAAATAACACAATTTTGAACAAATCAACAATTGCTTGTTGAACCAAAGATACTCCGAATACCACTTTAACTACGTCACCACAAAATCCACTTGCTCAATTTCACAATTAGTATTCACACAAATCCTCGCTTCAAAAATAAAACAAGTTCTAAAGTATGAATTAATATCAACACATAATTATTAAATAATATATTTATACAATCTATTACAAAACAACACAATTCTACACAACTGAACCACATAGTCATCAATTAACACAATCATGTAATCATGATAACACGAATAGTAACAAGCATATTTATATTCCACGAAATATGAAAAGTATAAACAATACTCTCCATTCATGGGGGTGTGCCAAAGTTGACGAGATAGCTTTCCTCGGTCCATCCCCGCGGCTCCAAACCTCAACTTTCATCCAAAATCAAATCTGCTTAGCAACTTGAAGCAGTAATAACTCACGATCTAGAACTCTAAATCACAATCCAACCGGTCAAAATAAATATCCTAGTGTCTCCAATATGCTATCCAAATTTTATCCAAATCGGACCACGTGTTACCCTTCATCGAATCAGTTGATCACGGTTGCTCTGCCGAAAACAAAAAACAAAACTCTCTTGCCCACTTCTCGCTCCTCGGTCGAACTATACTAAATACAAAACATCGCCGGACTCTAAACATTATAAATGCACATCCACCATCATCCTCGTTCTGAATCACGTCGATGTAAGCCACGAGGCCTCAGCATCAACGACCAGTATCACAAACCATTATCATTACCTGCCGGAAAATATACCTCAAACCCGGATAGCCGCTATAACAGGCAATCGTAACACCATAGTTATCTGCATTTGCCAAGCACCAGAGCTGTCGTGTGTTGCTAGGGATGGCAACGGGGCGGGGCGGGCCGGGTATTGCCTACCCAGACCTGGATCCGCGGTTAAAAATTGGCCCCAGACTCGCTAAATTTTTTTCGAATCCGCCCCAGACCCGCCCCGCTCGGTTCTGGTACCCAATGGGTACCCGCGGAATAATATTTTTTTTCTCGAATTAATATTATATATACATATATATAATATCAATACTTAATAAATTAAATATATATATATATCGAGGTGGGTTTGGGGTGGGTACCCCATATCCCGGAATCGAATCGGATTCGATTTAATTTTCTCTACCCACTCCAGATTCGGACTCGAATTTTATTACCCGAATCGGGCCTATTCGGGTAAAAACATGCGGGTATGTGTTGCCGGAAACCCGCACTCCAGCGGTCAAGGAACTTATTTATCTCCTTCATCCGAGAGATAAAAAAAAAAAAAAAAATAGTTGGTAACCACACGACTACCAAACTAAAATAAGTTGGGAGGTGTTGGGCCAATTGGCCCAATTTTAAAATGGGGTTAGGGAAATAGAATTAGATTAATAGTGTGAGAAAGATCCAAAATATCGTAATCGATATCAATTCATAATTTTGGTATAATTCTTCAAGAATGGGAATTAAAACCGAACTTAATTCTCGACATGCCAGTGGGACACGTATAATGCAAAAACTACATTTAGTAATTAACGCCATATAAGACGCATTGCTGAGTTTAATAAAGCACTTATTTCAAACCATATTTGGTCTGTCCTCACGCGCAAAGATTCGTTTTGGGTTAAGTGGGTGCATTCGTATAGGATTAAAGATCGAAATTTCTGGAATTTGACGGCATCAGGAAACATTTCATGGGGTTGGAGGAAGATTTTACAAGCAAGAAGTTCTATTCGGCAGTTTTGTTGGTATAGAATTGGGAATGGACTAGATACGTCAGCTTGGTTTGATAATTTTTGTCTTGCCAGTCCGATTGCTGCCTCTGTTTCGCCCAGAGATATTAGTCGGGCTGGTTTTTTGATGACTTCGAAAGTAGCTGATATTGTGCATAACAATGTTTGGGCGTGGCCAACATCGTGGAATGATCAGTATCCTAATCTATCAAATTGTTTGGCTCCTTCTTTAAATGCGCAGCAAAGGGACTCTCTTTATTGGCGCAATACTCAGGGCTTGGAGTGCCGTTTCAGCATTGCAAATGTGTGGGAAGATCTTAGACCGCGTGGTATAGAAGTTCCATGGGCAAAGGTAATTTGGTTTCCGAATTGCATCCCTAAACATGCATTTAATTTGTGGCTGGTTGTTCTTGGTAAGCTGAAAACTCAAGATAGGCTTCGGGTTTGGGATGTTCCTAGCGGTACTAATTTGGATGAGCTGAAGTGTGTTTTGTGTCGAACAACGTTAGAATCTCACCAAAGATTTATTTTTTGAGTGTACATACTCGCTTAATGTGTGGAATACTCTAAGGAATAAAACCTATATCCATCAGACTTTACCGGCAATCACTCATATTGTTGAATGGTTGACGTCTCGCTCGTCCAAGAAATCTGTAAATGGTGTTATTGATAAGCTTGTCCTTGCGGCAGCTGCTTATTATATTTGGGATGAACGAAATGGTCGAATCTTCAAGAAGAGAAGGCGGAACTCGGACCAGCTAGTGGAAGTTATTGTGGCTACTGTACGCTTGAAACTAATGACAATTCATTTCCGGAAGACTGATCATGTTCGAGAAGTCCTCATGAATTGGAAAGTCCCCTATTCGGATATGTCTTTTTGATTATTGTTGGACCTTTTTTAGCTTCTGTTGATTGATACATAAAGGGCATGTCCTTTATGTTTGTCTAGGTTGGAAGCACAGTTGGTGCGTTTGCATGTAAAGCCAATATGGTATTCTGCCATATTGCCTGTTTTTCATTATTAATAAAATTTTACCAGGGTAAATCCCTTTACCCAAAAAAAATTAACGCCATATAAAAAGGCATATATCACACAATAATATTTAATTCTAAAAGATCGCTCAATTATTAAAAAAAAAAAGATAGTCGGTAACCACACAACTACCAAACTAAACGAAATAAAAAGTGAGAGTGTTAAAAAAGAGTCCTCGACATCTTGACTACAAACTCTACCGTCATATCTTTCCATTCCCATTATGCCCAATAGAAAGCGGTTCCAACATTCGGACAGGTCTCTGTTGCTCGATCTTCACTTGTTGACAAATTAAACACCTCGAGATAAATTCCGCAACTCCCTTCTTGATGTTGGGCCACTAATAGTTATTTTTTAGATATTTATACATTTTAATCGTACCTTGATGAATCGAGTATGTCATAGAATGTGTTTCATTTGAGATTGTCTACTTGAGCTCGACATTATTTGGAACACAAAGTCTGTCCTGAAATGTAAAACTCCATCGTCCTAATTCATATCCGTGACAGCATTAGGTTTATCAGGATGGTAAAGAATCTCGAGATCACAATCGCTAATAAATTATAACCATCTCCGTTAGCACAAGTTAAGTTCCTTTTGCATGACAATATACTTCGAACTCTTATGTTCATTATATATTCGCCATGAAGAATCATACAGATAGTGCCTTTATATCTTCAATGTGAATACAACTGTAGCTAATTCCAGACCATGAGTAGGGTAATTCTCGTCGTGCTTACGACATCGCTACAAATTATGAGGCAGTCATGAGAATCACGAAGACACAACATTTAATTCCAGCTAGGAGAGAGTCGAGTGTGAACCAACAACCATCGATTGGTCACCTTTCCCCAAATACTGGCCACAATCAAGGCAAAGGATAGTCTGAACGCGCAGGAGCACTCACTTTTGAATCAGCCCTTACTCGTATTTATGAGATGAGGCATGCCGATGAGCATGGTACAACCACAACCACCCACATGTATTGCTCATATTCATTATCACCGTGTAGATGTTTTATTTGATTCGGGAGCCACATATTCTCGTATATCTTGGTCATGTGTGCATCGACTAAACTTCAATGGTATGTCTTCTTGTGAGCCCTTTGTGGTGGGTATGCCAAAAGTGTATAGGATTATTGGTGATTGTGAGATCAAATTGGAAACATGGATTGACCTTCAGACTTGATTGTTATTAATATGCACGACGAGGATGTAATCCTTGTTGATGACTGGTTAAATCAACATGAAGCTTTTATGGATTACATAAAGAATATCATTTTAGTAATTTCTAGTGACGGTACCGAGCATGTCTATGGGAAGATTATCAGGGCTATGAAGATAAAGAATATCATTTTAGTAATTTCTAGTGACAGTACCGAGCATGTATTCGAAAGGCAGAACCACGTTTCTCTTGGAAGATTATCAGGGCTATCAAGGCGATGAAATTGTTGAGACAATGATGTATTGGTTACTAATGCTATGTAATGAAAGTCGAAGATGGTGGAATTCAGTTATCGTCCATCCTAGTCGTGAATGAGTATCCGGGTGTAGTTCCATTTGATTTTCCAAGGCTGCCACAGTAGTGAAGGATTGAGTTACCTATTGAGCTAGAGCCGAATGTAGCGTCGATTTCAAGGATATTGTACCACGTGGCTCCATGAGAAATACAGGAACGAAAGAAATAGTCGGACAAACTGTTAAATAAGGGTTATATCCGACCGAGTGACACTAAAGAAAAAGCAATACTCATCTTACTAAAATTACAAATGAAAATATACATAGTAGTACGAATATTACAATTACTATGTTCACATAGAGTAACATGACAGTAAAATAGAAGATATAAGATGGAAGATGTATGATTCATTGGGGGCATTACTCGTGATGTCGGGGTCTAAGGATCCTTGAGGAGACCCTTGACACCATATGATTAGAAATATTTATAAACTGCTATTTCTCATTGAGTTGTTAAAAGCTCACCACTTTTATATTTTTTCCTTGGAGGTTAGGTGAAATCAGAGATGAGCGTGGATGCTAGTAACAATAATAATAATAACATGCTTAAAAGTCTTCATTTAATTTTCAAACCTTATTTGAACTCCTAAATCTCCTTTAGTATTTTCATTTTTGCGTATTTGTCTTATCATTAGTTTGAGTATGTTGCGATTAGGATTTTTACTTATGGTGCTATTTTATTCATTTCTGGTATTTAAAATCATTATCTACTGGAGGATATTTTTACTTCAAAAAGTATTTGATTTTTTCCCTTATTAAAAATTAGGATGTTACACACTCCTCTCTACTGGCTACGCCTTGAACATGCTATCATGCGGACGAACACTCACATTGGGAAGCCGATCCCTGATCGTGATCATGGTGATGCACATGGCTATATATCCACTGCAGGAGCCGCATAATGCTCATGACACATCATCGACGTATACAACCCCGCCCTCATCAATACCGAATATGACAAGTCAAGGAAAGCATTTCGTCACAAAATTCAAATCACTACAATCATCAATGCACCAGCCGTCTCAACATTCACGAAATATTCATCAACCATGCAAGTCCCGATCAATCATGATTACACAAATACCGACCCAACAAGGTCGCACAAACATCAATCAACACAGTTTCACAAATATGAAACCACTCAAACTGATAAGTGATAATCAAAATAATACACAATCTTCCACAGTTATGCTCACACGCGCGCGCACACACATACATCTACATATGATTTTGTAGGAGCCATCTATAATGTGAGAACTAAGAATCAGTCAAGACCATTAATTATTTGAGATTGCATGACACAAAAAAAAAAAAGAAAAGATGTGGCACCAAGATTTGAAATTGAAGGGTAGTAATGTAATCTCACAAAGAAATTATTTTTATTTCAAATAAAATAATGTATTTATTTGTTATCTGTTTTTGATGGAAAGTATATTAAATTAATTTTCTCTTCATGATCTATAATTTAAGATGCATTCTTCATACCTATAAATATAAAATAAAAATTATTATAAATTTAAAAGAAGTTTGGAACATAAGAAGCAGTATATTCTTATAAAAGTAGTAGTGTAATCTGTCCATATAAGCAACATAGTGACTATATAAAGCACTGAAAAAGTTTGGTTCATCATGTTAGTGAAATTAAATATTTTTGTCAAGATAATTTACAACAATATAAGGTATAAATAACAATAGAAGTGGTGTACATTAGCATTATACTCGTAGAATAATGGCCCTGAAAAATATTAAAAAATTGCTATTTATTTTAGCTGGAAAAAGGCATGTATTCATATGGTAAGCAACATGATGAGTTTATAATAGGCAATACACTCATTGTATAAAAGAATTGTAATATCCGCATTTTTTATTTTTCGTACCGATTTTAGCTATCCACTTGTAATTGTTGTAATTTTTATGACATGGTCTATTTTAACGCATCATGGTTCGGTCTAGTTTTGTGGTTAGTTAGTAATATTTGTGAATTCACTACTTTCTTCATTATTGTAATTATGGCCGTTGGAGCTTGTTTTCTTGATTTCCGACTTGATGTTTGTCGGAGCTTGTTTAATGTTCGAGTTCATATTTTGAGACTCTACGTAAGTGCTCGATCGCATGTTAGTTTCGGACGTAGTGCAGATAATTGAGTGGTTTCATCAACATCCTTGAGTTTCTCAATCAACATCCTTGAGTTTCTATTTTCGGGTGTGACGCGGATTCGATGGGATTTGGGTGGTTGCGAATCTCTACGTGTATGAAATTAGAATAGGGTGAATCATAGGCGGATTTCAGGTGTCTTTCCATTTGAATACATTCGTATCGTTGTTAATCGTGTTCCATGCATCATGTTTAGGGGCTGAAATTCATTCGAGGACCGACCGTCTTTGGATATCCATTTACCACCCCTAACGATGATATCTCAAAGACAAGTATTTATATATGATTATAGGTTCTTCTGTATTTAAAAGTGATGCATCGTATATGTGAGTATATATTCACCCAAGGATGGACCGATTAGTCCTCTAGGGGGGTCTGTGGCCTTAGGCGGATCGATGAACATCTTTTGGGTTAACCACTCCGGGGATGGTCCGACGGAGCTTTTGAGGGGTCATGATCTCTGATGCTATCCACGCTTAACCACGTATGTGTTTTGAATTGTGGCATTGATGAACAAATTATAAACTCGCAAGTGTACGAATCGCTTTTGTAGGAAGCGGCAAGTAACTCCGAGGTCGATCTCTCGAGGAATTGGAAACGGTTTAAAGTTCCATAATGTTCGGCAAATAGTCGAATGAACAAAAGTAAAGTAAATTAAAATACATCATTGGTTTGATAGGATTACAATTAATAACGCATAAAATTAAAATAAACTAAGCGATAACAACACCAAATTAATTGTCGGATAATTGAGAGATAACAATAATGAGATTGATATGGGAATTTAGAGTCACCGACACACACGTAATCAATTATTAGTTCCGATACTCAAATAAATAAGGTTTGAAATTATCGATTGCTCACGATTAAAAGAAATCCGTTTGATGGCGGTAATTCTAAAAATCACGATTGTTCTTAACGAAAATAAGAGACACTCTTTTGATGGGGACGAATCTCTACTAACAATCGACTAGCTATTACTTTTGATGGGGTAATTTGCTAAAAGATCGCTGAAAAAGGTTTTTGAACATTCACAATCGCTTCTATCGGGTCGTTTGATGGCGAACACCGACAAAAACCCGCGATTTGAATAATAATAACAACTAAGAAATAGGGTTGATGATCTAAATCAAAAGTTCTTATACGAAGAACAAACAAGGAGGAATAATCCCAAACTTTTACCCGGAAAATCAAAAGGAACTAACAATCGATAGCATGTGTGTGGCTAAATCTAAAAACCCATATGAAATGTTTAGCTACTCATGATTATTTCAACAATAATAATGAAAATTGTACAACAAAACATGGTAGAAACTTCGCTTGTAAATGCCGAAATTGAATTCCCGATGAAGATTTGATGTTCTTCCTTCAAGAGCTCATAAACAATATGGTACAAGGAATAATATTCACTCACAAAATGTATTTTTCTTCAAGATGAAATTACAAAGAAGATGATGAACATCTCTCTTTTTCCACTCTCTTTGGTGTTTTCCTCCCTAATCATGTGTTTTTCACACCTAAATGTCTTCAACTAAATCGGAATATCCCACCAAGGGTCTCCACACCCTTTTTTTATAGCCAAAGGATCAAGAAAAGGGCTCAAAATAGTGCAAAAATGTCAAAGAAAATGACTTGCACCGAAAACTGACACGGCCCGTGTCCTGGGACATGGCCATGTCGTATTACCCTGAAAAGAAGAAAAAGTGTACTGTCTACGGACTCGGCCGTATCCCATGACACGGCCGTGTTGTACTGCACAGGAAATGCAATTTAGGCTGGATAGGGGCTCGGCCGTGTCATAGAAGACACGGTCTGTAGGTCACAAGTCGTCCAGAAACAAGTCTAGAGGGGGGGGTGAATAGACTTGTTGAAACTCTTAAACTCTTTTTCTCGAAGAGTGAGTTTCTTCAGCTGATGATCAAACAAATGACTAGGAGTCGTTTGTTCTTGGATATGTGCGGAAGTCAGCTGATGACGAATATATATTAACTTAATGAAACACTTAACAATGGATGCAGCAGTTAGAGTATGATGCAGTAAAACAGTAAATAACACAGGCAATTTATAGTGGTCTCAGAGGTGGGGTAATCCTCTACTAATCCACTTTTCTCCAAACCAGTTGGAGATGAATTCACTATAATTCTCAACCAGTGATAAATATTACAGTGATTCACTACACACTACAACGACTTCCAACCGGTGGAATTCCGTGCCGTTGTACACAAACTTGGCCTTGCACCTCTTGATCCTCGATCCTCGGATGCCTTCTGATCCGCTACTTCAACCAATGAAGTACCCCTTACTCAAGATTTAAAGACAAGAGTGTTTGTCTTCTCAACTAAAGAGCTTCCTTGAATATGAACTTTTGGATCTGCTCTTTTTCTCGATGCTATTTGTTTGCTTAGGATTGCTTTGTTTGCTTTGATCGCTTAGAGTATATGTTCGCACCGGTTAATTGCTCAGTTTCAAATCTCTGGATATATATAGATCACGATCTCTGAGCTTCTTCCTTGTAGCCGTTGCAAATCTGAACAAATCCGTCCGTTGGAGAGAGACTTCATTGTTTAATCTTTTACGAGCGTTGCAAATTTGGATTCCCATTATTTAATTTCATCTTCCGATCGTTGTGATGACTTCGCATGTGAGCGCGAATCTTTTGAATATAAAAGGATTAACGTCTTCACGGTGGGTCGGGATGATTTAAATAAATCATATCTCTTCGGGAATCACTCCAATTTGTCCCTTCACGTTGCATGTGAGCTTTCCGTAATATTTGACTTTTCAAAGCATCGACGTGGACTTGGAGTACTAGGTCAGTAGTTGAGTAGACTGATGTGCGGCTTACTTCTCTGCGGAGTAAGTCGTCTCATTTATATCTTGTTTGAGACTTGTCCGATCGGGTGACTTCCCGAGGTTCCTCAGTGCAGATCTGGTCAAACTTCTCGATAAATTTTAGTTGACTGGGGCTACTCGATTGGAGTTAGGTTTGTACTTCTACGATAGACTAGACGTACTTTAGTACTTAGCCGTTTTTCAGCCTAACTAACTTTGGCCTATAGAAGATACTCATATGGTTCTTCTTTACATTTTGCCAATTTTATACTTAACACATTTTGGCCTATGGAAGATACTCATTTGGTTCTTCCTTACATTTCGCCAATAAATAAACATTTGATTTTAAATTAATGACATCATCAAAATCTAACAAGTATTCCTAACAAATTCCCCCTATTTTGATGATGGCAAAACTAAGTAAGAAATCAAATGGCCAAGTCTGCACTTAAGTGCAAGACAAAACTGAAATCAGTCTAATATTGAGACAACTGGAAAATTGTCATTCAACAGACTGTTCATAAAAGTTTTCTGACTTTATCATAGAAATTATACAAGAATGTTTAAGTACAGAAAAATAAAATTACAAGTAGTAAAAAAATATATATAAAAGGTCATCTGCCTCTTCCTCTGCCTCTGCGAACAGGCTGCTTGGCAGGTCTGAATGGTTTGGCTCCAATGGGTCTTACCTTGACTGGAGCAAGGCCATACTTCCTTTTCACCACTAGGGCTGCGAAGTCCTGCTCCTCCTGCGATCTGAATTTGTTTTCAAGGCAGACTCGCTTGATTTCCTCCTGGAGTTTTAGTTCATCAAGTTCACCATCCATGCGGACTGGTGCTTCTTCAGCTCTGAATTTAGGGATCATGGGAAAAGCTTTTTGTTCTTTTGCATGCTTCTTTAGAATAGCCCAAAGCTTGGGATGAACTGCTTCCATCCAGTTGATGAAAATCTCCTGTGGGGAGAGTTTGTCATCCTGAAGAAGTTCCCAGACATAAAAGTCTCTGATGAACTTCTTCCTAGCAGCTCCCCAAAATTCAATAGCTTCAAGTGGGCAGAAATCTTCCACATACCATAGCTCCAGACCTTCCCACTCAAGAGTAGGTTCGAAGCCGCCTCTGGTCCTTCTGCGCTTCCCTTCAGGCTGGTCAGCCTTGTCTTCTTCTTCTACAATTTGTCTCTTCAGGCTAGATGGTCCTTCAAGCTGGGGAACATCCTGCTTTTTCTTACTTCTGAATTCTCTCCCTTCCCCCTGAATCCTCTCTTCCCCCTTTTTGCCAGCATCAATGAGGGTTGTTAATTGTTGCTCCATGCGGCTCATCCAGTCAGACATGCCAAAAGGCATTCTGCTGTTTGTAGGAGGAGGAGGTGAGGATCGACTTTGCAAGGTATCAATCTTGGCATTTATCTCATTGAAGGTCGGGAGTGACTGTGTTGACAATGACTCCCCAAGGGTGTCTCGACAATCGCTTGATCGGCTCGATCATGTTGGGAGATAATCGAGGCGATGGGAGTGTTCTCCGAGCCTTCAGCAAGGGAGCCACTCGACTGCAGGCTCTGTCTGCAGCAGGGAGGTCGATAGAGTCTTCTCTGGGGTGCCCGACCTTGAGTCCTCTGCCGGCTCTGCATCTAGCCTGGTGTACCGGGGAGGCACAACAATCCTATCTGCAGCCTTCGTTGGTAGGCTCTGGCTCCTTCTCCGGCTCCTTTTCTCTTTCTTCCTCTTTCCCTTCTTCTTCATCGATTTCTCTTTTTCTTTCTCCTCATCTTTTTCTCTCTCTTCTCCGGCCGCCACACCAGCTCCTCCTTCACCTCCATCATCATGATCATCATCATCATCATCCTTAGCATCATCTTTTTCCTTCTCTCCTTCATCATCATCATCATCCTTATTTTCTTCTTCTTTTTCTTGCTCCACTTCTTCTCCTTCTTCTTCATCTTCCTCATCTTCCACTTCTTCTGTTTTTTCAATTTCCTCTGTCTCCTTTTCAACTGGTATGTTTTCTTCTTGTTCTTCTTTTGCTTCTTCATCCTCCTCAACCAAGTTGATAATTTCATTCTCTTCATCAACTTCTTCTATTCTAATCTCCTTTTCTTCTTTCTCTTCCTCCTCTTCTCCAAAAGTACCATCAAAAACACTCAACATTATAGAATGGATAAAATGGTCCATGTTAGTCTCAAAGTGAGACATGAACCAGTTATCCTGGAGGAGTAAGGTTAAGTCTGACTCCTTGCAAAAATCAGTCAGGACATCCTCCGTGGCTTGGGGGTAATCCCAACCACTAGTTTCAATAAAAATTTGAAAATTTGAAAAGGTCATGGTTTTAAGAGTTTTCCACTCCTTAAAAATATTGACAAAAGAATGTTTTTCTGCTTGTGGCTTGACAAGCTGTAGTTGTTCTATGGAAAGATTAAAAGTGTTGTTTTCCAAAAGATTGAATGAGTAGTCCGCCGAGGATAGATATCACAAGACTCGCTTCCTCTTCTTCGGTCATGTATACGGGAGGAGTAATGACAGTACACTGTTTCGGTGCACGGGCGAGCAAGTCAGGTGGTGAGCTGACCGGTGGATGGCATGATGTTCAGGTGATCTCCTTCACCGGCTGCCTTCCTTGGCCTCTTTGGAGAGGGTTCAGGTGATGACTGCAGATTAGAAGGTCCTTCTGGGACTGGTCCCCTTCTCTTGAAACGGATGGCGATTGGAGTATCATCAGACTCATGCTCGGACTCGACTGCAGTTCCGACCTCAGCTGCAGGTTGGTCCGAGTCTGTTAGATCGTACCTTGGGCAATAGCTTGAGTCTGGTAAGCCCTTCAATATCTGGGCTGCCCTCCCAGTGACTCCAACCTTTTTCTTATCATGGTCCATATGACCAAGCCTCTTGTTCGGGTGGAAAGGGTCAATGTTTCCCTTGGCCACTCCAGTCTGCTCCAAGAACCAACTAAGATGCGTTCCGAACGCCAACTTAGTCTTGAACTTCTTCTCTCCCTCGAGCCATTCGACCTTGTTCACTTCACGAACAAGTTGCCTGAAAATGTAATCGGCCCAGTCTACTTCCTCTCGCTGAATTAGCGCACCCAACACCATGAACTTTGAGGATGATAGTTGGTCATAGCTTCCTGCCATTCCCATGACTATTTTATTTGTGATGTCCAGTGCGACTCGGTAAACTCTTTTCAACTCATTTCTTTTCGCCGTAAACTTCAACTTCTCCGGGACATTTTCAAGCTTAATCGTCTTCCATGTCTCGGCGGGTGATTGTTTGAGTGCTTCGACCGCCAAACCGCTATTTTTCATCCCGAATACAGAGCGAATCTTCTCTGTATCGATGGTGACTTGAACTCCACCGACGGTGCTCTGAATCTGGTGCTGAATTAGGTACGCGTTGCGGTAAAATTCAACCACGTCTTCTTTGAACAAGTGTTGAGGGTTGATTTCAAGAAACGGGTAGATGCCGTTCAGTTTCATCGCTCGGATTAAGTCGAGCATATCAAAGTCGTCTAGGTTTGCTTCCAGTAATCCCTCGAAATCGACGACCATGGAAAAGATAACTTGGTCCTTCATCGCCTTTAAGTTTGCTCCGTCGACAGATGCCATTTCTGCAAAAGATTTTAGGATTTAGTGTGTATTTTGCTCTGAGAATTTTTAGGGTTTCTGAAAGCGTAAAGAGGAAAGTGAAAGGGTTTTCTTCCTTATAAAGAAGATGAAGTGACGTTTGGATTAGTTTATTATAAGTTTAAACGGTGGTACGCCTTTTCATATTCTTTTGAATTTCAAATTTGAATCGGTGGCCCCATTTAAAAATTGACGGTTGATTCTGATTGGCCACCGTAGAGGTTAATTAAATGGGCGTGTGACGCGTGTATTTAAAATTGCCATTTGGCTTATAAAATGTATTTTTAAATGCTATTTCTTAAGCCAAAGTTATATTATAAATATGGCAGATAAAATTGAAAATTAGAGATCAGTTTAGAGAACTTAGCTGGTCTGATTCGTTGACTGTTGACCGCTCTGCTACAGGTGAGTTTGACTTCTACTTTGGTACTCTGCTGACTAAGTTGCTTCGATGGCCTTCGTCTTCTACTTTGCATCGCCTTAGCCGATTCTGGGGGTTCGTCCTTCCTTCAACTTGCTTCAGAACTAGATTCCCAATCTAGTAATCCAAGATCTCTGCTCAGCTCTAGGAATCTCTCTTCTGGCAGGGGTTTGGTGAAGATGTCAGCTATTTGGTAGTCTGTGCTGACTCTTTCAACTCTAACCCTTTTGTTAAGCACGTGGTCTCGAATGAAATGGTGCTTAACGTCAATGTGCTCGGCCTTGAGTGCAAAACCGGATTGTTGGGGATTGCAATAGCACTATTGTTGTCACTCCATTTAGGATCTTCGTTGGCAATAATATTGTAGTCCCTTAATTGTTGTCTGATCCATAGGATGCATTGCAATGACTACTGCAGACTAGGTATTCGACTCTGTAGTGGAGATAGAGTTAGAAACTCGCTTCTTGCTAAACCAGGATATCACCTGGTTCCTAGGAATTGACACGTTCCACTAGTGCTTTTCCTATTGATTTTGCATCCGGCGAAATCCGCATCTGAGTATCCTGATAGCTCGAAGTTGTCATCCTTGGGGTACCATAGTCCAACATTAATGGTAGACTTTAGGTACTTAATTATTCTCTTGGCCGCATCTAGGTGTGATTGCTTCGGCTTGGACTGGAATCTTGCACAAACTCCAACCGCATATGATATGTCCGGCCTGCTTGCGATTAGGTACGAAGAGATCCGATGAGTCCTCTGTAGTGGGTTGAGTCAACTGATATTCCCGCCTGCGTGCATCCGGTGAGTACTTGTGCTCATTGGAATTCTTGCAGTTTGGTGATTCCATTCCATATCTCTTGATGAGATCTCGGGTATACTTTGCTGGTTGATGAAAATTCCTTTTTCCATCTCGCTAACTTGTAATCCGAGAAAGAAGTTAAGCTTTCCCATCATACTCATCTCGAATTCTCCTTGCATGAGGTTGGAGAATTTCTCACATAGTTCTGGATTGGTTGACCGAATATGATGTCATCCACATAAATCGAACTATTAGAATGTGGCCTTCGTGCTCCACTCGAATAGGGTCTTGTCCACTTTTCCTTTGCAAAATCCATTTTTCTCAAGAAACACAGACAGTGTTTCATACCATGCTCTCGGTGCTTGCTTGAGTCCATACTGAGCCTTCAATGACTTATAGACTTTGTCTCCTTTGACAAAACACAGGGGTTGCTCTACATAGACTTCTTCTTCTAGGATTCCATTTAGAAACGCACTTTTCACATCCATCGGTAGACTTCAAAATCCTTGAATGCGGCATATGCGAGGAATAGTCGATGGCTTCTAATCTTGCAACAGTGCATAAGTTTCATCAAAATCTATTCCCTCACATTGTGCATATCCTTTTGCTACGAGTCGGCTTTATTCCTAACAATGACTCCATCTTCATCACTCTTGTTTTTATACACCCATTTGGTGCCAATAACTTTCTTGTGATTAGGTGCATGTTAGTTCCCAAACATTGTTTCTCTCCATCTGCTCCAATTCCTCTTGCATGGCATTAATCCATGAATAATCTTCCAGGCTTGTTCATTTGTCTTGGGTTCAATTTGCGACATGAAACATGAGAACATCGCCATTCTATTTGGTAGAGTTGATTGTCTTGTCTTGACTCCATCACCAACTTTCCGATAATTTCTGAATTGGATGATCCTTGAGCCATTTGGGGATCTCGTCCTCTTCCGGGTTTGTTCCCCTGTTGGATTGCTCGTGGTTGTCGCATCTGCTGGATTCAGTGCGCAATGGATCGGCTACCGCCTTGTCATCTGCAGCTTGGTTACAATCGCAGATGAGTCTTTATCGACTCACATTTGGGTCTTCTTGACAAGCTGGATCGAGATAGGTTTGGTGATCTGTCGATCTGCGATTGGGTCTTCATCACTGCGGTTGGGTCATCAGCCGATCTGCAGTGAGTCCACCATTCAGTGTCATGTACAATGACTTCTTCAAGGGTTCTTGACTTGAGCTTGTTCTCAATTTGCTCAAGTTGTTTCTGTACTCAACAGTAGATTCATCAAAAACAACATGGGGTGTTTCCTCCACAACTAAGGTTCTTTTGTTGAAAACTCTATATGCCTTGCTTCTTTGGGAATATCCCATAAATAGACCATCATCGTTTTAGCATCAAAGGCATTTAGTGTGTTTTACCGTTGTTGTGGATGAAACACTTACAACCAAAAACATGAAAGTAAGCAATGGTAGGAGTTCTATTATTCCAAACCTCATAGGAGTTTTGCCATGTCTCCCTACTATCATACTCTGTTGCAGGTGTGACAGTGTGTTGTGACTTCAGCCCAGAACCTCTTGGTAGGTCCGCTTCGCAATCATGGACCTTCTTTGCTTCCTTCGTGGGTTGTTCCTTCTTTCGGCAACACCATTCTGCTGGGGCGTCACAGCCGCAGAGCTCATCTTTGGATCCCATTACGATCACGAAATCGCTTATCGCCTTGTTGAGAAACTCTCCTCCTCTATCGATCGATCTTGATTATGGAGAGGGATTTCTCATCTGGATCCTTCTCGGCTCAGTAACTTGGTCAAGGTTTCACTTTTCTTGTATAGAAAAATGATCCAAGTGTACCTTGAATAATCATCCACAATCACAAGAGCATGCTTTACGCCGCTCAAAGTCCTTGGCTTGATAGGACCAAATAGATCCATGTGGAGTAGATCTAAGATCCTTGTTGTGAGTGTTGTAGCCGCCCGGCTTGAACGACGCCTTAGTCTCGCTTTCCCTTCGACATGCATCACAGTGCTTCCTTCTTGAATGCTTCATTTGGAAGTCCTCGACCCGACTTCAGAGCTAATCTTGTTGATGGCTTTGAAGTTCAGGTGACATAGTCTTTTGTGCCCACGACTGACCATTCTCGGCTACTGATCTTGGATAGAAAACAGGAGTTAGGTGTTCTGTGTTCCAATCAATCATGTATACATCTCTTCTTCGAAACCTTGTAGCTTTATTTCTCCGGATAAGATGTCTATCACCATACACTTCAAGATGGTGAAGACTACTAGATTCTTCTCGTCGCAGGCGGCTTATGCTCGGGAGGTTGTATTTGAGACCTTTGACATAATGGACTTTGGATATTACAATGTTTCCTCGGTGCGGCTCTCCAAAGCCTTTTGTCTGTCCTCTAGAGCTATCTCCAAAGGTTACATCGGGACCTCTTTCTTTGATATATTTGGTCAGCATCTTCTTGTTCCCGGTCATGTGTCTTGAGCATCCAGAGTCTACAAACCACTCTTCACCTCCAAAATTTGAGCTTGAGGAGATGTGGTTGTAGTCCTTCCACCTCTTACGCAATTAAACAAGCAGAGATTTAGGTACCCAAATTTGTGTGGGTCCTTTGGGGTTAGTGGGTTTCTGGAGAATTGATTTCTCCTTGGATTATAGGAATTATTATTATTATTATAACCCTTATACGGTGCACGTGGTCGAGGTCTAAATCTCTGGTTGGATTGTATCTAGGATATTCCTCAAAATAGTGTGGGCCATTTCTAAATCTAGCCGAGACCATTTGTTAAACCTTTGTGGTCTCCACACTTGTTCGTTTTGGTAATTTGGATAACCTTGAGGTTTCCATCGCCCCTCCCATTATGAAATCTATTTTTAGGGAGTTGTTGGTAATAGTGGGCATGTTATGCAGTTTCTTGCTTTTGCACAGGCCTTTGCTAGTCGCTGTCTAGGTGGTCATGCGGTGTAACTTGACTGCTAGACGTTTGACATTTGCTGCTTTTGAAACTCGGTTTATACAGGCTCGTGATCGAGACCATTGTTTCTCCCTTGATGAAAGTGGTTTTAGAACTAGAGGGAGTGTGGGGATCATATCCAAGGCCCGATCGGAATATAGTGGCCTCTTGTTAGTACACAATTCGTCCCGGGGTTAACGACGCTTTCAGGGAGGTTATTTCCTGCTTTGAGTTTTATTTATACGTGCCCGACTTAGTAAACTCGGCTTTGGCATGAGCAAGTGCGGTGACTTTTCTTTAAGTAAAATATTTAGCCGGTCTATCTCAATTTGTATTGGCACTTGCACAGTTTTAAAATCACTGTATTTGTCTCGGTCTTATTTAAATCTAGACGAGTTTTTCAAAATCATTTTTCTTTGCTATTCTCATCTTGCGACTTAGTCTTCTCTGCGTCTGACTTGATGTGCGATTTAAGTGTTTCAAAATCTTTGAATAATTGATTTACCGATTCATGTAAATCCATATCTTGCGACATGGTGAGCTATTATTCGAACCGGTAGGTTTAGAGGTTACCTCTTCATCGGCCAAGTTTGCCATCGCAATCATATTCCTCGTCGTCATCGGAAAAGAAGCCGCCGCTTGATTCGACATGCTCTGGTCTTCTCCGATGAGAGCTTTTCTTGTCTTCCTTTCGCCACCTCCTTTTTGGTTTCATCCTTCTTGAGCTCGGGACAATCCATTTGAATGTGTCTATCTTGTGGCGATTGTAACATTCAACTTTCCAGCTTCCGACTTTACGGTTTCTTAAGGATTCTCCTTGTAGTTTTTCTTATACTTGGAGTAGTTCTTCTGAAGTTCTTGAATCTTTGCATGATGAAAGCCATTTCCTCCTCAAAGTCTAGCGGATTTGGAGGTTTCACATCGACAGGACTCTTAGCGGGGACTCGGCCGCAAATGCGATTCCCTTCTCTGCGAGCTCGATTGAGGATGAGCTTGGAAGCTCGAACTCATAAGCCTTTAGATCGAGAACGACTCTGAATCTTTATCTTATTCAGGTCTTTGGACTCTCTCATAGCTACAGCCTTCATGCTCCATTCTGGATTTAGAGATCTGAGGACCTTGAGTGCCATTTCCCTGTTGCCATAAGTCTTGCCCAGGGAGTTGATTTCATTGATAATTTCAGTGAACCTTGTGTCCACTTGGTCTATTGATTCTCCAGACTTCATTTTAAAGTTGTCAAACTTTTGGATAGCTATTGACAACTTGTTCTCCTTGATCAGCTCCGTTCCTTCACACATTAGAGCTAATGTGTCCCATATCTCTTTGGCATTCTTACAATTTTTGATCTTGACCATTGTGGATTTGTCAAGAGTTTGGTACAGACATCTCAGCCTGTTGTCAAGATTGGCGCCTTTCTCTCTTCGGGGTCGGCTCGGTTCTCTTCTTAGGAATCTTTTCGGGCCTCCCAGTGCGATTTCCTCGGGCGTGTTGTCCTTCTCGAAAATGAATGGACCATCTTCAATGATGCACCACATGTCGTCATGGATTGAAGATAAATGTGCTGCATTCTTATCTTCCGAGAGATCATACTCGTCAACCGAAAAGACAGGTAGTCTAGAGTGCATGTGTTCCATTATAACGTGAGAGATAAGATATATATCTTAATGGATGCAGTTCGTGAAAAATGAACCAACCTCTCGATACCACTTGTAGGTCACAAGTCGTCCGAAACAAGTCTAGAGGGGGTGAATAGACTTGTTGAAACTCTTAAACTCTTTTTCTCGAAGAGTGAGTTTCTTCGGTGATGATCAAACAAATGACTAGGAGTCGTTTGTTCTTGGATATGTCGGAAGTCGGTGATGACGAATATATATATTAACTTAATGAAACACTTAACAATGGATGCGGCGGTTAGAGTATGATGCGGTAAAACGATAAATAACACAGGCAATTTATAGTGGTCTCAGAGGTGGGGTAATCCTCTACTAATCCACTTTTCTCCAAACCAGTTGGAGATGAATTCACTATAATTCTCAACCAGTGATAAATATTACAGTGATTCACTACACACTACAACAGCTTCCAACCAGTGGAATTCCGTGTCGTTGTACACAAACTTGACTGCCTTGCACCTCTTGATCCTCGATCCTCGGATGCCTTTACAGTCTGCTACTTCAACCAGTGAAGTACCCCTTACTCAAGATTTAAAGACAAGAGTGTTTGTCTTCTCCAACTAAAGAGCTTCCTTGAATATGAACTTTTGGATCTGCTCTTTTTCTCGATGCTATTTGTTTGCTTAGGATTGCTTTGTTTGCTTTGATCGCTTAGAGTATATGTTCGCACCGGTTAATTGCTCAGTTTCAAATCTCTGGATATATATAGATCACGATCTCTGAGCTTCTTCCTTGTAGCCGTTGCAAATCTGAACAAATCCGTCCGTTGGAGAGAGACTTCATTGTTTAATCTTTTCTGAACGTTGCAAGGCTGGATTCCCATTATTTAATTTCATCTTCCGACCGTTGTGATGACTTCTGCATGTGAGCGCCGAATCTTTTGAATATAAAAGGATTAACGTCTTCACGGTGGGTCAGGATGATTTAAATAAATCATATCTCTTGCGGGAATCACTCCAATTTGTCCCTTCACGTTGCATGTGAGCTTTCCGTAATATTTGACTTTTCAAAGCATGCTGACGTGGACTTGGAGTACTAGGCTGTAGTTGAGTAGACTGATGTGCAGCTTACTTCTCTGCAGGTAAGTCGTCTCATTTGTATCTTGTTTGAGACTTGTCGATCGGGTGACTTCCACGAGGTTCCTCAGCCGCATCTGGTCAAACTTCTCTGATAAATTTTAGTTGACCAGGGCTACTCTGATTGGAGTTGGCTGTACTTCTCTGATAGACTAGACTGTACTTTAGTACTTAGCCGTTTTTCAGCCTAACTAACTTTGGCCTATAGAAGATACTCATATGGTTCTTCTTTACATTTTGCCAATTTTATACTTAACACATTTTGGCCTATGGAAGATACTCATTTGGTTCTTCCTTACATTTCGCCAATAAATAAACATTTGATTTTAAATTAATGACATCATCAAAATCTAACAAGTATTCCTAACACGGTCGTGTTGTACTCTTCTGGAAAATGGGATTTTAACTGTAAAGAGACCCGTCCGTGTCCTTTGACACGGCCGAGTTGCCTGATGTGGCCCGAGTTATTTTCTTCTGTTTTGATTCCGGTTTTTGGTCTTCTTCGGCTTGATCCTTCGTTCTTGTATCAATATACCTCGGAATTTAGCATATGATATACCGTTTCGAAGCTAATTTCACGAGTAATTTATATCAAAGGAGAACACATCTCAATTCGGAGTGGTGATTCTGGAATTTAGAAGATACGACCGATATTGCTTCAATCTTTTATCGTTTTAGGCTCCGCTTTAGCTCTTGATCGTCATAAACTCCAATATTAGCTATGAAATCGCATACTTCATCACAATCTTCGCTTGGTTACCTATAAATTAAAACACAACATACCACAAATAAAAGAGAACAAAAATACTAAAAAGCAAACAAAAACACGACTAGATAGAACAGAATGAGTCGATCAAGAATCGACTCATCAAATCCCCCCAAACTTGAACTTTGATCGTCCCGAGCAATGCACTTTAAAATAACCACTATCAAAGGGGAACTCAACTGTCAAAATACCTCAAAGGACCTTTTTAAAATTTTCATCAATACTCACAAGTAAAATAGGTCGAGTTCTCCTAAGTTTTCAAACCTCCGGGGTGCTTCCTTAACATCATAGTCAGTACTTGGCAATATAAACCTCACCGGTCAAGTGTATTCACTCACCCTCAAAGTGATAGGGATAATTATACGCTCGGAACTCATTCAATGAAATAAGGAACCCCATAGGCTTGCCAATCGTCTTCATCTCTGCAACTGTTTTGTGCATGCAAAATTTTCGTGAATCAAAAAGGGCTATACTCGGCTTGTAATGTAGGCTTTGGTCGGGGTGGGATAAATATGGCTAAAGTGATTTGACTTGAGCAATTTTAGAATTAAATCACCATAGTCGCTTTAGAAGCTCAAGATTTTTGAAGTTTGCTTCTTTCATCCCCTTAATTATGAACCACTTGCAACAAGCACTATTGAAAGTGAAAAACGCAGCGTCAAACCCTCCTTATTGCTCCGATTTTTTTTTTTTGGCTTGGGTCGTTTTGGATCCGTTTTACGCGAATGTAAACGATGGGTCACATGAATACACCCGATTACTAGGATCAAAACATACACAACTGCTTCCAAGCATACTCATATCTAAGGTAACCATTTTACGCGAATATAAACATGGGTCACATGAATACACCCGGTTACTAAGTTCCCAAAAATAGCGGAGTAATTATTTTCACCAATTCAACACTCCCAACAATATGTATATCACCCAATGTCACCACAATCTTTATATCCTCGTCAAAAATAGTTTCTAATCGCTCAAGTATGGATCGAAGGATTATAGCAATGGAAAGCTCGATATGTAGTTTAACAATGAAATAGACAATGACCTCAATTGGGTTTATTTAAGGAATGATCAAATGTCGGGTTTGCCAAAATCGAAGGGTTAAGATCAAAGGCGCCAAAAATCATTTTCACTCAATTGCACACACACTAGTAGTTTTGAACAAGATACCAAGGCAAGTTCTAGAGTCTTAAAATCAAGAATGAAACACTCGACAATGAAACTTGCATTTTAGAAAATGCACGAAGGCTCGATAGCTCACAAGTAGGTTTGTTCATACCTCCAAGATATTAAAACTACTTATTCAATTTCACACCCGTTTCGATTATCAACAATTTTTCCTCTACAAATTATCCTCGATTTGTATATCAAAACAACGAAATAAATCCCGAGGCATTCCAAGAAAAGAGTTCATACTTCAAAGTTTTTATCAAATTTGCAAAATGCTCAAAACACACCAAATGTAAATAAAAACACACCACAAATAAGTCTACTGACAAAAACAACCAAAAATAAACAAACAAGCATAATAGTATCCAAAAACAAATAAAAACAAGAGTAATGAAGTATTTCTTGACCAATCCCCCCCCTAAACTTGAATTAAAGAATATACGAACGAAGGGGGTATAGTATTTAAAAGAATTTCATTGGTCAAGAAATACTTACAACCGGTTTTACTGGTGGGGTGGAGGGAAGTGGCCTTGCTGCACATGCCACCCGTGCATTTGTCTCATAAGAGACAATATCTCGTGTAGCTCCTGTCTAGCCTCCTCTAGCCTCTGTCTAGTCTCCTCTCGGAAGGCTACGAACTCCTCCCTTAATGTTGGGCGCGAGGGGGCATGTCCAATTTCGGCCCGCCTTGACGTCTCGGGCTGATCTCTCGGGCTTTCTTCTTCTTCTTCTTCTTCGTTCTCTTCTTATTCCTCTTCATCCGGGCCTATTTCATAAGCCTCCTCCTCTTCCATCCTCTCGGCTCTATCTTCATCCATAATGCGCCGAGGTCGAACATTTCGGTCGAGAGGGCTGTGACCCGGGGGAGCCAATCCAGCTTCTATCTGTGCTCGTCGGTGTGCTTCCGTAGCCATTTGAAGATTTCCCATGTCCCGAATATTATTTATGGTCGTCAAAGGTGTATTCGGGAGAAGGAAGTGGTCATTGTCGGTCTGGAGGAAGACTGTGTGCGTTTCATAATCTAGGATGTTCATTACTTTCATCACGGAGATAGAGAGTAGCTTGTTTCCTGGAAGGGGAGTCTTCTGAGCTAAGGAAATCTCGAAGTGAAGTGCGATAGGGGTAATCAAACCCCCTATCCATATCTCCCCTTTTGGATTTGTCGCGACATCCTCAAAATGTTCCGCTATCATAGCCCCGGTTGCTGGAATTGAGTTATCGAGCATGTGAGTCAGGATGTATAACTCCCGCAGTGAAATGGGCCTGGTTTCCTTTCGGCCATATATAGTATTCGCAATCACCTTGTGTAGATATCGGAGTATTGGATTGCGAATGTTTGATCCTTTAGCCGATCATGCAACATAATATCTCGCCTCGCTCCCCGGGTATTCCACCATAGCTCTCCAATAGGTTTCACATGCGAAACAGTTTATTGGGTAATGTCCGTTGTGTCTCGCATGATAAATATCTTCCAGCTGGACGATGGTTAGTCTCTCTTCATTATTATTGAGCCGGAATGTCATTTCGGTTGGTTCACGAGTCACCGGATCTCTTCTGACAGTAAGAGTGCTGAGAAACTCCATCGTGAGACACCTATAAGTCGACCAATGTTGCGTCATCATCCATGCCCAATTCACTTTTTCAAGGAATTTCATCACGTCTTCTCTTATTCCCATTGTGTTCATGCATTCAACATCGGGCCATCGCGTAGGGAGAATCTTCTTCTGGCCCAGCATCTCCCACCTAGCATTTTGTGATTCAGGGAGATCAATTCCATAAGAATCTGGAGTTTCGACAGCCCTTTGAATCGCCATTCGTGCCGGCTGCACTTGTTCTCCGCCGTTCCTACCCCTTCCGCACTGAGAATTCCCTCGTCCACGTCCTCGTGCCATTTTCTGCAAAAAAAAAATTCAATTTATCATTTAATAACATATTCCTCCCCCAAACTTATAACAAACGATGAAATACCCCCTAATATAACCATTCTTGATCAAAACAACTCCCAAGCAAAATTTATTGTTTGAATTCATCATCTTCATTATGGAAAATATCCCTTAACTACAAGAATTTCCAATCGAGAATTTTAATCATCAAGCACGAGAATTATCGAAAATCCCCAATTTCATCATCTTCAATTTATTCAAGAACCCTAGATAATCAAGGACTTGTGATTCTAATCATCATAACATGTATATAACCAAGAATAATCATCAAAAACATGAGAAACATACCTTGATTTCGGAGATATTGAAGAGATAAAAAAAATTAAAAACCAATCCCAATTCGTCCGATTTGCCCCTTTGAAGAGTGAAATTGGTTGAAAAATAATGATTATGTAATTGATTCTTGTATCTCCCCTTGATTTTGCACAAAATTCCTTTGAAATTGAAGAGAAAAATTAATAGGATGATGCTAGGGTTTGGAGGGGGAGAAAAATTAAAACTGGAGAAGATGGAAATGGCGACTCGTACGTGTTTTCCTATATAAAGGCCCGACTAACACGGCCGTGTTGTGTCTGACACGGTCGTGTCGAACTGTTCAAAATAAGCACAAACCCACTGTCTTACCGACTCGTCCGTGTCCTGTGACACGGTCGTGTCGTACTCTCCCAGAAAATCAAAATTTCACTGTTTTGACACTCGGCCGTGTCCTGTGACACGGTCATGTCGCACTGTCCTGGAAAAACAATTCCTCACTGTTTTGAAGCTCGGCCGTGTCCTGTGACACGGCCGTGTCATACTAGCCCACAATACCAAATTCTTTCTGTTTTGAGACTCGGCCGTGTCAGAGGCAACTCGGACGTGTCCTACCTGCCCAGATTGTTAGTTTCTGATAACGCACTCATTTCCTGCATTTTTTACACCCACAGTTGAACCGGTCAGTTTCGAATCGAGTAAAAACAAATAAGGAAAATAAATTCGAAAAACAAAAGATGAAAAATCTAACTAAATCGTTGGGTTGCCTCCCAAGTAGTGCTTTTTTATAGTCATTAGCTCGACTTCTTCCTTTCTTACTCAAGCTTCAACATCTTGCACTTATGCACTCAAACGCATTGATTTCTTCGATTCGTCCGAAATACGGCTTCACTCTATGCCCGTTTACCTTAAAGTGCTCGTTCTTCCATGGATCAAGAAGTTCTACTGCTCCGTGTGGCCATACTTTAACGACCTTGAACGGTCCGCCCCATCGCGACACCAATTTTCCGGGCAGGAGCTTAATACGGCAGTTATGTAACAAAACATCCATCCCGGGTTCGAGAGATTTGCGAACGATACGCTTATCATGATACCGTTTCGTCCGTTCTTTGTAGAGTTTAGCGTTTTCGTACGCCTCATATCGCATCTCATCAAGCTCATTTAAATGTAAAAGTCGTTCCTCGCCCGCCTTTTCTTGATCTAAATTGAGCGCTTTGATTGCCCAATACGCCTTATGTTCCAACTCAACGGGTAGGTGACTTGTTTTCCCAAATACTAGGCGATACAGGCTCATTCCAATTGGAGTTTTGTAGGCCGTGCGGTATGCCCATAAAGCGTCATTCAACTTCAATGCCTAGTCTTTTCTTGTCGGTTTCACCGCCTTTTCGAGTACTGCCTTTATTTGTCTATTGCTCACTTCGACTTGCCCGAAAGTTTGTGGATGGTATGCCGTTGCGACCTTATGCATCACATTATACTTCTTAAGCAAGCCTGCAAATTGTTTATTGCAAAAATGTGTGCCTCTATCGCTGATTACAGCTCTAGGCGTCCCGAACCTGCAGAAAATCACATCCCTAAAAAAATTGCAAACCACGTTAGCATCGTTAGCTCGGGTTGGAATTGCTTCCACCCACTTAGAGACGTAGTCCACAGCAACTAAAATATATTCAAAGCCATGGGAAGGTGGAAAAGGACCCATAAAATCAACTCCCCAAACATCGAAAAGTTCCACAACAAGATTGTTTGTCAATGGCATCTCATTCCTTTTGCTTATATTCCCCGTTCGTTGACAACGATCGCAACTCTTGCAATGGGAATAGGCATCCTTAAATAATGTTGGCTAGTAAAATCCCGATTGAAGGACCTTGTGCGCCGTTTTCTTTGCGCTAAAATGTCCCCCACAGTGCAACTCATGGCAAAATAACAATATCCTCTCGTGCTCTTCCTCCGGGACGCAACATTATATCTGATCAGGCCCCAACCTGAATAAGTAGGGCTCGTCCCAAAAGTAATGCCTGCACATGGAAACAAACCTCTTCTTCCCTTGATAGGTCAAGTCGGGCTGCAAAACACCACTAACAATGTAATTGACAATATCAGCATACCAAGGTGTCCTTGTTACATCGAATAATTGCTCGTCAGGGAAAGTTTCAACAATTGGCAAAGAATTATCGAGCTTAAAAATATCTCCCTAGGTTAACCTAGATAAATGATCGGCAACTACGTTTTCCGAACCCTTTTTATATTTAAACTCCAAATCAAATTCTTGCAGCAGAAGAACCCACCGAATTAATCTTGGTTTTGCATCGGATTTTTTTAATAAATATTTCAATGCGGCGTGATCCGTATGCACAATTACTTTTGAGCCAACCAAGTAGGATCGAAATTTGTCTAAAGAAAACACAACGGCAAAAAATTCTTTTTCGGTGGTGGTGTAATTAGCCTGAGCTTCATCGAGTGTTTTGCTAGCATAGTAAATTACGTGGAAAAATTTATTCACTCTTTGCCCCAAAACAGCACCAATAGCAAAGTCGGACGCATCGCACATAATTTCAAACGGGAGAGACCAATCGGGAGCAACAACAATAGGTGTGGAAGTTAACTTTTCTTTCAAAGCATTAAAACCGACTAAACATTCCTCGGAAAAATCAAATTTGGCATCCTTACACAAAAGGTTACTCAAAGGGCGGGCAATTTTCGAAAAATCTTTAATGAAACGCCTATAAAACCCGGCATGCCCTAAAAAGCTTCGAACTTCTTTGACACATGAAGGCAGAGGTAATTTAACAATTAAATCAACTTTAGCCTTATCAACCTCCATTCCTTTATTGGAAACCACATGACCCAGAACAAGACCTTGTTTTACCATAAAATGACTCTTTTCCCAACTAAATGTAAGATTACACTCAATACATCGTTCTAGCACAATAGTCAAATTATTTAAATAATCATCGAAAGTGGTTCCACACAGAAAAGTTGTCCATGAATACCTCGATAGATTTTTCTAACAAGTCGGAGAATATGAAAAGCATACACCTTTGAAAAGTAGCGGGAGCATTGCAAAGACCAAACGGCATCCTCCTAAAGGCAAAAGTGCCAAAAGGGCAAGTGAAAGTGGTCTTCTCTTGATCCTCCGGAGCAATGGGAATCTGATAGAAACCTGAAAGACCATCTAGAAAACAATAATAATCATGCCCAGCTAAACGTTCCAACATTTGATTAATGAAAGGAATGGGAAGATGGTCCTTTTTTGTTACGGCATTTAATTTCCGATAATCAATGCACATTCTCCAACCGGTTACCGTTCTAGTGGGCACCAATTCATTTTTATCATTACGAACCATCGTTATTCCAAATTTCTTAGGCACTACATGCACAGGACTCACCCACTTACTGTCGGATATCGGGTAGATGACTCCGACATCTAGCAATTTCAAAACTTCATTTTTCACAACTTCCTGCATGTTCGGATTCAAACGCCTTTGAGGTTGCCTAACCGGTTTAACATTATCCTAAAGAATTATTTTATGCATGCACCTAACAGGACTTATTCCCTTGATATCGGAAATACTCCACCCAATTGCTTCCTTTAACTTAGTCAGAACTTCTACTAATTTGTTTTCTTGCAAGGGAGTTAATTCGGAAGAGACAATTACAGGGTAAGTGTCACTTTTGCCTAAGAAAACACATTTAAGATGTGCCGGAAGTTCTTTCAATTCAAGTTGGGGTGGGGTGATTTCAACGGGCTCCTCAAATTTTAATTCCAATGGTATCTTAAAATCGTCAACTTCATCAATTATTTTGGAATTATCTAACAATGCAACATATTCTTCAATTTCAATGACTCCCTTGGGGTATTTCACTGACCTATCCGCCATTTGAAGAGTCATTCTTGTCGGTTTAATTCCCCCGAGTCCAAGCCTCAAATAGGTCGAGTATGGCATGAGATTTACACTTGCTCCCAAATCTAACATCCCACGAGCAACTTTCTTATCTCCCATAGTGATGTCGATCATAAAACTTCCTGGATCGCCTTTCTTTTGACCCTTGATTCTACCTCGTAGAGCACCACTTTCTCGTTCCCATTGTATCTTCTTTTGTTGGAGGTCAATTCTTTGAAAAATTTTGTATAAGCGGGAATATTCTTCACAACATCCAAGAGAGGTAAGTTGACATGAACCTTTGAAAGCAAGTCGTAGATTTCGGAAAATTTCTCATCTTGCTTTGCATTTCTAAGTCGGCTCGGAAAAGGGATTGGTGGATTATATGGTTGAGCAGATTTGTGAAGCTTGGAAGTCGAAGTTGCTTCGTCTATTTTCTCCTTTTGATTTCCCGACTCATCTTCTTTCTCATCACCCCTTTCTTTTACTTCGGAATTAGCTTCTTTATTAATCACTTTACCACTTCGGAGAGTGGTAATAGCTTGAGCTTGCTCGGGTTGACTTGGTAGTTTACCCCTTTCTTGTCTACGTGCCTCGGTAGCAAGTTGCCCAATTTGAATTTCCATTTTCTTCATCGAAGCTTCTAAATATTCGAACCTTTTATTATTCTCCGCTCGGTTTTCCTTGCTCTCCTTAATGAATGCCGCAATACTCTCCTCAAGAGAGTTTCTTTGTTGTAGAGGTGGTTCACTTTGCGTTGGTTGTTGGGCTCGGTTTCCTCCGTTGTATTCAGCTTGGGCGTTTGTGTCGTATGGCATCGGGTTTCGGATGGTTTCTTAGCCCATGATGATAAGTATTTGGGAGAGGTGCATTTCTTGCGTTTCCGCCATAATTATTTCTCCTATCTTCCCACTCGGGCCTTCCCGTGCTATGTCCCATAGCCCAATTAACTTGTTCGGTTTGTTCTCCCGAAAAAGTATGTGGGCATGAATTGGCATCATGTCCGGGTGCTCTGCAAATCTCGCAAACTCGTGAGCTAGAAGATTTATTTTGAGTCTTGAGTTGTCTTAGTTCATTTGTCAACTCATCGATTTTAGATTGCATTTCGTCCTTCTCGCTTACTTGGTGCACGACTCCCCTACGAATACGTACACTTTTTTGTAGTGAATTTGCTCCCAATGTTTCATACACATCATACGCTTGTCTCTCCGTCAAACCCCAAAACGAACCACCGGCTGCATTATCTACTGCTCCTTGCCAATATTGAGTCAATCCGTCATAGAAGAATTGATTAAGTAGTTGAAGCGGATAGTGATGGTGTGGGCATTGAATGAGGAGCATTTTGAATCGGTCCCATGCTTCGTGAAATGCCTCTCCGTCTTGTTGTCCGAACGTTGAGATTTGAGTTCTCAATTGCGTAGTCTTTGAATGAGAGAAGTACTTAGTAATGAATTTATCGTAAACTTCATCCCATGTTCTTAGTGAGCCGGGTGCCAAAGTCATCAACCATTGTTTCGCCCCATCCTTGAGTGTATAAGGGAAACACTTCATTCTTAGTTGATCCTCACTCAACCCATTTATTGGGAAGTTATCAATCGCCACATATAAGTCTCGGATGAATGATAACGGATCCTCACGTGCTAATCCGTGAAATGAGGGTAATTACTCGATGTGAAATCCGCTTATGTGGTAGTTCCTTGCGGCCGGTGCTAATTGGATGTATGAAATGGCGGTGTTCACCACGGGCTTTGCATAGTCCCTCATTAGATGTTCGACTGGAGGTTGTTGCGGTATGTTATAGTTTGCTTCCATCCCATATTGAGGTTCGGGATAATAATTCGCTCCATATTGCACTCCAACGGGTGGTTGTCTCGGATAGAAGTATCTCCCTTGTTGAGCTTCGGGTATCCCTTGATTGCGCCCAACATTCTCATATCTCGGAAACCTTGGTTGACGAATGTCTTCCTCATCTATATTCTGTGCAACATTCTCAACCCTCGGTTGACGAGGGATATCTTCTTGGAGCAAAAGTCGCTCTTCAAGATCCGGATTCACCTCATCGTTTGCCATTGATGTTGTGGCCATTATTTTTGGTGCTCTAATCCTTTGAACTTCGTTTATGGGTGGAAGAATCGGGTTACCCAACGATCTCCTACCAAGCATAAACAAAAGAATTTAGAGCGAATTTTTAAATTTTATCAAAAATAAAGAGAACGAACAAAAAATGATCAAGAATAACAATTCAACTACTATTAGAACAAGATTAAAAATTAAACGCCAATTCCCCGGCGACGGCGCCAAAAAAACTTGATGAACAAATTATAAACTCGCAAGTGTACGAATCGCTTTTGTAGGAAGCCGCAAGTAACTCTGAGGTCGATCTCTCGAGGAAATGGAAACGGTTTAAAGTTCCATAATGTTCGGCAAATAGTCGAATGAACAAAAGTAAAGTAAATTAAATACATCATTGGTTTGATAGGATTACAATTAATAACGCATAAAATTAAAATAAACTAAGCGATAACAACACCAAATTAATTGTCGGATAATTGAGAGATAACAATAATGAGATTGATATGGGAATTTAGAGTCACCGACACACACGTAATCAATTATTAGTTCCGATACTCAAATAAATAAGGTTTGGAATTATCGATTGCTCACAATTAAAAGAAATCCGTTTGATGGCGGTAATTCTAAAAATCACGATTGTTCTTAATGAAAATAAGAGACACTCCTTTGATGGGGACGAATCTCTACTAACAATCGACTAGCTATTACTTTTGATGGGGTAATTTGCTAAAAGATCGCTGAAAAAGGTTTTAGAACATTCACAATCGCTTCTATCGGGTCGTTTGATGGCGAACACCGACAAAAAACCTCGATTTGAATAATAATAACAACTAAGAAATAGGGTTGATGATCTAAATCAAAAGTTCTTATACGAAGAACAAACAAGGAGGAATAATCCCAAACTTTTACCCAGAAAATCAAAAGGAACTAACAATCGATAGCACGTGTGTGGCTAAATCTAAAAACCCATATGAAATGTTTAGCTATTCATGATTATTTCAACAACAATAATGAAAATTGTAAAACAAAACATGGTAGAAACTTCCCTTGTAAATGTCGAAATTGAATTCCCGATGAAGATTTGATGTTCTTCCTTCAAGAGCTCATAAACAATATGGTACAAGGAATAATATTCACTCACAAAATGTATTTTTCTTCAAGATGAAATTACAAACAAGATGATGAAAATCTCTCTTTTTCCACTCTCTTTGGTGTTTTCCTCCCTAATCTTGTGTTTTTCACACCAAAATGTCTTCAACTAAATCAGAATATCCCACCAAGGGTCTCCACACCCTTTTTTATAGCCAAAGGATCAAGAAAAGGGCTCAAAATAGTGCAAAAATGTCAAAGAAAATGACTTGCACCGAAAAGTGACACGGCCCGTGTCCTGGGACACGGCCGTGTCGTATTACCCTGAAAAGAAGAAAAAGTGTACTGTCCACGGACCCGGCCGTGTCCCATGACACGGCCGTGTTGTACTGCACAAGAAATGCAATTTAGGCTGGATAGGGGCTCGGCCGTGTCATAGAAGACACGGTCGTGTTGTACTCTTCCGGAAAATGGGATTTTAACTGTAAAGAGACCCGTCAGTGTCCTTTGACACGGCCGAGTTGCCTGATGCGGCCCGAGTTATTTTCTTCTGTTTTGATTCCGGTTTTTGGTCTTCTTCGGCTTGATCCTTCGTTCTTGTATCAATATATCTCGGAATTTAGCATATGATATACCGTTTCGAAGCTAATTTCACGAGGAATTTACATCAAAGGAGAACACATCTCATTTCGGAGTGGTGATTCTGGAATTTAGAAGATACGACCGATATTGCTTCAATCTTTTATCGTTTTAGGCTCCGTTTTAGCTCTTGATCGTCATAAACTCCAATATTAGCTATGAAAGCGCATACTTCATCACAATCTTCGCTTGGTTACCTATAAATTAAAAACACAACATACCACGTATAAAAGAGAACAAAAATACTAAAAAGCAAATAAAAACACGACTAGATAGAACAGAATGAGTCGATCAAGAATCAACTCATCAGGCATGATATAAGATATCGATATTCCGAAATACTTATATTGCATTTTGAAAATTGGTATGCTTGATTTATTGTTCAAGAAATAGTAATTTGTATGGGGAATACTTGAACTAGCTATTGTTAGGAGTATGCCATCGAATGCCACTCAGAGGATGTTGAGTGAGGGTATTGTACTTGTAATTATGTAAATCATTTATATAAGGCAATGGATGTTTCTTTATTTACTGGTAGTTACTGGCCTTCTTAACTCGTAAATATACATGTAGAAACTAGTCCGTGTATTTGAGAGCAAAACGTTCCACTCCTTATTGGATAAAGGGGTTGGCACTGGAAAGGTTTATAGTTCAAATACTTAATCGTTTGCAAGTCGATGAAACTTCACTGGGCGTTAAGTTTATGCGAAGACTTGTATGACGTGTTCTTTGACAAGGAGAGTGCCTGTCAAACACTAATGGTTAGTGGGAGCACATGTTATAGGTATGCTAATTGGATTAGTATACTTGAACTGACTCACCCTCGATTCGTCACACGGATTTCACTCCGGGACAGTCAATGACGGAATCGAGAGGTTGTGATAAGTATTCTTGAACCTTCGACTTGAGGATTTAGTAGGGATGTGCTTGTGACGTTAAGATTTTTATTAGAGTAGTTCGACCCTATAAACCGGGAGGTGGGGGTCAAACTCGACGTGCATCTTAACGGGCAAGTAGCAGGACCTACTGAATACAAAGATAGAATTCTTTCTCCCGTTAGTGAGCGGGTTATATGTCTTATGTGGTTATTGGCAGATGAGATCATAAGTCTTTGGCCAAAGCATTGGAGCTAGTTGTATTGGATACACGAGAGCTCGATGATCTCGATTTGCATTTACGCATGCATAGCATCAAGTACAGATAGGGTTTGACTGACCGTGACCCTATAACTTGATCGAGACATTTGAAAGAAGGGTTTATACATATACTGGTATTCACGACAGAATGGTTCTTGAATGATCCCAATCATTCGTTCTCAGTTGGGGTATAGTGTAGGCCGCCAGGCTGGCTAGGTGGTGCTACTACTCTTTGGTTCCTCCCATTGCTGACTGAGACGGACCTACCGAGTCGCGCAATAGGATTGACGACGGAATGAATCAAGCTTATTCTCTCATAATGAATATATTGGATATCTAATTTGGGACATTAGATGTCTAAATTAATTTATTGGATTAATTAATTTACGGCCTAATGAATTTAATAAATTATCGGGTGATTAATTTAATTCATGAATATAATTATTTCTTGGAGAAATTAATTATGTCATTATGTATTTGATATGATTAATTCATTAGATTAATTAATCGATATAAATACATCAGAACAGAATCTGAGTTTATCTGTTTGGACTCACGGGAGTCCGAAATGAAACGAACTTGTCCGATTCCTTCTAGAGGCCGCCCCACCTTATCCTTCACCTTTTGTCTTGTTTTTGTCCTTGGTGGGAGGAAGACTAAAGACTATAAGAGATATGATATCTCTTTAAATAAATAAAAGGTGATTTGGTGGGTAACAAAGTGTGACTTGAATGAGAATAAAAGAGAAGACTACAATCTCTCTTACTCACTTTTGAGAACACACGGTTCATATCAAGAGAGAGAGAGAGAGAGAGAGAGAGAATCCTCTTCTTCAAGTATTTTTCTTGTTCATAACATTATTCTTGAGTTCTCTTGGAGGAAATTCAAGATATATTGAGAGTGTGTGATTTATACACTTAGAGTATTAGAATCAAAAGCTTCATCATCCTAGCTCTAGCCGTATCCTTGGAGGATAGCAAGGTGATCGTCATTCCATTCGTTTCTCCGGCGCGTGGCAAGTAGAGACGCGGTTTTTCGGCATTGGATCATTCAAGGTCTTGGAGAGGATTAGATTCGTAGAGATCAAGCAAAGCTTGGGGAATAGCTGAAGAGAAGGTTACCATTTAATCAACAGACTACGAGGGTATGTTTCTCGTATCTCTTGTGTTTCGTTTTTATATATTCGTATATACGTAGCTCGATCGATCCTCGTAGGGATTCGGATCGAATTAATTTTCGTTTTACCGCTTCCGCTGGGCCTTCATTTTAGGCACCGAATCCCGCAGTGGTATCGGAGCGTAGGTCTTGCGATCGTATATACGATATTGGCATTTGGAATGCTCGATTAGATGGTGAATGATTTGGAATCATTTTAGTCATAATCGTGGTATATGTTTTTACGTTTCCTTGTAGTTATATTTAACGTAAGTTTATGTCTAAATATAAATCTTAATTTCTGGGAAATGTTATTTATATTGAAGAAATGAATGTTGGAAAATATAGATATTGGATATCCGGTCGAAAAACTAGCCCCGAATAGCCGTTGGGCCAGTCAGGAGGGGTCCTAGCGAGGCGCGGCCGGGGCTGTGCAGCCCGCTGTGTGGGTCTTGGGCCCGGGACCGTGGCCACAGCTCTAGGGCGTGACCCAGGCTGCTTTGGGAATGTTGTTTTCGGGCGCGGTTAAGCCCATTTCGGACCCGTTTCGGGCTTGTTTTCTTCGTGTATTCCTAAAAATGATTTCCCACATTTTAAATTAGATTTAATATGATTAAAATAATTTATGGTATTTCATTTTATAAGGGAAAATTGATTTATTGGAATACTTGTGATCGAACGAATTATTTTGAACGTTTTCATATTACCGATTATGTGAATCGATTGGATCGGTTCGTGTTGTTGATTGGATCAATGTATCTCTACGCTTTCCATTTATTTAGTATTTATTAGATGAATACTTTTTGAATGGGGATGTGGTTCGTGGATTTAGTTTTGAATCGTTCGTTTTATTCGATTGGGTTGTAAAGGCCGTTTTGAGCCTATTTATTTTACTAGAAATATTTGTATCTAGGATGCAATTTTCAATGTAAAATTTATATGTAATGACGAAGACCGGAGGAAGATCCGTTTCGAGAAGACGAAGATTCAAGACGAAGACTTGTAATTAGATTACGGAGTTTTGTTTTCTAGGAACGCTCTATGAACCACATGTTTCACTTTACATACGTTTTTGTCTGTTTTTATACGTTTTCGCCCGTTTTCTTACGTTTTCGTCCGTTTTTCTTACGTTTTTTCTGTTTTCATATGTTTTTGTCCGTTTTTATAGTTTTTGCTTGTTTTCTTACGTTTTCATTTGTTTTTATACGTTTTCGTCCATTTTTCTTAAGTTTTTGTCCGTTTTATCGATTTTTTGTCAGTTTTTGTTCATTTTTTTTGCGTTTTTGTCCGTTTTTCTTACGTTTTATCCGTTTTTATATGTTTTCACCCATTTTCTTACTCTTTCATCTGTTTTTATCGTTTTCGCTCGTTTTTCTTACATTTTTGTCCGTTTTTATCTGTTTTTATTCATTTTTCCTACGTTTTTTCCGTTTTCATCCGTTTTCGCCTGTTTTCTTATGTTTTTGTTCGTTTTCTTATGTTTTTGTTTGTTTTATTACGTTTTTGTCCGTTTTATACGTTTTCGCCCAGTTTCTTACGTTTTCATCCGTTTTTATACGTTTTCGTCCGTTTTTCTTACGTTTTTATACACACCAAAACGGGTAAAATAGACAAGTATAAAAGGGACAAAAACGGATCAAAATGGACGAAAACGTATAAAAATGGATGAAAGCGTCAGAAAACGGGTGAAAACATTTAAAAACGGATAAAAACGCATGAAAATGTAGAAAAAAAAGGACAAAAATGTAAGAAAACAGACAAAAGCGAATAAAAATGGACAAAAACTCAAGAAAAACAGACAAAAACGTAAGAAAAACGGACAAAAACTGACAAAACCCAATAAAAAAGGACAATAACTTAAGAAAAGCAGACGAAAATGTATAAAAACGGATGAAAACGTAAGAAAACGGGCAAAAACTTATAAAAACAGACAAAAATGTATGAAAACGGAAAAACATAAGAAAAAATGACAAAAACTTAAGAAAAATTGACAAAAACGGATAAAAATGGACAAAAACGGATAAAAATGGACAAAAACGTAAGAAACACAGGCGAAAACGTATAAAAACAGATGAAAGCGTAAGAAAATGGGCGAAAACGTATAAAAACGGAAAAAACATACGAAAAACGGACAAAAACGTAAGAAAAATGAACAAAAACTGACAAAAACCGATAAAAACGGACAAAAACTTAAGAAAAGCCGACGTAAACGTATAAAAACAGATGAAAACGTAAGAAAATGGACAAAAACGTATAAAAACGGACGAAAACGTATAAAAACGGACAAAAACTTATGTAAACGGAAAAACATAAGAAAACGGGCAAAAACGTAAGAAAAAACAAACAAAAGCGTATGAAAACAGAAAAAAATATAAGAAAAACGGACAAAAATGTAAGAAAAATGGTCGAAAATGTATAAAAAATAATACTAATAATAATAGTTAAATAAATAATTTAAAAAAAATGAGGACTAAATTTGTAAAACCTAGCGAAACACAAGGACCATTTGTGCAAGAAACTGAAAAAAATATAGAAAAAGAAGAAAACAAGGGTATTTTGGTCATTTGATGTTGGTCAGGGACGATATTTGCCCCAAAAGTTTCTCATATGGACGATCCTTGCACTTTCTAAACGTTTGGGATGAAACATGCAATTTGGCCAAACTTTAGGGACGATTTTTGCAATTTACTCTAATTTTGGTATAATTCCTCAAGAATGGAATTTAAAATCGAATTTAATTCTCGACATGCTAACCGGATGACACGTACAATGCAAAAATTACATTTAATAATTAACTCCATTAAAAAAAGATATATATCACACAACAAAAATTAATTTTAAGAGAACGCTCAATTATTAAAATTAAAAAAATAAATGGTAACCACACGACTATCAAATTAAATAAAATAAAAAGTGAGAGTATTAGATTCTCCCAAACTAAAATAAAGTTTCGTCATTGAGACTTAAAACAAAAAATATCAAAATATCAAATATCAAAACAAAAATGATCGAAGCATTGATCATTAAATCTCCATACGAAACTCAATCCACACATCTTAGTGACCGCCTCGCAAAGTACCGCTTGGCATCCTATTTGTCTCCACTTGAAACAGTTAATCAATGGTGAAGGAAAATCGCACGTATACGACCCCGATCATTGCAGTTGAAGTGCTTCCTCACGTCACCAGGAGTCAACGACATCGACCTGATACGATTATTTCCTCCAACAATTTGAGAGGCTCCACTATGAATGAAGCGAAGGTTGAAGTTTAGAAACTCTAGTTCCCTTGTTCTCCGAAAAATCACCAGATGTCTCCTGTTTCTTCGCCTCATTCAAAATCTCAGTCGACGAGAAGAACACCACGCAAGCTAACAGCTGGTATCGATACTCAGGCCAAGTAGCACAAATCGACATCGAACTCGTCCCTCGTTACATACATGACCACAACCGCCACGTACAAGACCACAGCCGCCACGTCCATGATCAAGATCGACGCTCCACGATCACGATTGAAACATCCACGACCACGATTGAAACACCCACAATCACGATGGCCAATTCGTCACGAGTCTAATTCGCAAAACATCATCATAATTCACAAATAAATAAATAATAAAAGTAATAGTTGAGAAGACTTACAATCACAGGTAGCACGACTCTGATGGCTGCACTATGCCACTAATCATAATCGGCAACTCGAACAACGACTCGTTCAACACTACTCGACACAACATGATTAGACCTGACTCGACCCAACAACCTAGGTTTTCACAAATTTAAGCTCTATTGCCATATTTTGTAACACCCCCAGAAATATCGGGGAGTATTACAGCGTCGTAGACTCTTGTCACAAGGATCTACTAGGCTAATTACAATACAACCAAACACACAACTGGCCAGCAAGGTCAAACCATACAAAAACAATAACCAAAATAAAACAGACAATTGACTAAGTGCGTACCCACGATACCCAATTGTTTTAATACAACCATGCAAGGATAGAACATGACAGTGGAGGAAAAATACAACGAGACAATACTGACACAAAACCAACTCTCTTGTGATTAATATCGTCGCCTTTCATCATAAAAGGCATCCACCCCCGAAACATCGGGCGTTAGCAAATTGAAATTTAGCTAGTGCAAGTTTTCGAGTTATACAAACCACATCCCAAATATAAACAATCAAGTCACTTGACGCAACAACAACAGGCAAAACAACTATTAAAACAATCTTTGGAAAATCCCAAAATATACTCACTTAAATAAAAACATTTCAAAACCCTTGAGTTCTTATAAATATTTGAAATAAAGATTGAAATTTACATTGATATCCCGGGAAATTATACTAAAACCATGATCACACCACATCATCTTATCTCGTTTTCGTTCTAGCCAACTACCGTTGATAAGTATGTATTACATTCCAGACATTATAGAAAGTCTAACCTTGTGATATTCCAGAATATCACAAACATTTCATCATATCACAAGTTACAAAGCTCCTCGTGATTAATTGTGTACCCAGCCAGAGGTTACAGATCCCCCCTAGGCCCCGCTGGGTCTTCACATAATAGTTAATCCAAATGTTAATGAATGCGTCCAGAGGTTGTGGATTCCCACGAAGTCTTGTCGGATCCTCCCACAGTGAACGTACATACTCTGACACACCAAAAAATGCAAGACTTCAAATGTAAGGACCTATAAAACATAATTAAAGTACTTGTTAGAAATGACATCTACAGTCAACACATAATCCAAAATTAATTATATAATTTACAATTTTAAGTAATATTTTCGATCACGAAATAACACAATTTTGAACAAATCAACAATTGCTTGTTGAACCAAAGATACTCCGAATACCACTTTAACTACGTCACCACAAAATCCACTTGCTTAATTTCACAATTAGTATTCACACAAATCCTCGCTTCAAAAATAAAACAAGTTCTAAAGTATGAATTAATATCAACACATAATTATTAAATAATATATTTATACAATCTATTACAAAACAACACAATTCTACACAACTGAACCACATAGTCATCAATTAACACAATCATGTAATCATGATAACACGAATAGTAACAAGCATATTTATATTCCACGAAATATGAAAAGTATAAACAATATACTCTCCATTCATGGGGGTGTGCCAAAGTCGACGAGATAGCTTTCCTCGGTCAATCCCCGCGGCTCCAAACCTCAACTTTCATCCAAAAATCAAATCTGCTCAGCAACTTGAAGCAGTAATAACTCACGGTCTAGAACTCTAAATCACAATCCAACCGGTCAAAATAAATATCCTAGTGTCTCCAATATGCTATCCAAATTTTATCCAAATCGGACCACGTATTACCCTTCAGCGAATCAGTTGATCACGGTTGCTCTGCCGAAAACAAAAAACAAAACTCTCTTGCCCACTTCTCGCTCCTCGGTCGAACTATACTAAATACAAAACATCGCCGGACTCTAAACATTATAAATGCACATCCACCATCATCCTCGTTCTGAATCATGTCGATGTAAGCCACGAGGCCTCGGCATCAACGACCAGTATCACAAACCATCATCATTACCTGCCGGAAAATATACCTGAAACCCGGATAGCCCCTATAACAGGCAATCGTAACACCATAGTTATCTGCATTTGCCAAGCACCAGAGCTGTCGTGTGTTGCTAGGGATGGCAACGGGGCGGGGCGGGTCGGGTATTGCCTACCCAGACCCGGATCCGCGGTTAAAAACTGGCCCCAGACCCGCTAAATTTTTTTCGAGTCCGCCCCAGACCCGCCCCGCTCGGTTCTGGGTACCCAATGGGTACCCGCGGAATAATATTTTTTTTCTCGGATTAATATTATATATACATATATAATATCAATACTTAATAAATTATATATATATATATATATATATATATATATATATATATATCGAGGTGGGTTTGGGGTGGGTACCACATATCCCGGAATCGAATCGGATTCGATTTAATTTTCTCTACCCACCCCAGATTCGGACTCGAATTTTGTTACCCGAATCGGGCCTATTCGGGTAAAAACATGCGGGTATGTGTTGCAGGAAACCCGCACTCCAGCGGTCAAGCAACTTATTTATCTCCCTCATCCGAGAGATAAAAAAAAAAAAAAAAAAAAACAGTTGGTAACCACATGACTACCAAACTAAAATAAGTTGGGAGGTGTTGGGCCAATTGGCCCAATTTTAAAATGGGGTTAGGGAAATAGAATTAGATTAATAGTGTGAGAAAGATCCAAAATATCGTAATCGATATCAATTCATAATTTTGGTATAATTCTTCAAGAATGGGAATTAAAACCGAACTTAATTCTCGACATTTAGTATAATGCAAAAACTACATTTAGTAATTAACGCCATATAAAAAGGCATATATCACACAATAATATTTAATTCTAAAAGATCGCTCAATTATTAAAAAAAAAAAAAGATAGTCGGTAACCACACAACTACCAAACTAAACGAAATAAAAAGTGAGAGTGTTAAAAAAGAGTCCTCGACATCTTGACTACAAACTCTACTGTCATATCTTTCCATTCCCATTATGCCCAATAGAAAGCGGTTCCAACATTCGGACAGGTCTCTGTTGCTCGATCTTTACTTGTTGACAAATTAAACACCTCGAGATAAATTCCGCAACTCCCTTCTTGATGTTGGGCCACTAATAGTTATTTTTTAGATATTTATACATTTTAATCGTACCTTGACGAATCGAGTATGTCATAGAATGTGTTTCATTTGAGATTATCTACTTGAGCTCGACATTATTTGGAACACAAAGTCTGTCCTGAAATATAAAACTCCATCGTCCTAATTCATATCCGTGACATCATTAGGTTTATCAGGATGGTAAAGAATCTCGAGATCACAATCGCTAATAAATTATAACCATCTCCGTTAGCACAAGTTAAGTTCCTTTTGCATGACAATATACTTCGAACTCTTATGTTCATTATATATTCGCCATGAAGAATCATACAGATAATGCCTTTATATCTTCAATGTGAATACAACTGTAGCTAATTCCAGACCATGAGTAGGGTAATTCTCGTCATGCTTACGACATCGCTACAAATTATGAGGCAGTCACGAGAATCACGAAGACACAACATTTAATTCCAGCTAGGAGAGAGTCGAGTGTGAACCAACAACCATCGATTGGTCACCTTTCCCCAAATACTGGCCACAATCAAGGCAAAGGATAGTCTGAACGCACAGGAGCACTCACTTTTGAATCAGCCCTTACTCGTATTTATGAGATGAGGCGTGCCGATGAGCATGGTACAACCACAACCACCCACATGTATTGCTCATATTCATTATCACCGTGTAGATGTTTTATTTGATTTGGGAGCCACATATTCTCGTATATCTTGGTCAGGTGTGCATCGACTAAACTTCGATGGTATGTCTTCTTGTGAGCCCTTTGTGGTGGGTATGCCAAAAGTGTACAGGATTATTGGTGATTGTGAGATCAAACTGGAAACATGGATTGACCTTCAGACTTGATTGTTATTAATATGCACGACGAGGATGTAATCCTTGTTGATGACTGGTTAAATCAACATGAAGCTTTTATCGATTACATAAAGAATATCATTTTAGTAATTTCTAGTGACGGTACCGAGCATGTCTATGGGAAGATTATCAGGGCTATGAAGATAAAGAATATCATTTTAGTAATTTCTAGTGACAGTACCGAGCATGTATTCGAAAGGCAGAACCACGTCTCTCTTGGAAGATTATCAGGGCTATCAAGGCGATGAAATTGTTGAGACAATGATGTATTGGTTACTAATGCTATGTAATGAAAGTCGAAGATGGTGGAATTCAGTTATCGTCCATCCTAGTCGTGAATGAGTATCCGGGTGTAGTTCCATTTGATTTTCCAAGGCTGCCACAGTAGTGAAGGATTGAGTTACCTATTGAGCTAGAGCCGAATGTAGCGTCGATTTCAAGGATATTGTACCACGTGGCTCCATGAGAAATACAGGAACGAAAGAAATAGTCGGACAAACTGTTAAATAAGGGTTATATCCGACCGAGTGACACTAAAGAAAAAGCAATACTCATCTTAGTAAAATTACAAATGAAAATATACATAGTAGTACGAATATTACAATTACTATGTTCACATAGAGTAACATGACAGTAAAATAGAAGATATAAGATGGAAGATGTATGATTCATTGGGGGCATTACTCGTGATGTCGGGGTCTAAGGATCCTTGAGGAGACCCTTGACACCATATGATTAGAAATATTTATAAACTGCTATTTCTCATTGAGTTGTTAAAAGCTCACCACTTTTATATTTTTTCCTTGGAGGTTAGGTGAAATCAGAGATGAGCGTGGATGCTAGTAACAATAATAATAATAACATGCTTAAAAGTCTTCATTTAATTTTCAAACCTTATTTGAACTCCTAAATCTCCTTTAGTATTTTCATTTTTGCGTATTTGTCTTATCATTAGTTTGAGTATGTTGCGATTAGGATTTTTACTTATGGTGCTATTTTATTCATTTCTGGTATTTAAAATCATTATCTACTGGAGGATATTTTTACTTCAAAAAGTATTTGATTTTTTCCCTTATTAAAAATTAGGATGTTACACACTCCTCTCTACTGGCTACGCCTTGAACATGCTATCATGCGGACGAACACTCACATTGGGAAGCCGATCCCTGATCGTGATCATGGTGATGCACATGGCTATATATCCACTGCAGGAGCCGCATAATGCTCATGACACATCATCGACGTATACAACCCCGCCCTCATCAATACCGAATATGACAAGTCAAGGAAAGCATTTCGTCACAAAATTCAAATCACTACAATCATCAATGCACCAGCCGTCTCAACATTCACGAAATATTCATCAACCATGCAAGTCCCGATCAATCATGATTACACGAATACCGACCCAACAAGGTCGCAAAAACATCAATCAACACAGTTTCACAAATATCAAACCACTCAAACTGATAAGTGATAATCAAAATAATACACAATCTTCCACAGTTATGCTCACACGCGCGCGCACACACATACATCTACATATGATTTTGTAGGAGCCATCTATAATGTGAGAACTAAGAATCAGTCAAGACCATTAATTATTGAGATTGCATGACACAAAAAAAAAAAAGAAAAGATGTGGCACCAAGATTTGAAATTGAAGGGTAGTAATGTAATCTCACAAAGAAATTATTTTTATTTCAAATAAAATAATGTATTTATTTGTTATCTGTTTTTGATGGAAAGTATATCAAATTAATTTTCTCTTCATGATCTATAATTTAAGATGCATTCTTCATACCTATAAATATAAAATAAAAATTATTATAAATTTAAAAGAAGTTTGGAACATAAGAAGCAGTATATTCTTATAAAAGTAGTAGTGTAATCTGTCCATATAAGCAACATAGTGACTATATAAAGCACTGAAAAAGTTTGGTTAATCATGTTAGTGAAATTAAATATTTTTGTCAAGATAATTTACAACAATATAAGGTATAAATAACAATAGAAGTGGTGTACATTAGCATTATACTCGTAGAATAATGGCCCTTAAAAATATTAAAAAATTGCTATTTATTTTAGCTGGAAAAAGGCATGTATTCATATGGTAAGCAACATGATGAGTTTATAATAGGCAATACACTCATTGTATAAAAGAATTGTAATATCCGTATTTTTTATTTTTCGTACCGATTTTAGCTATCCACTTGTAATTGTTGTAATTTTTATGACATGGTCTATTTTAACGCATCATGGTTCGGTCTAGTTTTGTGGTTAGTTAGTAATATTTGTGAATTCACTACTTTCTTCATTATTGTAATTATGGCCGTTGGAGCTTGTTTTCTTGATTTCCGACTTGATGTTTGTCGGAGCTTGTTTAATGTTCGAGTTCATATTTTGAGACTCTACGTAAGTGCTCGATCGCATGTTAGTTTCGGACGTAGTGCAGATAATTGAGTGGTTTCATCAACATCCTTGAGTTTCTCAATCAACATCCTTGAGTTTCTATTTTCGGGTGTGACGCGGATTCGATGGGATTTGGGTGGTTGCGAATCTCTACGTGTATGAAATTAGAATAGGGTGAATCATAGGCGGATTTCAGGTGTCTTTCCATTTGAATACATTCGTATCGTTGTTAATCGTGTTCCATGCATCATGTTTAGGGGCTGAAATTCATTCGAGGACCGACCGTCTTTGGATATCCATTTACCACCCCTAACGATGATATCTCAAAGACAAGTATTTATATATGATTATAGGTTCTTCTGTATTTAAAAGTGATGCATCGTATATGTGAGTATATATTCACCCAAGGATGGACCGATTAGTCCTCTAGGGGGGTCTGTGGCCTTAGGCGGATCGATGAACATCTTTTGGGTTAACCACTCCGGGGATGGTCCGACGGAGCTTTTGAGGGGTCGTGATCTCTGATGCTATCCACGCTTAACCACGTATGTGTTTTGAATTGTGGCATTGATGAACAAATTATAAACTCGCAAGTGTACGAATCGCTTTTGTAGGAAGCGGCAAGTAACTCCGAGGTCGATCTCTCGAGGAATTGGAAACGGTTTAAAGTTCCATAATGTTCGGCAAATAGTCGAATGAACAAAAGTAAAGTAAATTAAAATACATCATTGGTTTGATAGGATTACAATTAATAACGCATAAAATTAAAATAAACTAAGCGATAACAACACCAAATTAATTGTCGGATAATTGATAGATAACAATAATGAGATTGATATGGGAATTTAGAGTCACCGACACACACGTAATCAATTATTAGTTCCGATACTCAAATAAATAAGGTTTGAAATTATCGATTGCTCACGATTAAAAGAAATCCGTTTGATGGCGGTAATTCTAAAAATCACGATTGTTCTTAACGAAAATAAGAGACACTCTTTTGATGGGGACGAATCTCTACTAACAATCGACTAGCTATTACTTTTGATGGGGTAATTTGCTAAAAGATCGCTGAAAAAGGTTTTTGAACATTCACAATCGCTTCTATCGGGTCGTTTGATGGCGAACACCGACAAAAACCCGCGATTTGAATAATAATAACAACTAAGAAATAGGGTTGATGATCTAAATCAAAAGTTCTTATACGAAGAACAAACAAGGAGGAATAATCCCAAACTTTTACCCGGAAAATCAAAAGGAACTAACAATCGATAGCATGAGTGTGGCTAAATCTAAAAACCCATATGAAATGTTTAGCTACTCATGATTATTTCAACAATAATAATGAAAATTGTAAAACAAAACATGGTAGAAACTTCGTTTGTAAATGCCGAAATTGAATTCCCGATGAAGATTTGATGTTTTTCCTTCAAGAGCTCATAAACAATATGGTACAAGGAATAATATTCACTCACAAAATGTATTTTTCTTCAAGATGAAATTACAAAGAAGATGATGAACATCTCTCTTTTTCCACTCTCTTTGGTGTTTTCCTCCCTAATCTTGTGTTTTTCACACCAAAATGTCTTCAACTAAATCGGAATATCCCACCAAGGGTCTCCACACCCTTTTTTTATAGCCAAATGATCAAGAAAAGGGCTCAAAATAGTGCAAAAATGTCAAAGAAAATGACTTGCACCGAAAACTGACATGGCCCGTGTCCTGGGACATGGCCATGTCGTATTACCCTGAAAAGAAGAAAAAGTGTACTTTCCACGGACTCGGCCGTATCCCATGACACGGTCGTGTTGTACTGCACAGGAAATGCAATTTAGGCTGGATAGGGGCTCGGCCGTGTCATAGAAGACACGGTCGTGTTGTACTCTTCCGGAAAATGGGATTTTAACTGTAAAGAGACCCGTCCGTGTCCTTTGACACGGCCGAGTTGCCTGATGCGGCCCGAGTTATTTTCTTCTGTTTTGATTCCGGTTTTTGGTCTTCTTCGGCTTGATCCTTCGTTCTTGTATCAATATACCTCGGAATTTAGCATATGATATACCGTTTCGAAGCTAATTTCACGAGTAATTTATATCAAAGGAGAACACATCTCAATTTGGAGTGGTGATTCTGGAATTTAGAAGATACGACCGATATTGCTTCAATCTTTTATCGTTTTAGGCTCCGCTTTAGCTCTTGATCGTCATAAACTCCAATATTAGCTATGAAAGCGCATACTTCATCACAATCTTCGCTTGGTTACCTATAAATTAAAACACAACATACCACAAATAAAAGAGAACAAAAATACTAAAAAGCAAACAAAAACACGACTAGATAGAACAGAATGAGTCGATCAAGAATCGACTCATCAAATCCCCCCAAACTTGAACTTTGATCGTCCCGAGCAATGCACTTTAAAATAACCACTATCAAAGGGGAACTCAACTGTCAAAATACCTCAAAGGACCTTTTTAAAATTTTCATCAATACTCACAAGTAAAATAGGTCGAGTTCTCCTAAGTTTTCAAACCTCCGGGGTGCTTCCTTAACATCATAGTCAGTACTTGGCAATATAAACCTCACCGGTCAAGTGTATTCACTCACTCTCAAAGTGATAGGGATAATTATACGCTCGGAACTCATTCAATGAAATAAGGAACCCCATAGGCTTGCCAATCGTCTTCATCTCTGCAACTGTTTTGTGCATGCAAAATTTTCGTGAATCAAAAAGGGCTATACTCGGCTTGTAATGTAGGCTTTGGTCGGGGTGGGATAAATATGGCTAAAGTGATTTGACTTGAGCAATTTTAGAATTAAATCACCATAGTCGCTTTAGAAGCTCAAGATTTTTGAAGTTTGCTTCTTTCATCCCCTTAATTATGAACCACTTGCAACAAGCACTATTGAAAGTGAAAAACGCAGCGTCAAACCCTCCTTATTGCTCCGATTTTTTTTTTTGGCTTGGGTCGTTTTGGATCCGTTTTACGCGAATGTAAACGATGGGTCACATGAATACACCCGATTACTAGGATCAAAACATACACAACTGCTTCCAAGCATACTCATATCTAAGGTAACCGTTTTACGCGAATATAAACATGGGTCACATGAATACACCCGGTTACTAAGTTCCCAAAAATAGCGGAGTAATTATTTTCACCAATTCAACACTCCCAACAATATGTATATCACCCAATGTCACCACAATCTTTATATCCTCGTCAAAAATAGTTTCTAATCGCTCAAGTATGGATCGAAGGATTATAGCAATGGAAAGCTCGATATGTAGTTTAACAATGAAATAGACAATGACCTCAATTGGGTTTATTTAAGGAATGATCAAATGTCGGGTTTGCCAAAATTGAAGGGTTAAGATCAAAGGCGCCAAAAATCATTTTCACTCAATTGCACACACACTAGTAGTTTTGAACAAGATACCAAGGCAAGTTCTAGAGTCTTAAAATCAAGAATGAAACACTCGACAATGAAACTTGCATTTTAGAAAATGCACGAAGGCTCGATAGCTCACAAGTAGGTTTGTTCATACCTCCAAGATATTAAAACTACTTATTCAATTTCACACCCGTTTCGATTATCAACAATTTTTCCTCTACAAATTATCCTCGATTTGTATATCAAAACAACGAAATAAATCCCGAGGCATTCCAAGAAAAGAGTTCATACTTCAAAGTTTTTATCAAATTTGCAAAATGCTCAAAACACACCAAATGTAAATAAAAACACACCACAAATAAGTCTACTGACAAAAACAACCAAAAATAAACAAACAAGCATAATAGTATCCAAAAACAAATAAAAACAAGAGTAATGAAGTATTTCTTGACCAATCCCCCCCAAACTTGAATTAAAGAATATACGAACGAAGGGGGTATAGTATTTAAAAGAATTTCATTGGTCAAGAAGTACTTACAACCGGTTTTACTGGTGGGGTGGAGGGAAGTGGCCTTGCTGCACATGCCACCCGTGCATTTGTCTCATAAGAGACAATATCTCGTGTCGCTCCTGTCTAGCCTCCTATAGCCTCTGTCTAGTCTCCTCTCGGAAGGCTACGAACTCCTCCCTTAATGTTGGGCGCGAGGGGGCATGTCCAATTTCGGCCCGCCTTGACGTCTCGGGCTGATCTCTCGGGCTTTCTTCTTCTTCTTCGTTCTCTTCTTCTTCCTCTTCATCCGGGCCTATTTCATAAGCCTCCTCCTCTTCCATCCTCTCGGCTCTATCTTCATCCATAATGCGCCGAGGTCGAACATTTCGGTCGAGAGGGCTGTGACCCGGGGGAGCCAATCCAGCTGCTATCCGTGCTCGTCGGTGTGCTTCCGTAGCCATTTGAAGATTTCCCATGTCCCGAATATTATTTATGGTCGTCAAAGGTGTATTCGGGAGAAGGAAGTGGTCATTGTCGGTCTGGAGGAAGACTGTACGCGTTTCATAATCCAGGATGTTCATTACTTTCATCACGGAGATAGAGAGTAGCTTGTTTCCTGGAAGGGGAGTCCTCTGAGCTAAGGAAATCTCGAAGTGAAGTGCGATAGGGGTAATCAAACCCCCTATCCATATCTCCCCTTTTGGCTTTGTCGCGACATCCTCAAAATGTTCCGCTATCATAGCCGGTTCTTTGGAATTGAGTTATCGAGCATGTGAGTCAGGATGTATAACTCCCGCAGTGAAATGGGCCCGGTTTCCTTTCGGCCATATATAGTATTCGCAATCACCTTGTGTAGATATCGGAGTATTGGATTGCGAATGTTTGATCCTTTAGCCGATCTTGCAACATAATATCTCGCCTCGCTCCCCGGGTATTCCACCATAGCTCTCCAATAGGTTTCACATGCGAAACAGTTTATTGGGTAATGTCCGTTGTGTCTCGCATGATAAATATCTTCCAGCTGGACGATGGTTAGTCTCTCTTCATTATCATTGAGCCGGAATGTCATTTCGGTTGGTTCACGAGTCACCGGATCTCTTCTGACAATAAGAGTGCTGAGAAACACCATCGTGAGACACCTATAAGTCGACCAATGTTGCGTCATCATCCATGCCCAATTCACTTTTTCAAGGAATTTCATCACGTCTTCTCTTATTCCCATTGCGTTCATGCATTCAACATCGGGCCATCGCGTAGGGAGCATCTTCTTCTGGCCCAGCATCTCCCACCTAGCATTTTGTGATTCAGGGAGATCAATTCCATAAGAATCTGGAGTTTCGACAGCCCTTTGAATCGCCATTCGTGCCGGCTGCACTTGTTCTCCGCCGTTCCTACCCCTTCCGCACTGAGAATTCCCTCGTCCACGTCCTCGTGCCATTTTCTGCAAAAAAAAATTCAATTTATCATTTAATAACATATTCCTCCCCCAAACTTATAACAAACGATGAAATACCCCCTAATATAACCATTCTTGATCAAAACAACTCCCAAGCAAAATTTATTGTTTGAATTCATCATCTTCATTATGGAAAATATCCCTTAACTACAAGAATTTCCAATCGAGAATTTTAATCATCAAGCACGAGAATTATTGAAAATCCCCAATTTAATCATCTTCAATTTATTCAAGAACCCTAGATAATCAAGGACTAGTGATTCTAATCATCATAACATGTATATAACCAAGAATAATCATCAAAAACATGAGAAACATACCTTGATTTCGGAGATATTGAAGAGATAAAAAAAATTAAAAACCAATCCCAATTCGTCCGATTTGCCCCTTTGAAGAGTGAAATTGGTTGAAAAATAATGATTATGTAATTGATTCTTGTATCTCCCCTTGATTTTGCACAAAATTCCTTTGAAATTGAAGAGAAAAATTAATAGGATGATGCTAGGGTTCGGAGGGGGAGAAAAATAAAAACTGGAGAAGATGGAAATGGCGACTCGGACGTGTTTTCCTATATAAAGGCCCGACTGACACGGCCGTGTTGTGTCTGACACGGTCGTGTCGAACTATTCAAAATAAGCACAAACCCACTGTCTTACCGACTCGGCCGTGTCCTGTGACACGGTCGTGTCGTACTCTCCCAGAAAATCAAAATTTCACTGTTTTGACACTCGGTCGTGTCCTGTGACACGGTCATGTCGCACTGTCCTGGAAAAACAATTCCTCACTGTTTTGAAGCTCGGTCGTGTCCTGTGACACGGCCGTGTCATACTAGCCCACAATACCAATTCTTTCTGTTTTGACTCTCGGCCGTGTCAGAGGCAACTCGGACGTGTCCTACCTGCCCAGATTGTTAGTTTCTGATAACGCACTCGTTTCCTGCATTTTTAACACCCACAGTTGGACCGGTCAGTTTCGAATTGAGTAAAAACAAATAAGGAAAATAAATTCGAAAAACAAAAGATGAAAAATCTAACTAAATCGTTGGGTTGCCTCCCAAGTAGTGCTTTTTTATAGTCATTAGTTCGACTTCTTCCTTTCTTACTCAAGCTTCAACATCTTGCACTTCTATGCACTCAAACGCATTGATTTCTTCGATTCGTCCGAAATACGGCTTCACTCTATGCCCGTTTACCTTAAAGTGCTCGTTCTTCCGCGGATCAAGAAGTTCTACTACTCCGTGTGGCCATACTTTAACGACCTTGAACGGTCCGCCCCATCGCGACACCAATTTTCCGGGCAGGAGCTTAAGACGGGAGTTATGTAACAAAACATCCATCCCGGGTTCGAGAGATTTGCGAACGATACGCTTATCATGATACCGTTTCGTCCGTTCTTTGTAGAGTTTAGCGTTTTCGTACGCCTCATATCGCATCTCATCAAGCTCATTTAAATGTAAAAGTCGTTCCTCGCCCGCCTTTTCTTGATCTAAATTGAGCGCTTTGATTGCCCAATACGCCTTATGTTCCAACTCAACGGGTAGGTGACTTGTTTTCCCAAATACTAGGCGATACGGGCTCATTCCAATTGGAGTTTTGTACGCCGTGCGGTATGCCCATAAAGCGTCATTCAACTTCAATGCCCAGTCTTTTCTTGTCGGTTTTACCGCCTTTTCGAGTACTGCCTTTATTTGTCTATTGCTCACTTCGACTTGCCCGAAAGTTTGTGGATGGTATGCCGTTGCGACCTTATGCATCACATTATACTTCTTAAGCAAGCCTGCAAGTTGTTTATTGCAAAAATGTGTGCCTCTATCGCTGATTACAGCTCTAGGCGTCCCGAACCTGCAGAAAATCACATCCCTAAAAAAATTGCAAACCACGTTAGCATCGTTAGCTCGGGTTGGAATTGCTTCCACCCACTTAGAGACGTAGTCCACAGCAACTAAAATATATTCAAAGCCATGGGAAGGTGGAAAAGGACCCATAAAATCAACTCCCCAAACATCGAAAAGTTCCACAACAAGATTGTTTGTCAATGGCATATCATTCCTTTTGCTTATATTCCCCCTTCGTTGACAACGATCGCAACTCTTGCAATGGGAATAGGCATCCTTAAATAATGTTGGCTAGTATAATCCCGATTGAAGGACCTTGTGCGCCGTTTTCTTTGCGCTAAAATGTCCCCCACAGTGCAACTCATGGCAAAATAACAATATGCTCTCGTGCTCTTCCTCCGGGACGCAACATTATATCTGATCAGGCCCCAACCTGAATAAGTAGGGCTCGTCCCAAAAGTAATGCCTGCACATGGAAACAAACCTCTTCTTCCCTTGATAGGTCAAGTCGGGCTGCAAAACACCACTAACAATGTAATTGACAATATCAGCATACCAAGGTGTCCTTGTTACATCGAATAATTGCTCGTCAGGGAAAGTTTCAACAATTGGCAAAGAATTATCGAGCTTAAAAATATCTCCCTAGGTTAACCTAGATAAATGATCGGCAACTACGTTTTCCGAACCCTTTTTATATTTAAACTCCAAATCAAATTCTTGCAGCAGAAGAACCCACCGAATTAATCTTGGTTTTGCATCGGATTTTTTTAATAAATATTTCAATGCGGCATGATCCGTTTGCACAATTACTTTTGAGCCAACCAAGTAGGATCGAAATTTGTCTAAAGAAAACACAACGGCTAAAAATTCTTTTTCGGCGGTGGTGTAATTAGCCTGAGCTTCATCGAGCGTTTTGCTAGCATAGTAAATTACGTGGAAAAATTTATTCACTCTTTGCCCCAAAACAGTACCAATAGCAAAGTCGGACGCATCGCACATAATTTCAAACGGGAGAGACCAATCGGGAGCAACAACAATAGGTGTGGAAGTTAACTTTTCTTTCAAAGCATTAAAACCGACTAAACATTCCTCGGAAAAATCAAATTTGGCATCCTTACACAAAAGGTTACTCAAAGGGCGGGCAATTTTCGAAAAATCTTTAATGAAACGCATATAAAACCCGGCATGCCCTAAATGTTGGGATTCGGTGCCTAAAACGAAGGCCCAGCGGAAGCGGTAAAACAAAAATTAATTCGATCCGAATCCCTACGAGGATCGATCGAGCTACGTATATACGAATATATATAAACGAAAAGCAAGAGTCGTAAGAAACTAACCCTCGAAGTCCGTTGATTAAATGGTAACCTTCTCTTGAGCTATTCCCCAAGCTCTTGAACGATCCAACGCCGAAAGCACCGCGTCTCTACTTGCCACGCGCCGGAGAAACAACCGGAACGACGATCACCTTGCTATCCTCCGAGGATACGGCTAGAGCTAAGTGATGAAGCTATATATGTAAAGATTACTACACTCTAAGTGTTTTAATCTTACTCTCTCTATATGATTTTCTCTCAATTTTTCTCCAAGAAAATGAAGAAGAAAATGAATGAAGAAGATGAAGATAATTGAGAAAATGGTTTTTCTCTCTCTCTCTCAATCTCACTCACGTAGGAAGCAAAAGTTGCTTGGAATGAATTAGTGAGAGATGTCTTCATCTTGATTTATTCAACTCTCCACATGCACATCTCATAATTATGAGAATCAAAGCCCCACCACCTCAATGATCAAGCATTAAAGAATGGAACATGGGTCCATATGAAAGTGGGTGGAAGTGTGGGGTTTGGCCCATGTAGAAATCGGACAAGTTCGGTTCGTTTCGGACTCCCGCGAGTCCAAACAGATAAACTCCAATTCCTTATCGATGTATTTATATCGATTAATTAATCCAATTAATTAAACATATCAAATACATTATAACATAATTATTTTCTCCAAGAAATAATTATATCCATGAATTAAATTAATCACCGAGTGATATATTTAATTCATTAGGCCGTAAATCAATTTATCCAATAAATCGATTTAGACATCTAATGTCCTAAATTTAGATATCCAATATCTAATATTCATAATGAGAGAATTAACTTGATTCATTCCGTCGTCAATCCTAATGCGCGACTCGGTAGGTCCGTCTCAGTCAGCAATGGGAGGAACCAAAGAGTAGTAGCACCACCTAGCCAGCCTGGTGGCCTACAGCATACCGGCGAGAACGAATGATTGGGATCATTCAAGAACCATTCTGTCGTGAATACCAGTATACGTATAAACCATTCTTTCAAATATCCCGATCAAGTTATAGGGTCACGGTCAGTCAAACCCTATCTGTACTTGACGTTATGCATGCGTTAATGCAAATCGAGATCATCGAGCTCTCGTGTATCTAATACAGATAGCTCTAATGCTTTGGCCAAAGACTTATGATCTCATCTGCCAATAACCGCATATGACATATAACCCGTTCACTAACAGGAGAAAGAATTCTATCTTGGTATTCAGTAGGACCTGCTACTTGCCCGTCAAGATGCACGTCGAGGTTGAACCCCGCCTTCCGGTTTACAGGGTCGAACTACTCTAATGAAAATCTTGACGTCACAAGCACATCCCTACTAAATCCTCAAGTCGAAGGTGTTAGGAGTATGCCCTCGAATGTCACTCAGAGGATGTTGAGTGAGGGCATTGTACTTGTTATTATGTAAATCATCAATATAAGGCAATGGATGTTTCTTTATTTACTGGTAGTTACTGGCATTCCTTACTCGTAAATATACATGTAGAAACTAGTCCGTGTATTTGAGAGCAAAACGTTCCACTCCTTATTGGATAAGGGGGTCGGCACTGGAAAGGTTTATAGCTCAAATACTTAATCGTTCGCAAGTCGATGAAACTTGACTGGGCGTTAAGTTTATGTGAAGACTTGTATGACGTGTTCTTTGACAAGGAGAGTGCCTGTCGAACACTAATGGTTAGTGGGAGCACACGTTATAGGTATGCTAATTTGATTAGTATACTCGAACCGACTCACCCTCGATTCGTCACACGGATTTCACTCCGGGACAGTCAATGACGGAATCGAATGGTTGTGATAGGTATTCGTGAACCTTCGACTTGAGGATTTAGTAGGGATGTGCTTGTGACGTCAAGATTTTCATTAGAGTAGTTCGACCCTGTAAACCGGAAGGCGGGGGTCAACCTCGACGTGCATCTTGATGGGAAGTAGCAGGTCCTACTGAATACCAAGATAGAATTCTTTCTCCTGTTAGTGAATGGGTAATATGTCCTATGCGGTTATTGGCAGATGAGATCATAAGTCTTTGGCCAAAGCATTGGAGCTAGCTGTATTAGATACACGAGAGCTCGATGATCTCGATTTGCATTAACACATGCATAGCGTCAAGTACAGATAGGGTTTGACTGACCGTGACCCTATAACTTGATCGGGACATTTGAAAGAAGGGTTTATACGTTTACTGGTATTCACGACAGAATGGTTCTTGAATGATCCCAATCATTCGTTCTCAGTTGGGGTACAGTGTAGGCCGCCAGGCTGGCTAGGTGGTGCTACTACTCTTTGGTTCCTCCCATTGCTGACTGAGACGGACCTACCGAGTCGCGCATTAGGATTGACGACGGAATGAATCGAGCTTAATCTCTCATTATAAAATTAGATATTGGATATCTAATTTTGGGACATTGGATGTCTAAATTGATTTATTGGATAAATTAATTTACGGCCAAATGAATTAAATATATTACTCGGTGATTAATTTAATTCATGAATATAATTATTTCTTGGAGAAATTAATTATGTTATTATGTATTTGATATGATTAATTAATTGGATTAATTAATCAATATAAATACATCGAAACGGAATCGAAGTTTATCTGTTTGGACTCACGGGAGTCCGAAACGGACCGAACTCGCCCGGCTCCTTCTAGATGGCCACCCCTCTTTCCTTCCCTTTTTCCTTGGTCATAGTCTCTACATGTTGGTGGAAGACTTATGTTCAATCAAGGGGACAAATATCACACCTTGGTGATATTGTCTAAAGTAGGATATCTTGGGGAGTTGAATAAGAATATAAGTGGAGACAAACTCTCACTTGCTACTAGACAATTTCAGCCGTGAGCTTTGAAGAAGTGAGAGAGAAAATTATTTTTCTTAGTCTTCATCTTCATCTTCTTCTTCACTTTTGTTCTTGAATTTTCTTGGAGAAAATTCAAGATACATTGAGAGAGACATATTATACACTTAGAGTGTAATAATAATAAAAGCTTCACCACTTGATTCTAGCCGTAACCTTAGAGGTTAATCGAGTGTTGTTGTTCCGGTCGTTTTTCCGGCGCGTGGCAAGTAGAGACGCGGTGTTTTCAGCGTTGGATCGTTCAAGGGCTTGGAGCGGATTGAACTCGTAGAGATCAAACTAAAGCTTGGGGAATAGCTCAAGAGAAGGTTTCCATTTAATCAACGGACTTCGAGGGTTAGTTTCTTACGACTCTTGCTTTTCGTTTATATATTCGTATATACGTAGCTCGATCGATCCTCGTAGGGATTCGGATCGAATTAATTTTCGTTTTACCGCTTCCGCTGGGCCTTCGTTTTAGGCACCGAATCCCAACAGTGGTATCAGAGCGTAGGTCTTGCGATCGTATATACGATATTGGCATTTGGAATGCTCGATTAGATGGTGAATGATTTGGAATCATTTTAGTCATAATCGTGGTACATGTTTTACGTTCGTTGTAGTTATATTTTTCGTAAGTTTATGTCTAAATATAAATCTTAAATTTCTGGGAAATATGATTTATATTGAAGATATGAAAGTCGGAAAATATTGATATTGGATATCCGGTCGAAAATCTAGCCCCGAATCGTCGTCGGACGACTTTTTGGACAAAAAGGGTAATCTGGCCGAGAGTGACTCGACCGTGTCCTGGGTGACACGGTCGTGTCCGGCGATCTGGCCGAGCCCTGCACAGGAGACCGCCGTGTCGGGCGACACGGGCGTGTCTGGCCGGAAGGCTTCGAGGAGTGACTCGGCCGTGTCTGGGTGACACGGTCGTGTCCGCGATCTGGCCAAGTCATCGCCAGGCGACGGCCGTGTCTGGGTGACACGGTCGTGTCTGGCCGGCATCTTCCGAGCGTGACTCGGCCACGCCGATCGACTTAGGAAGGCCGCCGATGGTGACTTCGGTCATCTTTGGCGATTTCACCACAGCTCGATTTTTCGTGTATTCTTGAAAATTAATCTCCCGCATGTTAAATTGGATTTAATATGATTAAAATGATTTATGGTATTTCATTTTATAAGGGAAATTTGATTAATTGGAATATTTATGGTCGACCGAATTATTTTGAACGTTATCATATTACCGATTGTGTGAATCGATTTGATCGGTTCGTATTGTTGATTGGATCAATGTATATCTACGCTTTCCATTTATTTAGTATTTATTGGATGAATGCTTTTGAATGAGGATGTGGTTCGTGGACTTAGATTTGAATCGTTCGTTTTATTCGATTGGGTTGTAAAGGCCGTTTTGAGCCTATTTATTTTACTAGAAATATTTGTATCTAGGATGCAATTTTCGATGTAAAATTTATATGTAATGACGAAGACCAGAGGAAGATCCATTTCGAGAAGACGAAGATTCAAGACGAAGACTTGTAATTAGATTACGGAGTTTTTGTTTTCTAGGAACGGTCCATGAACCACATGTTGGTAGCAACTAGGTTGTGAATGGTTTTTTCATATTGTATGAATGCCACAAACGCGCTTAAATGATTAATGTGCAAAGTGTAACGTTAATCGCGAAAATTCTCCCACAATAAATTATTAAGTTTATAAGGTTTCAAGGTTTTCCTTCCCTCCATCGAGTTTTCGGGAAATTGAAATCCAAACCGGATGTGCTATGCTTCCGAGTTATCGGGGTAGTCGTTCGGGGAGGACGGATAAATTACCGGGAGCGCATTGGATGCCTTCGGTTGGAGCAAATTTTATCCCTAGAAACCTGATAGGTTGCCGGATAAGATTCAATTGTGAAACTGATTTGCGTTGATGGTATAAACTTAACTTGTTCACGAACCATAGAAACCGTATAGGTTGAGGGGAGTGAACAAGGGGAAAAAGAAGATCGAATCATCCATTAGATGGGTTGGTGTTGGACACCACTTTATGAAAATTAATAGACTAGAAACCTGTTCGGTTGCCCTCTATTAAGATTTATAAAGAACTCGATCACCACTATGAAGTAGAGCGACGATACTTCCGGATTTCACATGGGAGTGTGCTATTCCGATAAAAATAGTGGGAGCTGGGTAACAAGAATAGAAAAGACCTTAATTCTATACTCATAACATAATATAACAAGTCACTAATTAATCTGTTATACTTAATGCAGACATAACTCAATATGACAATGAATCCACTCGCAATTCTACTCGAAAAGAACACCTTAATGGGACCTAACTTTGTGGATTGGCTCCGCAATCTGATGATTGTCCTCAGTATAGAGGCACTGGGATACGTCTTGGAAACGGACATTCCGGCGCCTCCTGTGCGGACCCGAGCCAATCAGGAAGAGATTGAAAACCACGAAAAGTGGGTTAAGGATGACGTGAAAGTCCGTGCTTATATGATGGCTTCCATGTCTAATGAGCTTCAGAGAGCTCATGAGAAAATGACTTCTGCTAGGCAGATTCTATCTCACTTAACCGAGCTTTATGGTGAGCACTGCAGAAGTGCTAGATATGAGATATCCAAGCAACTGTTCGGTGCAAGGATGAAGGAAGGTGAGAAGGTTGGGGAACACGTCCTCAAAATGATATCCATGATCGAGAGATTGGAGGCTCTTGATTTTAAAATGGATACTTCTCTCCAAACTGACCTTATCCTACAGTCTCTCCCTGATTCCTTCTCACAGTTTGTTATGAACTTCAACTGCAATGAGATTGCATGTAATTTAGCTGGGCTAATGAACAAACTTGTGACCGCTCAATCTCAGATGAAGACTCCGCGGATGAAGGAGTCTGCTCTTGTCATTTCTTCTGGACCTCGGAGGTCTAAGAATAAGAAGAAAAAGACCAAGAAGTGGACTGGACCACAAGCTAAGGACCTTAAGGGTAAGGGCAAGGCCCCAATGGTTCCAAAGAACAAGAAGAAGAAGGATGCTTGTCTCAAGTGCGGTGAGCTGGGCCACTGGGCTAGAGACTGTCCGATTCTTCATGGCACCTCAGGTACAGAACTTTTAGTTTTGGAAACAAATTGTTCTGCTACTGTATTTTCTACTTCTGATCTTGGATTAAGTGCTAGTTCTCATATTTGTACCGTGAATCAGGATCTGGAACAAAGTAGGAAGCTTGGAGCTGGAGAAGTTATGATCACAGTCGGAAGCGGGCATAGTGTCGAGGCGACCGACATAGGATCACTTCTTTTGGGTTTAGAATCCGGCTTTGTTTTGACTTTAGAAGATGTACTTGTTTTGCCCAAGGGGCACAAAACATTGTATCCATTCCGGTCATGGACCGAAAAGGCTTTTCATTTTCATTGGTGATGGTTCCTGCAAAATTTATTTTAGAAATAAACTAGTGGGTACTGCTACATTGTTGAATGGATTGTATCATCTAAATCTCAGCAACAAAGTAGTTGTGAATACTATAACTAGAAAACGCGGTAGGGATGAAACCAATCAAGTTTGGAAATGGCACCTTAGACTTGGTCATGTTGGTCAGACCAAGGTTTACAAGATGGAAAAAGATGGACTTATGGGTCCATTGGGATCGGATCCCTTTCCTACTTGTGAATCTTGCCTTAAAGGCAAAATGACTAAGTCCCCCTTCACAGGGACATTTCAAAGAGCCGCTGATAAACTAGGATTAATCCATACCGACGTATGTGGTGCTTTGGAAGCAGCACGTGACGGATATCAATATTTCATTATGTTTACAGATGATCATAATAGGTATGGTTATGTATACTTAATGAAACATAAATCCGAGGCCTTTGAGAAATTCCAGGAATTCAAGGCCCTAGTCGAGAAACAAACTGGTAATCATATCAAAGCACTTCGGTCGGACCGAGGTGGCGAGTATATGAGTACGGAGTTTGACGAGTTCCTTAAGGAACATGGAATAGTTTCACAACTAACACCTCCAGGTACTCCTCAGTTAAATGGTGTGTCGAAGAAGGAACCGACCTGTTGAACATGGTCCGTTCCATGCCGGGCTATCTTGACTTGCCGATTTACTCGTGGGGTATGCACTCGATTGCCGCGTATATCTTGAACAGATGTCCTTCCAAATCCGTTCCTAAAACTCCACATGAGATGTGGGAAGGAAGGAAACCAAGTCTTAATCATATTAGGATTTGGGGATGTCCCGCATATGTCAAGAAGACTAAGGTGGAAAAGTTGGAAGCTAGGTCTGCGAAGGGATGTTTCATTGGATTCCCGTCTGGGACGATGGGATATCTATTCTACATGCCCGAAGATCGAAGGATCATTGTTGCTTTACAATTACACTTCCTGGAAGATGAGTTCATTCAGGAAGGCGGAGCAGGTAGAAGTATTTCTTTAGAAGAATACAATGAAACACCTCGATAGACACCTGTGCAAGAAACTGGAACCGAACTTTCTGAAACACAAGTACAACCACCTCGTAGGTCTAGTAGGGTGTCTCATTTACCAGATAGGTATGGGCTTGTGCACTTGGAGGAGCTGGGTCTCCATGAGGTTCCAAGTGATAGCCAAGAGACCGACCCGACAACCTATGACCAAGCGATGGTGGATGTAGACTCCGCGAAATGGCGTGAAGCTATGGAATCTGAGATAGACTCGATGCATGTCAATCAGGTCTGGACTCTAGTAGACCGCCCCAAGGGCATAGTGCCTATTGGGAATAAGTGGATCTACAAGAGAAAGACTGATGGTGATGGCAAGGTTGACGCCTATAAGGCCAGGTTTGTGGCAAAGGGTTATACCCAGAAGGAAGGGATCGATTACCACGATACCTTCTCGCCCGTAGCCATGATCAAGTCTATTCGCATGATGCTTGCTATAGCTGCCTACCACGATTATGAGATATGGCAAATGGACGTAAAGACGGCTTTCCTTAATGGATTCCTCGAGGAGGAAATCTATATGGAGCAGCCTAAAGGCTTTGTGTCTGAAGTCGATATTCAGAAATTGCGCAAGCTTCAGCGTTCCATTTATGGACTGAAGCAAGCGTCGCGTAGTTGGAACCTTCATTTTGACGAGGCAATCAAAGAGTTTGATTTCGTGCAAAATGAAGAGGAACCTTGTGTATACAAGAGGGTTAGTGGGAGCAAGATCGCATTCTTAGTACTATATGTAGATGACATTCTACTAATAGGAAATGATGTGGGAATGCTTAGTTCTGTGAAAGCTTGGCTTTCGAGTAATTTCTCCATGAAAGACTTGGGAGAAGCTACCTATATTCTTGGTATTCGACTCTACCGGGATAGAGCGAAGATAACAATAGGTCTTTCCCAAGCCCTCTATATAGACAAAATCTTAAAGCGATTTAAGATGGATGATTCTAAAAGAGGGTTCCTACCGATGCGACATGGAATAAAACTCACCTTGAAGATGTGTCCTCAAAATGAGGAACAACGAAAGGAAATGAGTAATAAACCATATGCTTCGGCCGTGGGTAGCCTTATGTATGCTATGTTGTGTACAAGACCTAACATCGCGCATGCTGTAAGCGTGGTGAGTAGGTTTCAGGCAAACCCAGGTAGGGAACATTGGACTGCCGTAAAGAACGTTCTCAAGTACTTAAGAAGGACTAGAGATATGGTTCTGATGTATGGTGGTGGAGAATTGGATGTGGTGGGATTCACTGATTCGGACTTCCAAGGACTGAAGGACGACTCGATGTCCACTTCTGGCTACATATTTACTCTTAATGGAGGAGCAGTATCTTGGCGTAGTGCCAAGCAAAGCGCGATCGCCGATTCCACTGTCGGTGAGTATCAAGCGGCCTCGGAGGCTTCCAAGGAAGGGTTACGGATTAAGAAGTTTCGGGAGAACTTCAAGTGATACCATGTCCGAAATTGCTGTTCTACTGCATCTGCGACAACGACGGAGCTGTAGCGCAGGCCAAGGAGCCGAGGTTTTACAACAGCTCCAAACATATTGAGAGGAAGTATCATCTCGTAAGAGAATTTGTTCGCAAGGGATACATTGCGCTGCACAGAGTAGACTCGGCCGACAACGTCGCCGATCCACTGACCAAGCCACTTTCTCAGACTAGCTTGGAGCGTCATCTGGAGAATATGGGTATTAGATACCATAGTGTGTGGCATTGAGTGCAAGTGGGAGATTGTTAGGAGTATGCCCTCGAATGCCACTCAGAGGATGTTGAGTGAGGGCATTGTACTTGTTATTATGTAAATCATCAATATAAGGCAATGAATGTTTCTTTATTTACTGGTAGTTACTAGCATTCCTAACTCGTAAATATACATGTAGAAACTAGTCTGTGTATTTGAGAGCAAAACGTTCCACTCCTTATTGGTTAAGGGGGTCGGCACTGGAAAGGTTTATAGCTCAAATACTTAATCGTTCGCAAGTCGATGAAACTTGACTGGGCGTTAAGTTTATGTGAAGACTTGTATGACGTGTTCTTTGACAAGGAGAGTGCCTGTCGAACACTAATGGTTAGTGGGAGCACACGTTATAGGTATGCTAATTTGATTAGTATACTCGAACCGACTCACCCTCGATTCGTCACACGGATTTCACTCCGGGACAGTCAATGACGGAATCGAAAGGTTGTGATAGGTATTCGTGAACCTTCGACTTGAGGATTTAGTAGGGATGTGCTTGTGACGTCAAGATTTTCATTAGAGTAGTTCGACCCTGTAAACCGGAAGACGGGGGTCAACCTCGACGTGCATCTTGATGGGCAAGTAGCAGGTCCTACTGAATACCAAGATAGAATTCTTTCTCCTGTTAGTGAATGGGTAATATGTCCTATGCAGTTATTGGCAGATGAGATCATAAGTCTTTGGCCAAAGCATTGGAGCTAGCTGTATTAGATACACGAGAGCTCGATGATCTCGATTTGCATTAACACATGCATAACGTCAAGTACAGATAGGGTTTGACTGACCGTGACCCTATAACTTGATCGGGACATTTGAAAGAAGGGTTTATACGTTTACTGGTATTCACGACAGAATGGTTCTTGAATGATCCCAATCATTCGTTCTCGATTAAGTGCAGTGTAGGCCGCCAGTGGCTAGGTGGTGCTACTACTCTTTGGTTCCTCCCATTGCTGACTGAGACGGACCTACCGAGTCGCGCATTAGGATTGACGACGGAATGAATCGAGCTTAATCTCTCATTATAAAATTAGATATTGGATATCTAATTTTGGGACATTGGATGTCTAAATTGATTTATTGGATAAATTAATTTACGGCCAAATGAATTAAATATATTACTCGGTGATTAATTTAATTCATGAATATAATTATTTCTTGGAGAAATTAATTATGTTATTATGTATTTGGTATGATTAATTAATTGGATTAATTAATCAATATAAATACATCTAAACGGAATCGGAGTTTATCTGTTTGGACTCACGGGAGTCCGAAACGGACCGAACTCGTCCGGCTCCTTCTAGATGGCCACCCCTCTTTCCTTCCCTTTTTCCTTGGTCATAGTCTCCACATGTTGGTGGAAGACTTATGTTCAATCAAGGGGACAAATATCACACCTTGGTGATATTGTCTAAAGTAGGATATCTTGGGGAGTTGAATAAGAATATAAGTGGAGACAAACTCTCACTTGCTACTAGACAATTTCAGCCGTGAGCTTTGAAGAAGTGAGAGAGAAAATTATTTTTCTTAGTCTTCATCTTCATCTTCTTCTTCACTTTTGTTCTTGAGTTTTCTTGGAGAAAATTCAAGATACATTGAGAGAGACATATTATACACTTAGAGTGTAATAATAATAAAAGCTTCACCACTTGATTCTAGCCGTAACCTTAGAGGTTAATCGAGTGTTGTTGTTCGGCTGCTTTTCCGGCGCGTGGCAAGTAGAGACGCGGTGTTTTCGGCGTTGGATCGTTCAAGGGCTTGGAGCGGATTGAACTCGTAGAGATCAAACTAAAGCTTGGGGAATAGCTCAAGAGAAGGTTTCCATTTAATCAACGGACTTCGAGGGTTAGTTTCTTACGACTCTTGCTTTTCGTTTATATATTTGTATATACGTAGCTCGATCGATCCTCGTAGGGATTCGGATCGAATTAATTTTCGTTTTACCGCTTCCGCTGGGCCTTTGTTTTAGGCACCGAATCCCAACAGAAGGTTCACGAATACCTATCACAACCTTTCGATTCCGTCATTGACCGTCCCGGAGTGAAATCTGTGTGACGAATCGAGGGTGAGTCGGTTCGAGTATACTAATCTAATTAGCATACCTATAACGTGTGCTCCCACTAACCATTAGTGTTCGACAGGCACTCTCCATGTCAAAGAACACGTCATACAAGTCTTCACATAAACTTAACGCCCAGTCAAGTTTCATCGACTTGCGAACGATTAAGTATTTGAGCTATAAACCTTTCCAGTGCCGACCCCCTTATCCACTAAGGAGTGGAACGTTTTGCTCTCAAATACACGGACTAGTTTCTATATGTTTATTTACGAGTTAGGAATGCCAGTAACTACCAGTAAATAAAGAAACATTCATTTGCCTTATATAAATGGTTTACATAATTACAAGTACAATGCCCTCACTCAACAACCTCTGAGTGGCATTCGAGGGCATACTCCTAACAATCTCCCACTTGCACTCAATGCCACACACTATGGTATCTAATACCTATGTTCTCCAGATGACGCTCCAAGCTAGTCTGAGATAGTGGCTTGGTCAGTGGATCGGCGACGTTGTCGGCCGAGTCTACTCTATGCAGCACAATGTATCCCTTGCGAACAAATTCTCTTACGAGATGATACTCTCTCAATATGTTTGGTACTGTTGTGAAACCTCGGCCCTTAGGCCTGTGCTACCGCTCTGGCAGCGCAGCACAAGGTGTCACGAGAAGTTTACCTAGTAACTTCTTAACCCTTCCTTTGGAGGCCTCCGTGGCCACTTTATACTCAGCCTAACTGGTGGAATCAGCAGTCGCACTATACTAGGCACTATGCCAAGATACTGCTCTTCCATTAAGAGAAAATGTAGCCAGAAGTAGACATATAATCATCTTTCTGTCCTTGGAAGTCCAATACACTGAATCCCACCACATTCTGTACTCCACCACCATATATAAGAATCAGATCTCTTAGTACTTCTAAAGTACTTGAGAACATTCTTTACGGCGGTCTAATGTTCCCTGACTGGGTTAGCCCGAAACCTACTTACCACGCTTCCAGCATGCGCAATGTCAGGTCTTGTACACAATAAAGCATATGTAAGGCTACCCACTTCCGAAGCATATGGTATATAACTCATTTCCTTTCATTGTTCCTCACTATGAGGACACATCTTCAAGGTGAGTTTTATTCCATGTCGCATCGGAAGGAACCCTCTTTAAGATCTAATCTATATAGAGGGCTTGGGAAAAACCTATCATTTTCTTCGATCTATCCCAGTAGAGTCGAATCCCAAGAATATAGGTTTCTTCTCCCAAGTCTTTCATGGAGGAATTACTCGAAAGCCAAGCTTTCCCAGAACTGAGCATTCCCACATCATTTCCTATTAGTAGAATGTCATCTAAATATAGTACTTAGAATGTGATCTTGCTCCCACTAACCCTCTTGTATACACAAGATTCCTCTTCATTTTGCACGAAGTCAAACTCTTTGACTGTCTCGTCAAATTGAAGGTCCCAACTACATGAAGACTGCTACAGTCCATTTCATGGAGTCTATATCCACCATTGCTAGGTCATTGGTCGCGGGTAGGTCTCTTGTTTATCACTTGGAACCTCGAGGAAACCCAGTTCCTCCAAGTGCATAAAACTATACCTCTCAGGTACATGAGACACCCTACTAGACCTACGAGGTGGTTGTACTTGTGTTTCAGAAAGTTCAGTTCCAGTTTCTTGCACAGGTGTCTCCTGAGGAGTTTCATTGTATTCTTCTAAAGAAATACTTCTACCTGCTCCGCCTTCCTGAATGAACTCATCTTCCAGGAAGTGTGCTTGTAAAGCAACAATGATCTTTCGATCTTCGGGCATGTAGAATAGATATCCCATCGTCCCAGATGGGAATCCAATGAAACGTCCCTTCGCGGAACTAGCTTCCAACTTCTCCACCTTAGTCTTTTTGACATAAGCGGCACATCCCCAAATCCTAATATGATTAAGACTTGGTTTCCTTCCTTCCCACATCTCATGTGGAGTTTTAGGAATGGATTTGGAAGGACATCTGTTCAAGATATACGCGACAGTCAGGAGTGCATACCCCCACAGGTAAATCGGCAAGTCAGTATAGCCCAACATGGAATGGACCATGTTCAACAGGGTCCGGTTCCTTCTTTCTGACACACCATTTAACTGAGGAGTACCTGGAGGTGTTAGTTGTGAAACTATTCCATGTTCCTTAAGGAACTCGTCAAACTCCGTACTCATATACTCGCCACCTCGGTCCGACCGAAGTGCTTTGATATGATTACCAGTTTGTTTCTCGACTAGGGCCTTGAATTACTGGAATTTCTCAAAGGCCTCGGATTTATGTTTCATTAAGTATACATAACCATACCTAGTATGATCATTTGTAAACGTAATGAAATATTGATATCCATCACGTGCTGCTTCCAAAGCACCACAAACGTCAGTATGGATTAATCCCAGTTTATCAGCGGCTCTTTCAAAAGTCCCTGTGAAGGGGGACTTAGTCATTTTGCCTTTAAGGAAAGATTCACAAGTAGGAAATGGATCCGATCCCAATGGACCCATAAGTCCATCTTTTTCCATCTTGTAAACCTTGGTCTGACCAACATGACCAAGTCTTAGATGCCATTTCAAAACTTGATTGGTTTCATCCCTACCACGTTTTCTAGTCATAGTATTCACAACTACTTTGTTCTTGAGATTTAGATGATACAATCCATTCAACAATGTAGCAGACCCACTAGTTTATTTCTAAAATAAATTTTGCAGAACCATCACCAATGAAAATGAAAAGCCTTTTCACCCATGACCGAATGGATACAATGTTTTTGTGCCCTTGGGCAAAACAAGTACATCTTCTAAAGTCAAAACAAAGCCGGATTCTAAACCCAAAAGAAGTGATCCTATGTCGGTTGCCTCGACACTATGCCCGCTTCTGATCGTGATCATGACTTCTCCAGCTCCAAGCTTCCTACTTTGTTCCGCATCCCGATTCACGGTACAAATATGAGAACTAGCACCGTAATCCAAGATTCAGAAGTAGAAAATACAAGAGAGAACAATTTGTTTCCAAAACTAAAAGTTCTCAGACTGAAGTGCCATGAAGAATCGGACAGTCTCTAGCCCAAAGGGCCCACCACCGCACTTGAGACAAGCATCCTTCTTCTTCTTGTTCTTCGGAACCATCGGGGCCTTGCCCTTTCCCTTAAGGTCCTTAGCTTGCGGTCCAGTCCGCTTCTTGGTGTTTTTCTTCTTATTCTTAGACTTCCGAAGTCCAGAAGAAATCACAAGTGCAGACTCCTTCATCCGCGGGGTCTTCTTATGAGACTGAGCGGTCACCAGTTTGTTTATTAGCCCAACTAAGTTACATGCAATCTCATTGCAGTTAAAGTTCATAACAAACTGTGAGAAGGAATCTGGGAGAGACTGTAGGATAAGGTCGGTTTGGAGAGAAGTATCCATTTTAAAATCAAGATCCTCCAATCTCTCGATCATGGATATCATTTTAAGGACGTGTTCCCCAACCTTCTCACCTTCCTTCATCCTTGCACCGAACAGTTGCTTGGATATCTCATATCTAGCAGTTCTGCTGTGCTCACCATAAAGTTTGGTTAAGTGAGATAGATTCTGCCTAGCAGAAGTCATTTTCTCATGAGCTCTCTGAAGCTCATTAGACATGGAAGCCATCATATAAGCACGGACTTTCACGTCATCCTTAACCCACTTTTCGTGGTTTTCAATCTCTTCCTGATTGGCTCGGGTCCGCACAGGAGGCGCCGGAATGTCCGTCTCCAAGACGTATCCCAGTGCCTCTATACTGAGGACAATCATCGACAAGTGAGCCAATCCACAAAGTTAGGTCCCATTAAGGTGTTCTTTTCGAGTAGAATTGCGAGTGGATTCATTGTCATATTGAGTTATGTCTGCATTAAGTATAACAGATTAATTAGTGACTTGTTATATTATGATCTGAGTATAGAATTAAGGTCTTTACTATTCTTGTTACCCAGCTCCCACTATTTTATCGGAATATCACACTCCCATGTGAAATCCGGAAGTATCGTCGCTCTACTTCATAGTGGTGATCGAGTTCTTTATAAATCTTAATAGAGGGCAACCGAACAGGTTTCTAGTTTATTTTTTTTTCATAAAGTGGTGTCCAACACCAACCCATCTAATGGATGATTCGATCTTCTTTTTCCCCTTGTTCACTCCCCTCAACCTATACGGTTTCTATGGTTCGTGAACAAGTTAAGTTTATACCATCGACGGAAATCAGTTTCACAATTGAATCTTATCCGGCAACCTATCAGGTTTCTAGGGATAAAATTTGCTCCAACCGAAGGCATCCAATGCGCTCCCGGTAATTTATCCATCCTCCCTGAACGACTACCCCGATAACTCGGAAGCATAGCACATCCGGTTTGGATTTCAATTTCCCGAAAACTCGATGGAGGGAAGGAAAACCTTGAAACCTTATAAACTTAATTATTTGTTGTGGATCGCGATTAACGTTACACTTTGCACATTAATCGTTTAAGCGCGTTTGTGGCATTCATACAATATGAAACAACCATTCACAACCTAGTTGCTACCAACATGTGGTTCATGGACCGTTCCTAGAAAACAAAAACTCCGTAATCTAATTACAAGTCTTCGTCTTAAATCTTCGTCTTCTCGAAATGGATCTTCCTCCGGTCTTCGTCATTACATATAAATTTTACATTGAAAATTGCATCTTAGATACAAATATTTCTAGTAAAATAAATAGGCTCAAAACGGCCTTTACAACCCAATCGAATAAAACGAACGATTCAAAAACTAAGTCCACGAACCACATCCCCATTCAAAAGCATTCATCCAATAAATACTAAATAAATGGAAAGCGTAGAGATACATTGATCCAATCAACAATACGAACTGATCCAATCGATTCACACAATCGGTAATATGATAACGTTCAAAATAATTCGGTCGACCATAAATATTCCAATTAATCAAATTTCCCTTATAAAATGAAATACCATAAATAATTTTAATCATATTAAATCCAATTTAACATGAGGGAGATTAATTTTCAAGAATACACGAAAAAATCGAGCCGGGCGAAATGGCTGCCATGGCCGAGTCACTGTCGGCATCTTTACGGCAGATCGCCGGCATGGCCGAGTCACGCTGCAGCCTACCGGCCGGCACGGCCCGTGTCTCCCGACACGGTCGGGTCCCGCTGGCAAAGGGTCTGGGATCGCTGACACGGCCCGTGTCACTGCACACGGCCGAGTCACTCCGGCGACTTCTCGCCTTTGTCCGAAAAGTCGTCCGACGACGATTCGGAGCTCGATTTTCGACCGGATATCCAATATCAATATTTTTCAACATTCATATCTTCAATATAAATCATATTTCCAAGAAATTAAGATTTATATTTAGACATAAACTTACGAAAAATATAACTACAACGAACGTAAAAATATATACCACGATTATGACTAAAATGATTCCAAATCATTCACCATCTAATCAAGCATTCCAAATGCCAATATCATATATACGATCGCAAGACCTTGCTCCGATACCACTGTTGGGATTCAGTGCCTAAAACGAAGGCCCAGCGGAAGCGGTAAAACGAAAATTAATTCGATTCGAATCCCTACGAGGATCGATCGAGCTACGTATATACGAATATATATAAACGAAAAGCAAGAGTCGTAAGAAACTAACCCTCGAAGTCCGTTGATTAAATGGTAACCTTCTCTTGAGCTATTCCCCAAGCTCTTGAACGATCCAACGCTGAAAGCACCGCGTCTCTACTTGCCACGCGCCGGAGAAACAACCGGAACGACGATCACCTTGCTATCCTCCGAGGATACGGCAAGAGCTAAGTGATGAAGCTATATATGTAAAGATTACTACACTCTAAGTGTTTTAATCTTACTCTCTCTATATGATTTTCTCTCAATTTTTCTCCAAGAAAATGAAGAAGAAAATGAATGAAGAAGATGAAGATAATTGAGAAAATGGTTTTTCTCTCTCTCTCTCTCAATCTCACTCACGTAGGAAGCAAAAGTTTCTTGGAATGAATTAGTGAGAGATGTCTTCATCTTCATTTATTCAACTCTCCACATGCACATCTCATAATTATGAGAATCAAAGCCCCACCACCTCAATGATCAAGCATTAAAGAATGGAACATGGGTCCATATGAAAATGGGTGGAAGTGTGGGGTTTGGCCCATGTAGAAATCGGACAAGTTCGGTTCATTTCGGACTCCCGCGAGTCCAAACAGATAAACTCCGATTCCGTATCGATGTATTTATATGGATTAATTAATCTAATTAATTAAACATATCAAATACATTATAACATAATTAATTTCTCCAAGAAATAATTATATCCATGAATTAAATTAATCACCCAGTGATATATTTAATTCATTAGGCCGTAAATCAATTTATCCAATAAATCGATTTAGACATCTAATGTCCTAAATTTCGATATCCAATATCTAATATTCATAATGAGAGAATTAGCTTGATTCATTCCGTCGTCAATCCTAATGCGCGACTCGGTAGGTCCGTCTCAGTCAGCAATGAGAGGAACCAAAGAGTAGTAGCACCACCTAGCCAGCCTGGTGGCCTACACTGCACTCGATCGAGAACGAATGATTGGGATCATTCAAGAACCATTCTCGTGAATACCAAGATACGTATAAACCCTTCTTTCAAATATCCCGATCAAGTTATAGGGTCACGGTCACCAAACCCTATCCGTACTTGACGTTATGCATGCGTTAATGCAAATCGAGATCATCGAGCTCGTGTATCTAATACCTAGCTCCAATGCTTTGGCCAAAGACTTATGATCTCATCCGCCAATAACCGCATAGGACATATAACCCGTTCACTAACAGGAGAAAGAATTCTATCTTGGTATTCGTAGACTCGCTACTTGCCCGTCCAAGATGCACGCCGAGGTTGACCCCGCCTTCCGGCCATGTGGTCGAACTACTCTAATGAAAATCTTGACGTCACAAGCACATCCCTACTAAATCCTCAAGTCGAAGGTTCATGAATACCTATCACAACCTTTCGATTCCGTCATTGACTGTCCCGGAGTGAAATCCGTGTGACGAATCGAGGGTGAGTCGGTTCGAGTATACTAATCTAATTAGCATACCTATAACGTGTGCTCCCACTAACCATTAGTGTTCGACAGGCACTCTCCATGTCAAAGAACATGTCATACAAGTCTTCACATAAACTTAACGCCCAGTCAAGTTTCATCGACTTGCGAACGATTAAGTATTTGAGCTATAAACCTTTCCAGTGCCGACCCCCTTATCCAATAAGGAGTGGAACGTTTTGCTCTCAAATACACGGACTAGTTTCTATATGTTTATTTACGAGTTAGGAATGCCAGTAACTACCAGTAAATAAAGAAACATTCATTTGCCTTATATAAATGGTTTACATAATTACAAGTACAATGCCCTCACTCAACAACCTCTGAGTGGCATTCGAGGGCATACTCCTAACACTAAAAAGCTTCGAACTTCTTTGACACATGAAGGCAGAGGTAATTTAACAATTAAATCAACTTTAGCCTTATCAACCTCCATTCCTTTATTGGAAACCACATGACCCAGAACAAGACCTTGTTTTACCATAAAATGACTCGTTTCCCAACTAAATGTAAGATTACACTCAATACATCGTTCTAGCACAATAGTCAAATTATTTAAATAATCATCGAAAGTGGTTCCACACAGAAAAGTCGTCCATGAATACCTCGATAGATTTTTCTAACAAGTCGGAGAATATGAAAAGCATACACCTTTGAAAAGTAGCGGGAGCATTGCAAAGACCAAACGGCATCCTCCTAAAGGCAAAAGTGCCAAAAGGGCAAGTGAAAGTGGTCTTCTCTTGATCCTCCGGAGCAATGGGAATCTGATAGAAACCTGAAAGACCATCTAGAAAACAGTAATAATCATGCCCAGCTAAACGTTCCAACATTTGATCAATGAAAGGAAGGGGAAAATGATCCTTTTTTGTTACGGAATTTAATTTCCGATAATCAATGCACATTCTCTAACCGGTTACCGTTATAGTGGGCACCAATTCATTTTTATCATTACGAACCATCGTTATTCCAAATTTCTTAGGCACTACATGCACATGACTCACCCACTTACTGTCGGATATCGGGTAGATGACTCCGACATCTAGCAATTTCAAAACTTTATTTTTCACAACTTTCTGCATGTTCGGATTCAAATGCCTTTGAGGTTGCCTAACCGGTTTAACATATCCTAAAGAATTATTTTATGCATGCACCTAACAGGACTTATTCCCTTGATATCGGAAATACTCCACCCAATTGCTTCCTTTAACTTAGTCAGAACTTCTACTAATTTGTTTTCTTGCAAGGGAGTTAATTCGGAAGAGACAATTACAGGGTAAGTGTCACTTTTGCCTAAGAAAACACATTTAAGATGTGCCAGAAGTTCTTTCAATTCAAGTTGGGATGGGGTGATTTCAACGGGCTCCTCAAATTTTAATTCCAATGGTATCTTAAAACCGTCAACTTCATCAATTGTTTCGGAATTATCTAACAATGCAACATATTCTTCAATTTCAATGACTCCCTTGGGGTATTTCACTGACCTATCCGCCACTTGAAGAGTCATTCTTGTCGGTTTAATTCCCCCGAGTCCAAGCCTCAAATAGGTCGAGTATGGCATGAGATTTACACTTGCTCCCAAATCTAACATCCCACGAGCAACTTTCTTATCTCCCATAGTGATGTCGATCATAAAACTTCCTGGATCGCCTTTCTTTTGACCCCTTGATTCTACCTCGTAGAGCACCACTTTCTCGTTCCCATTGTATCTTCTTTTGTTGGAGGTCAATTCTTTGAAAAATTTTGTATAAGCGGGAATATTCTTCACAACATCCAAGAGAGGTAAGTTGACATGAACCTTTGAAAGCATGTCGTAGATTTCGGAAAATTGCTCATCTTGCTTTGCTTTTCTAAGTCGGCTCGAAAAAGGGATTGGTGGCTTATATGGTTGAGCAGATTTGTGAAGCTTGGAAGTCGAAGTTGCTTCGTCAATTTTCTCCTTTTGATTTCCCGACTCATCTTCTTTCTCATCACCCCTTTCTTTTACTTCGGAATTAGCTTCTTTATTAATCACTTTACCACTTCGGAGAGTGGTAATAGCTTGAGCTTGCTCGGGTTGACTTGGTAGTTTACCCCTTTCTTGTCTACGTGCCTCGGTAGCAAGTTGCCCAATTTGAATTTCCATTTTCTTCATCGAAGCTTCTAAAGATTCGAACCTTTTATTATTCTCCGCTCGGTTTTCCTTGCTCTCCTTAATGAATGCCGCAATACTCTCCTCAAGAGAGTTCCTTTGTTGTGGAGGTGGTTCACTTTGCGTTGGTTGTTGGGCTCGGTTTCCTCCGTTGTATTGAGCTTGGGCGTTTGTGTCGTATGGCATCGGGTTTCGGATGGTTTCTTAGCCCAGGATGATAAGTATTTGGGAGAGGTGCATTTCTTGCGTTTCCGCCATAATTATTTCTCCTATCTTTCCACTCGGGCCTTCCCGTGCTATGTCCCATAGCCCAATTAACTTGTTCGGTTTGTTCTCCCGAAAAAGTATGAGGGCATGAATTGGCATCATGTCCGGGTGCTCCGCAAATCTCGCAAACTCGTGAGCTAGAAGATTTATTTTGAGTCTTTAGTTGTCTTAGTTCATTTGTCAACTCATCGATTTTAGATTGCATTTCGTCCTTCTCGCTTACTTGGTGCACGACTCCCCTACGAATACGTACACTTTTTTGTAGTGAATTTGCTCCCAATGTTTCATACACATCATACGCTTGTCTCTCTGTCAAACCCCAAAACCAACCACCGACTGCATTATCTACTGCTCCTTGCCAATATTGAGTCAATCCGTCATAGAAGAATTGATTAAGTAGTTGAAGCGGATAGTGATGGTGTGGGCATTGAATGAGGAGCATTTTGAATCGGTCCCATGCTTCGTGAAATGCCTCTCCGTCTTGTTGTCCGAACGTTGAGATTTGAGTTCTCAATTGCGTAGTCTTTGAATGAGAGAAGTACTTAGTAATGAATTTATCGTAAACTTCATCCCATGTTCTTAGTGAGCCGGGTGCCAAAGTCATCAACCATTGTTTCGCCCCATCCTTGAGTGTATAAGGGAAGCACTTCATTCTTAGTTGATCCTAACTCAACCCATTTAATGGGAAGTTGTCAATCGCCACATATAAGTCTCGGATGAATGATAACGGATCCTCACGTGCTAATCCGTGAAATGAGGGTAATTGCTCGATGTGAAATCCGCTTATGTGGTAGTTCCTTGCGGTCGGTGCTAATTGGATGTATGAAATGGCGGTGTTCACCACGGGCTTTGCATAGTCCCTCATTAGATGTTCGACTGGAGGTTGTTGCGGTATGTTATAATTTGCTTCCATTCCATATTGAGGTCCGGGATAATAATTCACTCCATATTGCACTCCAACGGGTGGTTGTCTCGGATAGAAGTATCTCCCTTGTTGAGCTTCGGGTATCCCTTGATTGCGCCCAACATTCTCATATCTCGGAAACCTTGGTTGACGAATGTCTTCCTCATCTATATTCTGTGCAACATTCTCAACCCTCGGTTGACGAGGGTTATCTTCTTGGAGCAAAAGTCGCTCTTCAAGATCCGGATTCACCTCATCGTTTGCCATTGATGTTGTGGCCATTATTTTTGGTGCTCTAATCCTTTGAACTTCGTTTATGGGTGGAAGAATCGGGTTACCCAACGATCTCCTACCAAGCATAAACAAAAGAATTTAGAGCGAATTTTTAAATTTTATCAAAAATAAAGAGAACGAACAAAAAATGATCAAGAATAACAATTCAACTACTATTAGAACAAGATTAAAAATTAAACGCCAATTCCCCGGCGACGGCGCGAAAAAAACTTGATGAACAAATTATAAACTCGCAAGTGTACGAATCGCTTTTGTAGGAAGCGGCAAGTAACTCTGAGGTCGATCTCTCGAGGAAATGGAAACGGTTTAAAGTTCCATAATGTTCGGCAAATAGTCGAATGAACAAAAGTAAAGTAAATTAAATACATCATTGGTTTGATAGGATTACAATTAATAACGCATAAAATTAAAATAAACTAAGCGATAACAACACCAAATTAATTGTCGGATAATTGAGAGATAACAATAATGAGATTGATATGGGAATTTAGAGTCACCGACACACACGTAATCAATTATTAGTTCCGATACTCAAATAAATAAGGTTTGGAATTATCGATTGCTCACGATTAAAAGAAATCCGTTTGATGGCGGTAATTCTAAAAATCACGATTGTTCTTAATGAAAATAAGAGACACTCCTTTGATGGGGACGAATCTCTACTAACAATCGACTAGCTATTACTTTTGATGGGGTAATTTGCTAAAAGATCGCTGAAAAAGGTTTTAGAACATTCACAATCGCTTCTATCGGGTCGTTTGATGGCGAACACCGACAAAAAACCTCGATTTGAATAATAATAACAACTAAGAAATAGGGTTGATGATCTAAATCAAAAGTTCTTATACGAAGAACAAACAAGGAGGAATAATCCCAAACTTTTACCCGGAAAATCAAAAGGAACTAACAATCGATAGCATGTGTGTGGCTAAATCTAAAAACCCATATGAAATGTTTAGCAATTCATGATTATTTCAACAACAATAATGAAAATTGTAAAACAAAACATGGTAGAAACTTCCCTTGTAAATGCCGAAATTAAATTCCCGATGAAGATTTGATGTTCTTCCTTCAAGAGCTCATAAACAATATGGTACAAGGAATAATATTCACTCACAAAATGTATTTTTCTTCAAGATGAAATTACAAACAAGATGATGAAAATCTCTCTTTTTCCACTCTCTTTGGTGTTTTCCTCCCTAATCTTGTGTTTTTCACACCAAAATGTCTTCAACTAAATCAGAATATCCCACCAAGGGTCTCCACACCCTTTTTTATAGCCAAAGGATCAAGAAAAGGGCTCAAAATAGTGTAAAAATGTCAAAGAAAATGACTTGCACCAAAAAGTGACACGGCCCGTGTCCTGGGACACGGCCGTGTCGTATTACCCTGAAAAGAAGAAAAAGTGTATTGTCCACGGACCCGGCCGTGTCCCATGACACGGCCGTGTTGTACTGCACAGGAAATGTAATTTAGGCTGGATAGGGGCTCGGCCGTGTCATAGAAGACACGGTCGTGTTGTACTCTTCCGGAAAATGGGATTTTAACTGTAAAGAGTTCCGTCCGTGTCCTTTGACACGGCCGAGTTGCCTAATGCGGCCCGAGTTATTTTCTTCTGTTTTGATTCCGGTTTTTGGTCTTGTTCGGCTTGATCCTTCGTTCTTGTATCAATATACCTCGGAATTTAGCATATGATATACCGTTTCGAAGGTAATTTCACAAGGAATTTATATCAAAGGAGAACACATCTCATTTCGGAGTGGTGATTCTGGAATTTAGAAGATACGACCGATATTGCTTCAATCTTTTATCGTTTTAGGCTCCGTTTTAGCTCTTGATCGTCATAAACTCCAATATTAGCTATGAAAGCGCATACTTCATCACAATCTTCGCTTGGTTACCTATAAATTAAAAACACAACATACCACGCATAAAAGAGAACAAAAATACTAAAAAGCAAATAAAAACACGACTAGATAGAACAGAATGAGTCGATCAAGAATCGACTCATCAGGCATGATATAAGATATCGATATTCCGAAATACTTATCTTGCATTTTGAAAATGGGTATGCTTGATTTATTGTTCAATAAATAGTAATTTGTATGAGGAATACTTGAACTAGCTATTGTTAGGAGTATGCCATCAAATGCCACTCAGAGGATGTTGAGTGAGGTTATTGTACTTGTAATTATGTAAATCATTTATATAAGGCAATGGATGTTTCTTTATTTACTGGTAGTTACTGGCATTCTTAACTCGTAAATATACATGTAGAAACTAATCCGTGTATTTGAGAGCAAAACGTTCCACTCCTTATTGGATAAAGGGGTTGGCACTGGAAAGGTTTATAGCTCAAATACTTAATCGTTCGCAAGTCGATGAAACTTGACTCGGCGTTAAGTTTATGCGAAGACTTGTATGACGTGTTCTTTGACAAGGAGAGTGCCTGTCAAACACTAATGGTTAGTGGGAGCACATGTTATAGGTATGCTAATTGGATTAGTATACTTGAACTGACTCACCCTCGATTCGTCACACGGATTTCACTCCGGGACAGTCAATGACGGAATCGAGAGGTTGTGATAAGTATTCGTGAACCTTCGACTTGAGGATTTAGTAGGGATGTGCTTGTGACGTTAAGATTTTTATTAGAGTAGTTTGACCATATAAACCGGGAGGTGGGGGTCAAACTCGACGTGCATCTTAACGGGCAAGTAGCAGGACCTACTGAATACCAAGATAGAATTCTTTCTCCCGTTAGTGAGCGGGTTATATGTCTTATGTGGTTATTGGCAGATGAGATCATAAGTCTTTGGCCAAAGCATTGGAGCTAGTTGTATTGGATACACGAGAGCTCGATGATCTCGATTTGCATTAACGCATGCATAGCATCAAGTACATATAGGGTTTGACTGACCGTGACCCTAAAACTTGATCGAGACATTTGAAAGAAGGGTTTATACATATACTAGTATTCACGACAGAATGGTTCTTGAATGATCCCAATCATTCGTTCTCAGTTGGGGTATAGTGTAGACCGCCAGGCTGGCTAGGTGGTGCTACTACTCTTTGGTTCCTCCCATTGCTGACTGAGACGGACCTACCGAGTCGCGCAATAGGATTGACGACGGAATGAATCAAGCTTATTCTCTCATAATGAATATATTGGATATCTAATTTGGGACATTAGATGTCTAAATTAATTTATTGGATTAATTAATTTACGGCCTAATGAATTTAATAAATTATTGGGTGATTAATTTAATTCATGAATATAATTATTTCTTGGAGAAATTAATTATGTCATTATGTATTTGATATGATTAATTAATTAGATTAATTAATCGATATAAATACATCAGAATAGAATCGGAGTTTATCTGTTTGGACTCACGGGAGTCCGAAATGAAACGAACTTGTCCGATTCCTTCTAGAGGCCGCCCAACCTTATCCTTCACCTTTTGTCTTGTTTTTGTCCTTGGTGGGAGGAAGACTAAAGACCATAAGAGATATGATATCTCTTTAAATAAATAAAAGGTGATTTGGTGGGTAACAAAGTGTGACTTCAATGAGAATAAAAGAGAAGACTACAATCTCTCTTACTCACTTTTGAGAACACACGGTTCATATCAAGAGAGAGAGAGAGAGAGAGAGAGAATCCTCTTCTTCAAGTATTTTTCTTGTTCATAACATTATTCTTGAGTTCTCTTGGAGGAAATTCAAGATATATTGAGAGTGTGTGATTTATACACTTAGAGTATTAGAATTAAAAGCTTCATCATCCTAGCTCTAGCCGTATCCTTAGAAGATAGCAAGGTGATCGTCATTCCATTCGTTTCTCCGGCGCGTGGCAAGTAGAGACGCGGTTTTTCGGCATTGGATCATCCAAGGTCTTGGAGAGGATTGGATTCGTAGAGATCAAGCAAAGCTTGGGGAATAGCTGAAGAGAAGGTTACCATTTAATCAATAGACTACGAGGGTATGTTTCTCGTATCTTTTGTGTTTCGTTTTTATATATTCGTATATACGTAACTCGATCGATCCTCGTAGGGATTAGGATCGAATTAATTTTCGTTTTACCGCTTCCGCTGGGCCTTCATTTTAGGCACCGAATCCCAACAGGGGTATCGGAGCGTAGGTCTTGCGATCGTATATACGATATTGGCATTTGGAATGCTCGATTAGATGGTGAATGATTTGGAATCATTTTAGTCATAATCGTGGTATATATTTTTACGTTTCTTTGTAGTTATATTTAACGTAAGTTTATGTCTAAATATAAATCTTAATTTCTGGGAAATGTTATTTATATTGAAGAAATGAATGTTGGAAAATATAGATATTGGATATCCGGTCGAAAAACTAGCCCCGAATAGCCGTTGGACGGTCCGGGAGGGGTCCTAAAGCAGGGGGCCGCGGCCCAGGGCTGTTGCAGCCCGCCTGTGTGGGTACTGGACTGGGGACCGTGGCCCTGGCTCTAGGGGCAGCGGCCCAGGGCTGCTGGGAATGTTGTTTTCGGGCGCGGTTAAGCCCATTTCGGACCCGTTTCGGGCTTGTTTTCTTCGTGTATTCCTAAAAATGATTTCCCACATTTTAAATTGGATTTAATATGATTAAAATAATTTATGGTATTTCATTTTATAAGGGAAAATTGATTTATTGGAATACTTGTGATCGAACGAATTATTTTGAACGTTTTCATATTACCGATTATGTGAATCGATTGAATCGGTTCGTGTTATTGATTGGATCAATGTATCTCTACGCTTTCCATTTATTTTGTATTTATTAGATGAATACTTTTTGAATGGGGATGTGGTTCGTGGATTTAGTGTTGAATCGTTCGTTTATTCGATTGGGTTGTAAAGGCCGTTTTGAGTCTATTTATTTTACTAGAAATATTTGTATCTAGGATGCAATTTTCAATGTAAAATTTATATGTAATGACGAAGACCGGAGGAAGATCCGTTTCGAGAAGACGAAGATTCAAGACGAAGACTTTTAATTAGATTACGGAGTTTTGTTTTCTAGGAACGCTCTATGAACCACATGTTGGTAGCAACTAGGTTGTGAATGGTTGTTTCATTTTGTATGAATGCCACAAACGCGCTTAAATGATTAATGTGCAAAGTGTAAGGTTAATCGCGAAAATTCTCCCACGACAAATTATTAAGTTTATAAGGTTTCAAGGTTTTCCTTCCCTCCATCGAGCTTTCGGGAAATTGAAATCCAAACCGGATGTGCTATGCTTCCGAGTTATCGGGGTAGTCGTTCGGGGAGGATGGATAAATTACCGGGAGCGCATTGGATGCCTTCGGTTGGAGCAAATTTTATCCCTAGAAACCTGATAGGTTGCCGGATAAGATTCAATTGTGAAACAGATTTGCGTCGATGGTATAAACTTAACTTGTTCACGAACCATAGAAACCGTATATGTTGAGGGGAGTGAACAAGGGGAAAAAGAAGATCGAATCATCCATTAGATGGGTTGGTGTTGGACACCACTTTATGAAAATTAATTGACTAGAAACCTATTCGGTTGCCCTCTATTAAAATTTATAAAGAACTCGATCACCACTATGAAGTAGAGCGATGATACTTCCGGATTTCACATGGGAGTGTGTTATTCTGATAAAAATAGTGGGAGTTTGGTAACAAGAATAGAAAAGACCTTAATTCTATACCCAGATCATAATATAACAAGTCACTAATTATTCTGTTATACTTAATGCAGACATAACTCTCAATATAACAATGAATCCACTCGCAATTCTACTCGAGAAGAACACCCTGATTGGACCTAACTTTGTGGACTGGCTCCACAATCTGATGATTGTCCTCAGTATAGAGGCACTGGGATACGTCTTGGAGACGGACATTCCGGCGCCTCCTGTGCGGACCAGAGCCAATCAGGAAGAGATCGAAAACCACGAAAAGTGGGTTAAGGATGACGTAAAAGTCCGTGCATACATGATGGCTTCTATGTCTAATGAGCTTCAGAGAGCTCATGATAAAATGACTTCTGCTAGGCAGATTCTATCTCACTTAACCAAACTTTATGGTGAGCACAGCAGAACTGCTAGATATGAGATATCCAAGCAACTATTCGGTGCAAGGATGAAGGAATGTGAGAAGGTTGGGGAACACGTCCTCAAAATGATATCCATGATCGAGAGATTGGAGGCTCTTGATTTTAAAATGGATACTTCTCTCCAAACCGACCTTATCCTACAGTCTCTCCCTGATTCCTTCTCACAGTTTGTTATGAACTTCAACTGAAATGAGATTGCATGTAATTTAGCTAGGCTAATGAACAAACTTGTGACCGCTCAGTCTCAGATGAAGACTCCGCGGATGAAGGAGTCTGCTCTTGTGATTTCTTCTGGACCTCGGAGGTCTAAGAATAAGAAGAAAAAGACCAAGAAGCAAACTGGACCACAAGTTAAGGACCTTAAGGGAAAGGGCAAGGCCCCGATGGTTCCGAAGAACAAGAAGAAGAAGGATGCTTGTCTCAAGTGCAGTGAGCTGGGCCACTGGGCTAGAGACTGTCCGATTCTTCATGGCACTTCAGGTACAGAACTTTTAGTTTTAGAAACAAATTGTTCTGCTACTGTATTTTCTACTTCCTGGATACTGGATTCTGGTGCTAGTTCTCATAGTTGTACCGTGAATCAGGATTTGGAACAAAGTAGGAAGCTTAGAACTGGAGAAGTTATGATCACAGTCGAAATCGGGCATAGTGTCGAGGTGACCGACATAGGATCACTTCTTTTGGGTTTAGAATCCGGCTTTGTTTTGACTTTAGAAGATGTACTTGTTTTGCCCAAGGGGCACAAAAACATTGTATCCATTCCGGTCATGGACCGAAAAGGCTTTTTCATTTTTCATTAGTGATGGTTCCTGCAAAATTTATTTCAGAAATAAACTAGTGGGTACTGCTACATTGTTAAATGGATTGTATCATCTAAATCTCAGCAACAAAGTAGTTGTGAATACTATGACTAGAAAACGTGGTAGTGATGAAACCAATCAAGTTTTGAAATGGCATCTTAGACTTGGTCATGTTGGTCAGACCAAGGTTTACAAAATGGAAAAAGATGGACTTCTGGGTCCATTGGGATCGTATCCCTTTCCTACTTGTGAATCTTGCCTTAATGGCAAAATGACTAAGTCCCCATTCACAAGGACTTTTGAAAGAGCCACTGATAAACTAGGATTAATCCATACCGACGTATGTGGTGCTTTGGAAGCAGCACGTGACGGATATCAATATTTCATTACGTTTACAGATGATCATACTAGGTATGGTTATGTATACTTAATGAAACATAAATCCGAGGCCTTTGAGAAATTCCAGGAATTCAAGGCCCTAGTCGAGAAACAAACTGGTAATCATATCAAAGCACTTCGGTCGGACCGAGGTGGCGAGTATATGAGTACGGAGTTTGACGAGTTCCTTAAGGAACATGGAATAGTTTCACAACTAACACCTCCAGGTACTCCTCAGTTAAATGGTGTGTCAGAAAGAAGTAACCGGACCTTGTTGAACATGGTCCAGTCCATGCTGGGCTATACGGACTTACCGATTTACCTGTGGGGGTATGCACTCCTGACTGCCGCTTACATCTTGAACAGATGTCCTTCCTAATCCGTTCCTAAAACTCCACATGAGATGTGGGAGGGCAGGAAACCAAGTCTTAATCAAATTAGGATTTGGGGATGTCCCGTCTATGTCAAGAAGAATAAGGTGGAAAAGTTGGAAGCTAGGTCCGTGAATGGACGTTTCATTGGATTCCCATCTGGGACGATTGGATATATATTCTACATGCCCGAAGATCGAAAGATCGTTGTTGCTTTACAAGCACACTTCCTGGAAGATGAGTTCATTCAGGAAGGCGGAGCAGGTAGAAGTATTTCTTTAGAAGAATACAATGAAACTCCTCAGGAGACACCTGTGCAAGAAACTGACCCAATGACCGACCCAATGACCTATGACCAAGCGATGGTATATGTAGACTCCGCGAAATGGCGTGAAGCTATGGAAGCGGAGATAGATTCGATGCATGTCAATCAGGTCTGGACTCTAGTAGACCGCCCCAAGGGCATAGTGCATATTGGGAATAAGTGGATCTACAAGAGAAAGACTGATGGTGATGGCAAGGTTGACGCCTATAAGGCCAGGCTTGTGGCAAAGGGTTATACCTAGAAGGAAGAGATCGATTACCACGATACCTTCTCGTCCGTAGCTATGATCAAGTCTATTCGCATGATGCTTGCTGTAGTTGCCTACCACGATTATGAGATATGGCAAATGCACGTAAAGATGGATTTCCTTAATGGATTCCTCGAGGAGGAAATCTATATGGAGCAGCCTAAAGGCTTTGTATCCGAAGTCGATATTCAGAAAGTGTGCAAGCGTCAGCGTTCCATTTATGGACTGAAGCAAGCGTCGCGTAGTTGGAACCTTCGTTTTGACGAGGCGGTCAAAGAGTTTGACTTCGTGCAAAATGAGGAGGAACCTTGTGTATACAAGAGGGTTAGTGGGAGGAAGATCGTATTCTTAGTACTATATGTGGATGATATTCTACGAATAGGAAATGATGTGGGAATGCTCAGTTCTGTGAAAGCTTAGCTTTCGAGTAATTTCTCCATGAAAGACTTGGGAGAAGCCACCTATATTCTTGGAATTCGACTCTACCGGGATAGAGTGAAGAGAACAATAGGTCTTTCCCAAGCCCTCTATATAGATAAAATCTTAAAGCGATTTAATATGGATGATTCTAAAAGATGGTTCCTACCGATGCGACATGGAATAAAACTTTCCTTGAAGATGTGTCCTCAAAGTGAGGAACAACGAAAGGAAAAGAGTAATATACCATATGCTTCGGCCGTAGGTAGCCTTATGTATCCTATGTTGTGTACGAGACCTGACATTGCGCATGCTGTAAGCGTGGTGAGTAGGTTTCAGGCAAACCCAGGTAGGGAACATTGCACTGTCGTAAAGAACGTTCTCAAGTACTTAAGAAGGACTAGAGATATGGTTCTGATGTATGGCGGTGGAGAATTGGATGTGGTGGGATTCACTGATTCAGACTTCCAAGGACTAAAGGACGATTCGATGTCTACTTCTGGCTACATATTTACTCTTAATGGAGGAGCAATATCTTGGCATAGCGCCAAGCAAAGCGCGACTGCTGATTCCACCTGTCAAGCTAAGTATCAAGCAGCCCGAGAGGCTTCCAAGGAAGGGTTCTGGCTTAAGAAGTTTCTGGGAGAACTTCAAGTGATACCATGTCCTGAGCTTCCTGTTATGCTGTAGTGCGACAACGACGGAGCTATAGCACAGGCTAAGGAGCCGAGGTTTCACAATAGTACCAAGCACATTGAGAGGAAGTATCATCTCATAAGAGAATTTGTTCGCAAGGGATACATTGTGCTGCATAGAGTAGACTCAGCCGACAACGTCGCTGATCCACTGATCAAGCCACTTTCTCAGACTAGCTTGGAGCGTCATCTTGAGAACATGGGAATTAGATACCATAGTGTGTGGCATTGAGTGCAAGTGGGAGATTTTTAGGAGTATGCCCTCGAATGCCACTCAGAGGATGTTGAGTGAGGGTATTGTACTTGTAATTATGTAAATCATTTATATAAGGCAATGGATGTTTCTTTATTTACTGGTAGTTACTGGCATTCTTGACTCGGAAATATACATGTAGAAACTAGTCCGTATATTTGAGAGCAAAACGTTTCACTCCTTATTGGATAAAGGGGTTGGCACTGGAAAGGTTTATAGCTCAAATACTTAATCGTTCGCAAGTCGATGAAACTTGACTGGGCGTTAAGTTTATGCGAAGACTTATATGACGTGTTCTTTGACAAGGAGAGTGTCTGTCGAACACTAATGATTAGTGAGATCACACGTTATAGGTATGCTAATTGGATTAGTATACTCGAACCAACTCACCCTCGATTCGTCACACGGATTTCACTCCGGGACAGTCAATGACTTAATCGAAAGGTTGTGATAGGTATTCGTGAACCTTCGACTTGAGGATTTAGTAGGGATGTGCTTATGACGTTAAGATTTTCATTAGAGTAGTTCGACCCTATAAACCGGGAGGTGTGGGTCAAACTCGACGTGCATTTTAACGGGCAAGTAGCAGGTCCTACGGAATATCAAGATAGAATTCTTTCTCCCGTTAGTGAGCGGGTTATATGTCCTATGCGGTTATTGGCAGATGAGATCATAAGTCTTTGGCCAAAGCATTGGAGCTAGTTGTATTGTATACACGAGAGCTCGATGATCTCGATTTGCATTAACGCATGCATAGCGTCAAGTAAAGATAGAGTCTGACTGACCGTGACCCTATAACTTGATCGGGACATTTGAAAGAAGGGTTTATATGTATACTGGTATTCACGACAGAATGGTTCTTGAATGATCCCAATCATTCGTTCTCAGTTGGGGTACAGTGTAGGCCGCCAGGCTGGCTAGGTGGTGCTACTACTCTTTGGTTCCTCCCATTGCTGACTGAGACGAACCTACCGAGTCGCGCAATAGGATTGACGACGGAATGAATCAAGCTTATTCTCTCATAATGAATATTAGATATTGTATATCTAATTTGGGACATTGGATGTCTAAATTAATTTACGGCTTAATGAATTTAATAAATTACCGGGTGATTAATTTAATTCATGAATATAATTATTTCTTGGAGAAATTAATTATGTCATTATGTTTTTGATATGATTAATTAATTAGATTAATTAATCGATATAAATACATCGGAACGGAATCGGAGTTTATCTATTTGGACTCACGGGAGTCTGAAACGAACTGAACTCGTCCGATTCCTTCTAGAGGCCGCCCCACCTTATCATTCACCTTTTGTCTTGTTTTTGTCCTTGGTAGGTGGAAGACTAAACACCATAAGAAATATGATTTCTCTTTAAATAAATAAAAGGTGATTTGGTGGGTAAAGAAGTGTGACTTGAATGAGAATAAAAGAGAAGACTACAATCTCTCTTACTCACTTTTGAGAACAGACCGTTCATAACAAGAGAGAGAGAGAGAGAGAGAGAGAGAGAGAGAGAATCCTGTTCTTCAAGTCTTCTTCTTGTTCATAACATTATTCTTGAGTTCTCTTGGAGGAAATTCAAGATATACTGAGAGTATGTGATTTATACACTTAGAGTGTTAGAATCAAAAGCTTCATCATCCTAACTCTAGCCGTATCCTTGGAGGATAGCAAGATGATCGTCATTCCGTTCGTTTCTCCGGCACGTGGCAAGTAGAGACGCGGTCTTTTGGCGTTGGATCATCCAAGGGCTTGGAGAGATTGGATTCGTAGAGATCAAGCAAAGCTTGGGGAATAGCTCAAGAGAAGGATACCATTTAATCAATGGACTACGAGGGTATGTTTCTCGTATCTCTTGTGTTTCGTTTTTATATATTCGTATATACGTAGCTCGATCGATCCTCGTAGGGATTCAGATAGAATTAATTTTCGCTTTACCGCTTCCGCTGGGCCTTCATTTTAGGCACCGAATCCCAACAGTTATTTCATGGCTAACCCCATTCGAGGGAAATACATTTTATGTAATTCAGGTATTAGGCCAAACGAGCAAATGTTGGGTCTGTATGAAGATGATGAACAAGAGTGATGGTGTGATACTTCCCTCGTCTTCTGTGTTTATGTCTTTTATTTGATTTGTCTATTTTGGATAGACTTTAGTACTCGAGTACTACATGATATTTGTTAATATTTTGTTTTCCCGTTGTCTTTCGGTTGTTGAGTTTGATTATGGTTGAAAATATTGACTTTTAATATCATGTTCATTGTGGATGTAACAACCTTGCCAATTGATTTTATGATGAATGTGTATGTTTAGGCTTGTGGGTCTCATGGTAGGGGTTTACGCCAGTGCAATATACTCTGAAAATATCGGAGCTGTTACAAGCATGGCATAGAATTGTGAAACAGCATGCATTTGATTAGACTTTCGTTTGATCTGCCCATACATGGATGAAATAGTTTATAAATTGAATAACAACAGTGTAATAAGATGTTTACATGCAATTAGGGTTGTAAACGAGTCGAATCAAATCAAAAAATCATTAGGTTCAAGTTCAGCTCGGTGGAGTTCGAACCTATGGTTTGACTCGGCTCGAAATGGCCGAACCTCAAAAGCTAAGGTTCGAGTTCGGGTTAGACGTTCGAGCCGAACGCGTTCTAACGTGTTCGGCTCGTTACATAAAAAAAAAGTGAACAAAAATCAGCATCAAATTGAAATAATTAAACCAAATTTCAACAACTAAAATCCTAATTAAAATGAGAAATTGAAACAATTGAAATATCTCATTGAAGTACTTGAATTCCTAATTGAAATATCAAATTAAATCAACTGAAATAAAAAACATCAAATTGAATTCTAATTGCCCCAAATTGAATCCTAATTGAACCAAAAAATAATTGAATACCTAATTGATATCCTAATTAAAAATCTGAAAATCAAAACTTAATTGAAACAATCCCAAAATCAAAACCTTGATTAATTCTTCAATTCACCATTAAATCTTAAATTCTTGCTTAACCTTTCATATGCATCATCAATTCACCAGATTGTAAAGAGACAGAGTGCGTGAGAGAGAGAGAGAGAGACGTGCGAGGTTCAATTTGTTGGTTTGTCGCGGTTGGCTTTTGTAATTTGGGGGGGGGGGGGGGAGGGGGCGATGGTTAATGGTTAGTGAAAGTCTGAAATGGAGAAAGAGGGATAATGATCATTGATTTATTGAATAAAAATTAAAGAAGGGGAGGGCTTAGGTTTTGGTTCTTTGATTAAATATTGGGCCAAAGCCCTATAAACCAACCGAACACTTTAAAAGGGTTATGGGAAGAGGGTTCGTTTATAAAATAGTTGAGCTGCGGACTAATTAAGGGGTTTTATATTGGACCCACCTCGTCAAAACAATTGAGCGGAGCTTTCTCGAACCGTTCGGCTCGGTTCGGCGAATATCAAGATTAAAAGTTCGGGTCTACGTTGGAGGGGGCGATGGTTAATGGTTACTGAAAGTCTGAAATGGAGAAAGAGGGATAATGATCATTGATTTATTGAATAAGAATTACAGAATGGGAGGGCTTAGGTTTTGGTTCTTTGATTAATTATTGGGCCGAAGCCCTATAAACCAACCGAACACTTTAAAAGGGTTATGGGAAGGGGTTCGTTTATGAAATAGTTGAGCTGTGGACTAATTAAGGGGTTTTATATTGGACCCAACTCGTCAAAACAACTGAGCCGAGCTTTTTCGAACCGTTCGACTCGATTCGGCGAATATCAAGATTAAAAGTTCGGGTCTGCGTTGGAACCTCCGAGCCGAGCCTTGAACCAAACTTTTTAGAGCCCAATACCCCGATCCGTTTCGAACCTTCAGGTTCATTTACAGCCCTACATGCAATGTAATTTAAAATGTTAAAGAATAATGCCCAAGAAGAGCAAAAAATGGATGATATACTTTAAGATACATGAGTAGAATAGAAAGTATCATTATTATTCAACAATATATGATTGGGCAAATAGTAAACAATACATTTGTATAATAAAAGCAATATAACTGTCTATGTAAGCATTATACTCAAAATATAAAAGCACCAAAAATGTTAAACTAATTATTTGCTCATTTTTAGAAAACTGAAACACAAATACAAAAACGACAAGAGCAGTGTATAAAACCAAATCAAACCAAACCAAACATACCCAGTATATCCCGCTCAGAGCAGGGTCTGGGGAGGGTAAGATGTACGTAGACCATGCTCCTACTTATTACGGTAGGGAGGCTGTTTCCGTGAAGACCCCCAGCATAGTGCACAGCAGAATCTTGTGTGATAAATACAAAGGAAAACGTATGCTTCGAAAAATCTCGAGACCATACCTGAGCCCATGGCTTGATCCACATGGGACTTACCTGAGCGGAATTTGGCTACTTCACTCCCGATGAACGCTGCTCTAACAAAAGAGAGGTTGGCTCTGCGCACAACTTCCTGTCAAAAATACACCACACGCAAAGACAATAGGATAAAATATACAATAAAAGTAAAAATGCAATGCTCTACGTCAAAGCTAACCGAGACAACCCAACCCTGAGGCTCTCAACTACAGCACCGCTCCTTACAAAAGAATCCACAACTCTGATCTGGCGCCTCCAAGCGCACCTATCAACAGTCATGGTCTCGGAAAGGTTTAAGGCCTTCAAATCTAATCTCAGTTGCTCCTCCCACGTCCTCCTGGCCCCGCCTCCTCCTCTCCCCGACAACCATTAAACTCTCGACCCTCCTCACCGGAGCAGATGCCTGCCTCCTGCGGACGTGGCCAAACCATCTCAATCTCCCTTCCCTAACTTTCGCTGAAATGGGCGCCACTTCCAGCGCGTTCCTGAAAACCCGTTCGCAATTCTATCTAACATTGTGCGACCACATGACCAACGTAACATTCTCATTTCAGCCACTTCCAACTTTCTCTCAAGCGACTTCTTCATCGCCAACATTCGGAGCCACACAACATTGCAGGTTGGATTGCCGCTCTATAGAATTTACCCTTAAACTTTAGAGGGACTTTCTTATCGCACACGACCCCTGTCGCTGCTCTCCACCTTAGCGAAACAGTAATAAAATCAATGTAAAATAATAATAGAAGCATTTTAACAACACAAAAGCAACACCATCTATTACCATCTTTTTTTTTTTCCATCTTGCGATCAATTGAATATATTCAATGCTTCTATGTATTCAGTATACTGCTCTTATAGAAAGATTATGCTGGAACTTTCACAAGAATACACTACTTCTATTGTTGCATGCTTTTTTTTTTTCACGACAGTCGATTCTACCTAAATTATCATAATTTCAATGTGTTTGTGGGAAGGATAAATTTATATACTCTTTGTTTCATTTTTAGCTACCACTGAATAAAAAATTAAAATAAAGACATGATAACCCTAATTCCAACGCAAGATTCTTCCAACCAAATAAGCATGGGTGGGCCTGGCCCAATGCTGACAGGGCAACCGCACTAGGTTCACTAAAGTCATGGGTCAAAAAAAGGAGTTTGGATCCTCTCCATTTACCGGAGAGGACCGGAGGGGATGAGGACCATCCATTTTCCACACACACACATACACCCATGCGGGTGTGTGTGAATTGGAGGGTTCAGATTGAACTGGACCCTCAAGAAATGGAGAGGATCCCCATTCCAAAAAAAGTACGCCTCTTATGTATATATGTTGGTCCCCATAATAATGAAGATTGTCCTCACTGTACCTGTTGGAAAAATAGAGGAAATGGGCTGGTTTGAGCAGCCCACTTGAGAGGCAATTTTGAGTGGGCTCGACTGCGAGTTAAAGTCGGGACTTAGTTGGAATACGTAGTACTCCGTACGAGGTTTCCAAAACATGTAAGAACACTCAAAATGATTGAGGTATGAATGAGATATAATGTTCCAAAGTGAACCCTTTAGAAAAGGGTTTGGGATGCTATCCCACATTGGAAAAAGAAGGGAAAATTGTGAATATATAAGGAGATGTGGACAAAGTCATGTTCAAAAAGTGAGACATGTGTGGATGTGTGACTAGGCGCCCCTCGCGCACACACACGCGCGCACCGCCGCCGCCGTCCGTCCGGCTCGGGTCGGGTCGGGTCAAAGGGCAATTTGGGCGAAATGTCTCGGCGTCTCGAAGTTATCTTTTTACTGCAATTTTATTCGGTAAAATTTTATTTTACTGAAAATACCTCAATTAAAAAATTCCGAATTTTTCGGATCCGGATAAAACCGAATTAAACAGATCTGGATAAGTATTGAGATACTAATCCTGATCGGTTTAGAGTTCCTCCAGATACCAATTTTGCTCGGTATAGAGTTCCTCCAGCACACAACCTCCTCCAGCCTTCACCTATAAATACCCGGCTTGAGGGGCTCGTTTTTACACAGAAATTTCGTCCGTTTTTTTTCACCCAAAAATTTCGCCTTCAAATTTTTTTTTGGGGGAAATAATTTCTCTACATATTTGGGGTCGCGTCGGTGGTAGTTCAGGTTTATTCTAGTTCGCTGAGGGTGCGATGATCGATTTATCAACGCATCGAGTTGTTGTTTTATCCTGGGAGGCAAACGCTATACACTGTGGTGGGAGCGAATTTGCTTTAAGAAGACAGAGGTTCTGGACTCAACATCGCCCATATTCGATTTGCTTCTTTCGATTACTTTTATATATATATATATATTATTCAATGTTTTCGTTATTAACGAATCTGTTTTCTACTTTGTTCTTCTCAGATCTGCAGCTCATGCGGGAGATTCAAAACATGGTAAATATACCAACAATCTTAAAGCAAATTTATTATTTTGTAGCATAAATTTCGAAATTATTAATATCGGATCTCTGCAAGTTTTTCCATCTTTGGGAAAAATAATTTATTATTTTCGAAATTCAATTTTAATGATGTTTGGATCTGCCATGAGGAACATGCTTTTCGACTGCTTCATTTCCATTTATGGTTTTGCAATGACGTTGGCTTCCCCACATTTGTCTCCGACACATGAGAGAGGGAAGAAATGTACACGTCCTGGACCTTCCTCCCGGATGAAGCCTCTGTTAGTTTTGGACTCTTCGAACATGGCATATCAACGTGTTTGAGTTCACACCTGTACGTGTGATGTGTTTTGCCTTTTGTAGCTTTTAGTTTTGTACTGTTTTGGAGTGAGGCTTGAGCACTTGCTGAAGTGCCGATTCTTCCAATTTTCCTTTGCCTCTATAATTCGATTTGTTGCTTTATAAATGCACATATATGTTACAAACATATTATGTTTATTTTGTTGTATAAAGATGACTTGAATTAGCTGGCATGTCATGTAGGAAAGTACTTATGTTTACATTAGTTTATTGTTTATTAATGGTAAAATATGCGTAAACATATTTGTGTGACTTGTTGTGTGATCCATGAATGGTAGGATCGACGATCCTTATTCGACTCTAATTCATTTATCCGGCATATTTGGCATTGATATATATTATCTGAATTTTTTTTGAGCTACGCTACTGTCAGCAAACGTAGTTGCTAATAGCTGATTAGAATAAAAATATTATGGATTACACGTCGATCATTATTTAGAAAGTGTTTGTGGTTAATATAAATGAGAAGAATTTATATTATTTGTTGCCATGCATTTTCTAAATAAGATTGTGATTATATTTGCTATTATATAATCATGCATACGATAATTTTGATAAGAGACGAATCAATTATTAATATGTTAAGATTATTTAGTTTAATTAAGATATTAACTAAATAGTATTTGTTGATTGATTTTAATCCTTTTATGTGATGGAATATCAATCTTGATCGGATGCTCGGACATTAAAAAACCTAACGGGCCTGGTACCTAGTGAGTACAGGTTGTGGGTCGGCTTGAGAATTATAATTTTTCTTTGGTTGGTTTTTCTCTTCCGGTTAAATTACATATATTCTCGTGTTGGTGTCGGTCTGCTGCGGAAGTGACACACGAGCCTATTACGGTGATCCATGTGATACCTAACACGGCAAATATTGATATTGGCTCCATATGCTGAAAATTCGGGGAAATTCAATAATTGAATTTTAGTGCTAAGAATATAAAAGTTCTTTAATCGAATATTAAAACCAGAGAGGTTTTAAACGATGATGAAACCTACTCATATGAGAGGTTGTAACAAGAAATGTGATCACTCTATAAAGACAGTGATACATTAGTTACGTGTACTCGACAATGAGTAAAGCAAAAAGAGAAATTTACGCTCTAAAAGCTCAAGATAAAAAACCAACTTAATCCGGAAATTAAGATGGTTGAATTGCACTCTAACGGAGATGCAAAAACGATGTTAATCAGTTCAAACTATCACTGAATATGAGGATATTAGTCACGTGAAGACTACTTAATTTAAAATAAAATACCACGCAAGGAAATAATTGAAATTTCCTATTAGCTCTGAAATGTAGTAAAACAATTTTAGAAATACTAAAAATATGGGGGTATATGGCTAAGACAAAAGTTCCTAAGCCAAAGCAAGTGAAGGTCTGACCCAAGACGGTCGACTGCATCTTCATTGGATACGCACATGATGCATGATGCATATAAATTAGTAGTGCAAAAATCTGATAGTCTGACATGTCAGTATGTACTAATCGAGTTAAGGAAAAGCGTGTATCAAATGCATAACTGATTTAAAAAACTAGATCAATTATGAGATACCGTGGATTTATCAATGTGAAATGAATCACCAAGTGGTTTTAAAGGTTGAAGCAAAAAGGCTTGAACTTGGGAAATCACTACGTCTGAAATTTCTAGCATGCATGCTAGAAGATAACTTACAATGCCATATACACTCTTCATATGGTCATATAAGAGAAAGAATAATTCTGTTGTGCAGAATTTTGTTTAATGTTCGATAGATCTTCCTCTGGAATAGATACCGCTAGGATCCAACGTAAATTCAAAAATAAAATTAAATCTGAAAAAGGAGAAGAAGGAGTCAAAAAAGAAGAAGAAGAAGGAGTTGAAAAAGAAGAAAAGGTGTTTTTCAACCTTATTTGGATAAGTTTGTCATTGTGTTCATAGATGACATACTTGTATATTCAAAGACCAAGGTTGAACATGAGCAGCATCTTAAAATAGTATTGGGAATACTGCGCAAGGAGAAGTTGTATGCGAAGTTCAACAAGTGTGAATTCTGGCTAAACCGAGTTGCATTTTTGGAACATGTGGTCGCTTCTAAAGGAATTGAGGTTGACCCGATTAAAGTTGAGGCAGTCAATGATTGGAAAGTACCGAGTAATGCAAATAAAGTTCGCAACTTCTTGGGATTAGCCGGTTATTATCGAAGATTTATCGAGGGATTTTCGAAGATAGCTGCACCGATGACTAGATTGACTAGAAAGGGAAAAGTTTTCTTATGGAATGAGAAAGGCGAAAAGAGTTTCCAAGAACTTAAACGAAGATTGACTGCAGCACCAGTTTTGACGATTCCCGGTCCGACAAGAGAATTTATCATCTACAGCGATGCATCCAAGCAAGGCTTGGAATGCGTATTTGTAACACCCCCAAAACCGACCGGGAATATTACAGCGCCGTGGGCCCCATATTGGAACCCACAAGGCTAAAATCATTTTCGCAAACGTTTAAAAATGCCAAAAGGTCCTTTGAAAGTACACACACACGCAGCGAATAAAAACACAGTTCAAAGAATACTGAAAGCCATTTAGAATCATACACACACAGCGGATAAAACATAATTAAATACATCTGTAGCGGAATTAGAAAAACCAGAAAAGAATACATAATCCCAACAATCACGCCATAGCCAGTATCACCGGAAAGCTCATCCCTTCACGACCGCTACTAGCTCGAACTCCGAGTACCTAAAAGATAAAGCCCACGATGGGGTCAGCCATAATACTCAACAATGATAACGATCACATCACAAAAAAAATTACATATCAATGTAATCTACAGAGTAAGAACATTCCCCACGTAATCTTACCGAAGTAGAATTACCAACCTGTCACAATCCGTAACAAATCAATTCTTACCATAACCCACGCCTCGTGTCCTTAAGTGATGAATGAATTCAAAAGTAACCACCTGTACTGTAACTGAAACGATACCAAAATTCCCAAACTTATCATATCTCAATTATAGAATGATCTGGCCAAGACCAACTCTGTCGGCTGGGTCGCACAATCGGATCCCAATCCTGATAAAACCGATAACACATGGCACACCTGTAATCCAACTGTTCTAAGACAATAGCAAGTCCCGAATATCAATGAAAAACATGAATGTTTACACAATCAATAATGATAATGCATCACAACGGAAATATCAATGACATGATATTTCCACACAAGATCGACAAAGGATCAACCACGAACGAGAATACCATGATGTGGTAACTCCAACAAGATCAATGAAGAATCAATAACCGAGAATACCGGCAATACGGTAAATCCCAACAAGATCAATAAAAGGTTGACAACCTAGAATGCCGACGACACGGTAACGATCAACGAGGAATCAATAACCGAGAATACCGACGACACGGTAAGGATCAATGAAGAATCAATAACCGAGAATACCGACGATACGGTAAACTCCAACAAGATCAATAAGAAATCGACAACCGAGAATACCGACGACACGGTAAACTCCAATAACATCAATCAAGGACTAATAACCAAGAATACCAACGGTGAGACAACTCCCAAACGGAATCAATAAGGATTAATAACGAACGAGATTACCAATGACAGGGTGAATTCCAATGAGATTAATAAAGAATCGATATCAAATGAGTTGACCATCGATATGGTAATTCCGAACGAGATTAGTAAGGGTTCAATGTTGACAGATACATGAGAGAATAAAATCGTCAACCATATACAAATCATATATACGGGATTTCAAAGACAACCCGAATATCGACAGATCCAATTATACATGGACTGTGAACGACCAATCAATAAGACTCAAGATGGACGTCACGATACGCTCGATCCGGACAAGTGTCCGTGTACAAGCCAACCACGGGTATTGATCAATACACGTCTGGTCTCGTACCTAATCAGCCTCATGAAGTACGTCTCGTGTGCACGGTTCAATATGAGGTCGAAACCAACATATGCTACACGTACCCGTCCCGAAAATCCTACACATGAACGATCAGAACGTATCTGACTCCAGATATGCCACGATACAACATGACAACCAATCTCAAAGAAACGCATATCCAACAAGGATCAGAAGATTTTCCAAGAGGGCAACAATAACTCGATCATGAAAGACCGACACGACCACAATGTCGTATTCCGTCAGACAACAATTCACAGCATGCTCAACAATACATATAATAATAGCACATAAACTCCCAAGGCAGCAGCCGAGGGTCACGGAAGTATCTACTCAGGAATACTCCGGACAATATCACATAAACACCCAAAGCAGCAGCCGAGGGTCACGGAAGCATCTACTCAGGAATACTCCGGACATAGGTGCCATTTAGGTCTTATCCCCTAACACATTTCCATTCGGGTACCATACAGGTTTTATCCCCAACACATCGGCCCCACAAATTACGGCTCAAAGAAAGAGCACGTCACAAAACGTAACAAACAATGGTGCACATTCACCGCATGAAATATAAACACACACATGTAATAATGCAACATGATGATTATCATAATCTAACAATATTAATTTACCTCAAGCTGGAGACGCTAACCTTTCCACGACCAACCGCCCTGAACGAATACACGGTTTATCCGACAATCCAAAATGAAGTACAGTCCATAACTAATACCAAACCACCATCCCGAGTTCAACATCGACACGATAATTAACCTTGATATCCAACTTCTCATGCAATAGACCAAATTATAATTCACGTTCCCATTTCCACTAGACATCCTTAAAATCATATACATTATGATTTATCTTAGTCCAATCATAATATACGTACCACCATTCCGGCAATTCATATATTCCATAATGCCATTGCTATATGAATCATAACTCAAACTTAATGCAGGCTGGCGATCGATATGATTCTCGCCTTATGCTATGCTTGAGAAAGCGCCCAGCTGACCCAGCATACTCACCAGTTGGAGATTTTCGATCGTTCTTGTCCCGGGGGTGGGGGAGTTGCTTAGCTGTATTTCCTCTCCAACTTGAGCGAGCCCAAGAACAAAAAAGGAAGAGCTCTTCAAGACCTTTGAGTCCGGTGATTCCCTTTTCAGAATTCGCCAGTATGTCGTCATAGTTCAATGACGGCATGGAAGACTTCTTTTGCAGAAAACAAAAAGTGTTTTTATATACTTTGAGTTTATGAAATGAAAACGAAATCATTAATTAACATTATGAACTGAGCAAGCATAACTTGCCTTGATACCAATTCGACGAAGCCGCTATCAATCCCGCCATCTTCATCTACAAGCTCCTCAGCCCTGACCAAGATGATTCATGCATTCTCCAACCTCAACCGCATCGTGAGGTTAACATCAACGATCACTAAATGTAACCTAATGCAATAATCAATTAACGATAGATTCAATAACAATCAATAACCAATATGACCAACCAATCAAACTCAACGGTATCTCGATCATACGAAATCAAACCATATCAACTCTTATCAATACGAACACAAGCCGAATTTCGATAATCAATAGTTCTATCAACGTCTACAACATTATTGGTTCCGACTTAAATCTTAAATTCGGATTAACATGGCTCATTCTTGCAAATTCATAGGAATACAATTACCGGCTATCATCATGAATAATCATATACCAAAATTAACCGTAATCCTTACAATTTACGGACATGTATCATTTAAGAATTCTTTGAAGCCAACAAAACGACGTAATTCTATGTGTTCAAACATCTAATCATCATGTGATCCATAATCCAAGGCATGTATCATTTTGTTCTTCAATATACGATTCGTATAATCTCAAAATCATAACATCAATACCATAATCATCACTATACGGAGAAGAACATCAACACTAATATCAAAATCCGAATTCAAGGAGTAAAGTTCATCATCATACCTTTTGAAGAAGAACCACAAGGATCAAACACTTCAAGAATCATTAACATCTTCATATCCGAGCCTCAAATTCATGCTATCAAGCTCCTAACCAAGTTAAAAGTGTCTAGAATACACTTAAAAGTGAAGAAGGACGAGCTGGGGTGGGAGAAATGAGTTTCCTTTCATGAACAAATGAAAGACCAGCTCTTATTATATAAAATGCGCATCTCGTTACGTACGTTAAGTCCCAACCTTAACGTACGTAAGGCCTTTAACGTACGCTATATGTCCTGTATAGCGTACGTAATCGTCATCCAGGTATAACTGTACTATTTTGTACCTTGCGTTACGTACGTAATACCATCACCATAGCGTACGTAATATCGCAGTTGACTTGCTACAGTATCATCCCATATTACGTACGTAATATGCCATGCATAGCGTACGTAATGCCGAGGTTGACTCGCCTGTCCACATCCTGAGCCGAAAGCAACCGACACCGGGTCCCACCTGCCGACCACGGCTCGATCCTGTCCGAATCCCTTCGTAACGTACGTAATGTACATTCCTTAACGTACGTTAATCCTGCTTACTTACGTACGTAAGACTCCTTACATAGCGTACGTAATGGCTTTCATACTTAGCCATTTCTGCCCCTGTCTGTCGTCTCAATAAACTGAACACATACACGCGACATACCGAATACATATACTCGTTCCGATAACATTTCCATATGATACATCTGATGCACGATATCCTCAATTACAACTGTCGACCATGTATGGCAATCATACAAATACTCATACGGTATCTCCGACAATGAAAACACACCAAGCATGTAATATCCTAGAATTATAAATAACCTCGATAGATATACTGGCACGACTGTCACGGTTTCCAAAATTATCCACTCATATCGTGTCGGTCCCACTCTGTACAGTACATGCCATATAAAATAATGTGAAAGATTCATAGTGAAATTCTAGGATATTACATATATACCCACTTAAATAAGTTTCGTCCTCGAAACTCGACACCTGTCATAATCAGTATCTCAATCCCGAAATATCTCAAAATCACGACACCATACTCAAATAATCATCATCAAAACTGAAATAACTGAAAGAACATACTTACAGGTCCGTGAATTCGATGATCTTCCTTGATACCAGCATAAGACTCCCATACAAAGTCTCAATACACTAACAATACACCGGCATCGCAAATATAGCAATTTAAAAATATTTCAAAAATTTCGAAACCTCCAAAATCGGTTTGACTCAAAAGTTAGAAAATCATTTTCAAAAGTCACGCTACTACCGCACCGGTAGAGCCACATAACACACACGCCCGGGTTTTACGAAACCCAAGCTCCGATACCATCTTTTGTAACACCCCCAAAACCGATCGGGAATATTACAGCGCCGTGGGCCCCATATTGGAACCCACAAGGCTAAAATCATTTTCGCAAACGTTTAAAAATGCCAAAAGGTCCTTTCAAAGTACACACACACGCAGCGAATAAAAACACAGTTCAAAGAATACCGAAAGCCATTTAGAATCATACACACACAGTGGATAAAACATAATTAAATACATCTGCAGCGGAATTAGAAAAACCAGAAAAGAATACATAATCCCAACAATCACGCCATAGCCAGTATCACCGAAAAGCTCATCCCTTCACGACCGCTACTAGCTCGAACTCCGAGTACCTAAAAGATAAAGCCCACGATGGGGTCAGCCATAATACTCAACAATGATAACGATCACATCACAAAAAAAATTACATATCAATGTAATCTACAGAGTAAGAACATTCCCCACGTAATCTTACCGAAGTAGCACTACCAACCTGTCACAATCCGTAACAAATCAATTCTTACCATAACCCACGCATTGTGTCCTTAAGTGATGAATGAATTCAAAAGTAACCACCTGTACTATAACCGAAACGATACCAAAATTCCCAAACTTATCATATCTCAATTATAGAATGATCTGGCCAAGACTAACTCTGTCGGCTGGGTCGCACAATCGGATCCCAATCCTGATAAAACCGATATCACATGGCACACCTGTAATCCAACTGTTCCGAGACAATAAGAAGTCCCGAATATCAATGCAAAACATGAATGTTTACACAATCAATAATGATAAACACTTAATGCATCACAACGGAAATATCAATGACATGATATTTCCACACAAGATCGACAAAGGATCAACCACGAACGAGAAAACCATGATGTGGTAACTCCAACAAGATCAATGAAGAATCAATAACCGAGAATACCTGCAATACGGTAAATCCCAACAAGATCAATAAAAGGTTGACAACCGAGAATGCCGGCGACACAGTAAGGATCAACGAAGAATCAATAACCGAGAATACCGACGACACGGTAAGGATCAATGAAGAATCAATAACAGAGAATACCGACGACACAGTAAACTCCAATAACATCAATCAAGGACTAATAACCAAGAATACCAACGGTGAGAACTCACAAAAGGAATCAATAAGGATCAATAACGAACGAGATTACCAATGACAGGGTGAACTCCTACGAGATTAATAAAGAATCGATATCAAATAAGTTGACCATCGATATGGTAACTCCGAACGAGATTAGTAAGGGTTCAATGTTGACAGATACACGAGAGAATAAAATCATCAACAATATACAAATCATATATACGGGATTTCAAAGACAACCCGAATATCGACAGATCCAATATACATGGACTGTGAACGACCAATCAATAAGACTCAAGATGGACGTCACGATACGCTCGATCCGGACAAGTGTCCCCTGTACAAGCCAACCACGGGTATTGATCAATACACGTCTGGTCTCGTACCTAATCAGCCTAACGAAGTACGTCTCGTGTGCACGGTTCAATATGAGGTCGAAACCAACATATGCTACACGTACCCGTCCCGAAAATCCTACACGTGAACTCAGAACGTATCTGACTCCAGATATGCCACGATATAACATGACAACTAATCTCAAAGAAACGCATATCCAACAAGGATCAAAAGATTTTCCAAGAGGGCAACAATAACTCGATCATGAAAGACCGACACGACCACAATGTCGTATTCCGTCAGACAACAGTTCACAGCATGCTCAACAATACATATAATAATAGCACATAAACTCCCAAGGCAGCAGCCGATGGTCACGGAAGCATCTACTCAGGAATACTCCGGACATAGGTGCCATTTAGGTCTTATCCCCTAACACATTTCCATTAGGGTACCATACAGGTTTTATCTCGAACACATCGGCCCCACAAATTACGGCTCAAAGAAAGAGCACGTCACAAAACGTAACAAACAATGGTGCACATTCACCGCATGAAATATAAACACACACATGCAATAATGCAACATGATGATTATCATAATCTAACAATATTAATTTACCTTAAGCTGGAGACGCTAACCTTTCCACGACCAACCGCCCTGAACGAATACACGGTTTATCCGACAATCCAAAATAAATTACAGTCCATAACTAATACCAAACCACCACCCCGAGTTCAACATCGACACGATAATTAACCTTGATATCTAACTTCTCATGCAATAGACCAAATTATAATTCATGTTCCCATTTCCACTAGACATCCTTAAAATCATATACATTATGATTTATCTTAGTCCAATCATAATATACGTACCACCATTCCGGCAATTCATATATTCCATAATGCCATTGCTATATGAATCATAAATGAAATGAAAACGAAATCATTTATTAACATTAGGAACTGAGCAAGCATAACTTGCCATGATACCAATTCGACGATGCCGCTATCAATCCCGCCATCTTCATCTACAAGCTCCTCAGCCCCGACCAAGACAATTCATGCATTCTCCAACCTCAACCGCATCGCGAGGTTAACGTCAACAATCACTAAACGTAACCTAATGCAATAATCAATTAACGATATGTTCAATAACAATCAATAACCAATATGACCAACCAATCAAACTCAATGGTATCTCGATCATACGAAATCAAACCATATCAACTCTTATCAATACGAACACAAGCCGAAATTCGATAATCAATAGTTCTATCAACGTCTACAACATTCTTGGTTCCGACTTAAATCTTAAATTCGGATTAACATGGCTCATTCTTGCAAATTCATAGGAATACAATTACCGACTATCATCATGAATAATCATATACCAAAATTAACCGTAATCCTTACAATTTACGGACATCTATCATTCAAGAATTCTTCAAGAACATGAATTAGTCCATAATAATGTTTGAAGCCAACAAAACGACGTAATTCTATATGTTCTAACATCTAATCATCATGTGATCCATAATCCAAGGCATGTATCATTTTGTTCTTCAATATACGATTCGTATAATCTCAAAATCATAACATCAATACCATAATCATCACTATACGAAGAAGAACATCAACACTAACATCAAAATCCGAATTCAAGGAGTAGAATTCATCATCATACCTTTTGAAGAAGAACCACAAGGATCAAACACTTCAAGAATCATTAACATTTTCATATCCGAGCCTCAAATTCATGCTCTCAAGCTCCTAACCAAGTTAAAAGTCTAGAATACACTTGAAAGTGAAGAAGGACGAGCTGGGGTGGGAGAAATGAGTTTCCTTTCATGAACAAATGAAAGACCAGCTCTTATTATATAAACTGCGCATCTCGTTACGTACGTTAAGTCCCAACCTTAACGTACGTAAGGCCTTTAACGTACGCTATATGTCCTGTATAGCGTACGTAATCGTCATCCAGGGTTAACTGTACTATTTTGTACCTTACGTTACGTACGTAATACCATCACCACAGCGTACGTAATGTAGCAGTTGACTTGCTACAGTATCATCCCATATTACGTACATAATATGCCATGCATAGCGTACGTAATGCCGAGGTTGACTCACCTGTCCTCATCCTGCGCCGAAAGCAGCCGACACCGGGTCCCACCTGCCGACCACGGCTCGATCCTGTCCGTGTAATATCCGTAATTTTCTATTTTTAGTAGTTTCCATTTTTGGTGTATGTCTATTTTTATCGACTCGCTTGTGATCGTTTCGACATTTTGAAACTACTTTGTTCTTGGAGTTTTTCCATTTGAATGAGTTTTGATGATGTTTTCACGTAATTTCATTTTATGGCATGTTTTGCCGTATGAACGTTCGATTCTTGTAAAACTCGTTCATTTCCGTTGTTTCTTGGTTTGTACAAGTCCGTATGGTTGAGTTGGTCATGTTGAGACTTCCGGTTTGTAAATCCGACGTCGTATCATGATTTTCGGATGCTTGGGTCATTTTCGTAATTTCCTATAAATTTAGGGAAATTCATCTCCTTGTCGTATTTTGGATTCCTCGGTAGTTGGAAGTGCATTTACTTTCGATCACTCAGCTTCATTGTTATGAATACCTCGTATTTACACTTTTGATTCTATCCTCGTGTTGTAGTTCGTCGTCGAATCGACTGTGCAGAATTGGTGTTCAGAACTGGGGTCTGTTACGTGCATAATGTACGTTATGCATGATCCATAACGTACGTTATGACCCTTCACAATTCAGTACAGACATTTGGTTACGTACGTTAACCAGCATTGGGTTACGTACGTAACCATCATAACGTACGTTAACAGCTTATGTTAATGTACGTGTTGGGAAAAACAAACACCCTGTATCGAAACAGCCGGGATACCCGATCCCTGTATCGAATGATATTTGAGGTTTTGACATATATGCCAATCCGAATACAGTAAGGAAACTGTGTCGAAGCTTTGAGGCTTTATCCTGTATCGAAGACCTGCCTCGAATCAGCATATAAAGTGAAGCTCTTCAGTACAGCAAGTAGTCTTGTAAAAAGACCAAGTATGCAAACTGTCGCGATACTCAAAATACAGTTATCATCCATACAGCTCACAACAGGACCAAGAAGGAACAGAAGTCAAGTCCCATTGAAAAGAAGTATTTAAATACTCAAAGGATAAAGTATTTAAATACTGTCAGTCTTCAGATCTTCAGAATCCCGCGAAATCCGGATCGTGTCATAATCCCGTTGAAACGGAATCTCATTCAAACGGACACATCTCAACGGATACTTTCTTCAGAGACTATATATATCCTATGAAGACATTGAAGATCAGTTACCCAAGTAACCTAACACTCAAGCTATCAAAAGTTATCATCAGAGCAAACATATCTCCAAAAGCCTACTGCAATTAAGAAAGAGATATACAGTGCTCAACATCAAGAACAGCCATCATCAGCTCAAGAACTTCATATTCAAAGCTGCTGTTCTTACCTGGTTACCTACCATTTTACCATTGTGTAAAATCTGAGCTCTGTGTGAACTCAACAAGTTATTCTGACCTGTGTGGGACGAATAAGAGGACGAAGCTTTGGAACTGTGTGTGAAGAAGCTAGTCAAGAAGGAAGCTTTAACCAATCTGTGTGAACGGTTGAAAGTGATATTCTTTATATCAATCTGTGTGAACGATACAAGGATAGGTTTGTTTATAATTACGTAGTTGTGTACGCAGTAATTATAATAAACTTTTTACTCCTGTGTGGAGGACCAGTGGACGTAGAGGGGTTTACCTCGAACCACTTTAATTACTGTGTTATTTACCTTCACTTTTCTTGTTTTAAAATAAGCTGTGATATATTAAGTATACACCATACACTTAGTTCTCGTATCCACAAAGAACTCATCGTATCCAAGACTTCCGCTACGCACTCAGATTTAGAAATCCGTACAGTTTGTTGTTCAAACTATTTCCCAAACTGTATCCAGTATACTTAGTGGCCAACAAGTGGTATCGGAGCGGTTGATTCTAAAAAGAATCAGTCGTACTTCTTTTTAACCGAATCAGATTCAAATCACTTATTTTCAAAACAGTCTCTTTCATTCCTATATTATCAGTATGGATACTTCTATGATTAACAAAGTCCCCATGTTCTCTATTAACGAATTTGACGATTGGAGAATTAGAATGGAAGCTCATCTTGCAGCAATGCACGAAGAGATGATTTTTGTTATACAGGATGGTCCTATCAAGATCATGAAAGTCAATCCGGCCGCAAGGATTGAGGGCCAAGCTCATGCTTAAATGCTCGAGAAGGAACGCGAGCAATGGACAACAGATGAAAGGAAGCGAGCCAATCTCGACAATGTGGCTAAGAACGCGTTATTTGTCACTCTTGACAAAGGCACGTTCTCAAAGGTAAAGAGCTGCAAAACAGCCAAAGAAATCTGGGATAAACTCAAGTTAATTTGTGAGGGAACTGAGCTCTCAAAAGAAAACAAGATTTCAAAGCTAACTCAGCAATTTGAATCCTTTGAAATGAAACCAACGGAAACACTTGAGGAACTTGACCTCAGATTTACTGGTATTGTTGGTGAACTTGAAGCGTTGGGCAAGATTTACACCCAAAAGGAGAAGAACTTAAAAATTTTCAGATCTCTCCCAGCTCGATGGGACATTAAGACCACAGCTATGCGTGTATCCTGTAATCTTAATGAAATATCCACTTTTGATCTCTTCTCGACCTCAAAGCTTTTGAGTATGACATTGACAGAAGAGAGAAAGTCAAGAATCTCCTTCAAAGGTCACGGCTCTCGCCCAGACGAACCGGCCGACACAAAGATGCCCACTGTCGAAGCCAAGTCACAAGAATGCCGATGAAGGACGACGACATCCTGTCTCAAGATGAAATGGCGCTTCTAATGCATAAATTCAAAAAGTTCATCAAACAGTCTGGAAAGACTCCCTACAGGCCCAAACCTGGCCATAAGATAAGTACCGAAACATCAACTGGTGATGCTAACCTGTGCTATAATTGCAGGAAACCAGGGCATTATGCAAATAAATGTCCTCATCCCAAAGTACAAAAGTTGCCCGAGGCCGAGCAACAAGAGAGAGATGAAAGACGACGTGCTTGGAAAGACAAGCTCAAGGCCCTGATTGGAGAATCAGAAGCCTCCCCCACACCATCCAAATCGGCAGAATGTCTTCAGGTGGTCACTGAAAGTGATTCATCTGACGATGAGTTCGATGATAAAGCATATATGTGCTTTATGGCCAAAGATGTTCCAGAAGGTGAAGACAGCGACGATGAGGTAAGTTCAACCTCAGCTATTCCGTCAAATGCATCTCATACTTTCGAAAATATGATGAATGAGTTTAAAAACATTCAAAAGGCCCATGAGACCCTAAAAACTGAGAATATACAGCTTCAATTAACTAATTTAGAGCTGAAAGATGAAAACGATTTGCTGAAAATAAATTACGAAAATATGTCTCTTGATTGTGAAACCAGCAAGGTCGATTTTGAAAAACTCATGGAGAGCAATCATCAACTTGCTCATGAACTAAATGAGGTTAAAACCTACAATGAGAGCAAGACAAATGATTTGGTTCTACTACAAGCCAAAATCACAACTCTCGAAAAGCGAGAAACTGAACTTGAGACCACTCTGAAATCATTCGAGAAATCGTCCAAAAGAATGGAAGAAATTATGAGCACTGGGCAACATGCTCATGATAAAAGTGGCTTAGGATATAGCTCATGTTCGAACAAAGGGAAAACTAGTACAGTGTTCGTCAATAGTGTGGAACACATTCCAGAATCGGAAGATACTCCCAGTCCCATGAAGGAACCTGCTGTACCGAGAAAACCGAAGGCTGCAATTCCGCCCCCGCAATCCTATTCCAGACAGCAGAATCATAAGCCATTCCAACCTATGAGGCGCACTCAACAACATGCTCCCAGAGCATATCAACAGCGTCAACAGCCGTTCAGAAGGAAGGCTGTATCCAACCACCAAAGGCCCGCACGGTAGTACTATCAGTACAGCACGCCGAGGTATTGGATACAGGAGCCCCGTTATCCCTCAAGACAGCAGATGCCGTCAAAGATCAACAACAAAGATTGGGAATCCAACTGGAGACCCAGAAGACAAGCTGTTAGGCCTAAGAAAATGGCTCCACCTCCTAGACGGCACTCGTACTGGAATAATAATAATAACCCTAATTTTTACATGCATAGTAATTATCATGATTATAACAACTACGAATATGCCCCCCATAGATATCGCAACACTGTACCGAGTATGTCCTACAGTAAACCAATTGCTGCCAGGAAAACTTGGGTACCAAGAGGAACTAACAATCATAGACCCAAAAATCAAAGGGGACCTAAATCTACCTAATTTCTTTGTTACAGGACATTCTAGAGGAGGATACCTGGTACTTTGACAGTGGATGCTCTCGACACATGACCGGTGATAGGAGCAAGCTATCTGATTTTGTAGAAGGTCGCGGTCCAAAAGTTCGCTTCGGTGATAAGTCTAAAGGAAGAACAAGAGGGAAAGGAAACCTACTTGTCGGAAAATTCAAGGTCACCGATGTTGCATATGTTGAAGGCTTACAGTATAATCTACTTAGTATTATCCAGTTCTGTGATAAATAGTTCTCGGTGAAGTTCTATATAGATCGCTGTAGAGTCAAAAACATCCAAACCAAAGAAGTTGTGCTTACAAGAACCAGATCAGGTAATATGTACATTGCTGACTGGAAGCCTATGAGCTCCTCAATTCCATGTTTTGTTGCCAAAGGCACTGCAGATCTTAGCTGGCTATGGCACAAGAGGATGTCTCACGTCAACTTCAAGACGATCAACAAGCTTTCAAGACAGGGAATGGTTAGAGGTTTGCCAAATGTGTCATTCAAGAAGGACAGCGTCTGCGGACCATGCCAGAAAGGCAAGCAAATCAAGTCAACCCTGAAAAGCAAATCCTACCTTTCAACCCAAAGAGTGTTGGAAATGCTACACATGGATCTCTACGGTCCTGTAGACCCAGTAAGTTTGGGAGGTAAGAAATACTGCATGGTTGTTGTTGATGATTATTCCAGGTATGCTTGGACGATCTTTCTTAGCAAGAAGAAGGAAACAACATCAAGGCTGACCGAGCTCCTGAGAAAGTTGCAAAATGAAAAAGCATCGAGTATCGTGTGCATTCGTTCCGATAGAGGTACAGAATTCACTAACCGCTTTATAGAGCAATACTGTTCGGAGAATGGAATACAGCACGAATACTCAGCTGCCCGTACACCTCAACAAAATGGTGTTGCCGAGCGAAAGAATAGGACGTTGAAATAAGCAACAAGGACAATGATTGCCGCAAGTAAATTGCCACAGCGTTTCTGGGGTGAAGCAACCAATACAGCGTGCTACACTCAAAACCGCTGTATCGTCAACAAGCACCACAACAAAACAGCTTATGAGGTATGAAATAACAAAACTCCGTTAGTTTCGTATTTTCACATTTTTGGATGCAGGTGTTATGTATTGAACAATGGGAAGGACCAACTTAGAACCTTTGATGAAAAATCAGATGAAGGAATATTCGTAGGATACTCCTCCGTCAGCAAAGCTTTCAAAATCTTTAATAAAAGGAAGCTGACGATCGAGGAATCAGTGCATGTAGTGTTCGACGAACCACACCATGACCCTACAGGAGTAGATGATATCACTCAGGACATTCACCATCTATCTATCTTGGATCCACCAACACCCATAGAACCTGTCGTTGATTTAGAAATCAACCCCGCAGCTGTAAGAATCGATGTGGATGAAGCTGACGCCAGATAAGCCGAGGTCAGTATCCACAGAAAACTTCGATACAGTACGGGATCCTGAATTAGAACCCGACCGAAGATGGTTGAGAGATCACCCGCAAGAGCTGATCATTGGAAACATTAATGCCGGTGTTTCTACTCGAAGGAGAATACAGAGTACACAAGGAAATGTACTTTGTGCACAAGAAGAATCTAATGCTGAAGTTTCACAGTTTCCTGAATGGAAATCTCAATCCGAACTTAGGAGACTGAATATGTGCACTATCGCTGTATTCTTAGCCCAGTCCGAACCTGTTTCGACCATAGACGCTCTTAACAACTCTCATTGGATCACATCTATGGAAGAAGAGCTTAACGGTTTCGAAAGAAACAATGTATGGTATCTTGTACCCAGACCGACACACCAATCGGTTATAGGAACCAAATGGATACTTCGAATTAAAAAGGATCGAAATGGACTTATCATAAGGAACAAATCTAGACTAGTAGCACAAGGCTATTGTCAGGAAGAAGGAATCGACTATGATAAAACCTTCGCTCCTGTAGCGAGACTAGAAGCCATTAGGATATTCTTAGCCTTTGCCGCCCATAAGAGTTTTATCGTATACCAAATGGACGTCAAGAGTGCTTTCCTGAATGGAGATCTTGCAGAAGAAGTTTATGTTGAACAACCACCAGGGTTTGCCAACACAGATGGTATCGATCTAGTTTACAGGCTAAGGAAAGCGCTGTATGGACTTAAACAAGCCCCTAGAGCCTGGTACGAAACCCTGTCCCAGTATCTAACCAACAACGGATTTGAAAAAGGTGCTGTAGACAAAACCTTGTTCAAGATACAGGAAGGTGATGACCTTCTAATGGTACAAATCTATGTCGATGATATTATTTTTGGTTCAACTAACCTTGCTCTATGTCAAAGGTTCTCACATCTCATGCAAAGTAAATTTGAAATGAGTATGATGGGGGAACTTAGTTATTTCCTAGGTTTGCAGGTAAAGCAGTTGCCTACAGGTATATTCATCAACCAGGAGAAATACAGCAAGGAGCTACTCAACAAATTTGGAATGAACACTTCCAAATCCTCGCCAACCCCCATGAGCACTTCCGTGCAAATTAGTGCTGATGAAGCCGGAAAGCCGTTTGACCAATCACTCTACAGGAAGCTCATTGGTTCGCTCCTGTACCTAACGGCTAGCAGGCCCGATATCCAGTTTGCTGTTGGAGTGTGTGCAAGATACCAAGTTGCACCTAAGGAATCACACTTCAATACAGCTAAACGAATCCTGAAGTACATTAAAGGAACAGTCGATGCAGGACTATGGTATCCTAAGGAAGGCGGATTTGATTTAGTTGGATACAACGACTCGGATCTCGGAGGCTGCAAGCTAGATAGGAAGAGTACAAGTGGAACCTGTCACTTTCTCGGACCTAGACTCGTTTCTTGGTTCAGTAAGAAGCAATTGGCTAACTCTCTTTCCACGGTGAATCGAGTACTATGTCTGCCGTAGTCGCTGTATGCATCCTTTGGATGCAAAGAACAAGCTGTCGACTATGGAATCGATGCTAGAGAGACTCCAATCATGTGTGATAGCACGAGTGCAATTGCAATCACGCACAATCTCGTTCGCACTCGCGCACTAAACATATCAACATGAAGCATCATTTTTCAGAATCATGTCGAGAACAAGGATGTTCGCTTGGAAAAAGTTCATACAGACGCTCACCGGCCGACATCTTCACCAAGCCTCTCGACACGGCAAGATTCAACATGCTCGACAAGAATTGGGAATACTACAAAGACTCCTGTAAGTAATTTCTGCTTTTACTCAACAATTGAGGGGAATCTCAGAAGACCCGTGAATACAGATATCAACATTAATTATCCGTACACTTAATCATCAATACAAGATCAGTAGCGAGCGAACGCATATGAATCCTACGGTTGGTGTGTGCAATAATTAAGGGGAATCTTGTAGGACCCATGAATACAAAGATTAATCCAAATATTGCCGTATGGAATTTAAAACCTATTAGTACCTTTTTAAGGGGGAACGTCAGTATCGACGTGGAGAACAAAGACATGCTATAGATTTCGATTCAGTAAATAATATAATAATATTTCCTTTTAAAATAATTTTTGTCCACGTGCCCTGTTTTTATGTCAAACGTCATGTTCATTAAATGCCTTACACGACATCTGGACAACTGAATCTCAAAAGCCGCGATGTTTTTAAATTGTTTATTATTTTTAAACCGCCGTTTTCAGCATTTAGGGTATCAACCTATGTCAGAAGTGGGACCCGTTCTATTTTTAAACCTCTTAATGGATTAGCGTACCGGTTACACTAAATCCATCTTGACCGTTGATTTCAAAACCGGTTCCCATCCCTTAAAATCTGACCATTCGTACTCTGCAAAACCCTATTTCGCCGCCCAACTATAAAAGGACTGTTTCTGCCATTAGAGACTCTTTACGCTTTCTGCAATTACAAGAGTTCTCAAGCAAACAACCTACATATTTTTCTGCTTATTCACAGCGGATTTCCATCGTTTTCTTGCACCCTACTTCCTAAGAAAACTTCAATGGCTGGTCAATCTTCTTCCCCTGTTCTGAAGAAATCCTCCAACATCATTGATGGCTGGATCTTCTCCAAACCTGTCATCATGGAGCGTATTCTCTCGAAAGCCAACGACTCAGAACCGATGGAATATATCATTGGGAGCAAAACCGCCGAAAAATTCGACGCCCATCTGGTTGAGGAATTCTACCTCAATGCCGCCGTCCGTTTTCTGTCACTGGCCCAGGGAGGTCATGTTGCTGACATCACTGCAACAGTCCAGGGAGTGGAGATCTGTATCGATCGCGATCTGCTCCAGAGAATCTACAGGCTGCCTGCTGATGGCCTGACCATGGACCAACTTGAGACGTTCGGGTCTCAAGAGCTCATTACCAAGTTTTATGGACTATTTACAGGGTCCAAAGTGGTTGATATGGTGACAACTACTTGTCACAAGAAAAATTTTCTTCTTCATTTTGTTTATCTTCATGACTTTTGCTCCAGGAGATCATTGAAAACCGAACCGGTGCATTCGAGATGTGCACGAACTTAAGGTTCAGAATGATTGTAGCTATTTTGACCTGTGAAAAGGTCAATTGGTGCCAAATAATTCTGAAACGTCTTCAAGAAGAGGTGTGCAAACCTGCCACCCAAAAGAAATCCTTTGGTTTAATGCTGAATTACATTCTGACAAAGTGCGGACTGACGCAATCCGCCGACGCGAAGAAAAATAGCTCGAGGATATACTTAGGAGGCGTCAAGCCCATCACAGATAACCAGAGCACCATGCATTGCAACCACCCGAGAACCGTGCACATGCCAATTTCGCCAACCCAAGAGATGAATCCGTGAAGGTCCCGTAAATGGAATCTTCAAAGAAGCGAAAGCGATCTCACAAAGAAGAAACACTCACGGGTGAGAAGCCCAAGAAGAGACTCAGGAGGCTTTCAAAAACCAAATCTGCCCAGCACTCCAAGGATGTCTCCCCCGTGGCTCAACCCACTGATGAAGAACCCCAGGGCCCAACCCATGTGGAAGAGGTGTCTCCTACTGTATCAACAGTAGATCCCGAGCCTTTGGCGGCTACGACGGATATAGAGACATCTGCCAACGCTCAAGACTTTAGCGAGTCGGCTGCCCATTCGGAGCCAAAAGCTACTTCTCCTCTGCGGGGTCCCACACCCGTACATGATCCATCTTCCTTAAGGGCACCATCCCCTATAAGGAGTCCCTCTTCCGTACAGGATCCCATACCTGTACAGGAATCCCTCGAAACAGCGTCTCCAGATGTTATTCGAAGTCCCTCCCCTGACTCGATCATCAATCAGACACTTCTTTCGGTTCAAATTGAACATGCCTACGAAAGATTTCTGCAATGGAAAGGATACAGGCTATCTCCGTACGATACACTGTACAATTGGAGCGATTGGAGCCACGAAGAGAGATTCGTCTCCGAAGTAACAGACTCAACTGAAATTGAGGCCCTGCTTCGATGGGACAACGCCTCTTGCAAGGATCTAATTGAAATCCACCTTCTGCACAAATCTGACGGCAGGAGGAAAGGAAAGAATAAGTCAGAGGATTCTCCCACCAATCCAAAAGATGACAAAGACCATGACTCAGACGACGACGACGATGCTCTTCAAGCAGGTCTGAGAATGAGTCATGAAGAGGCTGAAGCTCGAGACGCCTCTCCACCCAGCAATGACGAAGGGCCTTCTACCCAAGCCAATCCCCCTTCGCCACAGCCCGAGAACATTCCCGACCAAGAGGAATCAGTCCCTCTAGTCGAGGAAATTCAAGAGATTTTGGAACAGGCACCAGAGCCTGCTGCGACCGAAGTAGCCTTCCCTGAAAGCCAACAGGAGGATTCAGTCCCTCCTGCATCCATGATTGCTGAAGAATCTTCGCAACAGGAAGCTTCTCAATCCCCTGTCGCCGAACCACAAGAAGCTGCTCCCGCCCCTTCAACCTTGGAATCCGAGGACAGTACCGAACCTGAGGATGTCCAACTTACTTCACGTCCATCCGTGAATGTAAGAAGGTTGAACAGCGCTGCAGACCTTACCGAACCAGATTCTCCGAAATCTGCCGCACGAAAAGAGCGCCTGCGAGCTCTTGGCCTTCAGACTGTATTTATCCAAGATGCAGTAAATGCTCTATCTTCTGTTGAAAAGGCACTGAATTGGATGCACACCTCTGCTGTCGAAGAAATGACCACTCTTCAACACGAAGTATCTCGAGTTGTCGACGCATTCATTCTTTTGCCAGAAGTTTTCAAGCAAGCCTTGAAGATCATGGAAGATAAGCAGGAGCAACTGCTGAAGGAGGAAGCTACAAAGACAAGGATAGCTGAAGCCAAGACCGCTTGTGCAATGATCAAGAACAGCTCTCAACTGCGTGCTCACGACAAATGCATTAAAGATATGTCGCAGACTCTTTCCTCCCTTGTTGAAAGAATAACCAGTATCGAGACCAAACAGGACGCCGCTCTTGAAATCCTGCAAAGTCTTGATGACGCCAAAAAGGGGGAAGAGGCACGAGAATCTGCTAGGAGAATTAGGCTGCAACAAGAAAGGGAATTTGAGGCTGCTCAGAACAGTATCTCTGCCGAATTGAACAAGCTAGCACCTCCATCCCAAAGTTTTAAAATTTCAGGCTCCAGACCGGAATTTCATGATCCCAATGTCCCTTGGCAAAATCTTATTCAGAGACCTTTGGAAATACGTCTGCCGACCAACCGCAACCCAACTGCCGATGAAGTGAAGCAATGGAGGAAGAACGAACTGATGAGATACTTTGTCAGACTCATCAGGGAATCCGCCATCTTCAAAAACTATAAAACGTTAGCAGAGGCCACAGATAAATTTACGAAGATGCTTGAATACGGGAAACTCCCTCTCCAAATCGAAATGAAATCCAAACATAGAAGAGGAGATCGGGTCACCCATCCAGAAGACTGGATACTTGCCTTTGATCGATCATATGAAGGAAGAGCTATTTACCTGGATCGAGGCAATGATTCCCTTCACAACTGGTGGCGTGGCACCGAGAATGAACAAGGTAAAAGACCATGGAGGCATGCGGATTATAAATAAAGAGCTGAAATCTATGTATATTTTTTTGTTTTGTAATTTCTATTCGAAACAGCAAACTTTGTACTCAATCATTTTGAATATCAATAAAAACGTTTGTTTGTCTTGAAAGATTACAACTCGTAATCTACTGTGTTTATGTATGATTACTTAATTTGTTTGGTAGGAATCTCAAGTTAGATAAACTTGATTGAAAATTAAGCTGTACGAACTAGTCTACGAACAGTTCATAATTTCAGTTGTAAAACTTAGAAATACATTGTAAGATTGTGCCTGCGCGCCAATCATAGGCTTAAGTTGTAATAAATCTTAAACTGTATCGAACTTGCCTGCGAACAGTTCATTATTGTAGACTAAGTCACTAAGTCAGACCTTTTGACGAAAGACCAAGAAATCTGCCAGAAGTCATCAAAGAAGAATGCTTCATGAAGAAGGTTTTGGCATCATCAAGAAGACTCGAAGAGTAAGAAAGTTAGTCTTGGCAAATTGTCAAAAAGGGGGAAATTGTTGGGAAAAACAAACACCCTGTATCGAAACAGCCGGGATACCCGATCCCTGTATCGAATGATATTTGAGGTTTTGACATATATGCCAATCCGAATACAGTAAGGAAACTGTGTCGAAGCTTTGAGGCTTTATCCTGTATCGAAGACCTGCCTCGAATCAGCATATAAAGTGAAGCTCTTCAGTACAGCAAGTAGTCTTGTAAAAAGACCAAGTATGGAAACTGTCGCGATACTCAAAATACAGTTATCATCCATACAGCTCACAACAGGACAAAGAAGGAACAGAAGTCAAGTCCCGTTGAAAAGAAGTATTTAAATACTCAAAGGATAAAGTATTTAAATACTGTCAGTCTTCAGATCTTCAGAATCCTGCGAAATCCGGATCGTGTCATAATCCCGTTGAAACGGAATCACATTCAAATGGACACATCTCAACAGATACTTTCTTCAGAGACTATATATATCCTATGAAGACATTGAAGATCAGTTACCCAAGTAACCTAACACTCAAGCTATCAAAAGTTATCATCAGAGCAAACATATCTCCAAAAACCTACTGCAATTAAGAAAGAGATATACAGTGCTCAACATCAAGAACAGCCATCATCAGCTCAAGAACTTCATATTCAAAGTCACGTTCTTACCTGGTTACCTACCATTTTACCATTGTGTAAAATCTGAGCTCTGTGTGAACTCAACAAGTTATTCTGACCTGTGTGGGACGAATAAGAGGACGAAGCTTTGGAACTGTGTGTGAAGAAGCTAGTCAAGAAGGAAGCTTTAACCAATCTGTGTGAACGGTTGAAAGTGATATTCTTTGTATCAATCTGTGTGAACGATACAAGGATAGGTTTGTTTATAATTACGTAGTTGTGTACGCAGTAATTATAATAAACTTTTTACTCCTGTGTGGAGGACCAGTGGACGTAGAGGGGTTTACCTCGAACCACTTTAATTACTGTGTTATTTACCTTCAGCTTTTACTGTTTTAAAATAACTGTGATATATTAAGTATACACCATACACTTAGTTGTATCCACAAAGAACTCATCGTATCCAAGACTTCCGCTACGCACTCAGATTTAGAATCCGTACAGTTTGTTGTTCAAACTATTTCCCAAACTGTATCCAGTATACTTAGTGGCCAACAGTACGTAACGCACTATCAGCGTTTTTAAACCTGACTTAACCCCAGTCTGTTTCTTTTCATCCTTCTTCGCCCCTTTTCGCGACGTGAGTGTTCTGGAGTGCTTTTGGAGCGATTTGTCCAGAGCAATCCGTGGATTTCCTTTAGAGATTGATTATTGTGTACTGAAGGAGATTAATCTACAACATTCACATCTTCCATCAGTCGAATCCAAGGTATTTCCTCAGGAACCCTAACTTTGACGAATTTGGGGGATTTTCGGGATTCTAGGGTTTAGTTCCGAATTGTTCAACTATGTTACGATATTCTTTACCGATTGTGATTATTGGGTGATTCTAAATCCAATTTCCTTGATTTTAATCCGCAAATTATCAATACGGGGAGATTTTGCGTAAACCCTCGCCCGTATCGATTGAACGTCTATTGTCGTGATTTGTAATCGGGGTTTTGGGAGTATTCCTTTCGATTATTGATGTCCGTTGGGACTGAGTTATGCTAATTATTCGTTTAGGAACCGTCGTTTTCCATTCGGATCATCCGTAGTCATTTTCACTTCCGATTCTTCAAGAATGTCTCAAAGGCAAGTACTTTACATTTGTTTACATGTTCTAGTATTTGAATTATGGCTGTATCGTGGTTGTTGTGGATGGTTATGTGTATGTTCACCTAGGGACGGTCCGACGGGGCCTCTAGGGATACGTATTGCCGTGAGTGTGCGTATCGCGAACTGTGGTTAGCCACCCAGGGATGTCCGACGGGGCTCTGCGGGGTACGGTGGCCGTGAGTCTCGTACTAACGGTTAACTTTGAATTGTGATTTATTGGAGATAATGTGTTTTGTGATTGTAAATATTCCGGAATATAAAATGATTTTTGGCGCATATATTCATCTGATTAGAATGTAGTTCAAATGGATTGTACTTGCATTAGCAGTTGTCGCTAACCCCTTAAATGGGAAAAATACTTTTTGTATTTCAGGTATCGATCGTGGGGACAAGCGAGCACTAGAGCCGTATGGGGATGATGGGCGAGCATGATACTGTCCAGAAGTTGGTTATTGGTGTTCTATCTGGCGAATAATTTGATATCTTGTTTGGGGATTCTGTTTTATAAAACTGGTTTAAGTACTCGAGTACTTCTTTTGAAAAATTGTTAATGTTGTGTTCCCGTTTTGGGAAATGGATTGTTGTTGGATTCTATTGGTCGGATTGTAGTCTTTTATTTTGAACTGTCATTTTATTGATGATTGTTGTCGTTGGCAAATGTCTCGTTGGTATGTTAGCCTGGTGGATTCCACAGTGTGGGGTCCACGACGCTGTAATATGCCCTGAACGTCTTGGGGGTGTTACAGAATATGGTACCAGAGCTTAGGTCTATGGATACCTAGGCTGTCGGGTCTAGTTAAGTGTCGTTTTTGGGACAGTATCACTGCTATGCCATCATCTCAATACGCCGGTGCTCGTAAGTTTTTCCTAACTTGATTCGTTTCGTTGTTCGGTTCTATTCCTATCTTAGCATCTTGTTTCGTTTTGCGTTTGAATTGTACTTACCCGTTGCTTCTTCAGAATTCCTGCTGGTAGAGGACGCGGACGCGGTCGCGGACGCGGTAGGGGACGTGGCGCAGCCGGTGGGGCGGCCATGTCCGATCACTCGGGAACTGATTCGGCGATGCCCTCTTTGTCGAACAGTTTTCCCCCTAGTTCTGGAGGTCAGCAGGACCAGTCTGCTAGCTCCGGTAATGCACATGAGAATGTTGGAGTGACCAACATTTTGCAACAAGTAGCGAACCAGATGACGCTACTGACTCAGGCCGTTCTGGTCGGCCATGCTAATGCCAACCCGGTTCTGCCTACTGGGTTCGGCAATGATAAGCTACTTTAGGACGTGATTCGTATGCGTCCTCCGCAGTTTGATGGTGCTTCCGACCCTTCTAGTTGGGAGAATTGGCTGTTCGAGATGGAGAAAGTATTTGAGGCTGCTAATTGTTCTGAGGAGAGGAAGGTACCCATCGCTCAGTACTTCCTCGCCAAGGAGGCAGCGACGTGGTGGCAAGCGGTGAAACCGCGTGACCGGGAAGCTACGTGGGCAGAGTTCCGGGATCTGATGGAAGACAGTGCATCAGTGGCCAGTGAAAGAGGGGAGGATCCGAGCCTTCTTTGAGGCTAAGCCCCAAGATGTTCCTATATCTCAAGCTATCAAAGACTACAATCAACAGTTGCATTACGTGAGAAATCAAGTCCGAGATGAGCTTGATAAGATCCGCCACTTTGATATGCGGATGAAACCGAGGGTGTGCCACTACATGTCTGGACTGGGGTGCACGACTTTGAAAGAATATCAGAATAAAGTGATGGATTATGAGATGTCATTTTCTGCGACAGAGACGGAAGCCGAAGGAAAGAAGCAGAAGACTGCCGGTCAATTTTCGGGAGGCAAGTCTGGAGGGTATTCGAAGGCTCAGTCTGGTTCGCGAGTCTTCGGGAGTCAGTCGCCGTCAGTTGGGCGAGGAAACGGATCTAGGTCTGCTCCTACTGGTTCCGTTCGTGGTCCTACATGCTTCAACTGTAGTCGTCCGGGCCACATGATGAGTGATTGTGATAGGCCTCCGATTCAGTGTCTTGCTTGTGGACGGATGGGTCATCGTGCTAAGTTTTGTACGGATGCAGCTCGGGCTCCAATTACTCAGATATCAGCCCCAGCCGCGGGAGAGCCGAGTGTGAATCAGGCACCGACAGTTCCTCAGCCGCAGCAGAGTTTTGGTAGAGGTCGCGGTCGTGGTCAGCCTTCTAGAGGGGGAGCTTCTAGTGCGGGGTCTGTTCCGCCCCGAGTGTACGAGATGAGACGAGCAGGGGATCCTGACGCGATGGTGGCTACAGGTACTGTCCACATCCTTGGTCATCCTGTTTCCGTATTGTTCGATTCTGGTGCTACGCATTCTTTTATATCTATGGATTGTGTGCGTCGTCTGCATGTTGATTGCCTTGTTGCTTGTGAGCCTTTTGTTGTTAAACTTCCTAGCGGGGATAGCATCGTGGGGGACCGTGAGATTAGAAATTTTTCTGTGAGTATCGCGGGGAGGGATTGGCCTTCTAACCTGATCGTGGTAGATATTAGAGATGAGGATTTGATTCTGGGTGAGGATTGGTTGGACCGTCATGGGGCGATTATGAATTATAGATCGAGGACTGTGTCGATGTTAGCCTCTGACAATACCGAGCATTCCTTTGTGGGGCGTAAGCGGAGTAGCCAGAGATTACTGATCAGCGCCTTGAAGGCGGTGAGACTTCTTCGAGGAGGTTGCACGGGATTTTGGTGTTACGCTTTGAGATCGAAGGAAGGGGGAGTCGAGCTCTCGTCTATTCCGGTAGTATGTGAGTATCCTGACGTTTTTCCAGACGAGTTGCCGGGTTTGCCGCCGGACCGAGAGGTTGAGTTTACCGTCGATTTAGAGCCGGGTGCAGCACCTATCTCGAAGACACCATACCGTATGGCGCCTGCCGAGATGCTTGAGTTGAAGAAACAGTTGGGAGAGTTGCTAGACATGGGATATATTCGACCGAGCGCTTCACCTTGGGGCGCACCGGTCCTGTTTTTGAAGAAGAAGGATGGGTCTCTTCGTTTATGTATCGACTATCGAGAGTTCAACAAAGTGACCATCAAAAACAAGTATCCGCTCCCGAGGATTGATGACTTGTTTGATCAGTTGCAAGGGGCAACTGTGTTTTCGAAGATTGATTTAAGATCGGGGTATTATCAGCTCCGAGTGAAGGATGCCGATATTCCGAAGATGACCTTTCGGACGAGATACGGACACTACGAGTTTGTGGTTATGCCTTTTGGGCTAACCAATGCACCAGCCGTGTTCATGCAGCTTATGAACAAAGTCTTTATCGAGTACCTCGATAAATGTGTAGTCATTTTTATCGATGACATTCTGATTTACTTGAGGAGTGAGGAGGAGCACGCCCGTCATTTACATATTGTGTTAGACATTTTGAGAACTCAGCATCTTTTTGCGAAGTTCTCAAAGTGCGAGTTTTGGTTACGGGAGGTCATGTTTCTCGGTCATGTGATCTCGGCCGAGGGTGTTCGTGTGGACCCACATAAGGTAGAGGCAATGTTGGATTGGGCACCGCCCAAGAACGTGAAGGAGGTCCGCAGTTTTCTGGGATTAGTCGGGTATTACCGTATGTTCGTCGAGGGGTTCTCTAAACTTGCTCGACCGCTGACTCAGTTGTTACAGAAGTCAGAGAAGTTTGTGTGGACCGATGAGAGGCAGAATAGTTTTTAGGAGTTGAAGAAGCGGTTGACGACCGCTCCCGTTTTGGCTTTACTGAGTGGTAATGATGGATTCTCAGTTTATAGTGATGCTTCAGGCCAAGGGCTCGGATGTGTACTTATGCAGCACGGGAGGACGATTGCCTATGCTTCCCGTCAGTTGAAATCGTACGCATTGAATTACCCTACGCACGATCTTGAGTTGGCCGCAGTCGTATTTGAGTTGAAGATCTTGCGTCATTACTTGTATGGCTCGTCGTGTCAGATTTTCACTGATCACAAGAGCCTGAAGTACATTTTCACCCAGAAAGAGCTTAATATGAGACAGAGGAGGTGGTTGGAATTGATTAAGGATTACGATCTCGAGATCCTTTATCATCCGGACAAGGCTAATGTGGTAGCAGATGCCTTGAGCTGGAAATCGGTATCGCTTCGGGTGCTTGAGTTACTCACGGCCCAGTCGGGACTTCAGCGAGAGTTTATGAGGTTGAGCATTGAGATTGTACTGCCAGAGAGTTCCGAGCAGTTGCGTACTCTTGAGATTTCTTCATCTCTGGTCGAGGACATTAAGTTGGGACAGTTAGAGGACCCGATGTTTATTCAGCTTCGAGAGAGTGTAGGGAAGGGGAAAGCTCCGGGATTCGTTATTCATGAGGACGGTGTGTTGAGATTCCGAGGTCGGTTGTGTGTTCCGAACGACTCGGAATTGAGACAGAGCATTATGCGAGAGGCTCATGCGTCACCTTACTCAGTCCATCCGGGCTCGAGTAAAATGTATAAAGATCTGAGGAAGAATTTCTGGTGGAACGACATGAAGAAGGAGGTAGTTCAGTTTGTGGCTAAGTGTTTGACGTGTCAGCAAGTCAAGATTGAGCATCAGCGGCCAGTCGGGTTGTTGAAACCACTTCCCGTCCTAGAGTGGAAGTGGGAGGATATCTCTATGGATTTTGTCACGGGTTTGCCGAGGACGAAGACGGGTATGAATATGGTATGGGTGATTGTAGACCGACTGACTAAGTCGGCGCATTTTCTGGGCATCAAGGATACTTGGGGTCCAGAAAAGTTGGCTCGTATTTTTATCGCGCAGATAGTGAGACTTCATGGTACACCGAGGACCATTATTTCAGACAGAGATGGCTGATTTGTATCGCATTTTTGGCAGGCGGTACATAAGGCATTGGGGACACAGTTATGTTTGAGCACTTCGTTCCATCCCCAGACCGATGGGCAGTCCGAACGTACCATTCAGACGTTCGAGGATTTGTTGCGCACGTGTGCATTAGACTGGAGTAGTGACTGGGAGGAACATCTGGCCTTGATTGAGTTTACTTATAATAATAGCTGGCACGCATCGATTAAGATGGCACTGTATGAGGCACTTTATGGACGACGTTGCCGATCGCCGATATGTTGGGATGAGCCGTCCGATCTAGTCAGTACCGAGCCAGACCTTGTGTTAGAGACGAGGGAGAAAGTTGAATTGATTAGAAAGAGAATGTTGGCTGCTCAGAGTCGACAAAAGTCTTATGCGGATGTTAGGCGTCGACCTTTGGAGTTTGAGGTGGGAGATCATGTTCTGTTGAGAGTGTCTCCGACGAAAGGAGTTTTCCGCTTTGGGAAGAAGGGGAAACTCAGCCCGAGATATATTGGACCTTTCGAGGTATTGGAGAGAGTCGGTGAGTTAGCGTACCGTTTGGCGTTACCTCCGTCGCTGAGTCATGTTCATAGCGTGTTTCACGTTTCCCAGTTGAGGAAGTATGTTCCGGACCCATCCCACATTATTGAATTTGGGGACGTGGAGATCGAGAAGGATATTACGTTTGAAGAGAGGCCCGTCAGAATTTTGGAGCGTCGTGACAAGAAGTTAAGGCACAAAACCATTCCTTTGGTTAAGGTGCAATGGTCGAGGCACGGAGTAGAAGAAGCGACATGGGAGTTGGAGGAGGATATGCGTTCGAGACACCCCGAGCTTTTTGATTCTTAAGTTTCGGGACGAAACTTTATTTTAGAGGGGAAAATGTAATATCCGTAATTTTCTATTTTTAGTAGTTTCCATTTTTGGTGTATGTCTATTTTTATCGACTCGCTTGTGATCGTTTCGACATTTTGAAACTACTTTGTTCTTGGAGTTTTTCCATTAGAATGAGTTTTGATGATGTTTTCACGTAATTTCATTTTATGGCATGTTTTGCCGTATGAACGTTCGATTCTTGTAAAACTCGTTCGTTTCCGTTGTTTCTTGGTTTGTACAAGTCCGTATGGTTGAGTTGGTCATGTTGAGACTTCCGGTTTGTAAATCCGACGTCGTATCGTGATTTTCGGACTCTTGGGTCATTTTCGTAATTTCCTATAAATTTAGGGAAATTCATCTCCTTGTCGTATTTTGGATTCCTCGGTAGTTGGAAGTGCATTTACTTTCGAGCACTCAGCTTCATTGTTATGAATACCTCGTATTTACACTTTTGATTCTATCCTCGTGTTGTAGTTCGTCGTCGAATCGACTGTGCAGAATTGGTGTTCAGAACTGGGGTCTGTTACGTGCATAACGTACGTTATGCATGATCCATAATGTACGTTATGACCCTTCACAATTCAGTACAGACATTTGGTACGTACGTTAACCAGCATTGGGTTACGTACGTAACCATCATAACGTACGTTAACAGCTTATGTTAACGTACGTAACGCACTGCCAGCGTTTTTAAACCTGACTTAACCCCAGTCAGTTTCTTTTCATCCTTCTTCGCCCCTTTTCGCGACGTGAGTGTTCTGGAGTGCCTTTGGAGCGATTTGTCCAGAGCAATCCGTGTATTTCCTTTAGAGATTGATTATTGTGTACCGAGGGAGATTAATCTACAACATTCACATCTTCCATCAGTCGAATCCAAGGTATTTCCTCAGGAACCCTAACTTTGACGAATTTGGGGGATTTTCGGGATTCTAGGGTTTAGTTCCGAATTGTTCAACTATGTTACGATATTCTTTACCGATTGTGATTATTGGGTGATTCTAAATCCAATTTCCTTGATTTTAATCCGCAAATTATCAATACGGGGAGATTTTGCGTAAACCCTCGCCCGCATCGATTGAACGTCTATTGTCGTGATTTGTAATCGGGGTTTTGGGAGTATTCCTTTCGATTATTGATGTCCGTTGGGACTGAGTTATGCTAATTCTTCGTTTAGGAACCGTCGTTTTCCATTCGGATCATCCGTAGTCATTTTCACTTCCGATTCTTCAAGAATGTCTCAAAGGCAAGTACTTTACATTTGTTTACATGTTCTAGTATTTGAATTATGGCTGTATCGTGGTTGTTGTGTATGGTTATGTGTATGTTCACCTAGGGACGGTCCGACGGGGCCTCTAGGGATACGTATTGCCGTGAGTGTGCGTATCGCGAACTGTGGTTAGCCACCCAGGGATGTCCGACGGGGCTCTGCGGGGTACGGTGGCCGTGAGTCTCGTACCAACGGTTAACTTTGAATTGTGATTTGTTGGAGATAATGTGTTTTGTGATTGTACATTGTAATTATTCCGGAATATTAAATGCTTTCTAAAATGATTTTTGGCGCATATATTCATCTGATTAGAATGTAGTTCAAATGGATTGTACTTGCACTAGCAGTTGTCGCTAACCCCTTAAATGGGGGAAATACTTTTTGTATTTCAGGTATCGATCATGGGGTCAAGCGAGCACTAGAGCCGTATGGGGATGATGGGCGAGCATGATACTGTCCAGAAGTTGGTTATTGGTGTTCTATCTGGCGAATAATTTGATATCTTGTTTGGGGATTCTGTTTTATAAAACTGGTTTAAGTACTCAAGTACTTCTTTTGAAAAATTGTTAATGTTGTGTTCCCGTTTTGGGAAATGGATTGTTGTTGGATTCTATTGGTCGGATTGTAGTCTTTTATTTTGAACTGTCATTTTATTGATGATTGTTGTCGTTGGCAAATGTCTCGTTGGTATGTTAGCCTGGTGGATTCCACAGTGTGGGGTCCACGGCGCTGTAATATGCCCTGAACGTCTTGGGGGTGTTACAGTCCGAATCCCTTCGTAACGTACGTAATGTACATTCCTTAATGTACGTTAATCCTGCTTACTTACGTACGTAAGACTCCTTACATAGCGTACGTAATGGCTTTCATACTTAGCCATTTCTTCCCCTGTCTGTCATCTCAATAAACTGAACACATACACGCGACATACCGAATACATATACTCGTTCCGAGAACATTTCCATATGATACATCTGATGCACGATATCTTCAATTACAACTGTCGACCAAGTACGGCAATCATACAAATACTCATACAGTATCTCCGACATCGAAAACACACCAAGCATGTAATATCCTAGAATTATAAATAACCTCGATAGATATACTGGCACGACTGTCACGGTTTCCAAAATTATCCACTCATATCGTGTCGGTCCCACTCTGTACAGTACATCCCAGATAAAATACTGCGAAAGATTCATAGTGAAATTCTAGGATATTACATATATACCCACTAAAATAAGTTTCGTCCTCGAAACTCGACACCTGTCATAATCAGTATCTCAATCCCGAAATATCTCAAAATCACGACACCATACTCAAATAATCATCATCAAAACTGAAATAATTGAAAGAACATACTTACAGGTCCGTGAATTCGATGATCTTCCGTGATACCAGCATACGACTCCCATACAAAGTCTCAACACACTAACAACACACCGGCATCGCAAATATAGCAATTTAAAAATATTTCAAAAATTTCGAAACCTCCAAAATCGGTTTGACTCAAAAGTTAGAAAATCATTTTCAAAAATCACGCTACTACCGCACCGGTAGAGCCACATAACACACACGCCCGGGTTTTACGAAACCCAAGCTCCGATACCATCTTCTGTAACACCCCCAAAACCGACAGGGAATATTACAGCGCCGTGGGCCCCATATTTGAACCCACAAGGCTAAAATCATTTTCGCAAATATTTAAAAATGCCAAAAGGTCCTTTGAAAGTACACACACACGCAACGAATAAAAACACAGTTCAAAGAATACCGAAAGCAATTTAGAATCATACACATACAGCGGATAAAACATAATTAAATACATCTGCAGCGGAATTAGAAAAACCAGAAAAGAATACATAATCCCAACAATCACGCCATAGCCAGTATCACCGGAAAGCTCATCCCTTCACGACCGCTACTAGCTCGAACTCCAAGTACCTAAAAGATAAAGCCCACGATGGGGTCAGCCATAATACTCAACAATGATAACGATCACATCACAAAAACAATTACATATCAATGTAATCTACAAAGTAAGAACATTCCCCACGTAATCTTACCGAAGTAGCATTACCAACCTGTCACAATCCGTAACAAATCAATTCTTACCATAACCCACGCCTCGTGTCCTTAAGTAATGAATGAATTCAAAAGTAACCACCTGTACTGTAACCGAAACGATACCAAAATTCTCAAACTTATCATATCTCAATTATAGAATGATCTGGCCAAGACTAACTCTGTCGGCTGGATCGCACAATCGGATCCCAATCATGATAAAACCGATATCACATGGCACACCTGTAATCCAACTGTTCCGAGACAATAGCAAGTCCCGAATATCAATGCAAAACATGAATGTTTACACAAACAATAATGATAAACACTTAATGCATCACAACGGAAATATCAATGACATGATATTTCCACACAAGATCGACAAAGGATCAACCACGAACGAGAATACCATGATGTGGTAACTCCAACAAGATCAATGAAGAATCAATAACCGAGAATACCGGCAATACGGTAAATCCCAACAAGATCAATAAAAGGTTGACAACCGAGAATGCCGACGACACGGTAAGGATCAACGAAGAATCAATAACCGAGAATACCGACGACACGGTAAGGATCAATGAAGAATCAATAACCGAGAATACCGACGCTACGGTAAACTCCAACAAGATCAATAAGAAATCGACAACCGAGAATACCGACGACACGGTAAACTCCAATAACATCAATCAAGGACTAATAACCAAGAATACCAACGGTGAGACAACTCCCAAATGGAATCAATAAGGATCAATAACGAACGAGATTACCAATGACAGGGTGAACTCCAACAAGATTAATAAAGAATCGATATCAAATGAGTTGACCATCGATATGGTAACTCCGAACGAGATTAGTAAGGGTTCAATGTTGACAGATACACGAGAGAATAAAATCGTCAACCATATACAAATCATATATACGGGATTTCAAACACAACCCGAATATCGACAGATCCAATTATACATGGACTGTGAACGACCAATAAATAAGACTCAAGATGGACGTCACGATACGCTCGATCCGGACATGTGTCCGTGTACACGCCAACCACGGGTATTGATTAATACACATCTGGTCTCGTCCCTAATCAGCCTCACGAAGTACGTCTCGTGTGCACGGTTCAATATAAGGTCGAAACCAACATATGCTACACGTACCCGTCCCGAAAATCCTACACATGAACGATCATAACGTATCTGACTCCAGATATGCCACGATACAACATGACAACCAATCTCAAAGAAATGCATATCCAACAAGGATAAGAAGATTTTCCAAGAGGGCAACAATAACTGGATCATGAAAGACCGACACGACCACAATGTCGTATTCCGTCAGACAACAATTCACAGCATGCTCAACAATACATATAATAATAGCACATAAACTCCTAAGGCAGCAGCCGAGGGTCACGGAAGCATCTACTCAGGAATACTCCGGACAATATCGCATAAACTCCCAAGGCAGCAGCCGAGGGTCACGGAAGCATCTAATCAGGAATACTCCGGACATAGGTTCCATTTAGGTCTTATCCCCTAACACATTTCCATTCGGGTACCATACAGGTTTTATCCCCAACACATCGGCCCCACAAATTACGGCTCAAAGAAAGAGCACGTCACAAAACGTAACAAACGATGGTGCACATTCACCGCATGAAATATAAACACACACATGCAATAATGCAACATGATGATTATCATAATCTAACAATATTAATTTACCTCAAGCTGGAGACGCTAACCTTTCCACGACCAACCGACTTGAACGAATACACGGTTTATCCGACAATCCAAAATGAAGTACAGTCCATAACTAATACCAAACCACCATCCCGAGTTCAACATCGACACGATAATTAACCTTGATATCCAACTTCTCATGCAATAGACCAAATTATAATTCACGTTCCCATTTCCACTAGACATTCTTAAAATCATATACATTATGATTTATCTTAGTCCAATCATAATATACGTACCACCATTCCGGCAATTCATATATTCCATAATGCCATTGCTATATGAATCATAAATGAAATGAAAACGAAATCATTTATTAACATTATGAACTGAGCAAGCATAACTTGCCTTGATACCAATTCGACGAAGCCGCTATCAATCCCGCCATCTTCATCTACAAGCTCCTAAGCCTCGACCAAGACGATTCATGCATTCTCCAACCTCAACCGCATCGCGAGGTTAACATCAACGATCACTAAACGTAACCTAATGCAATAATCAATTAACGATACGTTTAATAACAATCAATAACCAATATGACCAACCAATCAAACTCAACGGTATCTCGATCATACGAAATCAAACCATATCAACTCTTATCCATACGAACACAAGCCGAATTTCGATAATCAATAGTTCTATCAACGTCTACAACATTCTTGGTTCCGACTTAAATCTTAAATTTGGATTAACATGGCTCATTCTTGCAAATTCATAGGAATACAATTACCGGCTATCATCATGAATAATCATATACCAAAATTAACCGTAATCCTTATAATTTACGGACATGTATCATTCAAGAATTCTTCAAGAACATGAATTAGTCCATAATCATGTTTGAAGCCAACAAAACGACGTAATTATATGTGTTCTAACATCTAATCATCATGTGATCCATAATCCAAGGCATGTATCATTTTGTTCTTCAATATACGATTCGTATAATCTCAAAATCATAACATCAATACCATAATCATCACTATACGGAGAAGAACATCAACACTAACATCAAAATCCGAATTCAAGGAGTAGAATTCATCATCATACCTTTTGAAGAAGAACCACAAGGATCAAACACTTCAAGAATCATTAACATCTTCATATCCGAGCCTCAAATTCATGCTCTCAAGCTCCTAACCAAGTTAAAAGTCTAGAATACACTTAAAAGTGAAGAAGGACGAGCTGGAGTGGGAGAAATGAGTTTCCTTTCATGAACAAATGAAAGACCAGCTCTTATTATAAAAACTGCGCATCTCGTTACGTACGTTAAGTCCCAACCTTAACGTACGTAAGGCCTTTAACGTACGCTATATGTCCTGTATAGCGTACGTAATCGTCATCCAGGGTTAACTGTACTATTTTGTACCTTACGTTACGTACGTAATACCATCACCACAGCATACGCAATGTAGCAGTTGACTTGCTACAATATCATCCCATATTACGTACATAATATGCCATGCATAGCATACGTAATGCCGAGGTTGACTCGCCTGTCCACATCCTGCGCCGAAAGCAGCCGACACCGGGTCCCACCTGCCGACCACGGCTCGATCCTGTCCGAATCCCTTCGTAACGTACGTAATGTACATTCCTTAACGTACGTTAATCCTGCTTACTTACGTACGTAAGGCTCCTTACATAGCGTACGTAATGGCTTTCATACTTAGCCATTTCTGCCCCTGTCTGTCATCTCAATAAACTGAACACATACACGCGACATACCGAATACATATACTCGTTCCGATAACATTTCCATATGATACATCTGATGCACGATATCCTCAATTACAACTGTCGACCAAGTACGGCAATCATACAAATACTCATACAGTATCTCCGACATCGAAAACACACCAAGCATATAATATCCTAGAATTATAAATAACCTCGATAGATATACTGGCACGAATATCACGGTTTCCAAAATTATCCACTCATATCGTGTCGATCCCACTCTGTACAGTACATCCCAGATAAAATAATGCGAAAGATTCATAGTGAAATTCTAGGATATTACAGTATTGATGCAAGAAGGCAAGGTAGTTGCCTATGCTTCGAGATAGTTGAAACCGCATGAGCTGAACTACCCTACTCATAATTTGGAATTAGCAGCGGCAGTTCATGCCTTGAAGATTTGGAGACATTACCTGTATGGAGGTAAGTGTGAAATCTATACAGACCACAAAAGTCTGAAATATATTTTCACACAAAAGGAATTGAATATGAGGCAGCACAGATGGCTTCAGTTGGTCAAAGACTAAGATTGTACAATTCATTACCACCCTGGTAAAGCAAACGTAATTGCTGATGCACTAAGCCGTAAGGCGAGAGGAGACCTAACTTGTTTGTTGACCAAAGAGAAAAGCTTGGTCAAAGAATTTGCAAGGATGAACCTTGAGATGGCTAGACCATCGAATCTAGTTGAGTCGTTATTGGCTAGTTTGGTGGTGCAACCAACCTTTAGGGAACAGATCAAACAATGTCAAGGACAAGACGACTTCTTGGTCAAAATGAGAGAACGTACTCTTTCAGGTGAGGATAAAGGATTCCGTGTATCCGATGATGACACAATGTACTACGTAGGGAGGATTTGTATGCCCAATGTTGTCAAGTTGAGAGAAGCAATATTAAAGGAGGCACATAATACCCCATATACAGCACACCCTGGGAGTACAAAGATGTACCAAGACCTTAAGGGGATATTTTGGTGGGAAGGTTTGAAAAGAGATGTGGCAAACTTGTCAGAAGGTGTATAGTTTGTCAACAAGTGAAGGCAGAACACCAACGCCCCTTTGGATTACTTAAATCACTTCATATTCAGGAATGGAAATGGGAACACATTACGATGGACTTTGTGGTAGGTTGCCGCGAACGGAAAGAGGAAACCACTCCATTTGGGTTGTGGACCAACTCACGAAGTCAGCTCACTTCATCCCGGTTAAGATGAATTTTTGAATGGATCAGTATGCCAAACTTTACATCAGTGAGATTATTAAATTACATGGAGTGCCAGTCTCAATAGTATCCGATAGAGATACTCGTTTCACATCGCGCTTTTGGGAGAGTTTGCAAGAAGCTTTGGGAATGCAGTTGAATTTTAGTATGGCCTATCATCCTCAGACTGATGGTCAGTCCGAGAGGACCATCCAAATCCTTGAGGATATGTTGCGAGCATGTGTGTTAGACATGGGAAATAATTGGGAACGACTGTTGCCTTTGGTAGAATTTTCTTACAACAATAGTTATCAATCGACGATCGGTATGGCACCGTATGAAGCCTTATACGGTAGGAAGTGTCGATCACCACTGTATTGGGATGAGGTAGGTGAAAGGAGAATTTTGGGTCCTGAGATGATCGAACAGACAGTTGGTGTGGTGGATAAGATTCGTGAGAGGATCAAGATAGCACAGGATCGTCAGAAGTCTTACGCCGACAAACGTAGGAAGGATCTCGAATTCTGTGTTGGCGACAAGGTATTCCTGAAGGTATCTCCTACCAAGGGAATTGTGTCCAAGGAGCAAGTTGAGACCAAGATACATTGGACCGTTCGAAATTCTTGAACGGATTGGAGAGATAGCTTACCGCTTGGCTCTACCCCCGGAACTTTCGGCTGTGCACAACGTCTTCCACGTATCGTTGTTGAGGAAGTATGTGGACGATCCCATCCACGTCATCAACTATACCGCCGTGGAGATGAACAAAAATCTTACCTATGAAGAACAACCAGAACTAATTCTCGACCGATCAGTCCGACATTTGAGGAACAAAGAGAAGGTGTTTGTCAAGATCCAATGGCGTAACCACAGTAAATATGAAGCCACTTGGGAGCGCGAGGAAGAACTTCAAGCTTGTTATTTGAATTTCTTCAATCGAGTTATGTCATTTATTTTCAAGGACGAAAATTTTTCTAAGAGGGGTAGGATGTATTACCCGTCATTTTCATACTGTGATATTATTTTTTATAATAATATTATCGTTGCATTTCATTTCATTTAATTTCATTAGAGGATCATGAACATTTATTTCCACGTATCACAAGTCATAGCCCGAATCATTTTGTCAGATATATATTCAAGTGGTCATTATTTGTTTTATAATAGTGTTATAATTATTCGAGTATAATACTAACACCATTATTATTATTATTATTATTATTATTATTATTATTATTAATAATAATAATATTATTATTAATACCATTTTATTAAGTATTAATATTATTATTATTATCTTTATTATTTTCAGATTTTTATTATGGATATTACCAATTAATTGTTATACTACTTTTACTATTATTATATCATTTATATTTAATCATGAATTATAATTTAACCAAACTATGATTAAATTTAATTAACCAACCATGATTAAACTAAACTAATCATAATTAAGAATTCTCCCAAACCATCATTCCCTTCCATTCCCCTCACTCCATCAAACTCCTCAATACTTATCCAAAACAAATTCTAATGCAACTTAAACACTTTAAAACTACACCTATAAATACACTAATATTCCTATTGCAGAAATCTTTTACGTCCATTGATCAAACATCCAGAAAACAAAAAAAAAGAAGAAAAAAATACAATACACCAATTCTCGCCCAACTTCCAGTTGATTCTCATCAGCCGTCGGAATTTTATCCTCTGCAAATCACCACCGCGGTGAAGGTATTCCAGTCCAGTTTTCGGCCGTCAAGTTCTCATCCACTAATTTTCGTCTCCTGCAAATTGATTTCCAACCGCAAATTTCATCCCATCAGAGGTAAATTCAAACCCAAAGTTCTGTACATTCATATTTATGTTCATATTAGATTTCCTCTTAATACAATCAAATACAATACCCATATGCAATTTTAATCAAAATCCCAGAAATTAAACCATCAATAATCACATAAAAATCAAATAGTGCTTATCTTCTTTTTCGAGTTCATATGTCCAACCGAATATTTCCGAACTCAAAGATCAGAAACATTGTTGGCCCCTGAAAATGATGAAGACTATCCTTACTGTACCAACACGAGTCTTTTTCTAGCGCGCTTTGTCCTCACTCACGCGCACCTGGGAAACTTCCCAGAGTGTCACCCATCCCATAACTACTCCAGGCCAAGCACGCTTAACTTTGGAGTTTCTATGAGATGGATACCAGAAAAGAAGATGCATCTTGTTGGTCTGAATAGTCCAAATCAATTCATTTAACCACTTTCTAGTGCAGATCTCACGGGTCGAATCGCAAGCCACGCCTCGCGCATTTTTAAGCCCATGCACACAGGATGCTGGACCGAATCCCAACAATCCCCTCCCAGTACATGCCAACATCTCAGCCCCATAGTCTGGAAACCTCCGCCAACTAGATTTGATCACACAGCCCTCTAGCGGCTGGATTCATTAACACAGTCCTCCAACACATGACATCAGCATATGTTCCATCTCCGTTTACTTCTACTGTGCCAGTATCTCAGTTCCAGCATACTAGCATACTAGATTTGATAGCCCTCCAGCACCTGATAACCTCCACAGCGCCAACATCTTAGTTCCGGCCAACTGGCAACATTTGCTGCATGACCGCCTCTTAGTTCCAACACTTTGGCAGCCTCCACTGTAGGATGCCCATGCATGCAGGATGCTGAACCGAATCCCAATAATCCCCTCCCAGTACCTGCCATCATCTCAGCCCCATAGTCTAGAAACCTCCACGAACTAGATTTGATCACACAGCCCTCTAGCGGCTGGATTCATTAACACAGTCCTCCAACACTTGACATCAGCATCTGTTCCAACTCCGTTTACTTCTACTGCGCCAGTATCCCAGTTCCAGCATACTAGCAACATTTGCTGCATGCCCGCCTCTTAGTTCCAACACTTTGGCAGCCTCCACTGTAGGATGCCCATGCATGCAGGATGCTGGACCGAATCCCAATAATCCCCTCCCAGTACCTGCCAGCATCTCATCCCCATAGTCTGGAAACCTCCACGAACTAGATTTGATCACACAACCCTCTAGCGGCTGGATTCATTAACACAGTCCTCCAACACTTGACATCAGCATCTGTTCCAGCTCCGTTTACTTCAACCGTGCCAGTATCCCAGTTCCAGCATACTAGCATACTAGATTTGATCACATAGCCCTCCAGCACCTGACAACCTCCACAGCGCCAACATCTTAGTTCCGGCCAACTGGCAACATTTGCTGTATGCCCGCCTCTTAGTTCCAACACTTTGGCAGCCTCTACTATAGGATACTTCGAGGGAATCCACACCCGTGACGTGCTCCGATACCAATTGTTGGTCCCTGAAAATGATGAAGACTATCCTCACTGTACCAACACGAGTATTTTTCTAGCGCACTTTGTCCTCACACACGCGCACCTGGAAAACTTCCCACTACTCCAGGCCAAGCACGCTTAACTTTGGAGTTTCTATGAGATGGATACCAGAAAAGAAGATGCATCTTGTTGGTATGAGTAGTCCAAATTAATTCATTTAACCACTTTCTAGTGCAGATCTCACAGGTCGAATCGCAAGCCGCGCCTCGCGCATTTTTTAACCCCTGCATGCAGGATGCTGGACCGAATCCCAACAAACATTATCCAACCCCGAATCCCCTAAGTATCCGGCGGTGAATCTCATCACTGTGTTGGTAGGACCGTAGGAGGATGACAAAGAGATTTAGTTCCACTCCTGCCTGAATTGGGTACAAACCTGACCGGAAGCTTCGCCGCCGCTGCATCTTGTTGCGAGTCCGAACGCCGGCCGATGTGTGTGTGTTTATTTTCTTCCTTTTAGTATGTGTTTACTGCGATTTATTTTCGGCCAAGAAGAAGAATTTGGAAATAATAGTCGAGAGGAAGAGAATATTGTAGAGAGAGATGGAAGAGGGCAGAGAGGGAGGCAGGGTGCACGGGAAGAAGGAGAGTGAAGTTTCTGTCGACTGAAGGTCAGGAAAAAGGGTATTTATACCCGCGAGATTTTAGGGTTTTCAATTTAGTCCTCCCAATTTCCAACAGCTTTCAATTTAGCCCCAGACAATTTTAATTAACTCGTTTTTAACCCAGTCAGCTTCTCAACTCTTACAATTTGATCCCAGTGAACTTTAAAACTTCAATTCAATCCCAATTTTGACCAAGATATTAAAATATTGACTTCTAATTAATATTAATAAATAATCTGAATTTACGCATATATATTTTAATTTCAGTCATCTATAATGTTAACTCTTCGATTAATATTAATAAGCAATTTATTTTCAGTTATTAGATAGTGATATTTGTATCTTTTCATTTATGATATAAATAATAAATTGTAAGGATTATAATAATAATTATTATATGTAGACTTTATCGAGTAGTTATGGGCTTAGGACTACGAGTCGAGCATCTTCATATTCAAGTCAGACATCATCATTTATTCAGGTGGGAATTTTCACTATCACTTTAATTGCTTTAATTGGACTGTGTATGTGATGTTCTATTCATGTTTAAAATTTTATGCATGTTGTAAATCAGGCTAACCTGTATTCGTATAGGAGGCTATCTTAAGATATATGTTGTTGCGGGGACACCTGCGCAACCTCAATATTCACATGCGTGCTCGATTCATGTTATGTGGTATTGTGTGTATGTTTGATGTTGTTGCGGGGGCACTTGCGCAACCTCAATATTCGTGTTACACGTGCTCGATTCATGCTACATGTAATATTGTGAGTATGCATTGACGTTAAGGAAAAATATGATAGATTATTCATGTTATGCTTTCCATGAGATTGTATATTACTGTGATCAGTGTCATTTCCACGAGCTGAAGGAAGCTCAACCCCACCTTTATTGATCCCGCAGGTTAAATCGAGCTGGATGGACGAAGGAGAGATCCGCGAGGGCATATGAAAGAGGAATTATTACATGATGTTTTCTTTATGTCAAATGTTTTGGAACTCATTTGGGGAAACTTCGATTTGAAATTTTAATTTATGATTTATTCTTCCACCGCAAAATTTTATCTCATATCTATGATGAAATCTTGCCATATTTAAAGGTATTAAAGTTATGTCAGTGTAGCGACTCGACTTTGTAGGTGAGAATTTTAATATTCTCAAAGAAAATTATTTTTGTCAAAAGCTATCTTTTATTTATTTTCCCCAATATTTATCCTAGAAAGTCGGGGCGTTACACTCGCCATCCTCCAACCTGGTCGAAACACGACCAACTCAATCCCTTCCATACACCCCACCGCCGCACCACCACCTCCCTCTGTGTCCGTCTCGGTTGTGTGCATTTTAGTGTCTGTGACTGTGAGTTAGTTTGTGACCGATTGTGTGTATGTGCGCGTCAGATTATGAATGTGTGAGTGAATGTTTTTATGTATATGTGTGTTTGAGATTTCAGGATGTGGAGAGAGAGAGAGAGAGAGAGAGAGAGAGAGAGAGAGAGAGAGAGTAAGCGGCCACCTCAACCAGGAGGTTTTATGTAACCCAAACTCTTGGCTATTTTCATTGCGGCCTCTACATTTGAATTCTTGCAAATTAACCCCAAATTAGGTTACTGAAATCATACCTAATTTAACACTCCAATTTTTTTAATCCTTCAAACTAACCCCCAGTCAGTTTTCTAATATCTCAAATCAGACCATTTGACTCATTTTGACTCATTCAATTACTAGTAATGTTCAATTTTAAATTTAAGTTCTTTTATTAATTTTTGGTTGTATTATAATAATAAAATAATTATATTATTTGTATACTATTAAAGGAATTACGGGCATAGGATTGTTCATTCAAGCATCCACATCTCTTTCAAGTCAAAAACTGCATTTTATCAAGGTGTGTGATTTTACTACGCTTTTATCTATTTTAATTGCTTTATATAATATCTTGTATGTGCAGGTGAAATCAGTCAGAAACACATGAATGTCCAAATCATTTAAAAGCACTTAAATATGCAAATCCATAAGAAGCATTTAACTGTGAAAATCAGTCAGAAGCACTTAATAGTGCAAAAAGCCGACAGGATAGCCGGCAGACTTCACAATTTGTTATGTTGATTATACCTGCTAGTATATTTAGAACTTAACTTAGACATATTGCATACCGTCTGTTAGGATTCGATCTAGCATCCTACCTGCATGGGCTTAAGAATAAGGGAGGCGCGACTTGCGATTTGACCTGTGAGATCTGAACTAGAAAGTAGTTAAATGAATTAATTTGTACTACTCATACCAACAAGGTGCATCTTCTTTTTTGGTAGCCATCTCATAGAAACTCCAAATTTAACCGTGATTAGCCTGAAGTAGTTATGGGATGGGTGACCCTCAGGGTGCACGTGAGTGAGGACAAAGCTGTAATATCCGAATGTAATTTTTCGTTTTTATCTGTCGTTGTATATTCGGATAAATTGATTACCGTGGATCGTTGCATTTAGTATTATGGTGAGGTATTATAGATTTGAGCTTCATATCATTGTTATTTCATTTCATACTTGATGATTCGATGTCAATTGGAGAGTTGCATTTTTGAACTTTTTCTGTTAGTGTAGCGTACGCTGCGTAGCTTAACCAACATACGCTAAACTTGTGATTTAACATACGTAATACCTTGTCTGTTGCGTACGTTAAGAAGGAATCAGACATTAGTTGACTTCAGCACGTGAACTTGTTATCCGTTGGCATGCATGTGTATGATGTCTGAGCTGTCGTGTTGGCCAGAGTTAACTTTTATTAGCGTGCGTAGCACACTTTTAATTAGCGTGCGCTAATGGCCTGTGGATTCAAGACAGTAGCCACTGTAAGCCTCTTACGTACGTAACATTAACCGGTTAGCGTACGTAAGAGAGTTAACGTATGCTAAATTTCCCCGATAGCGTACGTTAATCCGGTACGGTCTATTTATATGACCAGCCTGTTTTTCACTTCTTCACAACTCTAAACCGATTTTCTCTCCATATATTGTCCCTCTGCACCCCCAAATCGATATCAACCTCCTCCAACTTGTGTTTAAGCCTTAAATCTTGGAGTGGAGCTCATTACCTTTAAGATTAGGAGGTGTTCTTGAGCTTGGAGTGTACTTTCTTGTAGTGTTGAGGTTGTCCTTCGTTTCTGAAGGTAGGTGTACTTTCTTCTCTGTATTGTTTTCATATGTTAATTTTGGTAATGAAGTATACTTCACCTAAAGTTAGATTAATCAAGTAAAACATGGTTTTAATTAAACTTCTTCACACTTCTTGATGAATATGATAAAGAGGGTTTGAAATGGATGTGTTCTTGAGGTTATAATGATAGTAACCATGTTTAGAATCTTCATGCTCACCTTGCTGGACGAATTCATATCAGTAGAACCTTGATAAATCAGTTAGCTTCATCATGGTTAGACTTGAACAATGAAATTGTTATCATAAAGTGTTCAAACACCATACTTGATATTCACTTACCTTGGGAAGAACTTGGCAATGTTAGAAGTAGGAGGATGTTCTCTTGTTCAAAATTCTTAAGAGTTATAACCTCCTTATGTTTCAGCCCAGCAAGACTTTGAAGATTGATAAGGATATTTGTGAAAACAACAATAACTTCTTATTAACCGGATGTGTTGATAACCTAAGAATGTGTTTGATCATCTTGTGGTGTTTGATCAGAAATGATATTAATGAATCCTTCAGGTTTTCAAGAATGATTTTGATAACCTTCATGAATATGGTGTAATCTCATAACTAATATAACCTTGTTGTAAGCTTAATATTCAATTTAGATGAGATATATTGATGAACATAATTGTGCAGATTTTACCTTTCAACATTGTAATGTTTTGGAAAGTTTAATCAACATAAGATGATATTGACAACATAAGTGGTTGTTTAACATGTTCTTGATAAAATTCTTATTTATGAAGAATCATGTGAACTTTCGGTAAAAGTATTTTAAACCGATTTTATGGTTGTAATGAGATAAAAAGAATTCTTGGTATAAGACTTTGATATTTTGAGATAGCGAAACTATTCTAATGGATTGTAGGGTGTCGTCTTACTAATCTTATATTGATAATTATACGAATATGTTATTGAGTAAAATGTATTTCGTTTAAGGTTGATTGTTCGAGTAAACGATATTAGTCGTGGACCGTTCGTTCGTTTCGACAAGAAGAGGATTATTCTCGTCTCTGTATTGAGGCAAGTTATCTTGCTTGGTTATAATGATGATTATATTCTTGTGATGTTTATACATTTCATGTGTATGAAATGTTTATGAAATGTTTGTCGTGATTTGACATTTTGACGTTATTCCGTTTTCATCATGGGGTTGCATTCCCAAGTACGTCACTTTGAATCGTTGATCTTGATGGTCCTTATTATCACTTTGGTGAGTTTTTCTTGATCCTTAATCGGATATGTATTTCGTTGAAATTCGTTGTCATGTTGTATCGTGACATTTCTGGAATCATATCTGCGTGCCGATTGGATATTGTGTAGGATTTTTAGCCGGTCACTTGTATAGTCATACGTGGATGTTTTCGTATTGGACTGTGCACACGAGACGTAGTTCGTGAGGCTAATTAGGTACATTGTCACATGTATATTCTGGATTCCGTATACGGGGTGGACATGTACACCGACACATTTCCGGATCGGGCGTACTGTGTGTTGGGAATAGTGCCCTAGGACATTCGATGTGCCTAGATTTGTAATTGTCACATTTAAATAAAGTTATTTGATATCATTTATTTCTCGTTGATTATTATAATGTGTGCATGTTTTAATATTATAATAATCGAATAATAGTTATTCACGAATAATAAGATTATTCAAATGTCCCTGGTAAAATCGCGTTGAGTAGAGACTCAAGTGATTAATATACTAGTATAAGTTTGATTGATAATCATCGGATGATTATGCGTATGGTACGGATCAATCTTATGGGTATTGGTTGGAGAAGCGTCTTTGGACCGACCCGCATTGAGATCACCGCATGGAAATGTCATAAGTGAATCTCAATACGTATGTCAATAAATCCTTGAACACGAGATTATCATAGAGTCCAACATGATAACTGCTATGCCTTGACGTAATCCAACGTCATCTGAAACATGGTGATCATAAAGGTTAGCGATCGGGATTAGTGGGAGTCATGTAAAGGGCAATGAATAATCAAGATGGGGATTTGTCCTCTCTTAAGTGAGAGAGATATCTGCTGGGCCCCTCGATAAGTAGGACTGAAGGAAATGCATGGCCATGCTCAAATGAAGAGTCATTTGATTCAATCAGTCTACTTAAGATCGAGAAAGCATTTGAACATAAATAAGTATGACAGACTCCATGACTTAGTTCAAATATGATATCGCGTGACAAAGGGATTTGACACGTTAAAAGGTTTAATGGACTATTAACTTATATTATTTGGGTAATCATAATGTCTTGCTAGAGGCCGCTTATGATTTATTATTTAATAAGGTATTAAATAATTGCCAACATAATATAAGCCTTTTGGGTCACACATACGACAATTATAGACAAGTAGGAATAAATATCAACTGGGAATAATAAATATAATATTGGATATTATATTTATAAGGAGATTAAATAATAAGTAATATATATAATATTGGATATTATATATATTGTATTATTTAATAAGTTGAGGGGCAACTAAGCAAATACTAGATTATTGAATCTAGGGTTTACTTAGTATATATATATAAGGTCTTGGACAAGGAGTTGTAAGGAGAATACAAGACCTAAAAATCGGCCCTTCAAGGAGAAGAAAAATCGGCCATCTACATCATATTGTAGGAGAACGGAGTCGATCATCCCTCTTCCCTTAGTTGATCTTGATCAATAGTACAATCCTTCTAGTAAGGAATTTGTGTTGTACTATTTATCAATATTATTAAATGAGATCTAGCAATCCGGCTTGTGGAATTGTTCGTGTGTGGATCACCAAAAGAGGAAGGAGATATTCATCCGCTTCTAGTCGGATCTAGAATTGTTCAATCGGATTAAGGTAATTCGATTAACTCTTTAGTTAAACAATTAAATTAATGCATGAGATCCTAAATTGGGTTTTCACATTTATTGTTCACTGCGTTTTTACTCCGATTATTCGTATTCGATACATAGAAAACCCAACGGTGGTATCGGAGCCAACTTGCATGTAATTTAATTGTTTGTGTAGAACATATTTATGTGTAAATTATGTTCTTGATTATGTTTATAAAATATGGATTTTATAAAATAATTTTTAGTTTAATTTGATTAAATCGGATCGTCAAAAATAATTTTAAATTTGTTTTTCGCATAAAGCTGCTGTAATCAAGCTCGAACAAGATGCGATTCGGGCAGGTCGGGCAGATTCGGGTCCGGGTCGGGTCGGGCCTGGACCCGCGGGTTGTATTAATTAGCAAAAATTGATTTTGCATCACCAGGGGTTCGAACCCTGGTGGTCCAGGCCAGCGGCCTTGCTACTTACCAAGTGCGCTGCAATTTTGTTTTGGAATTATTCTCACGGATGTTTTATTAAAGGCAGGAAATCTGTTTTAATATTGCAAAATTAATTCCGCAAAACACGGGATTCGAACCCGAGTCCATTGCCTTAAAATCCGGCGATTTTCCATCTCGGCTGGGAACTGTTTTGGTAATTTCAAAAGTAATCCTTTTATTATAAGCCCTTTAATATAAAAGTAAATTTGGAAATAATAGTTGCAAAATGTTGCAATCCGCAATCAGTTTCGAACCGGGCAAACCGTGCCCAGATCGCGGCGGCACCATCTCGGCGAGTCGATTTTGTTCATGTGATGACTCAAATTTTAATTATTGTCTGATTGTCAGATAAATTGATTATTTAGTATATTACATGCTTTATTAATTATTTGATAATTATTTATGGTATGTGTGTGGTGTATGGCATGACCATAAATTGACCAATGTGATTGGATAATTTAATTTCTTATGGGTTGGTTTTACGGCCTGCGTGTCGTTTAATTATAATTGGTTTACGGCTGCGAGTCGTCTATTTAAATTATTTATTATTTTACGGCCTGCGTGTCGTTTGCACTTCTTGTAATTTAATTTATTAGTGTAGTATTAAATTTCATTAATGTAATGAAGACAAGAAGGACGAGAAAGACGGACTCGAGGAGCAAATTGATCGCGTATGACGTTCCAAGGAGTTGGAAGATCAATGAAGACCATATTTAACCCTTTAGATGACCTTTGTGATTTTCATGTTGGCTCATGAAAATCACGTTAGGATTATGGTCATGCTATACACGGTCCTATGCTTTATTGTCATGTGATGCGATGTATGTTTAAATTTATGCATGTATGTGATGCTATGTATGTTTAGATGTATGTTAGCAAACATAGACATTAACATAGGATAAAAATCCCTTGTTAAAATTTTAATGCCGTTCATTTGAAAAACACCTATCAAGACTTCGATCATCATGAGTGGGTCATGCCAAAGCTGGGCACTCGGATTATCTTAGTAAGGTAGGATAGGTAATGGTGATACCTATACGTTTAATGAATTTGGAAATCAAAATAGTTTTGAACCTTAAGGCATAAGATGGGATTATAACATGCTTGGGCATACGATGCCAAATCCCATGATATAATCTAAGAGTTACATATGATGTAATCGATAAAGAGTTATCCACCTAAAGTAGTTCAATTCTAGGCGTCATGCCAAAGCTGAGTTTAGGATTGTGCGAAATGGGATCTTAGCCCACTAAAATTACAAATGTTGTAAATTGAGGGTACTTTGTTTTAGTGGGAGTATTTTTCGAGAAATAAAATAATGAGACTAAATATTTTGCATATTGAATTTTGTAGAATGGCATCAAACAACACATCCACCATTTCATCGCGATCCGTCCTTGAGAAGGACAAGTCTGAAAGAAAATGGCAAAGAACTATCTGGATTGATCCGAGCCCGAGAATAGTTCTCAAGCAAGAAAGAAAGTCGTATGTTCTTGAGGAAGAAATTCCCGATGAGCCACCGACAATGCAAATAAAGCAACAAAAGACAAATGGAAGAAACATTGTGATGATTCCATTGATGTCGGTTGTCTTATGTTGGCCACCATTTGTCCGTAACTTGAAGAACTGGAGGAAATGGAAGCTTATGAGCTAAATGCTCACCTCAAGGAAACTTTCTCGAAGCATGCTAGGCAAGAGAGGTATGAGACCTTTCAAGCCTTGTATGCTTGCAAGATGGTTGAGGGGACATCTGTCGCGCTCACGTGCTCAAGATGAAAGGATATATTGATCATCTTGAAAGGCTTGGTTTTCCAATTTCTAATGAGCACTCAACGGATGTGATCCTAAACACATTTCCCGAAATTTTATGTCAGTTCATTATGAACTATAAAATGAATGAGATGGAGAAGTCCATTCTGCCGAAATGCATGGGATGCTTAAAACGGTGAGCGTAATATTAAGAAGAAACCAAACCATGTGTTGATGGTCGAAAGGGAAATCCTTTAAGAACAAAGGCAAGGGCAAGGGTAAGGCAAAAGTTGCCAAATCTAAAGACCCTACTAGGCCGGGTTTCAAGGCTAAAACTCCCAAAGATGGAAATTGCCATCATTGCAATAAACCAGACATTGGAAAAGAAATTGCAAGATTTACTTGGAAGAGCTAAAGCGTACAAGGGCGGTGAGACCGCCACGTATATTTGTTATAGAAGTTAACTTATCTACCTCTAACTCCCGGGTATTAGATCTCGGATGTGGATCTCACATTTGTACAAATGTGCAGGGGTTGAGAAGCGAGAGAATCGAAGAAAGGGGAAGTAGATCTAAGAGTCGGCAATGGAGCAAGAGTTGCCGCACTAGCCGTAGGAACTTATGATCTAGTTTTGCCCAATGGGCTTTTGTTAGTTTTGAACAATTGCTATTATGTTCTGCTATGAATAGGAATATTATTTCGGTTTCTACATTAGATTGTGAAGGTTACGCTTTTCTTATTAAGAATAAGATCATTCGTATTTTCTTTGATGACTTGCTTTATGCACGCAAAGTTATATACTGGCCTTTACAATATTGATCTAGATGAGTCCGACACTTTGGAAGTCTATAACATTGCATCCAAGAAACCTAAGCTCAATGATTCTAATCCGACTTACTTATGGCATTGTCGACTTGGTCACATAAACGAGAAACGCATTTCTAAACTCCATAATGATGGACTTTTAGACTCTTTTGACTATGAATCATATGGGACATGCGAATCTTGTTTATTGGGCAAGATGACGAAGAATCCTTTCACCGGTCATGGAGAAAGGGCTAGTGATCTATTAGGCCTAATACATACTGATGTGTGCGGACCTCTTAGCACTCATGCCAGAGGCGGATACCAATACTTCATTACATTCACCGATGATTTTAGCCGATATGGATATATTTATCTTATGAAGTATAAACATGAATCTTTTGAAATGTTCAAAATATTCCGTAATGAAGTCTGAGAATCAACTTGGCAAGACAATTAAAGCCCTTCGATCGGATCGAGGTGGGAATACTTGAGCCAAGAATTCGATGATCATCTTAGGAGTTGTGGAATTGTTTCGCAACTTACTCCTCCCGGCACACCTCAGCATAACGGAGTGTCCGAGAGGAGGAATCGAACTTTATTAGATATGGTTCGATCCATGATGAGTCGAACAGAGCTTCCATTATCATTTTGGGGCCACGCCTTAGAAACAGCAGCATTCACCCTTAACCGTGTTCCATCTAAAGCAGTTGAAAAGACACCATTTGAGAAATGGACTGGTAAAAGACCAAACTTGTCTTTTCTAAAGATCTAGGGTTGCAAAGCATTCGTAAGGCGCCAAGTGTTTGACAAACTGGCAACCAGATTTGAAAGATGTTTATTTATGGGATATCCTAAGGAAACTAAAGGATATTACTTTTATAAGCCCGCAGAGAACAAAGTGTTTGTTGCTCAAAATGATGTATTCTTAGAAAGGGAATTTATTTCCAAAAGAGAAAATGGGAGAAGAGTAATTCTCGAGGAAACTCGAGAACCACAAGAAGACATCGCTTCACCGATGGAAACCGAACAAGCTCAACAAACGGTTGAAGAGCCCATTCAAAGTACACAAGTCCCACGCAGATCCGATAGGATGCGACATGAACTGAGAGATATGGTTATCTCGTAGCAGAGGATGATGATGCATCGCTCATAGATGATGAGCCTAGTACCTATACGTGAGCCGCCAGACCGTAGTCCGAGGAATGGCTAGAAGCCATGAAGTCCGAGATGCAATCCATGTATGACAATCAAGTTTGGAACTTGATAGATCCACTGAGGGTGTTAAAACCATTGGGTGCAAATGGGTCTATAAAAAGAAGAAAGACATGGATGATAATCGCAAGCCTATAAAGCTAGACTAGTGGCAAAAGGTTATAGATGATTCATGGTGTTGACTATGATGAGACCTTTTCGCGGAGTCATGCTTAAATCAATTAGAATTTTATTTGCCATTGCCGCATACTATGATTATGAAATATGGCAAATGGATGTCAAAACAGATTCCTTAATGGAAACTTACTCGAGGATGTGTATATGACACAACCCGAAGGTTTTGTTCATCCAGAAAATTCTAAAAGGGTTTGCAAGCTTCAAAGATCCATTTATGGGTTGAAGCAAAGCTTCTGAGCTGGAATCTTCGCTTTGATGAAATCACAAAGAGTTTGGGTTCATTCAAATGAAGATGAACCTTGTGTGTACAAGAAGGTTAGTGGGAGAATAGTTGTTTTCTTAGTCTTATATGTAGATGACATATTACTCATTGGAAATGACATTCCCACCTTGCATACCAAGACTTGGTTGGGAAGTTGTTTCTCAATGAAAGACTTAGGAGAAGTCCTTACATTCTTGGGATAAAGATCTATAGAGATAGATCAAAGAGATTGATTGGTCCGAGTCAAAGTACATACATTAATAAAATATTGAAGAGGTTCAATATGCAAGACTCCAAGAGAGGACTCTTGCCAATGTCACATGGCATTCATCGAGTGAGACTCGAGTCCTAAGACTCCGATGAGCGAGCCCGTATGAGCAAGATACCATACGCTTCGCTATTGGATCGATCATGTATGCCATGATTTGTACTCGACTGATGTATCGCTTGCTCTTAGTATGACAAGTCGATACCAATCGAATCCAGTGAAAGTCATCGACAAAGAAAGGAAAACCATCCTAAAGTACTTGAGAAGAACTAAGGATGATTTCCTAGTTTATGGAGGGGTGGGAAACGAGCCGGGTTGTAAGAGGTTACGCCGATGCAAGTTTCAAAACCGACAGAGACGATTTCAAATCGCAAACCGGTTATGTGTTTGTATTGAATGGAGGTGCCGTGAGTTGGAAGAGTTCCAAGCAAAGCACGGTTGCCGATTCTCATGTTTTGAGCACTGGCAAAGATCGGATGCAAAGGAAGCCGTATGGAACAAGAAGTCCATGACCCAACAAGGAGTCGAGCCCACCATCCAGCGTCCGAAAAGCCTTGATTGTGACAATAATGGTGCTATTGCACAAGCTAAAGAGCCTAGGTCCCATCATAATTCCAAACATATACTGAAAATATCACCTAGTCGAGAGATCGTCGACGAGGAGATATTACAATATGCAAAGTAGCAACTAAGAGGATGTTGCATCCACTTACCAAGCCTCTCTCACAAGGAAAGCATGTTGAGCATGCTAGAGCGATAGGACTAAAAGTCATGTATGAATGGTCCTAGTGCAAGTGGGAGATTGTTGGGAATAGTGCCCTAGGACATTCGATGTGCCTAGATTTGTAATTGTCACATTTAAATAAAGTTATTTGATATCATTTATTTCGTTGATTATTATAATGTGTGCATGTTTTAATATTATAATAATCGAATAATAGTTATTCACGAATAATAAGATTATTCAAATGTCCCTGGTAAAATCGCGTTGAGTAGAGACTCAAGTGATTAATATACTAGTATAAGTTTGATTGATAATCATCGGATGATTATGCGTATGGTACGGATCAATCTTATGGGTATTGGTTGGAGAACCGACATCGACCGACCCGCATTGAGATCACCGCATGGAAATGTCATAAGTGAATCTCAATACGATGTCAATAAATCCTTGAACCCGAGATTATCATAGAGTCCAACATGATAATCGCTATGCCTTGACGTAATCCAACGTCATCCGAAACATGGTGATCATAAAGGTTAGCGATCGGGATTAGTGGGAGTCATGTAGAGGGCAATGAATAATCAAGATGGGGATTTGTCCTCTCTTAAGTGAGAGAGATATCTCTGGGCCCCTCGATAAGTAGGATCAAGGAAATGCATGGCCATGCTCAAATGAAGAGTCATTTGATTCAATCACCTACTTAAGATCGAGAAAGCATTTGAACATAAATAAGTATGACAGACTCCATGACTTAGTTCAAATATGATATCGCGTGACAAAGGGATTTGACACGTTAAAAGGTTTAATGGACTATTAACTTATATTATTTGGGTAATCATAATGTCTTGCTAGAGGCCGCTTATGATTTATTATTTAATAAGGTATTAAATAATTGCCAACATAATATAAGCCTTTTGGGTCACACATACGACAATTATAGACAAGTAGGAATAAATATCAACTGGGAATAATAAATATAATATTGGATATTATATTTATAAGGAGATTAAATAATAAGTAATATATATAATATTGGATATTATATATATTGTATTATTTAATAAGTTGAGGGGCAACTAAGCAAATACTAGATTATTGAATCTAGGGTTTACTTAGTATATATATATAAGGTCTTGGACAAGGAGTTGTAAGGAGAATACAAGACCTAAAAATCGGCCCTTCAAGGAGAAGAAAAATCGGCCATCTACATCATATTGTAGGAGAACGGAGTCGATCATCCCTCTTCCCTTAGTTGATCTTGATCAATAGTACAATCCTTCTAGTAAGGAATTTGTGTTGTACTATTTATCAATATTATTCGTAAGGATCTAGCAATCCGGCTTGTGGAATTGTTCGTGTGTGGATCACCAAAAGAGGAAGGAGATATTCATCTGCTTCTAGTCCGGATCTAGAATTGTTCAATCGGATTAAGGTAATTCGATTAACTCTTTAGTTAAACAATTAAATTACTGCATGAGATCCTAAATTGGGTTTTCACATTTATTGTTCCGCTGCGTTTTTACTCCGATTATTCTGTATTCGATACATAGAAAACCCAACACTGTGATGTCCATCTTGAGCCATATTGTTAATCGTTCATAGTCCATGTATGATTGGATGTGTTCGACGGTTTGTGACTGGTTGTTTCATACGCCCGAGGGGTATGATTAATAGTTGGGATGTTTCCTTGAGATCCATATATGTGAATTGTATATGTCGGAAGAATTAATTATCATGTATATCTGACCCTGTGTTATGGGCGAAATACTTGTGTTGTATTTTAGGTCGAGGCAAAGGCAAGGCACGGGAAGAGCATGTTGACGGCGAAGGGTTCGAGTGATACTAGTTTGGGGGCCCCAAATCATTTGTTGTCCGATTATGTTAAACCATGTAATGTTACCTTATTTCCGCTTCATTTAAATTACTATTTGGTTGTATTGGTATTTGAAGTATATTCCATCTCCATATGGTTTACACTTGTATTTCGGATCCTGTAAGGCCGTTGGCCATATTTTTATTAAACTCCTAACCGGAGTAATAACTATTTATTGTGGTTCGGTATCACAAGTAATACTTATTTAATCTGTTTTGGATATCGCCTGGTGGGTCCCAGTGTGGGGTCCACAGCACTGTAATAAGCCACCTTTTTGGTGTGTTACAGAATATGGTATCAGAGAGTGTTGTTTTGTTTCTCTTTAAGAGTTGTTGTATAATGAACTAGTATCCAAAGACCTTCGTGTCACGTGTGACCTGTGCAAGCTACTGACCCTACGAGCCAAATACGATATGTACTTTATGAGCCATGATTTAATTACTGGCATGATATTGATATCGGAATGGATCTCTTTGTTGATCTTGTTATTTCGAGGATTTGTGGCATGATTTATCTGATTAATAATTCGAGATAAATGCTGGATTGATTATATGATTGAAATTGTTCGACTTGACGTCGATGTAATGTTCTGTGCGACACTCGTGGTGTCGATAATTAATTATGAACCTCTTCCTTGAATATGTGATCCCTTGTTGCTATTAACTTAGCATGAATTTTGAATAGTGTCTTGAACTGTACTTATGATTATCATTATGATTGATTCTTTCAGTATGGAAAGGAATCTGAGAGTTCGTGGCAGAGGGGGACGAGGCCGCGGAAGGGGCCGAATCCCGATACCTCGAGCCAACAGACGCGCGAATGTGGATCATAGTTCCGCAGACAGTGGTTCATCTTCTAGGGACCAATCGCACCACAGTGGGCGTGAGGACGCGCGTGTCGATCCTTACTTTGTGATGTAGGACATGATGACTCAGATGACCCAGATGGGTCAATTAATCGAAGCTATGCAGAGGGCCACTACTGGCCAGCAACAGGGGCCTCATCCTCCTCTTGTGCTTGGCGGACCCGTGAGTCGGATCATCAGCGACATCTCTCGCCAGCGACCTATAACCTTTGAAGGCTCCTCTGAGCCCGCTGACATTGTGCATTGGATCGAGCATTTTGAGAAACTTTTCGAGATGGTGGACTGCCCGGAAGAGAACCGCCTCTCTGTAGCCACTTACTATCATAGCAAATGCACTCATACCTGGTGGCTTTCAGTGAGGCCAGCTGATGGTGTTTATACTTGGGAGGAATTTAAAAACCTCATGCTAGACCGTTACTATCCAGGGCCACTCCGTGAGGCCAAACTGTCGGAATTACTAAACCCGGACCCGTCCGAGGATGATGATGTACTATCTGTCGCTGAGAAATTTCAGGCTCTTCTTCCTTTCGCCACGACAATTATCCGAACAGAGACTGATAAGATCAAATACTTTCTCAAGAGGCTTAAACCCCGAATAAGAATGCAACTGTTGAATTACCACTGTACGACCCTGCCGGAGTTCATCGAGAAGGCTCTAGAATACGAGCTCACGGCGAAGGAGATTTCTAAGAAGCAACCACAGTCCAACAACAAAAGATCCAGGAACCAGAACCAGACTGAGAGTAACCAGGGGACATTTAGGAAGCCCCAGTCATTCCCAAACCCTTCTGATCGACCACCCATGGAGTCGAAGCCATCCGGATTGCACTCTCAAGCAATCCCCTCATCTGTTGTGTGCTATAACTGCGGAGACCAGGGGCACGTCAGCTCCAAATGCCCGAAGCCGGCCGTCGCATGCCATACTTGTGGGAAGAATGGGCATCGTGCTCGTTTTTGCAGAAATGGGCCCGGACGTGAACCAGTGGCATCTCATACTCCAAATCAGTCTATTGTCCAGGACCGTGTGCCTCCGTCCGCTTCTTATCAGACTACCGCGACAAACAGGGGAACGGGTCGTGGGAATCAAAGTGGTGCACATGGTGCAGGAGCCGCAAAATCCAGGATCTACGAAATGAAGAAAGCTGACGATCCCGAGGCCAGCATGATTGCAGGTATACTCGAGATCCACTCTCAGCCGGTGTGTGTTCTTTTTGATACCGGTGCTTCACACTCTTTCATATCTACTTCTTGTTTAAGTTGTTTGCCTCTAGACCATGTTATCAATTGTGAGCCCTATGTGATTGGTCTACCCGATGGTAGAAGAATTATTGGGAATCGCGAAGTCCAAGACTGTCCGATTCGTATGAACGACCGTGAGTGGTTGTCAAATTTGATTGTAGTCGATTTATCTAAGGATGATATAATCTTGGGTATCGATTGGATGGATCGTCATGATGCCATACTTAGTGTCCGCAAGCGGATGGTAACCGTCACTTCTGATGATAGTTTCGAGTGTATTTTTGAGGTGATAATCCCAGTCGTTCCGGGAGAGTCATCAGCGCTATGAAAGCAGTGAAACTGCTTAATCAAGGGTGTATTGGTTATTGGTGCTACATGACCAAAACAGCAGATCGACCAGTTGAATTGGCCGACATTCCGGTAGTCCGAGACTACCCAGACGTATTTCCAGACGAGTTGCCAGGCTTACCTCCTCATCGTGACGTGGAGTTTATTATTGAGTTAGAGCCAGGTACAACCCCGCTTTCAAAGGCACCGTATCGTATGGCTCCGACTGAGATGCAGGAGTTGAAGAACCAGCTTTGAGGAGTTGACTGAAAACGGCTATATTCGACCTAGTGCGTCCCCTTGGGGAGCACCAGTGTTATTTGTACGAAAGAAGGACGAATCTCTGCGTTTATTTGATTACCGTGAGCTTAACAGGGTAACCATCAAGAACAGATATCCTCTGCCTCGTATTGATGATTTATTGGATCAACTTCAGGGAGCTGCTGTGTTTTATAAGATCGAATTGAGATCCGGTTATCACCAGTTGAGGATTCGAGAGTCTGACATCTCGAAGACAGTATTCCGTACTCGCTATGGGCATTATGAGTTCGTGGTGATGCCATTTGGATTGACTAATGCACCGGCGGTATTCATGGAGTTGATGAATTGGGTTTTTATTAACTATCTGGATCGCTTTGTAGTCATTTTTATTATCGACATTCTGATTTACTCTCGTGACCATGAAGAGCATGAACATCATCTCCACCAAGTTCTCGATACGTTGAGGCGGGAACAGCTTTATGGAAAGTTTTCTAAATGTGAATTATGGATGCCTGAAGTTATCTTTCTTGGGCATGTGATATCAGCCGAAGGAGTGAGAGTGGACCCATAGAAGACAGAAGCCATTCGAGATTGGCTACCTCCGAAGAACGTTAAGGACGTTCGTAGTTTCCTCGGCCTAGCGGGTTACTACCGACGGTTCGTGGAAGGATTTTACAAAATTGCGCAACCAATGACTAACCTACTGCGGAAGGATAAGAAGTATTTGTGGTCAAAAGCATGTCAGCAAAGTTTTGATGAGCTCAAGAGTCGATTGATTTCGGCACCTGTTTTGGTCTTACCAAAAGAAACGGAAGGATTCGTGGTGTACAGTGACGAGTCGAGATAGGGCCTTGGATGTGTACTCATGCAGGAAGGGAAAGTGATTGCCTATTCATCGAGACAATTGAGACCCTATGAAGTTAACTATTCGACCCACGACTTAGAGCTAGCAGCCGTGGTGTTTGCTTTGAAAATCTGGCGTCACTATCTGTATGGAGTTACCTGCCAGATCTTTACTGACCACAAGAGCATAAAATACATTTTTACTCAGAAGGAGTTGAACATGAGGCAGAGAAGGTGGATAGAATTAATCAAGGACTGTGATATCGAGATCCTTTATCATCCGGGCAAAGCAAATGTGGTTGCCGACGCTTTGAGCCGTAAGACAGTGCAGGAGCAGATGCTGAGCCGCTTGACAGCACAGAGGGAGTTGCAGTTAGACCTTATGAGGCCGGAAATTGAAGTTTGGTTAAAGCGTGTTTAGGGAAAACTTTGCACACTTGAGATTTCTTCGTCTCTTGATGATATGATCAGATCGAAGCAAGTTACGGACCCATTCTTATCTCGAGTTCGGGATGAAGTAACTCAAGGGAAAGCCCCTGCATTCGTGATCCACGAGGATGGATTGATACGCTTTAGAAATCGAGTTTATGTACCCGCAGACGAATAGTTGAGGAACTCTATCATGAGAGAAGCCCATGCTACCCCGTACTCTATTCACCCGGGATCTAGCTAGATGTATAAGGATTTGAAGCAAAATTATTGGTGGGGGAATATGAAACGTGAGGTTGCCGAATTCGTTTCGAGATGTTTAACTCGTCACAGTTAAGATTGAGCACCAGCGACCCGCAGGAATGCTGAAACCGCTCCCGATTCCCGAGTGGAAATGGGAGGATATATCGATGGATTTTATCACTAGCTTGCCGACGAGTCGTCGAGGAATGAATACAATTTGGGTGATTGTGGACCGTCTGACCAAATCAGCCCACTTCTTGGAGATTAAGGACACGTGGGGTCCCGAGAGATTGGCCCAGCTATTTATTAAGGAAATTGTGAGGTTACATGGTACCCCCAAGCGTATTGTATCGGATCGTGACGGGCGATTCGTGTTGCACTTCTGGAAGGCAGTTCATCGTGCGATGGGCACATTTGAGGTGTTGGAGCGTGTAGGTGATCTGGCTTATCGACTGGCTTTGCCACCGGCTTTAAGTCAGATTCACAATGTGTTTCATGTCTCCCAGTTGAGGAAGTACGTTGCTGATCCGAGTCATATACTTCAGTTCGATGAGATCGAATTAGCGGAGGATCATTCGTACGAGGAGCGTCCTGTACAGATACTCGAGAGGAGGATCAAACAGTTGAGAAACAAGACGATTCCCCTACTAAAGGTTCAGTAGTCACGACACGGAGTCGAGGAGGCTACGTGGGAAACCGATGATAGTATGCGAGTGAGATACCCCGAGTTAATTTACCCCTTAGTTTCGAGGACGAAACTCTTTTTAAGGGTGGGAGAATGTAATATCCGACTGTAATTTTTCGTTTTTATCTGTCGTTGTATATTCGGATAAATTGATTACCGTGGATCGTTGCATTTAGTATTATGTTGAGGTATTATAAATTTGAGCTTCATATCATTGTCATTTCATTTCATACTTGATGATTCGATGTCAATTGGAGAGTTGCATTTTTGAACTTTTTCTGTTAGTGTAGCGTACACTACGTAGCTTAACCAACGTACGCTAAACTTGTGATTTAACGTACGTAATACCTTATCTATTGCATACGTTAAGAAGGAATCTGACATAAGTTGACTTCAGCACGTGAACTTGTTATCCGTTGGCATGCATGTGTATGATGTCTGAGCTGTCGTGTCGGCCAGAGTCAACTTTTATTAGCGTGCGTAGCATCCTTTTAATTAGCGTGCGCTAATGGCCTGCGGATTCAAGACAGTAGCCACTGTAAGCCGCTTACGTATGTAACATTAACCGGTTAGCGTACGTAAGAGAGTTAACGTACGGTAGCTTTCCCCGATAGCGTACGTTAAGCCGGTACAGTCTATTTATATGACCAGCCTGTTTTTCACTTCTTCACAACTCTAAACCGATTTTCTCTTCATATATTGTCCCTCTGCACCCCCAAATCGATATCAACCCCCTCCAACTTGTGTTTAAGCCTTAAATGTTGGAGTGGAGCTCATTACCTTGAAGATTAGGAGGTGTTCTTGAGCTTGGAGTGTACTTTCTTGTAGTGTTGAGGTTGTTCTTCGTTTCTGGAGGTAGGTGTACTTTCTTCTCTGTATTGTTTTCATATGTTGATGTTGGTAATGAAGTATACTTCACCTAAAGTTAGATTAATCAAGTAAAACATGGTTTTAATTAAACTTCTTCACACTTCTTGATGAATATGATAAAGAGGGTTTGAAATAGATGTGTTCTTGAGGTTATAATGATAGTAACCATGTTTAGAATCTTCATGCTCACCTTGCTGGACGAATTCATATCAGTAGAACCTTGATAAATTAGTTAGCTTCATCATGGTTAGACTTGAACAATGAAATTGTTATCATAAAGTGTTCAAACACCATACTTGATATTCACTTACCTTGGGAAGAACTTGGCAATGTTAGAAGTAGGAGGATGCTCTCTTGTTCAGAATTCTTAAGAGTTATAACCTCCTTATGTTTCAGCCCAGCAAGACTTTGAAGATTGATAAGGATATTGTGAAAACAACAATAACTTCTTATTAACCGGATGTGTTGATAACCTAAGAATGTGTTTGATCATCTTGTGGTGTTCTTAAGGTAGTGAATTTGTAAGAATGATTTTGATAACATTCATGAATATGGTGTAATCTGATAACTAATATAACCTTGTTGTAAGCTTAATATTCAATTTAGATGAGATGTATTGATGAACATAATTGTGCAGATTTTACCTTTCAACATTGTAATGTTTTGGAAAGTTTAATCAACATAAGATGATATTGACAACATAAGTGGTTGTTTTACATGTTCTTGATAAAATTCTTATTTATGAAGAATCATGTGAACTTTTGGTAAAAGTATTGTGAACCGATTTTATGGTTGTATTGAGGTAAAAAGAATTCTTGGTATAAGACTTCGATATTTTGAGATAGCGAAACTATTCTACTGGATTGTAGGGTGTCGTCTTACTAATCCTATATTGATAATTATACGAATATGTTATTGAGTAAAATGTATTCCGTTTAAGGTTGATTGTTCGAGTAAACGATATTAGTCGAGGACCGTTCGTTCGTTTCGACAAGAAGAGGATTATTCTCGTCTCCGTATTGAGGCAAGTTATCTTGCTTGGTTATAATAATGATTAGATTCTTGTGATGTTTATACATTTCATGTGTATGAAATGTTTATGAAATGTTTGTCGTGATTTGACATTTTGACGTTATTCTGTTTTCATCATGGGGTTGCATTCCCAAGTACGTCACTTTGAATCGTTGATCTTGATGGTCCTTATTATCAATTGGTGAGTTTTTCTTGATCCTTAATCGGATATGTATTTCGTTGAATTCGTTGTCATGTTGTATCGTGACATTTCTGGAATCATATTTGCGTGCCGATTGGATATTGTGTAGGATTTTTAGCCGGGCACTTGTATAGTCATACGTGGATGTTTACGTATTTGAATGTGCACACGAGACGTAGTTCGTGAGGCTAATTAGGTACATTGTCACACGTATATTCTGGATTCCGTATACGGGGTGGACATGTACACGGACACATTTCCGGATCGGGCGTACTGTGATGTCCATCTTGAGCCATATTGTTAATCGTTCATAGTCCATGTATGATTGGATGTGTTCGACGGTTTGTGACTGGTTGTTTCATACGCCCGAGGGGTATGATTAATAGTCGGGATGTTTCCTTGAGATCCATATATGTGAATTGTATATGTCAGAAGAATTAATTATCATGTATATCTGACCCTGTGTTATGGGCGAAATACTTGTGTTGTATTTTAGGTCGAGGCAAAGGGAAGGCACGGGAAGAGCATGTTGACGGCAAAGGGTTCGAGGGATACTAGTTCGGGGGGCCCAAATCATTTGTTGTTGTAACAACCCCAAGTTATTCAGGGTATATTACAGCGCCGTGAGCCCCGCCGTGGGACCCACAAGGCTAAACATATACGGAACTATAAAACTTGACCGAGAAGGTCTACATACAATGGAAAGAAAGACGATACAAATGGTATTCAAAACCATAACCAATGAAACCATATACATCACTGCACAAATCAATACCTCGGCAACACAGGCCGGAACATCAAGGAAACTGAAATACAATACTCGAGTATTTAAAATCCATTCCAGTACAACAACACTGAATGGAGGAATCCAAAAAGATAACCGGAGACAAGACACAGTATCACACTTGCCCATCATCTTCATGCCGACCCGATACCCGCCAGTCCGCTCTCCTGGAACCTGAAATACATAAAAAGTATTTCCCCCATAAAGGGGTTAGCCGTCGAATAGCTAGTGCAAGTATATCAAGTATGAAACACAATACTCCTCGAAAATAAAGTAAATGTAACCGTCAATTCATCAATTCAAGACTAGTATTCCGTAATAACTAAATCTCATAGTGTCACATCAAGACGTATGTGAATGCCGTAGAAACGGTTCGTTCATATCATCCGTCAATACATGTATGAATGCCGTAGAAACTGTTCGTTCATATCATGCCTTCAATACATATATGAATGCCGTAAAAACGGTTCGTTCATATTATGCCATCAATATATCTATGAATGCCGTAAAAACGGTTCGTTCATATCATACCATCAATATTACTTACTTTCAAAGTCGAGAACGTACAATCATAAATATATACTTGCCTTGAATAGTCGACGACGCAACGAACGGAATGGAAAGTCTCCGACGAATGCTAGGAACCATCAAAACCGACCCTAGCGATTCGAAGAATACAATCACAACAGATTCTAAACGAATACGGAATTGGAATACGCCCGGACACCCGCATACGATTCATGTATATTCGTATAAAAACGACAACGAGGGCGGACCACAACCAAACCCTCTCGATTTCGTAAAAATCACGAAATATACCATGAATCTGTAGGGAAACTAAGAATACCAACAAGATTAATCATATTCATCATGAATTACTCAGCAAAACCGAATGAATCGGACAAAAACGCGAAAATCCCCAAATCTCCCCAAAAGTAGGGTTCTAAAGATCTAACCTTGATTCGCTGGATCGAAGGATGTTATAGGATGATTGATCGGTGATATAAACTCAGAAACTTCATGGATTTGTTGTTTAACAACATGGCTTCATCTCCTCCAAAGCTCCAGCCGCGGACCGAAGAGAAAGGAAATGAAAAATGAATGAAAAAGTGGCTGCTCTGTCATTTATATACTGGGCCGGAACTAGCGTGCGCTAGCCTTCCCGGACTAGCGTGCGCTATCGGCCAGTATCGGCCCAGCACTCTCGGCCATGGCCCGCATGACCCGGCACCACCGACCAATTCTGCCGACCATGACTTGTCCGCCCGACTCCCGCTAGCGTGCGCTACGGCCGGAAGCCTGCGCGCGCTAGCCGACTGGCCCAAAGCCTGGACTAACAAACTAATCTCGGTAACGCACGCTAGTCGGCCGACGGCGCGCTACCCTGCCGGTTAGCGTGCGCCACGACCAAGCGAGCGTGCGCTACTCGCCGATCCTACCGAGTCCGTAACCTCGTAACCCTCTCGCCTGTGCCCGATGGCGTCTGGCCGGTGACTCGGCAGCGTGCGCTACCTGCCGAGCTAGCGCAAGGCAGTCCGGCCGTGGCGTGCGCTCGCCGGTTCTGCCGTGCTTGCTCGGCGGTGCTCAAGACTTCCGACGATGCCGCACCGGTCCGGTACTTTCGGCCGCCACGACCCGACGCCTCGATTTCCGAAAAAGCACGGAACGAACACGACGAAAAGTTCGCGGACGATATCAACGACTCGAAATGAAAACGTAATGCAATAATTAATCATACGCGACCAAGAAAAGGGTCGAGACAACAAATACACATACGGATACCCACAACTTTGTGTAAATTACAAAATGGCCCAAAACGCTCGGAAATCACGATACGTGATCTAATAACTAAACCGAAGTTCATAACACGTCTAACAAAGTTAAACAGACTTACAGGAAACTCGAAACAGCAGTTTCGAACGAGATTCGCAAGAATCGACTCAAGAGCGGAAAAGTCGCTAAAAAGCACGGAACTCAACAAAACGACTCCGAAACGAACTCGGATGTCAAAAAGTGTGGAATTAATCATTCTCAGGATGATGAAACGGTCCCAAGCAAGTTGTAAAAACGGACTTTCGCCAAAAAATAAAAATTACCGGAAATCGAATTTGCGGATATTACATTCTACCCTCGTTAAAAGAAGTTTCGTCCCGAAACTTAAAACAACTAGGGTGAGCAATATCCCACCAGGAAAACTCAACGAGATACACAAGAAACGCGTAACTTACGCCCAACGGCGAAACGTTACAAGCAACACAACAATACATTACCCGAAGGTAATCCAAGCCAACGCTGAAGTAAATACGAATCATAATGCCTGAAGGCTCCAACAAAAATACCAATACATCGCAATGGTCTGAAAACCCCTCAGCCGAAGCTGTATATCACGATTGGCCTGAAAGCCGAACAGCCCAAAGCTGTAATTCATCACAATACAGATCTCAAAGAAGCAAACCTGACTGTCGGACATACCCCTCGGCGTATGAACAACCAGCCGCAAATCGTCGGACATATCCAATACAACATGGACTACGAACGACCAAACAATAAGGCTCAAGAGGGACATCACAGTACGCCCGATCTGGAAATGTGTCCGTGCACATGTCCACCCCGTATACGGAATCCAGAATATACGTGTGACAATGTACCTAATTAGCCTCAAGAACTACGTCTCGTGTGCACAGTCCAATGCGGAAACATCCACGCATGACCATCGAGTGCCTAGATAAAAATCCTACACATTACCAATCGGCACGCAGACATGATTCCAGATATGCCATGATACAACATGACAACGAAACTCAAAGGACAAAATACCCATTACAGATCATACGACTCACCAAGTGAACGATGACACACGAATAATGAAAGATCGACACGACCAACGACATTCAAAACAACCATCCTGGGATCAGAATCCCTAAGGACCGATTAACACGGCAATAACCACAACACCACAATTCGGGAAATCCTCCACCCTCAACGATCACAAAATTACCGAGTTCACCAGAATAATAGTGTGCTGTCTTGAGTCGGCCAACACGACAATAATAACTCAAAGATGGGCACTATCCTCGGCGATCCCCATTCAATATCTCGATTGTCTTCGAACGACCAATCGATAACAACTCAACGGATGGGAACTATCTTCGACAGTCCCAATTCAATACTTCGGTTACCTTAGAACGGCAACTCGATAACAACGGTACAACGGATGTATCGGCACACTTAAATCAGTTACCGATAATGAAGATGAAATTCGAATACATCAATGCATTCAATCGGCCGTTTACGAACAACAATAACATTTGGCATAATTTGTCGACGGGTGTCGTATCAAACAATCCCCTGATATCAATACAATCATAAGGAGGCCAAGTCTCGAAATGATACACACATTCGTACACCTACACGATAACATTAGTCTCATTGATTAGTACGAGTATAAAACTTGCCTCGATATCAATACAACGAACTGTTACCAATTCAGTTGATTTCGTCTTACGAATTCCTCAGTCTCAACCAAGTTAATCTACGAACCCTTCAACCTTAACCACAACACAACAGTCATAATTCACGATCAAACATCATATCTTATTGTAAAATGAAGGATTAATAATCAACAGGTTCGATGACGACCAATATCAATACCACCAAACCACAAACTCAATCGTTTCACCATATCTCGACTAATCACAGTCTGAACAATCCAACTCAGACACTTACAAATCCTGTCCACAATACGAGTCGAAATATGATGATCATATCAGCAACCAATTGGGACCAATAATAAGGGTCTAAATGTTCCAAACTCAATTCTTAAATACGAATTGATAAGGTTCCCTTCTCGTAAATCCATCGTTAAAATTTACTTATGACCGTCATCAATTCGAATCATCCGACTGGTTCAAAACAATAGATAATCCTATTAAAAAGGTTATCAAATAGTCCAATCATTCGACTTAAACGTTTGCTCCATACGTATGGCCTTCCAAATTCAGAGATGAATAATAGTCTCATCAAACTCATAATCACATTCGTATTCCTATACGAATATTATTTCAAACACATAGTTTAGCTCTAGATATGAATATTCCATATTCATTTTCAAAACATCAATACTTCTTAAAAAAAATTTCATCACCTCGTATAATTCAAGAGTTCTTCAAGAACACTAAATATCCGAAATCCCGTTCAGAACAATATATCCGAGGTATATATCTCCATGTTACCATTTTCTTCATCATGCCATTCATACAACCTTAAGAATCGCAACAATACCGTTATCATCATATGAAGAAGATCTCAATAATCATATCAACATCCGAAATCTCTTATTACAATTCCAATAAATCTCGTATAACATTATCACATGATACCATAATTGTAACACCCCAGATCCTCCTGGGAATATTACACGCCGTAAACCCTTCTCACAATGATTTACCAGGCTAAGCACAATTTTCCACGTCATTTCAAAAATGCCAAAAAGACCGATGACGGTAATATTTTTCAAATACTAAAAAAATCATTTTCCAAATACCGTCATAACGATCAAGGCCAAAATGCCAAAAAATCAGTTTAGGGAATCGGTTTTACAAAATAAAATTCAGTTGGCAAAATGCCAAAAGCCATTTCAAAATACTCACGCAGCGGATAAAAGTACAGTCCAATTTATGCATTTACATTGAAATAAGACGAACATCAAAATACACGATTCCCAACATACTCCCTCCCAAGTAGTAATCCTTAAAAAAACGAACCACTATCAAAGGGATACGAGGATTACCTTGTATGGACGAATCACGAAGAAGAATAATTGATCTCCATTCTAAAAATCATCAAAAACTTCAAGAACAATACTTAAATCCGAGCTCTCGATCTTAATCTTGTTTAAGAGAATCATCTCTCAATGTTTAGGAACTTCAAGTACTTCCCAAGGTTCTCTCTATTGACTGAAGGAAGGAGAATGGACAAAATGCCTCTCAGCACTCGTCTATCCTCTTTATAAAACACATCACTAGCGCGCGCTAGACCTTATATTTAGCGTGCGCTACAGGACTAGCGTGCGCTATCCTTCCTTGATAGCGTGCGCTATCGGGCAGTCCAGAAGCTACTACATTGCTTTGAAATTCATCTAACGTAATGCCCATGCATTAGCGTACGCTAACAGGTGTTGACTTGCTACAGTGAAATGCTCAGTAACGTGCGCTATTCCTCCACCTCCTAGACGGCACTCGTACTGGAATAATAATAATAACCCTAATTTTTACATGCATAGTAATTATCATGATTATAACAACTACGGATATGCTCCCCGTAGATATCGCAACACTGTACCGAGTATGTCCTACAGTAAACCAATTGCTGCCAGGAAAACTTGGGTACCAAGAGGAACTAACAATCATGGACCCAAAAATCAAAGGGGACCTAAATCTACCTAATTTCTTTGTTACAGGACATTCTAGAGGAGGATACCTGGTACTTTGACAGTGGATGCTCTCGACACATGACCGGTGATAGGAGCAAGCTATCTGATTTTGTAGAAGGTCGCGGTCCAAAAGTTCGCTTCGGTGATAAGTCTAAAGGAAGAACAAGAGGGAAAGGAAACCTACTTGTCGGAAAATTCAAGGTCACCGATGTTGCATATGTTGAAGGCTTATAGTATAATCTACTTAGTATTAGCCAGTTCTGTGATAAACAGTTCTCGGTGAAGTTCTATATAGATCGCTGTAGAGTCAAAAACATCCAAACCAAAGAAGTTGTGCTTACAGAAGGATCGGAGTAATATGTACATTCTTGATGGAAGCCTATGAGCTCCTCAATTCCATGTTTTGTTGCCAAAGGCACTGCAGATCTTAGCTGGCTATGGCACAAGAGGATGTCTCACGTCAACTTCAAGACGATCAACAAGCTTTCAAGAGAGGGAATGGTTAGAGGTTTGCGAAATGTGTCATTCAAGAAGGACAGCGTCTGCGGACCATGCCAGAAAGGCAAGCAAATCAAGTCAACCCTGAAAAGCAAATCCTACCTTTCAACCCAAAGAGTGTTGGAAATGCTACACATGGATCTCTACGGTCCTGTAGACCCAGTAAGTTTGGGAGGTAAGAAATACTGCATGGTTGTTGTTGATGATTATTCCAGGTATGCTTGGACGATCTTTCTTAGCAAGAAGAAGGAAACAACATCAAGGCTGCCCGAGCTCCTGAGAAAGTTGCAAAATGAAAAAGCATCGAGTATCGTGTGCATTCGTTCCGATAGAGGTACAGAATTCACTAACCGCTTTATAGAGCAATACTGTTCGGAGAATGGAATACAAAGATTTAATACTCACCGCCGTACACCTCAACAAAATGGTGTTGCCGAGCGAAAGAATAGGACGTTGAAAGAAGCAACAAGGACAATGATTGCCGCAAGTAAATTGCCACAGCGTTTCTTGGGTGAAGCAACCAATACAGCGTGCTACACTCAAAACCGCTGTATCGTCAACAAGCACCACAACAAAACAGCTTATGAGGTATGGAATAACAAAACTCCGTTAGTTTCGTATTTTCACATTTTTGGATGCAGGTGTTATGTATTGAACAATGGGAAGGACCAACTTAGAACCTTTGATGAAAAATCAGATGAAGGAATATTCGTAGGATACTCCTCCGTCAGCAAAGCTTTCAGAATCTTTAATAAAAGGAAGCTGACGATCGAGGAATCAGTGCATGTAGTGTTCGACGAACCACACCATGACCCTACAGGAGTAGATGATATCACTCAGGACATTCACCATCTATCTATCTTGGATCCACCAACACCCATAGAACCTGTCGTGGATTTAGAAATCAACCCCGCAGCTGTAAGAATCGATGTAGATGAAGCTGACGCTGTACAAGCTGAGGCTGTATCCACAGAAAACTTCGATACAGTACGGGATCCTGAATTAGAACCCGACCAAAGATGGTTGAGAGATCACCCGCAAGAGCTGATCATTGGAAACATTAATGCCGGTGTTTCTACTCGAAGGAGAATACAGAGTACACAAGGAAATGTACTTTGTGCACAAGAAGAATCTAATGCTGAAGTTTCACAGTTTCCTGAATGGAAATCTCAATCCGAACTTAGGAGACTGAATATGTGCACTATCGCTGTATTCTTAGCCCATCCAACTCGTTTCGACCATAGACGCTCTTAACAACTCTCATTGGATCACATCTATGGAAGAAGAGCTTAACGGTTTCGAAAGAAACAATGTATGGTATCTTGTACCCAGACCGACACACCAATCGGTTATAGGAACCAAATGGATATTTCGAATTAAAAAGGATCGAAATGGACTTATCATAAGGAACAATTCCAGACTAGTAGCACAAGGCTATTGTCAGGAAGAAGGAATCGACTATGATGAAACCTTCGCTCCTGTAGCGAGACTAGAAGCCATTAGGATATTCTTAGCCTTTGCCGCCCATAAGAGTTTTATCGTATACCAAATGGACGTCAAAAGTGCTTTCTTGAATGGAGATCTTGCAGAAGAAGTTTATGTTGAACAACCACCAGGGTTTGCCAACACAGATGGTATCGATCTAGTTTACAGGCTAAGGAAAGCGCTGTATGGACTTAAACAAGCCCCTAGAGCCTGGTACGAAACCCTGTCCCAGTATCTAACCAACAACGGATTTGAAAAAGGTGCTGTAGACAAAACCTTGTTCAAGATACAGGAAGGTGATGACCTTCTAATGGTACAAATCTATGTCGATGATATTATTTTTGGTTCAACTAACCTTGCTCTATGTCAAAGGTTCTCACATCTCATGCAAAGTAAATTTGAAATGAGTATGATGGGGGAACTTAGTTATTTCCTAGGTTTGCAGGTAAAGCAGTTGCCTACAGGTATATTCATCAACCAGGAGAAATACAGCAAGGAGCTACTCAACAAATTTGGAATGAACACTTCCAAATCCTCGCCAACCCCCATGAGCACTTCCGTGCAAATTAGTGCTGATGAAGCCGGAAAGCCGTTTCACCAATCACTCTACAGGAAGCTCATTGGTTCGCTCCTGTACCTAATGGCTAGCAGGCCCAATATCCAGTTTGCTATTGGAGTGTGTGCAAGATACCAAGTTGCACCTAAGGAATCACACTTCAATACAGCTAAACGAATCCTGAAGTACATTAAAGGAACAGTCGATGCAGGACTGTGGTATCCTAAGGAAGGCGGATTTGATTTAGTTGGATACAGCGACTCGGATCTCGGAGGCTGCAAGCTAGATAGGAAGAGTACAAGTGGAACTTGTCACTTTCTCGGACCTAGACTCGTTTCTTGGTTCAGTAAGAAGCAATTGGCTAACTCTCTTTCCACGGCTGAATCAGTACTATGTCAGCGTAGTATGCGAGATCCTTTGGATGCAAAGAACAATCGCCGACTATGGAATCGATGCTAGAGAGACTCCAATCATGTGTGATAGCACGAGTGCAATTGCAATCACGCACAATCCTGTTCTGCACTCGCGCACTAAACATATCAACATGAAGCATCATTTTTTCAGGAATCATGTCGAGAACAAGGATGTTCGCTTGGAAAAAGTTCATACAGATGTTCAGCTGGCCGACATCTTCACCAAGCCTCTCTACACAGCAAGATTCAACATGCTCAGACAAGAATTGGGAATACTACAGCCAGACTCCCTGTAAGTAATTTACTGTTTTTACTCAACAATTGAGGGGGAATGCTGTAAGACCCGTGAATACAGTATCCAACATTAATTATCTGTACACTCAGAATCATCAATACAGTACTGTAGCGAGCGAACGCATATAAATCCTACAGCTGGTGTGTGCAATAATTAAGGGGGAATACTGTAGGACCCATGAATACAGCATTAATCCAAATATTGCTGTATGGAATTTAAAACCTATTAGTACCTTTTTAAGGGGGAACGCTGTATCGACGCGGAGAACAGCACATACTATAGGATTTCGATTCAGTAAATAATATAATAATATTTCCTTTTAAAATAATTTTTGTCCACGTGCCCTGTTTTTATGTCAAACGTCATGTTCATTAAATGCCTTACACGACATCTGGACAACTGAATCTCAAAAGCCGCGATGTTTTTAAATTGTTTATTATTTTTAAACCGCTGTTTTAGGCATTTAGGGTATCAACCTATGTCAGAAGTGGGACCCACTCTATTTTTAAACCTCTTAATGGATTAGCGTACCGGTTACACTAAATCCATCTTGACCGTTGATTTCAAAACCGGTTCCCATCCCTTAAAATCTGACCATTCGTACTCTGCAAAACCCTATTTCTCCGCCCAACTATAAAAGGACTGTTTCTGCCATTAGAGACTCTTTACGCTTTCTGCAATTACAAGAGTTCTCAAGCAAATAGCCTACATATTTTTCTGCTTATTCACAGCGGATTTCCATCGTTTTCTTGCACCCTACTTCTTAAGAAAACTTCAATGGCTGGTCAATCTTCTTCCCCTGTTCTGAAGAAATCCTCTAACATCATTGATGGCCGGATCTTCTCCAAACCTGTCATCATGGAGCGTATTCTCTCGGAAACCAACGACTCAGAACCGATGGAATATATCATTACTCGTCTTCAACAACAAGGCCTCTATCGCCTTGGGAGCAAAACCGCCGACAAATTCGACGCCCATCTGGTTGAGGAATTCTACCTCAATGCCGCCGTCCGTTTTCATCATCGGCCAGTGGAGGTCATGTTGCCGACATCACCGCAATCCCAGGGAGTGGAGATCTGTATCGATCGCGATCTGCTCCAGAGAATCTACAGGCTGCCCGCTGATGGCCTGACCATGGACCAACTTGAGACGTTCGGGTCTCAAGAGCTCATTACCAAGTTTTATGGACTATTTACAGGGTCCAAAGTGGTTGATATGGTGACAACTACTTGTCACAAGAAAAATTTTCTTCTTCATTTTGTTTATCTTCATGACTTTTGCTCCAGGATCATTGAAAACCGAACCGGTGCGTTCGACATGTGCACGAACTTAAGGTTCAGAATGATGGTAGCTATTTTGACCTGTGAAATGGTCAATTGGTGCCAAATAATTCTGAAACATCTTCAAGAAGAGGTGTGCAAACCTGCCACCCAAAAGAAATCCTTTGGTTTAATGCTGAGTTACATTCTGACGAAGTGCGGACTGACGCAATCCGCCGACGCGAAGAAAAATAGCTCGAGGATATACTTAGGAGGCGTCAAGCCCACTGCGTATAACCAGAGCACCATGCATTGCAACCACCCGAGAACCAGGCACATGCCAATTTCTGCCAACCCAAGAGATGAATCCGTGAAGGTCCCAGAAATGGAATCTTCAAAGAAGGGAAAGCGATCTCACAGCAAGAAACAATCTGCTGGTGAGAAGCCCAAGAAGAGACTCAGGAGGCTTTCAAAAACCAAATCTGCCCAGCACTCCAAGGATGTCTCCCCCGTGGCTCAACCCACTGATGAAGAACCCCAGGGCCCAACCCCTGTGGAAGAGGTGTCTCCTACTGTATCGACAGTAGATCCCGAGCCTTTGGCAGCTACGACGGATATAGAGACATCTGCCAACGCTCAAGACTTTAGCGAGTCGGCTGCCCATTCGGAGCCTAAAGCTACTTCTCCTCTGCGGTGTCCCACACCCGTACATGATCCATCTTCCTTAAGGGCACCATCCCCTATAAGGAGTCCCTCTTCCGTACAGGATCCCATACCTGTACAGGAATCCCTCGAAACAGCGTCTCCAGACGTTATTCGAAGTCCCTCCCCTGACTCGATCATCAATCAGACACTTCTTTCGGTTCAATTTGAACATGCCTACGAAAGATTTCTGCAATGGAAAGGATACAAAGCTAGCTGCATTTATACACTGTACAATTGGAGCGATTGGAGCCACGAAGAGAGATTCGTCTCCGAAGTAACAGACTCAACTGAAATTGAGGCCCTGCTTCGATGGGACAACGCCTCTTGCAAGGATCTAATTGAAAGCCACCTTCTGCACAAATCTGACGCCAGGAGGAAAGGAAAGAATAAGTCAAAGGATTCTCCCACCAATCCAAAAGATGACAAAGACCATGACTCAGACGACGACGACGATGCTCTTCAAGAAGGTCTGAGAATGAGTCGTGAAGAGGCTGAAGCTCGAGACGCCTCTCCACCCAGCAATGACGAAGGGCCTTCTACCCAAGCCAATCCCCCTTCGCCACAGCCCAAGAACATTCCCGACCAAGAGGAATCAGTCCCTCCAGTCGAGGAAATTCAAGAGATTTTGGAACAGGCACCAGAGCCTGCTGCGACCGAAGTAGCCTTCCCTGAAAGCCAACAGGAGGATTCAGTCCCTCCTGCATCCATGATTGCTGAAGAATCTTCGCAACAGGAAGCTTCTCAATTCCCTGTCGCCGAACCACAAGAAGCTGCTCCCGCCCCTTCAACCTTGGAATCCGAGGACGATCAACCTGAGGATGTCCAACTTACTTCACGTCCATCCGTGAATGTAAGAAGGTTGAACAGCGCTGCAGACCTTACCGAACCAGATTCTCCGAACTCTGCCGCACGAAAAGAGCGCCTGCGAGCTCTTGGCCTTCAGACTGTATTTATCCAAGATGCAGTAAATGCTCTATCTTCTGTTGAAAAGGCACTGAATTGGATGCACACCTCTGCCGTCGAAGAAATGACCACTCTTCAACACGAAGTATCTCGAGTTGTCGACGCATTCATTCTTTTGCCAGAAGTTTTCAAGCAAGCCTTGAAGATCATGGAAGATAAGCAGGAGCAACTGCTGAAGGAGGAAGCTACAAAGACAAGGATAGCTGAAGCCAAGACCGCTTGTGCAATGATCGAGAACAGCTCTCAACTGCGTGCTCACGACAAATGCATTAAAGATATGTCGCAGACTCTTTCTTCCCTTGTTGAAAGAATAACCAGTATCGAGACCAAACAGGACGCCACTCTTGAAATCCTGCAAAGTCTTGATGACGCCAAGAAGGGGGAAGAGGCACGAGAAGCTGCTAGGAGAATTAGGCTGCAACAAGAAAGGGAATTTGAGGCTGCTCAGAACAGTATCTCTGCCGAATTGAACAAGCTTGCACCTCCATCCCAAAGTTTTAAAATTTCAGGCTCCAGACCGGAATTTCATGATCCCAGTGTCCCTTGGAAAAATCTTATTCAGAGACCTTCGGAAATACGTCTGCCGACCAACCGCAACCCAACTGCCGACGAAGTGAAGCAATGGAGGAAGAACGAACTGATGAGATACTTTGTCAGACTCATCAGGGAATCCGCCATCTTCAAAAACTATAAAACGTTAGCGGAGGCCGCAGATAAATTTACGAAGATGCTTGAAGACGGGAAACTCCCTCTCCAAATCGAAATGAAATCCAAACATAGAAGAGGAGATCGGGTCACCCATCCAGAAGACTGGATACTTGCCTTTGATCGATCATATGAAGGAAGAGCTATTTACCTGGATCGAGGCAATGATTCCCTTCACAACTGGTGGCGTGGCACCGAGAATGAACAAGGTAAAATAGTTTGTTGTTCAAACTATTTCCCAAACTGTATCCAGTATACTTAGTGGCCAACAGTACGTAACGCACTGTCAGCGTTTTTAAACCTGACTTAACCCCAGTCAGTTTCTTTTCATCCTTCTTCGCCCCTTTTCGCGACGTGAGTGTTCTGGAGTGCCTTTGGAGCGATTTGTCCAGAGCAATCCGTGGATTTCCTTTAGAGATTGATTATTGTGTACCGAAGGAGATTAATCTACAACATTCACATCTTCCATCAGTCGAATCCAAGGTATTTCCTCAGGAACCCTAACTTTGACGAATTTGGGGGATTTTCGGGATTCTAGGGTTTAGTTCCGAATTGTTCAACTATGTTACGATATTCTTTACCGATTGTGATTATTGGGTGATTCTAAATCCAATTTCCTTGATTTTAATCCGCAAATTATCAATACGGGGAGATTTTGCGTAAACCCTCGCCCGTATCGATTGAACGTCTATTGTCGTGATTTGTAATCGGGGTTTTGGGAGTATTCCTTTCGATTATTGATGTCCGTTGGGACTGAGTTATGCTAATTATTCGTTTAGGAACCGTCGTTTTCCAGTCGGATCATCCGTAGTCATTTTCACTTCCGATTCTTCAAGAATGTCTCAAAGGCAAGTACTTTACATTTGTTTACATGTTCTAGTTTCTGAATTATGGCTGTATCGTGGTTGTTGTGGATGGTTATGTGTATGTTCACCTAGGGACGGTCCGACGGGGCCTCTAGGGATACGTATTGCCGTGAGTGTGCGTATCGCGAACTGTGGTTAGCCACCCAGGGATGTCCGACGGGGCTCTGCGGGGTACGGTGGCCGTGAGTCTCGTACCAACGGTTAACTTTGAATTGTGATTTGTTGGAGATAATGTGGTTTGTGATTGTAAATATTCCGGAATATAAAATGTTTTCTAAAATGATTTTTGGCGCATATATTCATCTGATTAGAATGTAGTTCAAATGGATTGTACTTGCATTAGCAGTTGTCGCTAACCCCTTAAATGGGGAAAATACTTTTTGTATTTCAGGTATCGATCGTGGGGACAAGCGAGCATTAGAGCCGTATGGGGATGATGGGCGAGCATGATACTGTCCAGAAGTTGGTTATTGGTGTTTTATCTGGCGAATAATTTGATATCTTGTTTGGGGATTCTGTTTTATAAAACTGGTTTAAGTACTCGAGTACTTCTTTTGAAAAATTGTTAATGTTGTGTTCCCATTTTGGGAAATGGATTGTTGTTGGATTCTATTGGTCGGATTGTAGTCTTTTATTTTGAACTGTCATTTTATTGATGATTGTTGTCGTTGGCAAATGTCTCGTTGGTATGTTAGCCTGGTGGATTCCACAGTGTGGGGTCCACGGCGCTGTAATATGCCCTGAACGTTTTGGGGGTGTTACAGAATATGGTACCAGAGCTTAGGTCTATGGATACCTAGGCTGTCGGTTATTTGGGTCTAGTTAAGTGTCGTTTTTGGGACAGTATCACTGCTATGCCATCATCTCAATACGCCGGTGCTCGTAAGTTTTTCCTAACTTGATTCGTTTCGTTGTTCGGTTCTATTCCTATCTTAGCATCTTGTTTCGTTTTGCGTTTGAATTGTACTTACCCGTTGCTTCTTCAGAATTCCTGCTGGTAGAGGACGCGGACGCGGTCGCGGACGCGGTAGGGGACGTGGCGCAGCCGGTGGGGCGGCCATGTCCGATCACTCGGGAACTGATTCGGCGATGCCCTCTTTGTCGAACAGTGTTCCCCCTAGTTCCGGAGGTCAGCAGGACCAGTCTGCTAGCTCCGGTAATGCACATGAGAATGTTGGAGTGGCCAACATTTTGCAACAAGTAGCGAACCAGATGACGCTACTGACTCAGGCCGTTCTGGTCGGCCATGCTAATGCCAACCCGGTTCCGCCTACTGTGTCCGGCAATGATAAGCTACTTTAGGACGTGATTCGTATGCGTCCTCCGCAGTTTGATGGTGCTTCCGACCCTTCTGGTTGGGAGAATTGGCTGTTCGAGATGGAGAAAGTATTTGAGGCTGCTAATTGTTCTGAGGAGAGGAAGGTACCCATCGCTCAGTACTTCCTCGCCAAGGAGGCAGCGACGTGGTGGCAAGCGGTGAAACCGCGTGACCGGGAAGCTACGTGGGCAGAGTTCCGGGATCTGATGGAAGACGAATTCTGTCCGTGGCCAGTGAAAGAGGGGAGGATCCGAGCCTTCTTTGAGGCTAAGCCCCAAGATGTTCCTATATCTCAAGCTATCAAAGACTACAATCAACAGCTGCATTACGTGAGAAATCAAGTCCGAGATGAGCTTGATAAGATCCGCCACTTTGATATGCGGATGAAACCGAGGGTGTGCCAATACATGTCTGGACTGGGGTGCACGACTTTGAAAGAATATCAGAATAAAGCGATGGATTATGAGATGTCATTTTCTGCGACAGAGACGGAAGCCGAAAGAAAGAAGCAGAAGACTGCCGGTCAATTTTCGGGAGGCAAGTCTGGAGGGTATTCGAAGGCTCAGTCTAGTTCGCGAGTCTTCGGGAGTCAGTCACCGTTAGTTGGGCCAGGAAACGGATCTAGGTCTGCTCCTACTGGTTCCGTTCGTGGTCCTACATGCTTCAACTGTAGTCGTCCGGGCCACATGATGAGTGAGTGTGATAGGCCTCCGATTCAGTGTCTTGCTTGTGGACGGATGGGTCATCGTGCTAAGTTTTGTACGGATGCAGCTCGGGCTCCAATTACTCAGATATCAGCCCCAGCCGCGAGAGAGCCGAGTGTGAATCAGGCACCGACAGTTCCTCAGCCGCAGTAGAGTTTTGGTAGAGGTCGCGGTCGTGGTCAGCCTTCTAGAGGGGGAGCTTCTAGTGCGGGGTCTGTTCCGCCCCGAGTGTACGAGATGAGACGAGCAGGGGATCCTAACGCGATGGTGGCTACAGGTACTGTCCACATCCTTGGTCATCCTGTTTCCGTATTGTTCGATTCTGGTGCTACGCATTCTTTTATATCTATGGATTGTGTGCATCGTCTGCATGTTGATTGCCTTGTTGCTTATGAGCCTTTTGTTGTTAAACTTCCTAGCGGGGATAGCATCGTGGGGGACCGTGAGATTAGAAATTTTTCTGTGAGTATCGCGGGGAGGGATTGGCCTTCTAACCTGATCGTGGTAGATATTAGAGATGAGGATTTGATTCTGGGTGAGGATTGGTTGGACCGTCATGGGGCGATTATGAATTATAGATCGAGGACTGTGTCGATGTTAGCCTCTGACGGTACCGAGAATTCCTTTGTGGGGCGTAAGCGGAGTAGCCAGAGATTACTGATCAGCGCCTTGAAGGCGGTGAGACTTCTTCGAGGAGGTTGCACGGGATTTTGGTGTTACGCTTTGAGATCGAAGGAAGGGGGAGTCGAGCTCTCGTCTATTCCGGTAGTATGTGAGTATCCTGACATTTTTCCAGACGAGTTGCCGGGTTTGCCGCCGGACCGAGAGGTTAAGTTTACCGTCAATTTAGAGCCGGGTGCAGCACCTATCTCTAAGACACCATACCGTATGGCGCCTGCCGAGATGCTTGAGTTGAAGAAACAGTTGGGAGAGTTGCTAGACATGGGATATATTCGACCGAGCGCTTCACCTTGGGGCGCACCGGTCCTGTTTTTGAAGAAGAGGATGGGTCTCTTCGTTTATGTATCGACTATCGAGAGTTGAACAAAGTGACCATCAAAAACAAGTATCCGCTCCCGAGGATTGATGACTTGTTTGATCAGTTGCAAGGGGCAACTGTGTTTTCGAAGATTGATTTAAGATCGGGGTATTATCAGCTCCGAGTGAAGGATGCCGATATTCCGAAGATGGCCTTTCGGACGAGATACAGACACTACGAGTTTGTGGTTATGCCTTTTGGGCTAACCAACGCACCAGCCGTGTTCATGCAGCTTATGAACAAAGTCTTTATCGAGTACCTCGATAAATGTGTAGTCGTTTTTATCGATGACATTCTGATTTACTTGAGGAGTGAGGAGGAGCACGCCCGTCATTTACATATTGTGTTAGACATTTTGAGAACTCAACATCTTTTTGCGAAGTTCTCAAAGTGCGAGTTTTGGTTACGGGAGGTCATGTTTCTCAATCATGTGATCTCGGCCGAGGGTGTTCGTGTGGACCCACATAAGGTAGAGGCAATGTTGGATTGGGCGCCGCCCAAGAACGTGAAGGAGGTCCGCAGTTTTCTGGGATTAGCCGGGTATTACCGTATGTTCGTCGAGGGGTTCTCTAAACTTGCTCGACCGCTGACTCAGTTGTTACAGAAGTCAGAGAAGTTTGTGTGGACCGATGAGAGGCAGAATAGTTTTTAGGAGTTGAAGAAGCGGTTAACGACCGCTCCCGTTTTGGCTTTACTGAGTGGTATAGTGATGCTTCGGGCCAAGGGCTCGGATGTGTACTTATGCAGCACGGGAGGACGATTGCCTATGCTTCCCGTCAATTGAAACCGTACGCATTGAATTACCCTACGCACGGTCTTGAGTTGGCCGCAGTCGTATTTGAGTTGAAGATCTTGCGTCATTACTTGTATGGCTCGTCGTGTCAGATTTTCACTGATCCCAAGAGCCTGAAGTACATTTTCACCCAGAAAGAGCTTAATATGAGACAGAGGAGGTGGTTGGAATTGATTAAGGATTACGATCTCGAGATCCTTTATCATCCGGGCAAGGCTAATGTGGTAGCAGATGCCATGAGCTGGAAATCGGTATCGCTTCGGGCGCTTGAGTTACTCACGGCCCAATCGGGACTTCAGCGAGAGTTTATGAGGTTGAGCATTGAGATTGTACTGCCAGAGAGTTCCGGGCAGTTGCGTACTCTTGAGATTTCTTCATCTCTGGTCGAGGACATTAAGTTGGGACAGTTAGAGGACCCGATGTTTATTCAGCTTCGAGAGAGTGTAGGGAAGGGGAAAGCTCCGGGATTCGTTATTCATGAGGACGGTGTGTTGAGATTGCGAGGTCGGTTGTGTGTTCCGAACGACTCGGAATTGAGACAGAGCATTATGCGAGAGGCTCATGCGTCACCTTACTCAGTCCATCCGGGCTCGAGTAAAATGTATAAAGATTTGAGGAAGAATTTCTGGTGGAACGACATGAAGAAGGAGGTAGTTCAGTTTGTGGCTAAGTGTTTGACGTGTCAGCAAGTCAAGATTGAGTATCAGCGGCCAGCCGGGTTGTTGAAACCACTTCCCGTCCCAGAGTGGAAGTGGGAGGATATCTCTATGGATTTTGTCACGGGTTTGCCGAGGACGAAGACGGGTATGAATATGGTGTGGGTGATTGTAGACCGACTGACTAAGTCGGCGCATTTTCTGGGCATCAAGGATACTTGGGGTCCAAAAAAGTTGGCTCGTATTTTTATCGCGCAGATAGTGAGACTTCATGGTACACCGAGGACCATTATTTCAGACAGAGATGGCCGATTTGTATCGCATTTTTGGCAGGCGGTACATAAGGCATTGGGGACACAGTTATGTTTGAGCACTTCGTTCCATCCCCAGACCGATGGGCAGTCCGAACGTACCATTTTGACGTTCGAGGATTTGTTGCGCACGTGTGCATTAGACTGGAGTAGTGACTGGGAGGAACATCTGGCCTTGATTGAGTTTACTTATAATAATAGCTGGCACGCATCGATTAAGATGGCACCGTATGAGGCACTTTATGGACGACGTTGCCGATCGCCGATATGTTGGGATGAGCCGTCCGATCTAGTCGGTACCGAGCCAGACCTTGTGTTAGAGACGAGGGAGAAAGTTGAATTGATTAGAAAGAGAATGTTGGCTGCTCAGAGTCGACAAAAGTCTTATGCGGATGTTAGGCGTCGACCTTTGGAGTTTGAGGTGGGAGATCATGTTCTGTTGAGAGTGTCTCCGACGAAAGGAGTTTTCCGCTTTGGGAAGAAGGGGAAACTCAGCCCGAGATATATTGGACCTTTCGAGGTATTGGAGAGAAATGGTGAGTTAGCGTACCGTTTGGCGTTACCTCCGTCGCTGAGTCATGTTCATAGCGTGTTTCACGTTTCCCAGTTGAGGAAGTATGTTCCGGACCCGTCCCACATTATTGACTTTGGGGACGTGAAGATCGAGAAGGATATTACGTTTGAAGAGAGTCCCGTCAGAATTTTGGAGCGTCGTGACAAGCAGTTAAGGCACAAAACCATTCCTTTGGTTAAGGTGCAATGGTCGAGGCACGGAGTAGAAGAAGCGACATGGGAGTTGGAGGAGGATATGCGTTCGAGACACCCCGAGCTTTTTGATTCTTAAGTTTTGGGACGAAACTTTATTTTAGAGGGGGAGAATGTAATATCCGTAATTTTCTATTTTTAGTAGTTTCCATTTTTGGTGTATGTCTATTTTTATCGACTCGCTTGTGATCGTTTCGACATTTTGAAACTACTTTGTTCTTGGAGTTTTTCCATTTGAATGAGTTTTGATGATGTTTTCACGTAATTTCATTTTATGGCATGTTTTGCCGTATGAACGTTCGATTCTTGTAAAACTCGTTCGTTTCCGTTGTTTCTTGGTTTGTACAAGTCCGTATGGTTGAGTTGGTCATGTTGAGACTTCCGGTTTGTAAATCCGACGTCGTATCGTGATTTTCGGACGCTTGGGTCATTTTCGTAATTTCCTATAAATTTAGGGAAATTCATCTCCTTGTCGTATTTTGGATTCGTCGGTAGTTGGAAGTGCATTTACTTTCGAGCACTCAGCTTCATTGTTATGAATACCTCGTATTTACACTTTTGATTCTATCCTCGTGTTGTAGTTCGTCGTCGAATCGACTGTGCAGAATTGGTGTTCGTAATCGGGTTCGCACGTGCATAACGTACGTTATGCATGATCCATAACGTACGTTATGACCCTTCACAATTCAGTACAGACATTTGGTTACGTACGTTAACCAGCATTGGGTTACGTACGTAACCATCATAACGTACGTTAACAGCTTATGTTAACGTACGTAACGCACTACCAGCGTTTTTAAACCTGACTTAACCCCAGTCAGTTTCTTTTCATCCTTCTTCACCCCTTTTCGCGACGTGAGTGTTCTGGAGTGCCTTTGGAGCGATTTGTCTAGAGAAATCCGTGGATTTCCTTTAGAGATTGATTATTGTGTACCGAGGTAGATTAATCTACAACATTCACATCTTCCATCAGTCGAATCCAAGGTATTTCCTCAGGAACCCTAACTTTGACGAATTTGGGGGATTTTCGGGATTCTAGGGTTTAGTTCCGAATTGTTCAACTATGTTACGATATTCTTTACCGATTGTGATTATTGGGTGATTCTAAATCCAATTTCCTTGATTTTAATCCGCAAATTATCAATACGGGGAGATTTTGCGTAAACCCTCGCCCGTATCGATTGAACGTCTATTGTCGTGATTTGTAATCGGGGTTTTGGGAGTATTCCTTTCGATTATTGATGTCCGTTGGGACTGAGTTATGCTAATTCTTCGTTTAGGAACCGTCGTTTTCCATTCGGATCATCCGTAGTCATTTTCACTTCCGATTCTTCAAGAATGTCTCAAAGGCAAGTACTTTACATTTGTTTACATGTTCTAGTATTTGAATTATGGCTATATCGTGGTTGTTGTGGATGGTTATGTGTATGTTCACCTAGGGACGGTCCGACGGGGCCTCTAGGGATACGTATTGCCTTGAGTGTGCGTATCGCGAACTGTGGTTAGCCACCCAGGGATGTCCGACGGGGCTCTGCGGGGTACAGTGGCCGTGAGTCTCGTACCAACAGTTAACTTTGAATTGTGATTTGTTGGAGATAATGTGTTTTGTGATTGTACATTGTAATTATTTCGGAATATTAAATGCTTTCTAAAATGATTTTTGGCGCATATATTCATCTGATTAGAATGTAGTTCAAATGGATTGTACTTGCACTAGCAGTTGTCGCTAACCCCTTAAATGGGGGAAATACTTTTTGTATTTCAGGTATCGATCATGGGGACAAGCGAGCACTAGAGCCGTATGGGGATGATGGGCGAGCATGATACTGTCCAGAAGTTGGTTATTGGTGTTCTATCTGGCGAATAATTTGATATCTTGTTTGGGGATTCTGTTTTATAAAACTGGTTTAAGTACTCGAGTACTTCTTTTGAAAAATTGTTAATGTTGTGTTCCCGTTTTGGGAAATGGATTGTTGTTGGATTCTATTGGTCGGATTGTAGTCTTTTATTTTGAACTGTCATTTTATTGATGATTGTTGTCGTTGGCAAATGTCTCGTTGGTATGTTAGCCTGGTGGATTCCACAGTGTGGGGTCCACGGCGCTGTAATATGCCGTGAACGTCTTGGGGGTGTTACAGTCTGAATCCCTTCGTAACGTACGTAATGTACATTCCTTAACGTACGTTAATCCTGCTTGCTTACGTACGTAAGACTCCTTACATAGCATACGTAATGGCTTTCATACTTAGCCATTTCTTCCCCTGTCTGTCATTTCAATAAACTGAACACATACACGCGACATACCGAATACATATACTCGTTCCGAGAACATTTTCATATGATACATCTGATGCACGATATCCTCAATTACAACTGTCGACCAAGTACGGCAATCATACAAATACTCATACAGTATCTCCAACATCGAAAACACACCAAGCATGTAATATCCTAGAATTATAAATAACCTCGATAGATATACTGGCACGACTGTCACGGTTTCCAAAATTATCCACTCATATCGTGTCGGTCCCACTCTGTACAGTACATCCCAGATAAAATACTGCGAAAGATTCATAGTGAAATTCTAGGATATTACATATATACCTACTAAAATAAGTTTCGTCCTCGAAACTCGACACCTGTCATAATCAGTATCTCAATCCCGAAATATCTCAAAATCACGACACCATACTCAAATAATCATCATCAAAACTGAAATAATTGAAAGAACATACTTACAGGTCCGTGAATTCGATGATCTTCCGTGATACCAGCATACGACTCCCATACAAAGTCTCAACACACTAACAACACACCGGCATCGCAAATATAGCAATTTGAAAATATTTCAAAAATTTCGAAACCTCCAAAATCGGTTTGACTCAAAAGTTAGAAAATCATTTTCAAAAGTCACGCTACTACCGCACCGGTAGAGCCACATAACACACACGCCCGGGTTTTACGAAACCCAAGCTCCGATACCATCTTCTGTAACACCCCCAAAACCGACAGGGAATATTACAGCGCCATGGGCCCCATATTGGAACCCACAAGGCTAAAATCATTTTCGCAAACGTTTAAAAATGCCAAAAGGTCCTTTGAAAGTACACACACACGCAACGAATAAAAACACAGTTCAAAGAATACCGAAAGCAATTTAGAATCATACACATACAGCGGATAAAACATAATTAAATACATCTGCAGCGGAATTAGAAAAACCAGAAAAGAATACATAATCCCAACAATCACGCCATAGCCAGTATCACCGGAAAGCTCATCCCTTCACGACCGCTACTAGCTCGAACTCCAAGTACCTAAAAGATAAAGCCCACGATGGGGTCAGCCATAATACTCAACAATGATAACGATCACATCACAAAAACAATTACATATCAATGTAATCTACAAAGTAAGAACATTCCCCACGTAATCTTACCGAAGTAGCATTACCAACCTGTCACAATCCGTAACAAATCAATTCTTACCATAACCCACGCCTTGTGTCCTTAAGTAATGAATGAATTCAAAAGTAACCACCTGTACTGTAACCGAAATGATACCAAAATTCTCAAACTTATCATATCTCAATTATAGAATGATCTGGCCAAGACTAACTCTGTCGGCTGGATCGCACAATCGGATCCCAATCATGATAAAACCGACATCACATGGCACACCTGTAATCCAACTGTTCCGAGACAATAGCAAGTCCCGAATATCAATGCAAAACATGAATGTTTACACAAACAATAATGATAAACACTTAATGCATCACAACGGAAATATCAATGACATGATATTTCCACACAAGATCGACAAAGGATCAACCACAAACGAGAATACCATGATGTGGTAACTCCAACAAGATCAATGAAGAATCAATCACCGAGAATACCGGCAATACGGTAAATCCCAACAAGATCAATAAAAGGTTGACAACCGAGAATGCCGACGACACGGTAAGGATCAACGAAGAATCAATAACCGAGAATACCGACGCTACGGTAAACTCCAACAAGATCAATAAGAAATCGACAACCGAGAATACCGACGACACGGTAAACTCCAATAACATCAATCAAGGACTAATAACCAAGAATACCAACGGTGAGACAACTCCCAAATGGAATCAATAAGGATCAATAACGAACGAGATTACCAATGACAGGGTGAACTCCAACGAGATTAATAAAGAATCGATATCAAATGAGTTGACCATCGATATGGTAACTCCGAACGAGATTAGTAAGGGTTCAATGTTGACAGATACACGAGAGAATAAAATCGTCAACCATATACAAATCATATATACGGGATTTCAAACACAACCCGAATATCGACAGATCCAATTATACATGGACTGTGAACGACCAATAAATAAGACTCAAGATGGACGTCACGATACGCTCGATCCGCACAAGTGTCCGTGTACAAGCCAACCACGGGTATTGATTAATACACGTCTGGTCTCGTACCTAATCAGCCTCACGAAGTACGTCTCGTGTGCACGGTTCAATATAAGGTCGAAACCAACATATGCTACACGTACCCGTCCCGAAAATCCTACACATGAACGATCATAACGTATCTGACTCCAGATATGCCACGATACAACATGACAACCAATCTCAAAGAAATGCATATCCAACAAGGATAAGAAGATTTTCCAAGAGGGCAACAATAACTGGATCATGAAAGACCGACACAACCACAATGTCGTATTCCGTCAGACAACAGTTCACAGCATGCTCAACAATACATATAATAATAGCACATAAACTCCTAAGGCAGCAGCCGAGGGTCACGAAAGCATCTACTCATGAATACTCCGGAAAATATCGCATAAACTCCCAAGGCAGCAGCCGAGGGTCACAGAAGCATCTAATCAGGAATACTCCGGACATAGGTGCCATTTAGGTCTTATCCCCTAACACATTTCCATTCGGGTACCATACAGGTTTTATCCCCAACACATCGGCCCCACAAATTACGGCTCAAAGAAAGAGCATGTCACAAAACGTAACAAACGATGGTGCACATTCACCGCATGAAATATAAACACACATGCAATAATGCAACATGATGATTATCATAATCTAACAATATTAATTTACCTCAAGCTGGAGACGCTAACCTTTCCACGACCAACCGACTTGAACGAATACACGGTTTATCCGACAATCCAAAATGAAGTACAGTCCATAACTAATACCAAACCACCATCCCGAGTTCAACATCGACACGATAATTAACCTTGATATCCAACTTCTCATGCAATAGTCCAAATTATAATTCACGTTCCCATTTCCACTAGACATCCTTAAAATCATATACATTATGATTTATCTTAGTCCAATCATAATATACGTACCACCATTCCGGCAATTCATATATTGCATAATGCCATTGCTATATGAATCATAAATGAAATGAAAACGAAATCATTTATTAACATTATGAACTGAGCAAGCATAACTTGCCTTGATACCAATTCGACGAAGCCGCTATCAATCCCGCCATCTTCATCTACAAGCTCCTCAGCCTCGACCAAGACGATTCATGCATTCTCCAACCTCAACCGCATCGCGAGGTTAACATCAACGATCACTAAACGTAACCTAATGCAATAATCAATTAACGATACGTTCAATAACAATCAATAACCAATATGACCAACCAATCAAACTCAACGGTATCTCGATCATACGAAATCAAACCATATCAACTCTTATCAATACGAACACAAGCCGAATTTCGATAATCAATAGTTCTATCAACGTCTACAACATTCTTGGTTCCGACTTAAATCTTAAATTCGGATTAACATGGCTCATTCTTGCAAATTCATAGGAATACAATTACCGGCTATCATCATGAATAATCATATACCAAAATTAACCGTAATCCTTATAATTTACGGACATGTATCATTCAAGAATTCTTCAAGAACATGAATTACTCCATAATCATGTTTGAAGCCAACAAAACGACGTAATTATATGTGTTCTAACATCTAATCATCATGTGATACATAATCCAAGGCATGTATCATTTTGTTCTTCAATATACGATTCGTATAATCTCAAAATCATAACATCAATACCATAATCATCACTATACGGAGAAGAACATCAACACTATCATCAAAATCCGAATTCAAGGAGTAGAATTCATCATCATACCTTTTGAAGAAGAACCACAAGGATCAAACACTTCAAGAATCATTAACATCTTCATATCCGAGCCTCAAATTCATGCTCTCAAGCTCCTAACCAAGTTAAAAGTCTAGAATACACTTAAAAGTGAAGAAGGACGAGCTGGGGTGGGAGAAATGAGCTTCCTTTCATGAACAAATGAAAGACCAACTCTTATTATAAAAATTGCGCATCTCGTTACGTACGTTAAGTCCCAACCTTAACGTACGTAAGGCCTTTAACGTACGCTATATGTCCTGTATAGCGTACGTAATCGTCATCCAGGGTTAACTGTACTATTTTGTACCTTACGTTACGTACGTAATACCATCACCACAGCGTACGTAATGTAGCAGTTGACTTGCTACAATATCATCCCATATTACGTACATAATATGCCATGCATAGCATACGTAATGCCGAGGTTGACTCACCTGTCCACATCCTGCGCCGAAAGCAGCCGACACCGGGTCCCACCTGCCGACCACGGCTCGATCCTGTCCGAATCCCTTCGTAACGTACGTAATGTACATTCCTAAACGTACGTTAATCCTGCTTACTTACGTACGTAAGGCTCCTTACATAGCGTACGTAATGGCTTTCATACTTAGCCATTTCTGCCCCTGTCTGTCATCTCAATAAACTGAACACATACACGCGACATACCGAATACATATACTCGTTCCGATAACATTTCCATATGATACATCTGATGCACGATATCCTCAATTACAACTGTCGACCAAGTACGGCAATCATACAAATACTCATACGGTATCTCCGACATCGAAAACACACCAAGCATGTAATATCCTAGAATTATAAATAACCTCGATAGATATACTGGCACGACTATCACGGTTTCCAAAATTATCCACTCATATCGTGTCGGTCCCACTTTGTACAGTACATCCCAGATAAAATAATGCGAAAGATTCAGAGTGAAATTCTAGGATATTACAGTATTGATGCAAGAAGGCAAGGTAGTTGCCTATGCTTCGAGATAGTTGAAACCGCATGAGTTGAACTACCCTACTCATAATTTGGAATTAGCAGCGGCAGTTCATGCCTTGAAGATTTGGAGACATTACCTGTATGGAGGTAAGTGTGAAATCTATACAGACCACAAAAGTCTGAAATATATTTTCACACAAAAGGAATTGAATATGAGGCAGCACAGATGGCTTCAGTTGGTCAAAGACTAAGATTGTACAATTCATTACCACCCTGGTAAAGCAAACGTAATTGCTGATGCACTAAGCCGTAAGGCGAGAGGAGACCTAACTTGTTTGTTGACCAAAGAGAAAAGCTTGGTCAAAGAATTTGCAAGGATGAACCTTGAGATGGCTACACCATCGAATCCAGTTGAGTCGTTATTGGCTAGTTTGGTGGTGCAACCAACCTTTAGGGAACAGATCAAACAATGTCAAGGACAAGACGACTTCTTGGTCAAAATGAGAGAACTCTTTCAGGTGAGGATAAAAGATTCCGTGTATCCGATGATGACACAATGTACTACGTAGGGAGGATTTGTATGCCCAATGTTGTCAAGTTGAGAGAAGCAATATTAAAGGAGGCACATAAAACCCCATATACAGCACACCCTGGGAGTACAAAGATGTACCAAGACCTTAAGGGGATATTTTGGTGGGAAGGTTTGAAAAGAGATGTGGCAAACTTGTTAGAAGGTGTATAGTTTGTCAACAAGTGAAGGCAGAAAACCAACGCCCCTTTGGATTACTTAAATCACTTCATATTCAGGAATGGAAATGGGAACACATTACGATGGACTTTGTGGTAGGTTTCCGCGAACGGAAAGAGGAAACCACTCCATTTGGGTTGTGGACCAACTCACGAAGTCAGCTCACTTCATCCCGTTTAAGATGAATTTTTGAATGGATCAGTATGCCAAACTTTACATCAGTGAGATTATTAAATTACATGGAGTGCCAGTCTCTATAGTATCCGACAGAGATACTCGTTTCACATCGCGCTTTTGGGAGAGTTTGCAAGAAGCTTTGGGAATGCAGTTGAATTTTAGTATGGCCTATCATTCTCAGACTGATGGTCAGTCCGAGAGGACCATCCAAATCCTTGAGGATATGTTGCGAGCATGTGTGTTAGACATGGGAAATAATTGGGAACGACTGTTGCCTTTGGTAAAATTTTCTTACAACAATAGTTATCAATCGACGATCGGTATGGCACCGTATGAAGCCTTATACGGTAGGAAGTGTCGATCACCACTGTATTGGGATGAGGTAGGTGAAAGGAGAATTTTGGGTCCCGAGATGATCGAACAGACAGTTGGTGTGGTGGATAAGATTCGTGAGAGGATCAAGATAGCACAGGATCGTCAGAAGTCTTACGCCGACAAACGTAGGAAGGATCTCGAATTCTGTGTTGGCGACAAGGTATTCCTGAAGGTATCTCCTACCAAGGGAATTGTGTCCAAGGAGCAAGTTGAGACCAAGATATATTGGACCGTTCGAAATTCTTGAACGGATTGGAGAGATAGCTTACCGCTTGGCTTTACCCCCGGAACTTTAGGCTGTGCACAACGTCTTCCACGTATCGTTGTTGAGGAAGTATGTGGACGATCCCATCCACGTCATCAACTATACCGCCGTGGAGATGAACAAAAATCTTACCTATGAAGAACAACCAGAACTAATTCTCGACCGATCAGTCCGACATTTGAGGAACAAAGAGAAGGTGTTTGTCAAGATCCAATGGCGTAACCACAGTAAATATGAAGCCACTTGGGAGCGCGAGGAAGAACTTCAAGCTTGTTATTTGAATTTCTTCAATCGAGGTATGTCATTTATTTTCAAGGACGAAAATTTTTCTAAGAGGGGTAGGATGTATTACCCGTCATTTTCATACTGTGATATTATTTTTTATAATAATATTATCGTTGCATTTCATTTCATTTAATTTCATTAGAGGATCATGAACATTTATTTCCACGTATCACAAGTCATAGCCCGAATCATTTTGTCAGATATATATTCAAGTGGTCATTATTTGTTTTATAATAGTGTTATAATTATTCGAGTATAATACTAACACCATTATTATTATTATTATTATTATTATTAATAATAATATTATTATTAATACCATTTTATTAAGTATTAATATTATTATTATTATCTTTATTATTTTCAGATTTTTATTATCGATATTACCAATTAATTGTTATACTAATTTTACTATTATTATATCATTTATATTTAATCATGAATTATAATTTAACCAAACTATGATTAAATTTAATTAACCAACCATGATTAAACTAAACTAATCATAATTAAGAATTCTCCCAAACCATCGTTCCCTTCCATTCCCCTCACTCCATCAAACTCCTCAATACTTATCCAAAACAAATTCTAATGCAACTTAAACACTTTAAAACTACACCTATAAATACACTAATATTCCTATTGCAGAAATCTTTTACGTCCATCGATCAAACATCCAGAAAACAAAAAAAAAAAAGAAAAAAATACAATACACCAATTCTCGCCCAACTTCCAGTTGATTCTCATCAGCCGTCGGAATTTTATCCTCTGCAAATCACCACCGCGGTGAAGGTATTCCAGTCCAGTTTTCGGCCGTCAAGTTCTCATCCACTAATTTTCGTCTCCTGCAAATTGATTTCCAACGGCAAATTTCATCCCATCAGAGGTAAATTCAAACCCAAAGTTCTGTACATTCATATTTATGTTCATATTAGATTTCCTCTTAATACAATCAAATACAATACCCATATGCAATTTTAATCAAAATCCCAGAAATTAAACCATCAATAATCACATAAAAATCAAATAGTGCTTATCTTCTTTTTCGAGTTCATATGTCCAACCGAATATGTCCGAACTCAAAGACCAGAATTTCGATACCTAGCAATCAAACCAAATCAAAAACACCAAATTTTATATCAAATATACATTACCAAATTAACCCAAATTTGCAACCCCAGTAACCAAACCCGAATAATTCAACCCAAATCCGGGCTGAGCCCGAATCCAGAAATTTCACAACTCAGATTTTTCCAACCCTTCGACATTTCCCAAACCCGAACTCAAATTCGGACATCAAAATTCAATTTGCACTACCTGAACAATTGAATCAAGCGAACTCACCTGAAATCGGCACCCGAAAACCGCTTCAGTCCAAATTCGGATTTTCCAACCCAAACAGTCAGAAACATTGTTGGCCCCTGAAAATGATGAAGACTATACTCACTGTACCAACACGAGTCTTTTTCTAGCGCGCTTTGTCCTCACTCACGCGCACCTGGGAAACTTCCCAGAGTGTCACCCATCCCATAACTACTCCAGGCCAAGCACGCTTAACTTTGGAGTTTCTATGAGATGGATACCAGAAAAGAAGATGCATCTTGTTGGTCTGAATAGTCCAAATCAATTTATTTAACTACTTTCTAGTGCAGATCTCACGGGTCGAATCGCAAGCCGCGCCTCGCGCATTTTTAAGCCCATGCACACAGGATGCTGGACCGAATCCCAACAATACCCTCCCAGTACATGCCAACATCTCAGCCCCATAGTCTGGAAACCTCCGCCAACTAGATTTGATCACACAGCCCTCTAGCGGCTGGATTCATTAACACAGTCCTCCAACACATGACATCAGCCTATGTTCCAGCTCCGTTTACTTCTACTGTGCCAGTATCTCAGTTCCAGCATACTAGCATACTAGATTTGATAGCCCTCCAGCACCTGATAACCTCCACAGCGCCAACATCTTAGTTCCGGCCAACTGGCAACATTTGCTGCATGCCCGCCTCTTAGTTCCAACACTTTGGCAGCCTCCACTGTAGGATGCCCATGCATGCAGGATGCTGAACCGAATCCCAACAATCCCCTCCCAGTACCTGCCATCATCTCAGCCCCATAGTCTGGAAACCTCCACGAACTAGATTTGATCACACAGCCCTCTAGCGGCTGGATTCATTAACACAGTCCTCCAACAATTGACATCAGCATCTGTTCCAACTCTGTTTACTTCTACTGCGCCAGTATCCCAGTTCCAGCATACTAGCCACATTTGCTGCATGCCCGCCTCTTAGTTCCAACACTTTGGCAGCCTCCACTGTAGGATGCCCATGCATGCAGGATGCTGGACCGAATCCCAATAATCCCCTCCCAGTACCTGCCAGCATCTCATCCCCATAGTCTGGAAACCTCCACGAACTAGATTTGATCACACAACCCTCTAGCGGCTGGATTCATTAACACAGTCCTCCAACACTTGACATCAGCATCTGTTCCAGCTCCGTTTACTTCAACTGTGCCAGTATCCCAGTTCCAGCATACTAGCATACTAGATTTGATCACATAGCCCTCCAGCACCTGACAACCTCCACAGCGCCAACATCTTAGTTCCGGCCAACTGGCAACATTTGCTGTATGCCCGCCGCTTAGTTCCAACACTTTGGCAGCCTCCACTGTAGGATACTTCGAGGGAATCCGCACCCGTGACCTGCTCCGATACCAATTGTTGGTCCCTGAAAATGATGAAGACTATCCTCACTGTACCAACACGAGTATTTTTCTAGCGCACTTTGTCCTCACACACGCGCACCTGGAAAACTTCCCACTACTCCAGGCCAAGCACGCTTAACTTTGGAGTATCTATGAGATGGATACCAGAAAAGAAGATGTATCTTGTTGGTATGTGTAGTCCAAATTAATTCATTTAACCACTTTCTAGTGCAGATCTCACAGGTCGAATCGCAAGCCGCGCCTCGCGCATTTTTTAACCCCTGCATGCAGGATGCTGGACCGAATCCCAACAAACATTATCCAACCCCGAATCCCCTAAGTATCCGGCGGTGAATCTCATCACTTTGTTGGTAGGACCGTAGGAGGATGACAAAGAGATTTAGTTCCACTCCTGCCTGAATTGGGTACAGACCTGACCGGAAGCTTCGCCGCCACTGCATCTTCTTGCGAGTCCGAACGCCGGTCGATGTGTGTGTGTTTATTTTCTTCCTTTTAGTATGTGTTTACTGCGATTTATTTTCGGCCGAGAAGAAGAATTTGGAAATAATAGTCGAGATGAAGAGAATATTGTAGAGAGAGATGGAAGAGGGCAGAGAGGGAGGCAGGGTGCACGGGAAGAAGGAGAGTGAAGTTTCTGTCGACTGAAGGTCAGGAAAAAGGGTATTTATACCCGCGAGATTTTAGGGTTTTCAATTTAGTCCTCCCAATTTCCAGCAGCTTTCAATTTAGCCCCAGACAATTTTAATTAACTCGTTTTTAACCCAGTCAGCTTCTCAACTCTTACAATTTGATCCCAGTGAACTTTAAAACTTCAATTCAATCCCAATTTTGACCAAGATATTAAAATATTGACTTCTACTTAATATTAATAAATAATCTGAATTTACGCATATATATTTTAATTTCAGTCATCTATAATGTTAACTCTTCGATTAATATTAATAAGCAATTTATTTTCAGTTATTAGATAGTGATATTTGTATCTTTTCATTTATGATATAAATAATAAATTGTAAGGATTATAATAATAATTATTATATGTAGACTTTATCGAGTAGTTATGGGCTTAGGACTACGAGTCGAGCATCTTCATATTCAAGTCAGACATCATCATTTATTCAGGTGGGAATTTTCACTATCACTTTAATTGCTTTAATTGGACTGTGTATGTGATGTTCTATTCATGTTTAAAATTTTATGCATGTTGTAAATCAGGCTAACCTGTATTCGTATAGGAGGCTATCTTAAGATATATGTTGTTGCGGGGACACCTGCGCAACCTCAATATTCACATGCGTGCTCGATTCATGTTATGTGCTATTGTGTGTATGTTTGATGTTGTTGCGGGGGCACTTGCGCAACCTCAATATTCGTGTTACACGTGCTCGATTCATGCTACATGTAATATTGTGAGTATGCATTGACGTTAAGGAAAAATATGATAGATTATTCATGTTATGCTTTCCATGAGATTGTATATTACTGTGATCAGTGTCATTTCCACGAGCTGAAGGAAGCTCAACCCCACCTTTATTGATCCCGCAGGTTAAACCGAGCCGGATGGACGAAGGAGAGATCCGCGAGGGCATATGAAAGAGGAATTATTACATGATGTTTTCTTTATGTCAAATGTTTTGGAACTCATTTGGGGAATTGAAATTTTAATTTATGATTTATTCTTCCACCGCAAAATTTTATCTCATATCTATGATGAAATCTTGCCATATTTAAAGGTATTAAAGTTATGTCAGTGTAGCGACTCGACTTTGTAGGTGAGAATTTTAATATTCTCAACGAAAATTATTTTTGTCAAAAGCTATCTTTTATTTATTTTCCCCAATATTTATCCTAGAAAGTCGGGGCGTTACACTCTCCATCCTCCAACCTAGTCGAAACCCGACCAACTCAATCCCTTCCATACACCCCACCGCCGCACCACCACCTCCCTCTGTGTCCGTCTCGGTTGTGTGCATTTTAGTGTCTGTGACTGTGAGTTAGTTTGTGACCGATTGTGTGTATGTGCGCGTCAGATTATAAATGTGTGAGTGAATGTTTTTATGCATATGTGTGTTTGAGATTTCAGGATGTGGAGAGAGAGAGAGAGAGAGAGAGAGAGAGAGAGAGAGAGAGAGAGAGAGAGAGAGAGAGAGAGAGAGAGAGAGAGAGAGAGAGAGAGAGAGAGAGAGAGTAAGCGGCCACCTCAACCAGGAAAGGGTTTTATGTAACCCAAACTCTTGGCAATTTTCATTGCGGCCTCTACATTTGAATTCTTGCAAATTAACCCCAAATTAGGTTACTGAAATCATACCTAATTTAACACTCCAATTTTTTTAATCCTTCAAACTAACCCCCAGTCAGTTTTCTAATATCTCAAATCAGACCATTTGACTCATTTTGACTCATTCAATTACTAGTAATGTTCAATTTTAAATTTAAGTTCTTTTATTATTTTTTGGTTGTATTATAATAATAAAATAATTATATTATTTGTATACTATTAAAGGAATTACGGGCATAGGATTGTTCATTCAAGCATCCACATCTCTTTCAAGTCAAAAACTGCATTTTATCAAGGTGTGTGATTTTACTACGCTTTTATCTATTTTAATTGCTTTATATAATATCTTGTATGTGCAGGTGAAATCAGTCAGAAACACATGAATGTCCAAATCAGTTAAAAGCACTTAAATATGCAAATCCATAAGAAGCATTTAACTGTGAAAATCAGTCAGAAGCACTTAATAGTGCAAAAAGCCGACAGGATAGCCGGCAGACTTCACAATTTGTTATGTTGATTATACCTGCTAGTATATTTAGAACTTAACTTAGACATATTGCATACCGTCTGTTAGGATTCGATCTAGCATCCTACCTGCATGGGCTTAAGAATAAGGGAGGCGCGCCTTGCGATTTGACCTGTGAGATCTGAACTAGAAAGTAGTTAAATAAATTAATTTGTACTACTCATACCAACAAGGTGCATCTTCTTTTTTGGTAGCCATCTCATAGAAACTCCAAATTTAACCGTGATTAGCCTGAAGTAGTTATGGGATGGGTGACCCTCAGGGTGCACGTGAGTGAGGACAAAGCTGTAATATCCGACTGTAATTTTTCGTTTTTATCTGTCGTTGTATATTCGGATAAATTGATTACCGTGGATCATTGCATTTAGTATTATGGTGAGGTATTATAGATTTGAGCTTCATATCATTGTTATTTCATTTCATACTTGATGATTCGATGTCAATTGGAGAGTTGCATTTTTGAACTTTTTCTGTTAGTGTAGCGTACGCTACGTAGCTTAACCAACATATGCTAAACTTGTGATTTAACATACGTAATACCTTGTCTGTTGCGTACGTTAAGAAGGAATCTGACATTAGTTGACTTCAGCACGTGAACTTGTTATCCGTTGGCATGCATGTGTATGATGTCTGAGCTGTCGTGTCGGCCAGAGTTAACTTTTATTAGCGTGCGTAGCACCCTTTTAATTAGCGTGCACTAATGGCCTGTGGATTCAAGACAGTAGCCACTGTAAGCCGCTTACGTACGTAACATTAACCGGTTAGCGTACGTAAGAGAGTTAACGTATGCTAAATTTCCCCGATAGCGTACGTTAATCCGGTACGGTCTATTTATATGACCAGCCTGTTTTTCACTTCTTCACAACTCTAAACCGATTTTCTCTCCATATATTGTCCCTCTGCACCCCCAAATCGATATCAACCTCCTCCAACTTGTGTTTAAGCCTTAAATCTTGGAGTGGAGCTCATTACCTTTAAGATTAGGAGGTGTTCTTGAGCTTGGAGTGTACTTTCTTGTAGTGTTGAGGTTGTTCTTCGTTTCTGAAGGTAGGTGTACTTTCTTCTCTGTATTGTTTTCATATGTTAATTTTGGTAATGAAGTATACTTCACCTAAAGTTAGATTAATCAAGTAAAACATGGTTTTAATTAAACTTCTTCACACTTCTTGATGAATATGATAAAGAGGGTTTGAAATGGATGTGTTCTTGAGGTTATAATGATAGTAACCATGTTTAGAATCTTCATGATCACCTTGATGGACGAATTCATATCAGTAGAACCTTGATAAATCAGTTAGCTTCATCATGGTTAGACTTGAACAATGAAATTGTTATCATAAAGTGTTCAAACACCATACTTGATATTCACTTACCTTGGGAAGAACTTGGCAATGTTAGAAGTAGGAGGATGTTCTCTTGTTCAAAATTCTTAAGAGTTATAACCTCCTTATGTTTCAGCCCAGCAAGACTTTGAAGATTGATAAGGATATTTGTGAAAACAACAATAACTTCTTATTAACCGGATGTGTTGATAACCTAAGAATGTGTTTGATCATCTTGTGGTGTTTGATCAGAAATGATATTAATGAATCTTTCAGGTTTTCAAGAATGATTTTGATAACCTTCATGAATATGGTGTAATCTCATAACTAATATAACCTTGTTGTAAGCTTAATATTCAATTTAGATGAGATATATTGATGAACATAATTGTGCAGATTTTACCTTTCAACATTGTAATGTTTTGGAAAGTTTAATCAACATAAGATGATATTGACAACATAAGTGGTTGTTTAACATGTTCTTGATAAAATTCTTATTTATGAAGAATCATGTGAACTTTCGGTAAAAGTATTGTAAACCGATTTTATGGTTGTAATGAGGTAAAAAGAATTCTTGGTATAAGACTTCGATATTTTGAGATAGCGAAACTATTCTAATGGATTGTAGGGTGTCGTCTTACTAATATTATATTGATAATTATACGAATATGTTATTGAGTAAAATGTATTTCGTTTAAGGTTGATTGTTCGAGTAAACGATATTAGTCGTGGACCGTTCGTTCGTTTCGACAAGAAGAGGATTATTCTCGTCTCTGTATTGAGGCAAGTTATCTTGCTTGGTTATAATGATGATTAGATTCTTGTGATGTTTATACATTTCATGTGTATGAAATGTTTATGAAATGTTTGTCGTGATTTGACATTTTGACGTTATTCCATTTTCATCATGGGGTTGCATTCCCAAGTACGTCACTTTGAATCGTTGATCTTGATGGTCCTTATTATCACTTTGGTGAGTTTTTCTTGATCCTTAATCGGATATGTATTTCGTTGAAATTCGTTGTCATGTTGTATCGTGACATTTCTGGAATCATATCTGCGTGCCGATTGGATATTGTGTAGGATTTTTAGCCGGTCACTTGTATAGTCATACGTGGATGTTTTCGTATTGGACTGTGCACACGAGACGTAGTTCGTGAGGCAAATTAGGTACATTGTCACACGTATATTCTGGATTCCGTATACGGGGTGGACATGTACACGGATAAATTTCCGGATCGGGCGTACTGTGATGTCCATCTTGAGCCATATTGTTAATCGTTCATAGTCTATGTATGATTGGATGTGTTCGACGGTTTGTGACTGGTTGTTTCATACGCCCGAGGGGTATGATTAATAGTCGGGATGTTTCCTTGAGATCCATATATGTGAATTGTATATGTCGGAAGAATTAATTATCATGTATATCTGACCCTGTGTTATGGGCGAAATACTTGTGTTGTATTTTAGGTCGAGGCAAAGGCAAGGCACGGGAAGAGCATGTTGACGGCGAAGGGTTCGAGTGATACTAGTTTGGGGGCCCCAAATCATTTGTTGTCCGATTATGTTAAACCATGTAAAGTTACCTTATTTCCGCTTCATTTAAATTACTATTTGGTTGTATTGGTATTTGAAGTATATTCCATCTCCATATGGTTTATACTTGTATTTCGGATCCTGCAAGGCCGTTAGCCATATTTTTAATAAACTCCTAACCGGAGTAATAACTATTTATTGTGGTTCGGTATCACAAGTAATATTTATTTAATCTGTTTTGGATATCGCCTGGTGGGTCCCAGTGTGGGGTCCACAGCACTGTAATAAGCCACCTTTTTGGTGTGTTACAGAATATGGTATCAGAGAGTGTTGTTTTGTTTCTCTTTAAGAGTTGTTGTATAATGAACTAGTATCCAAAGACCTTCGTGTCACGTGTGACCTGTGCAAGCTACTGACCCTACGAGCCAAATACGGTATGTACTTTATGAGCCATGATTTAATTACTGGCATGATATTGATATCGGAATGGATCTCTTTGTTGATCTTGTTATTTTGAGGATTTGTGGCATGATTTATCTGATTAATAATTCGAGATAAATGCTGGACTGATTATATGATTGAAATTGTTCGACTTGACGTCGATGTAATGTTCTGTGCGACACTCGTGGTGTCGATAATTAATTATGAACCTCTTCCTTGAATATGTGATCCCTTGTTGCTATTAACTTAGCATGAATTTTGAATAGTGTCTTGAACTGTACTTATGATTATCATTATGATTGATTCTTTCAGTATGGAAAGGAATCTGAGAGGTCGTGGCAGAGGGGGACGAGGCCGCGGAAGGGGCCGAATCCCGATACCTCGAGCCAACAGACGCGCGAATGTGGATCATAGTTCCGCAGATAGTGGTTCATCTTCTAGGGACCAATCGCACCACAGTGGGCGTGAGGATGCGCGTGTCGATCCTTACTTTGTGATGCAGGACATGATGACTCAGATGACCCAGATGGGTCAATTAATCGAAGCTATGCAGAGGGCCACTACTGGCCAGCAACAGGGGCCTCATCCTCCTCTTGTGCTTGGCGGACCCGTGAGTCGGATCATCAGCGACATCTCTCGCCAGCGACCTATGACCTTTGAAGGCTCCTCTGAGCCCGCTGACATTGTGCATTGGATCGAGCATTTTGAGAAACTTTTCGAGATGGTGGACTGCCCGGAAGAGAACCGCGTCTCTGTAGCCACTTACTATCATAGCAAATGCGCTCATACCTGGTGGCTTTCAGTGAGGCCAGCTGATGGTGTTTATACTTGGGAGGAATTTAAAAACCTCATGCTAGACCGTTACTATCCAGGGCCACTCCGTGAGGCCAAACTGTCGGAATTACTAAACCCGGACCCGTCCGAGGATGATGATGTACTATCTGTCGCTGAGAAATTTCAGGCACTTCTTCCTTTCGCCACGACAATTATCCGAACAGAGACTGATAAGATCAAATACTTTCTCAAGAGGCTTAAACCCCGAATGAGAATGCAACTGTTGAATTACCACTGTACGACCCTGCCGGAGTTCATCGAGAAGGCTCTAGAATACGAGCTCACGGCGAAGGAGATTTCTAAGAAGCAACCACAGTCCAACAACAAAAGATCCAGGAACCAGAACCAGACTGAGAGTAACCAGGGGACATTTAGGAAGCCCCAGTCATTGCCAAACCCTTCTGATCGACCACCCATGGAGTCGAAGCCATCCGGATTGCACTCTCAAGCAATCCCCTCATCTGTTGTGTGCTATAACTGCGGAGACCAGGGGCACGTCAGCTCCAAATGCCCGAAGCCGGCCGTCGCATGCCATACTTGTGGGAAGAATGGGCATCGTGCTCGTTTTTGCAGAAATGGGCCCGGACGTGAACCAGTGGCATCTCATACTCCAAATCAGTCTATTGTCCAGGACCGTGTGCCTCCGTCCGCTTCTTATCAGACTACCGCGGCAAACAGGGGAACGGGTCGTGGGAATCAAAGTGGTGCACATGGTGCAGGAGCCGCAAAACCCAGGATCTACGAAATGAAGAAAGCTGACGATCCCGAGGCCAGCATGATTGCAGGTATACTCGAGATCCACTCTCAGCCGGTGTGTGTTCTTTTTGATACCGGTGCTTCACACTCTTTCATATCTACTTCTTGTTTAAGTTGTTTGCCTCTAGACCATGTTATCAATTGTGAGCCCTATGTGATTGGTCTACCCGATGGTAGAAGAATTATTGGGAATCGCGAAGTCCAAGACTGTCCGATTCGTATGAACGACCGTGAGTGGTTGTCAAATTTGATTGTAGTTGATTTACCTAAGGATGATATAATCTTGGGTATCGATTGTATGAATCGTCATGATGCCATACTTAGTGTCCGCAAGCATATGGTAACCGTCACTTCTGATGATAGTTTCAAGTGTATTTTTTTAGGTGATAATCCCAGTCGTTCCGGGAGAGTCATCAGCGCTATGAAAGCAGTGAAACTGCTTAATCAAGGGTGTATTGGTTATTGGTGCTACATGACCAAAACAGCAGATCGACCATTTGAATTGGCCGACATTCCGGTAGTCCGAGACTACCCAGACGTATTTCCAGACGAGTTGCCAGGCTTACCTCCTCATCGTGACGTGGAGTTTATTATTGAGTTAGAGCCAGGTACATCCCCGCTTTCAAAGGCACCGTATCGTATGGCTCCGACTGAGATGCAGGAGTTGAAGAACCAGCTTTGAGGAGTTGACTGAAAACGGCTATATTCGACCTAGTGCGTCCCCTTGGGGAGCACCAGTGTTATTTGTACGAAAGAAGGACGAATCTCTGCGTTTATTTGATTACCGTGAGCTTAACAGGGTAACCATCAAGAACAGATATCCTCTGCCTCGTATTGATGATTTATTGGATCAACTTCAGGGAGCTGCTGTGTTTTATAAGATCGAATTGAGATCCGGTTATCACCAGTTGAGGATTCGAGAGTCTGACATCTCGAAGACAGTATTCCGTACTCGCTATGGGCATTATGAGTTCGTGGTGATGCCATTTGGATTGACTAATGCACCGGCGGTATTCATGGAGTTGATGAATTGGGTTTTTATTAACTATCTGGATCGCTTTGTAGTCATTTTTATTATCGACATTCTGATTTACTCTCGTGACCATGAAGAGCATGAACATCATCTCCACCAAGTTCTCGATACGTTGAGGCGGGAACAGCTTTATGGGAAGTTTTCTAAATGTGAATTCTGGATGCCTGAAGTTATCTTTCTTGGGCATGTGATATCAGCCGAAGGAGTGAGAGTGGACCCACAGAAGACAGAAGCCATTCGAGATTGGCTACCTCCGAAGAACGTTAAGGACGTTCGTAGTTTCCTCGGCCTAGCGGGTTACTACCGACGGTTCGTGGAAGGATTTTCCAAAATTGCGCAACCAATGACTAACCTACTGCGGAAGGATAAGAAGTATTTGTGGTCAAAAGCATGTCAGCAAAGTTTTGATGAGCTCAAGAGTCGATTGATTTCGGCACCTGTTTTGGTCTTACCAAAAGAAACGGAAGGATTCGTGGTGTACAGTGACGAGTCGAGATAGGGCCTTGGATGTGTACTCATGCAGGAAGGGAAAGTGATTGCCTATGCATCGAGACAATTGAGACCCTATGAAGGTAACTATTCGACTCACGACTTAGAGCTAGCAGTCGTGGTGTTTGCTTTGAAAATCTGGCGTCACTATCTGTATGGAGTTACCTGCCAGATCTTTACTGACCACAAGAGCATAAAATACATTTTTACTCAGAAGGAGTTGAACATGAGGCAGAGAAGGTGGATAGAATTAATCAAGGACTGTGATATCGAGATCCTTTATCATCCGGGCAAAGCAAATGTGGTTGCCGACGCTTTGAGCCGTAAGACAGTGCAGGAGCAGATGCTGAGCCGCTTGACAGCACAGAGGGAGTTGCAGTTAGACCTTATGAGGCCGGAAATTGAAGTTTGGTTAAAGCGTGTTCAGGGAAAACTTTGCACACTTGAGATTTCTTCGTCTCTTGATAATATGATCAGATCGAAGCAAGTTACGGACCCATTCTTATCTCGAGTTCGGGATGAAGTAACTCAAGGGAAAGCCCCTGGATTCGTGATCCACGAGGATGGATTGATACGCTTTAGAAATCGAGTTTGTGTACCCGCAGACGAATAGTTGAGGAACTCTATTATGAGAGAAGCCCATGCTACCCCGTACTCTATTCACCCGGGATCTAGCAAGATGTATAAGGATTTGAAGCAAAATTATTGGTGGGGGAATATGAAACGTGAGGTTGCCGAATTCGTTTCGAGATGTTTAACTCACAAGAGTTAAGATTGAGCACCGACTCCGCAGAATCCGAAACCGCTCCCGATTCCCGAGTGGAAATGGGAGGATATATCGATGGATTTTATCACTAGCTTGCCGACGAGTCGTCGAGGAATGAATACAATTTGGGTGATTGTGGACCGTCTGACCAAATCAGCCCACTTCTTGGAGATTAAGGACACGTGGGGTCCCGAGAGATTGGCCCAGCTATTTATTAAGGAAATTATGAGGTTACATGGTACCCACAAGAGTATTGTATCGGATCGTGACGGGCGATTCGTGTTGCACTTCTGGAAGGCAGTTCATCGTGCGATGGGCACATTTGAGGTGTTGGAGCGTGTAGGTGATCTCGCTTATCGACTGGCTTTGCCACCGGCTTTAAGTCAGATTCACAATGTGTTTCATGTCTCCCAGTTGAGGAAGTACGTTGCTGATCCGAGTCATATACTTCAGTTCGATGAGATCGAATTAGCGGAGGATCATTCGTACGAGGAGCGTCCTGTACAGATACTCGAGAGGAGGATCAAACAGTTGAGAAACAAGACGATTCCCCTACTAAAGGTTCAGTAGTCACGACATGGAGTCGAGGAGGCTACGTGGGAAACCGATGATAGTATGCGAGTGAGATACCCCGAGTTATTTACCCCTTAGTTTCGAGGACGAAACTCTTTTTAAGGGTGGGAGTATGTAATATCCGACTGTAATTTTTTGTTTTTATCTGTCGTTGTATATTCGGATAAATTGATTACCGTGGATCGTTGCATTTAGGATTATGTTGAGGTATTATAAATTTGAGCTTCATATCATTGTCATTTCATTTCATACTTGATGATTCGATGTCAATTGGAGAGTTGCATTTTTGAACTTTTTCTGTTAGTGTAGCGTACACTACGTAGCTTAACCAACGTACGCTAAACTTGTGATTTAACGTACGTAATACCTTATCTATTGCATACGTTAAGAAGGAATCTGACATAAGTTGACTTCAGCATGTGAACTTGTTATCCGTTGGCATGCATGTGTATGATGTCTGAGCTGTCGTGTCGGCCAGAGTCAACTTTTATTAGCATGCGTAGCACCCTTTTAATTAGCGTGCGCTAATGGCCTGCGGATTCAAGACAGTAGCCACTGTAAGCCGCTTACGTATGTAACATTAACCGGTTAGCGTACGTAAGAGAGTTAACGTACGGTAGCTTTCCCCGATAGCGTACGTTAAGCCGGTACAGTCTATTTATATGACCAACCTGTTTTTCACTTCTTCACAACTCTAAACCGATTTTCTCTTCATATATTGTCCCTCTGCACCCCCAAATCGATATCAACCTCCTCCAACTTGTGTTTAAGCCTTAAATCTTGGAGTGGAGCCCATTACCTTGAAGATTAGGAGGTGTTCTTGAGCTTGGAGTGTACTTTCTTGTAGTGTTGAGGTTGTTCTTCGTTTCTGGAGGTAGGTGTACTTTCTTCTCTGTATTGTTTTAATATGTTGATGTTGGTAATGAAGTATACTTCACCTAAAGTTAGATTAATCAAGTAAAACATGGTATTAATTAAACTTCTTCACACTTCTTGATGAATATGATAAAGAGGGTTTGAAATAGATGTGTTCTTGAGGTTATAATGATAGTAACCATGTTTAGAATCTTCATGCTCACCTTGCTGGACGAATTCATATCAGTAGAACCTTGATAAATTAGTTAGCTTCATCATGGTTAGACTTGAACAATGAAATTGTTATCATAAAGTGTTCAAACACCATACTTGATATTCACTTACCTTGGGAAGAACTTGGCAATGTTAGAAGTAGGAGGATGTTCTCTTGTTCAGAATTCTTAAGAGTTATAACCTCCTTATGTTTCAGCCCAGCAAGACTTTGAAGATTGATAAGGATATTGTGAAAACAACAATAACTTCTTATTAACCGGATGTGTTGATAACCTAAGAATGTGTTTGATCATCTTGTGGTGTTCTTAAGGTAGTGAATTTGTAAGAATGATTTTGATAACATTCATGAATATGGTGTAATCTCATAACTAATATAACCTTGTTGTAAGCTTAATATTCAATTTAGATGAGATGTATTGATGAACATAATTGTGCAGATTTTACCTTTCAACATTGTAATGTTTTGGAAAGTTTAATCAACATAAGATGATATTGACAACATAAGTGGTTGTTTTACATGTTCTTGATAAAATTCTTATTTATGAAGAATCATGTGAACTTTTGGTAGAAGTATTGTGAACCGATTTTATGGTTGTATTGAGGTAAAAAGAATTCTTGGTATAAGACTTCGATATTTTGAGATAGCGAAACTATTCTACTGGATTGTAGGGTGTCGTCTTACTAATCCTATATTGATAATTATACGAATATGTTATTGAGTAAAATGTATTCCGTTTAAGGTTGATTGTTCGAGTAAACGATATTAGTCGAGGACCGTTCGTTCGTTTCGACAAGAAGAGGATTATTCTCGTCTCCGTATTGAGGCAAGTTATCTTGCTTGGTTATAATGAGGATTAGATTCTTGTTATGTTTATACATTTCATGTGTATGAAATGTTTATGAAATGTTTGTCGTGATTTGACATTTTGACGTTATTCTATTTTCATCATGGGGTTGCATTCCCAAGTACGTCACTTTGAATCGTTGATCTTGATGGTCCTTATTATCAATTTGGTGAGTTTTTCTTGATCCTTAATCGGATATGTATTTCGTTGAATTCGTTGTCATGTTGTATCGTGACATTTCTGGAATCATATCTGCGTGCCGATTGGATATTGTGTAGGATTTTTAGCCGGGCACTTGTATAGTCATACGTGGATGTTTCCGTATTGGAATGTGCACACGAGACGTAGTTCGTGAGGCTAATTAGGTACATTGTCACACGTATATTCTGGATTCCGTATATGGGGTGGACATGTACACGGACACATTTCCGGATCGGGCGTACTGTGATGTCTATCTTGAGCCATATTGTTAATCGTTCATAGTCCATGTATGATTGGATGTGTTCGACGGTTTGTGACTGGTTGTTTCATACGCCCGAGGGGTATGATTAATAGTCGGGATGTTTCCTTGAGATCCATATATGTGAATTGTATATGTCAGAAGAATTAATTATCATGTATATCTGACCCTGTGTTATGGGCGAAATACTTGTGTTGTATTTTAGGTCGAGGCAAAGGCAAGGCACGGGAAGAGCATGTTGACGGCAAAGGGTTCGAGGGATACTAGTTCGGGGGGCCCAAATCATTTGTTGTTGTAACAACCCCAAGTTATTCAGGGTATATTACAGCGCCGTGAGCCCCGCCGTGGGACCCACAAGGCTAAACATATACGGAACTATAAAACTTGACCGAGAAGGTCTACATACAATGGAAAGAAAGACGATACAAATGGTATTCAAAACCATAACCAATGAAACCATATACATCACTGCACAAATCAATACCTCGGCAACACAGGCCGGAACATCAAGGAAACTGAAATACAATACTCGAGTATTTAAAATCCATTCCAGTACAACAACACTGAATGGAGGAATCCAAAAAGATAACCGGAGACAAGACACAGTATCACACTTGCCCATCATCTTCATGCCGACCCGATACCCGCCAGTCCGCTCTCCTGGAACCTGAAATACATAAAAAGTATTTCCCCCATCAAGGGGTTAGCCGTCGAATAGCTAGTGCAAGTATATCAAGTATGAAACACAATACTCCTCGACAATAAAGTAAATGTAACCGTCAATTCATCAATTCAAGACTAGTATTCCGTAATAACTAAATCTCATAGTGTCACATCAAGACGTATGTGAATGCCGTAGAAACGGTTCGTTCATATCATCCGTCAATACATGTATGAATGCCGTAGAAACTGTTCGTTCATATCATGCCTTCAATACATATATGAATGCCGTAAAAACGGTTCGTTCATATTATGCCATCAATATATCTATGAATGCCGTAAAAACGGTTCGTTCATATCATACCATCAATATTACTTACTTTCAAAGTCGAGAACGTACAATCATAAATATATACTTGCCTTGAATAGTCGACGACGCAACGAACGGAATGGAAAGTCGCCGACGAATGCTAGGAACCATCAAAACCGACCCTAGCGATTCGAAGAATACAAGCACAACAGATTCTAAACGAATACGGAATTGGAATACGCCCGGACACCCGCATACGATTCATGTATATTCGTATAAAAACGACGAGGGCGGACCACAACCAAACCCTCTCGATTTCGTAAAAATCACGAAATATACCATGAATCCGTAGGGAAACTAAGAATACCAACAAGATTAATCATATTCATCATGAATTACTCAGCAAAACCGAATGAATCGGACAAAAACGCGAAAATCCCCAAATCTCCCCAAAAGTAGGGTTCTAAAGATCTAACCTTGATTCGCTGGATCGAAGGATGTTATAGGATGATTGATCGGTGATATAAACTCAGAAACTTCATGGATTTGTTGTTTAACAACATGGCTTCATCTCCTCCAAAGCTCTAGCCGCGGACCGAAGAGAAAGGAAATGAAAAATAAATGAAAAAGTGGCTGCTCTGTCATTTATATACTGGGCCGGAACTAGCGTGCGCTAGCCTTCTCGGACTAGCGTGCGCTATCGGCCAGTATCGGCCCAGCACTCTCGGCCATGGCCCGCATGACCCGGCACCACCGACCACCCCGCCGACCATGACTTGTCCGCCCGACTCCCGCTAGCGTGCGCTACGGCCGAAGCTCGCGCGCTTAGCCGACTGGCCCGTAGCCTGCGGACTAACAAACTCATCCCAACGCACGCTAGTCGGCCGACGCGGCGCTACCCTTCCGGTTAGCGTGCGCCACGACCGACAGCGAGCGTGCGCTACTCGCCGATCCTACCCGAGTCCGTAACCTCGTAACCCTCTCGCCTGTGCCCGATGGCGTACGCTGGCCGACTCGACGGCGCGCTTACATCGCCGAGCTAGCGCGCGCAGCGTCCCGGACGTAGCGTGCGCTACGCCGGTTCCTGCCGTGCTTGCTCGGCCAGTGTCCAGCACTTCCGACAGTGCCGCACCGGTCCGGCCAGCTGCTCAGCCGCCACGACCCGACGCCTCGATTTCCGAAAACGCACGGAACGAACATGACGAAAAGTTCGAGGACGATATCAACGACTCGAAATGAAAATGTAATGCAATAATTAATCATACGCGACCAAGAAAAGGGTCGAGACAACAAATACACATACGGATACCCACAACTTTGTGTAAATTACAAAATGGCCCAAAACGCTCGGAAATCACGATACGTGATCGAATAACTAAACTGAAGTTCATAACACGTCTAACAAAGTTAAACAGACTTACAGGAAACTCGAAACAGCAGTTTCGAACGAGATTCGCAAGAATCGACTCAAGAGCGGAAAAGTCGCTAAAAAGCACGGAACTCAACAAAACGACTCCGAAACGAACTCGGATGTCAAAAAGTGTGGAATTAATCATTCTCAGGATGATGAAACGGTCCCAAGCAAGTTGTAAAAACGGACTTTCGCCAAAAAAGAAAAATTACCGGAAATCGAATTTGCGGATATTACATTCTACCCTCCTTAAAAGAAGTTTCGTCCCGAAACTTAAAACAACTAGGGAGAGCAATATCCCACCAGGAAAACTCAACGAGATACACAAGAAACGTGTAACTTACGCCCAACGGCGAAACGTTACAAGCAACACAACAATACATTACCCGAAGGTAATCTAAGCCAACGCTGAAGTAAATACGAATCATAATGCCTGAAGGCTCCAACAAAAATACCAATACATCGCAATGGTCTGAAAACCCCTCAGCCGAAGCTGTATATCACGATGGCCTGAAAGCCAAACAGCCCAAAGCTGTAATTCATCACAATACAGATCTCAAAGAAGCAAACCTGACTGTCGGACATACCCCTCGGCGTATGAACAACCAGCCGCAAATCGTCGGACATATCCAATACAACATGGACTACGAACGACCAAACAATAAGGCTCAAGAGGGACATCACAGTACGCCCGATCCGGAAATGTGTCCGTGCACATGTCCACCCCATATACGGAATCCAGAATATACGTGTGACAATGTACCTAATTAGCCTCAAGAACTACGTCTCGTGTGCACAGTCCAATGCGGAAACATCCACGCATGACCATCGAGTGCCTGGATAAAAATCCTACACATTACCAATCGGCACGCAGACATGATTCCAGATATGCCATGATACAACATGACAACGAAACTCAAAGGACAAAATACCCATTACGGATCATACGACTCACCAAGTGAACGATGGCACACGAATAATGAAAGATCCACACGACCAACGATATTCAAAACAACCATCCTGGGATCAGAATCCCTAAGGACCGATTAACACGGCAATAACCACAACACCACAATTCGGGAAATCCTCCACCCTCAACGATCACAAAATTACCGAGTTCACCAGAATAATAGTGTGCTGTCTTGAGTCGGCCAACACGACAATAATAACTCAAAGATGGGCACTATCCTCGGCGATCCCCATTCAATATCTCGATTGTCTTCGAACGACCAATCGATAACGACTCAACGGATGGGAACTATCTTCGACAGTCCCAATTCAATACTTCGGTTACCTTAGAACGGCAACTCGATAACAACGGTACAACGGATGTATCGGCACACTTAAATCAGTTACCGATAATGAAGATGAAATTCGAATACATCAATGCCTTCAATCGGCCGTTTACGAACAACAATAACATTTGGCATAATTTGTCGACGGGTGTCGTATCAAACAATCCCCTGATATCAATACAATCATAAGGAGGCCAAGTCTCGAAATGATACACACATTCGTACACCTACACGATAACATTAGTCTCATTGATTAGTACGAGTATAAAACTTGCCTCGATATCAATACAACGAACTGTTACCAATTCAGTTGATTTCGTCTTACGAATTCCTCAGTCTCAACCAAGTTAATCTACGAACCCTTCAACCTTAACCACAACACAACAGTCATAATTCACGATCAAACATCATATCTTATTGTAAAATGAAGGATTAATAATCAACAGGTTCGATGACGACCAATATCAATACCACCAAACCACAAACTCAATCGTTTCACCATATCTCGACTAATCACAGTCTGAACAATCCAACTCAGACACTTACAAATCTTGTCCACAATACGAGTCGAAATATGATGATCATATCAGCAACCAATTGGGACCAATAATAAGGGTCTAAATGTTCCAAACTCAATTCTTAAATACGAATTGATAAGGTTCCCTTCTCGTAAATCCATCGTTAAAATTTACTTATGACCGTCATCAATTCGAATCATCCGACTGGTTCAAAACAATAGATAATCCTATTAAAAAGGTTATCAAATAGTCCAATCATTCGACTTAAACGTTTGCTCCATACGTATGGGCTTCCAAATTCAGAGATGAATAATAGTCTCATCAAACTCATAATCACATTCGTATTCCTATACGAATATTATTTCAAACACATAGTTTAGCTCTAGATATGAATATTCCATATTCATTTTCAAAACATCAACACTTCTTAAAAAAAAATTCATCACCTCGTATAATTCAAGAGTTCTTCAAGAACACGAAATATCCGAAATCCCGTTCAGAACAATATATCCGAGGTATATATCTCCATGTTACCATTTTCTTCATCATGCCATTCATACAACCTTAAGAATCGCAACAATACCGTTATCATCATATGAAGAAGATCTCAATAATCATATCAACATCCGAAATCTCTTATTACAATTCCAATAAATCTCGTATAACATTATCACATGATACCATAATTGTAACACCCCAGATCCTCCTGGGAATATTACACGCCGTAAACCCTTCTCACAATGATTTACCAGGCTAAGCACAATTTTCCACGTCATTTCAAAAATGCCAAAAAGACCGATGACGGTAATATTTTTCAAATACTAAAAAAAATCATTTTCCAAATACCGTCAAAACGATCAAGGCCAAAATGCCAAAAACTCAGTTTAGGGAATCGGTTTTACAAAATAAAATTCAGTTGGCAAAATACCAAAAGCCATTTCAAAATACTCACGCAATGGATAAAAGTATGCCAATTTATGCATTTACATTGAAATAAGACGAACATCAAAATACACGATTCCCAACATACTCCCTCCCAAGTAGTAATCCTTAAAAAAAACGAACCACTATCAAAGGGATACGAGGATTACCTTGTATGGACGAATCACGAAGAAGAATAATTGATCTCCATTCCAAGAATCATCAAAAACTTCAAGAACAATACTTAAATCCGAGCTCTCGATCTTAATCTTGTTTAAGAGAATCATCTCTCAATGTTTAGGAACTTCAAGTACTTCCCAAGGTTCTCTCTATTGACTGAAGGAAGGAGAATGGACAAAATGCCTCTCAGCACTCGTCTATCCTCTTTATAAAACACATCACTAGCGCGCGCTAGACCTTATATTTAGCGTGCGCTACAGGACTAGCGTGCGCTATCCTTCCTTGATAGCGTGCGCTATCGGGCAGTCCAGAAGCTACTACATTGCTTTGAAATTCATCTAACGTACGTAATGCCCATGCATTAGCGTACGCTAACAGGCGTTGACTTGCTACAGTGAAATGCTCAGTAGCGTGCGCTATTCCTCGACCTTAACGCGCGCTAATCGTCGTTGACCTGCTACAGTATCGTGCCCCCACATGCCGAAAGCATCCGCGATTACCGGGATTCCTTTGACCGATATGGAATTAGCGTGCGCTAATCATACGGTTTTAGCGTGCGCTAGCTCTACACGACAAACACTCGCTGACCTTATCTGGGCACGCATCGAACATGGATGGGTCCACCCGCCGAAAGCTAAGATTCCATTATTGGCGATCTGTTGTTAGCGTGCGCTAACCAACATGCGTTAGCGTGCGCTAACTGAATATAAAAGTCAATCTGGGCCTACCTGTCGGTCACCTTCCAGAACTAACCCAGCAAGTCGTTACGTACATTAGGGGTCCTCCTTAGCGTACGTAACCGAACCTCTTAGCGTGCGCTAAGTATGCACCGTAGCGTACGCTAAGTATATATCTTAGCACGCACTAGGCATACCCTGTAGCGTGCGCTAACGTAGCTGTACTTAGCCATTTTCCGCTATTCTCTACCAACATCTCGACATACCAAACGATCATACGGCACAATAAATACATATACGCATTCAGTAACATTGTCATACGTTCACATCATCCTCAAGCACAATTATCCATCAACGACATCCAACAAATAAACGAAAAAAAAAATATATCCGAAAATTCAGGGTATTACACTACCCCCCTTAAAAATAAGTTTCGTCCTCGAAACTTGCAATCACTCACACAAACAACATTTCAACGGAAATTCAAATTCACCAAGAATTATCGAATAATCCGAACAACATACTTACAAGTCTGTGAAGTCGAAGATCTCCCGTGATACTAGCATGCGACTTCTAAACAAAGTCTCGACATAATACCGATACACACCAATATCGCAATTAGTAACTTAACAAAATCTCAAGGAAGAGTTCACGTCCGTGACCACGGCCACGATTATTCCTACTTTCAGCCAACATTCTGAAGGGCACACACGTGTGTAAGTATATTCCAAATCGCACATTCTCGAAGTGACCAATTCCCAAGAATACCAAGCTATAAACGAAACGATTAAGAAAAATACAAGAAGAGTGAGAGGACTTACAAGTACCGGTCGCACTGTGATGATGGCAGAGTAGTGATACTGTGGGCAATTGACGACTCAATCGACCCAAAAGACCGACAGCCTAGGTATCCATAAACCTAAGCTCCGATACCATATTCTGTAACACCCCCAAGTTATTCAGGGTATATTACAGCGTCGTGAGCCCCGCCGTGGGACCCACAAGGCTAAACATACGCGGAACTATAAAACTTGACCGAAAAGGTCTACATACAATGGAAAGAAAGACGATACAAATGGTATTCAAAACCATAACCAATGAAACCATATACATCACTGCACAAATCAATACCTCGACAACACAGGACGGAACATCAAGGAAACTGAAATACAATACTCGAGTATTTAAAATCCATTCCAGTACAACAACACTGAATGGAGGAATCCAAAAGATAACCGGAGACAAGACACAGTATCACACTTGCCCATCATCTTCATGCCGACCCGATACCCGCCTGTTCGCTCTCCTGGAACCTGAAATACATAAAAAGTATTTCCCCCATAAAGGGGTTAGCCGTCGAATAGCTAGTGCAAGTATATCAAGTATGAAACACAATACTCCTCGACAATAAAGTAAGTGTAACCGTCAATTCATCAATTCAAGACTAGTATTCTGGAATAACTAAATCTCATAGTGTCACATCAAGACGTATGTGAATGCTATAGAAACGGTTCGTTCATATCATCCGTCAATACATGTATGAATGCCGTAGAAACGGTTCGTTCATATCATGCCTTCAATACATATATGACTGCCGTAAAAACGGTTCGTTCATATTATGCCATCAATATATCTATGAATGCCGTAAAAACGGTTCGTTCATATCATACCATCAATATTACTTACTTTCAAAGTCGAGAACGTACAATCATAAATATATACTTGCCTTGAATAGTCGACGACGCAACGAACGGAATGGAAAGTCGCCGACGAATGCTAGGAACCATCGAAACCGACCCTAACGATTCGAAGAATACAATCACAACAGATTCTAAACGAATACGGAATTGGAATACGCCCGGACACCCGCCTACGATTCATGTATATTCGTATAAAAACGACAACGAGGGCGGACCACAACCAAACCCTCTCGATTTCGTAAAAATCACGAAATATACCATGAATCCGTAGGGAAACTAAGAATACCAACAAGATTAATCATATTCATCATGAATTACTCAGCAAAGCCGAATGAATCGGACAAAAACGCGAAAATCCCCAAATCTCCCCAAAAGTAGGGTTCTAAAGATCTAACCTTGATTCGCTGGATCAAAGGATGTTATAGGATGATTGATCAGTGATATAAACTCAGAAAATTCATGGATTTGTTGTTTAACAACATGGCTTCATCTCCTCCAAAGCTCTAGCCGCGGACCGAAGAGAAAGAAAATGAAAAATGAATGAAAAAGTGGCTGCTCTGTCATTTATATACTGGGCCGGAACTAGCGTGCGCTAGCCTTCCCGGACTAGCGTGCGCTATCGGCTAGTATCGGCCCAGCACTCTCGGCCATGGCCCGCATGACCCGGCACCACCGACCAATTCTGCCGACCATGACTTGTCCGCCCGACTCCCACTAGCGTGCGCTACGGCCGGAAGCCTGCGCGCGCTAGTCGACCTGTCCAGTAGCCTTTGGACTAACAAACTCATCCCGGTAACGTACGCTAGTCGGCCGACAACGTGCGCTACCCCTGCCGGTTAGCGTGCGCCACGACCGACAGTAGCGTGGGCTACCTGCCGATCCTACCTGAGTCCAAAACCTCAGAACCCCTCTGCCCAAGTCCGAGATGGCGCCGAGCCGACTGACAACAGGCGCTACATCGCTGAGCTAGCGCGCGCAGCGCCCGGCCAGAGGTGTGCGCTTACGCGGTTCTCGCCGTGCCTGCTCGGCAAAGGTCAAGATTCCGACAAAGATGCCGCACCGGTCCGGCCAGCTGCTCAGCCGCCACGACCCGACGCCTCGATTTCCGAAAACGCACGGAACGAACACGACGAAAAGTTCGCGGACGATATAAACGACTCGAAATGAAAACGTAATGCAATAATTAATAATATGCGACCAAGAAAAGGGTCGAGACAACAAATACAGATACGGATACCCATAACTTTGGGTAAATTACAAAATGGCCCAAAACGCTCGGAAATCACGATACGTGATCGAATAACCAAACCGAAGATCATAACACGTCTAACAAAGTTAAACAGACTTACAGGAAACTCGAAACAGGAGTTTCGAACGAGATTCGCAAGAATCGACTCAAGAGCGGAAAAGTCACTAAAAAGCACGGAACTCAACAAAACGACTCCGAAACGAACTTGGATGTCAAAAAGTGTGGAATTAATCATTCTCAGGATGACGAAATGGTCCCAAGCAAGTCGTAAAAATGGACTTTTGCCAAAAAAGAAAAATTACCGGAAATCGAATTGGCGGATATTACAGTTGTCCGATTATGTTAAACCGTGTAATGTTACCTTATTTCCGCTTCATTTAAATTACTATTTGGTTGTATTGGTATTTGAAGTATATTCCATCTCCATATGGTTTATACATGTATTTCGGATCCAGTGTATCTTAAGGCCGTTGGCCATATTTTTAATAAACTCCTAACCGGAGTAATAACTATTTATTGTGGTTCGGTATCACAAGTAATACTTATTTAATCTGTTTTGGATATCGCCTGGTGGGTCCCAGTGTTGGGTCCACGGCACTGTAATAAGCCGCCTTTTTGGGGTGTTACAAAAGCGTGCTAGAAAAGACTCGTGTTGGTACAGTGAGGATAGTCTTCATCATTCTGCGGACCAACAATTATTATCGGATCAGGTCACGGGTGTGGATTCTCTCCAGTATCCTACAGTGGAGGCTACCAGAGTGTTGGAACCGAGAGGCAGGCATACATCAAATGTTACACTTGGACAGAACTGATATGCTGGTGCAGTGGAGGTTGTTAAGTGCTGGAGTTCTATGTGATCAAATCTAATATGCTGGAACAGAGATATTAAAACAACAGAAGTAAACGAAGCTGGAGCACATGTTGATGTCAAGTGTTGGAGGACAGTGTGAATGAAATCTAGTTCGTGGAGGTTTCCATACTTTGGGGCTGAGATGCTGGCAGGTACTGGGAGGGGAATTGTTGGGATTCAATCCAGCATCCTCATGCGCCGGCTTAAAAATCCGCAAAGCACGATTTGCGATTCGACTTGTGATATCTACACTAGAAAGTGGTTAAATGAATTGATTTTGACTACTCATACCAACAAGATGCATTTTCTTTTCTGGTAGCCATCTCATAGAAACTCTAAAGTTAAACGTGCTTGGCCTGGAATAGTTGTGGGATAGCTGACCCCCTGGGAAGTCTCTCAGGGTGCGTGTGAGTGAGGATAAATCATGCTAGAAGAAAAGACTCGTGTTGGTACAGTGAGAACAACCTTCATCATTTGGGGGACCAACACTCTCCACACTAAGCGAGTTAAAAGCTCACCCAAATTATTTTAACCCTTTCAGGTTAAGGAGTTTGGTGTGGCGTGCGCTTGAGTTTGTGATAATCATGCTTCATTAATAGATATTTATTTATTTATTTATTTTATTGATGTAAAGCTATATTTTCTGAACAGTGTTCGAATGGTTTTAATTTCAAATCAAAGTATGTTTGTGTTTAACGATTACTTGAGAATATTACTTGCGATTATTATATTTGGTTTTGAACATACTCATTTATTCTTCTTAAAAATATTCATTCATTTTTGCTTAAAAATTTGAAGAGTTATTTTTCCGAGAATAAGGAATTACATAAGTGGTATCAAAACGGGTCTACCGTGTTGTAGACTCGTTAAGAAGTTTCTTTTCCAGACTAAAATTTTATTTTCGCAAGTAGTCCAAATTCTTATAGAAACTATGATCATCCACCTATGCCGCTTTATGTTGACTTCAAGGTACATTTAGATTATTATTACTCATTTTGTGATAAATGCAAATTTGCAGATCAACCAAGATTCATGTATTAACGACTCATTCTCAATCTATTTTTGTGAAATAGGAATTTTTGATAAAATATTTGGGAATGCAATTATTTTCTTATAAATTCATAGCTATATGTGCGACATGCGTTATTTTATTATTTCTATAAATCTTTGGTGTTTTCAACCCATTGATACAATGTAATTCTTCATTTTATTTCCCCTTCTTGTGGGGTGATTACTGATAGGTCATTGCCTATGATGTGCCTTAGGATCATGGCAACTCGTAGACACAGACTCCCAGCTAACCGAGGTGTGGGTAATCTCGGTGATTAGAACGCCCATAATGTTGGTGCTGGTGGTAACGGAGGTCAGAACAACCGCAATCATACATGCCATAACCTAATCAGGCACAAATTATGAAACATGCCACCATCATTCAGCATCCAGGAAGGGCCAAAATTTGTGGACGAATGGTTCATGTCCTTGGAGTGCACCTTCAAGATTATATGGTGAACTGAGCTCAGATGATCCTATGTGCTCAGTATCAAATGATCGGGGATGTGAGACGCTGGTGGATGAGCTATTCGATGTTGAGGCCGGCAGCGGAGCGTGCTGCTTGAACCTGGAACACCTTCAAAGAGATGGTAATGGAACAATACTATCCCCATCATTATAGCGAGAAGCTGGATAGAGAGATTTGGAACCTCAAACAAGGACGACTCACGATTGAAGAATATGAGAGAAAGTTCAACCAGACTAGCTTCTTAGTAGAGAACATGTACGGATTGAAAAAGAGACCTCAAGTTCCAAAGTGGGTTACGCCCGAGTATCCATCACATCGTGGATGGTCATAGGGTGCTAACCTATACCGAGATAGTGTTCCCATCTCAAGAGGTTGAGGCTACCCATAATCTGAATCCACAACATCCTGCAAAGCCTAATATTTATAAGAGACATCAGACTGGGAATCCAAATTAGGTCGAGGCTTCTAAAGCAACCCAGGGTTCATTAGAGGTCAGGACCTAAGGCTCAAAATAGTAAGCTAGAGTGCCCAAAGTGTGGTAAAAATCATGGCAGGGAGTGCTTGTATGGTAACGGTGTCTGCTACCACTATAAGGAGCCAGGGAACTCATCTACGAACTTTTATCATCAAGGGGTCAAGGGTCAAAATTCTAGAGAAAGAGCTTACATATATCCCTTGATCCAAAATAAAGCAGATGAGAATCCCAACACTATATCAGGTATGTTGATTGTATCTTATTTACCCAAAATAGTAAGTCTCATAGACACTCAAGAGGTTGAGACTACCCCTGTAGACGTTTCTATAGTGTGGGAGTACTCTGATGTATCCCTATAAGAATTGTCGGTAATTCCACCTGATCGGAAAGTGGAGTTTAGCATCGTTTGGTACCAAGGGCAGCCCCAACATCTAAGGCACCATATAAAATGGCGTCGAAGGAACTTCAAGAGTTGAAAGCTCAAATCTAGGAGTTATTGGAGCTTTTGTTTATTTGCCCTAGTGTCTCACCGTGGGGTGCTCCGATTTTATTTGTTAATAACAAGGATGGATCACCCAGGATGTGTATCGATTATAGGGAGTTGAATAGACTCACATGTCAAGAACAAGTATCTACTCCCAAGGATAGAGGATTTGTTCGATCAATTGAGAGGTGCCAGTACTTTTTCAAAGATTGATTTAAGATATGGCTACCATCAGTTAAAGATTAAGGAGAGTGATACTTCAAAGAGGCCATTTAGAACCCATTATGGGCACTACGAGTTTATTGTGATGCCATTAGATCTAAGTAATGAACCAACTAATTTCATAGATTTGATGAACAGGGTGTTCCACACATACTTACACAAGTCTGATTATCTTCATAAATGATATTTGGTGTACTCCAAAGATAAGAAACAACATCAGGAACATCTAAGAATCATGTTGGAGACACTTTGCAAGGAGTGGTTATATGTGATGTTCAAGAAATGTGAATTATGATTGGATCGAATTGGACTTCATGGTCAAGTGGTGAATTTTAAGCAAATTGAGGTAGATCCCAATAAGGTTGAGGCAGTTGGTAGTTGGTAGGTACCGAAGAATACAAGCAAATTTCGTAGTTTTTTGGACTTAGCCGGTTATTACCGAAGATCTATAGAAGGGTTCTTGAAAATAGCCACACATATGACTTAGTTAACACGAAAATTTGAAAAGTTGAATGGAATGAGAGGTGCGAGGAAAGTTTCCAAGAGTTGAACAGGAGACTAACCTCTGCAAGAATATTGACAATTCCAGACCCGACCAAGGAGTTTGTCATTTATAGTGATGCTTTGAAGTAGGGATTAGGTTACATGTTGATGCAACAAGGCAATGTGGTGGTCTAGGCATATATGACCTTAAGCCTCATGAGTTGATTACCCAACACATGATTTAGAATTAGCAGCAGTGGTGCATGCATTGAGAATTTGGCGTCACTATCTCTTTGGAGGTAAGTGTGAGATATACACGATTGGTGAAAGATTATGAATGTACAATTCACTATCATCCTGGCAATGCAAATATAGCAGCTGATACACTATGTCGGAAGTCAAGAGGTGAGTTTGCTTGCTTGCTCACCAACCATGAGAAGTTGATCAAAAAGTTCTCTAGTCTGAGGATCAAGGCAGTTGAGACTCCATATGAAGGCGATCCTTGCATCACTGGTTGTACAACCAAATTTGAGGGATAAGATCGAGGAGGCTCAACCCCATGATAAGTTCTTGTGCAAGATGATAGGTTAAGCATAAGTTGGAGATGTAAAAGGTTTTGCAATTTTGGTAAATGATATATGTTTGGTCCCAAGAATGATGAAGACTATCCTCACTGTACCAACACGAGTCTTTTCTAGCGCGCTTTTGTCCTCACTCACGCGCACCTGGGATACCTCCCAGCGTGTCACCCATCCCGTAACTACTCTAGGCCAAGCATGCTTAACTTTAGAGTTTATATGAGATGGATACCAGAAAAGAAGATGCATCTTGTTGGTATGAGTACTCAAAATCAATTCATTTAACCACTTTCTAGTGCAGATCTCACAGGTCGAATCGCAAGCCGCGCCTCGCATATTTTTAATCCCATGCAGGCAGGATGCTAGACCGAAGACCAACAATCCCTCTCCCAGTACCTGCCAGCATCTCAGCACCATAGTCTGGAAACCTCCGCGAACTAGATTTGATCACACAGCCCTCTAGCGGTTGTATTCATTCACACAGTCCTCCAACATTTGACATCAGCATCTGTTCCAGTTCTGTTTACTTCTGCTGCGCCAGTCTCTCAGTTCCAGCATACTAGATTTGATCACATAGCCCTCCAGCTCCTCACAACCTCCACAGCGCCAACATCTAGGTTCCGGCTAACTGGCAACATTTGCTGCATGCCCGCCTCTTAGTTCCAACACTCTGGCAGCCTCCACTATAGGATACTTCGAGGGAACAGGACGCTAAAAGAAGCAACAAGGACCATGATTTCCGCAAGTAAGTTGCCACAGTGTTTCTGGGGCGAAGCCACCAATATAGCGTGCTACACACAAAACCGTTGTATCATCAACAAACACCACAACAAAACAGCTTACGAGGTATGGAACAACAAAACTCCATTAGTTTCGTACTTTCACATTTTTGGATGCAGATGTTATGTTTTGAACAATGGTAAGGATCAACTTAGATCCTTCGATGAGAAGTTGGATGAAGGAATATTTGTTGGATACTCCTCTGTCAGCAAAGCTTACAGGATCTTTGATAAAAGTAAGTTGACAATTGATGAATCAGTACATGTAGTGTTCGACGAACCTCATCATGATCCTACAGGAGTAGAGGATCTCACTCAGAATATCGAACAACTCACCATTGATAGCCTTACAACTCCTATAGAGCCTGTCGTTGATTTAGAAATCAAACCCGCAGCTGTAAGAACAGAAGTAGATGAAGCCAATGATGTACAAACTAAAGCTAAAACAACAGCAACTCAATATACAGTACGGGACGCCGAATTAGAACCCAGCAGAAGATGGTTGAGAGATCACCCTCAGGAGTTGAACATAGGAAATATTGATGCTGGTATATCTACTCTTAGGAGAATATAGAGTACATAAGGAAATGTATTATGTGCGCAAGACGAACCCAAGTCTGAGATATCTCCATTTCTTGTATAGAAGTCTCTATCTGAACTTAGAAGACTTAACATGTGCACTATTGCCATATTCTTAGCTCAATCTGAACCTGTTTCCACCAAAGAAGCTCTAGACAATTCTCATTGGATTACATCTATGAAAGAAGAGCTTAATGATTTTGAAAGAAACAATGTATGGTATCTTGTACCCAGACCAACGCATCAATCTGTAATTGGAACAAAATGGGTATTTAGAAACAATAAGGATGGAAATGGACTCATTATCAGAAACAAATACCGTTTAGTTGCACAAGGCTACAGACAGGAAGAAGGCATAGACTACGATGAAATTTTTGCCCCTGTTGCCAGACTAGAAGCCATTAGGATATTTTTAGCCTTTGTCGCCCATATGAGCTTTATTGTTTATCAAATGGACGTCAAGAGTGCATTCCTGAATGGAGAACTTTCCAAAGAAGTCTATGTTGAACAACCACCAGAGTTTGTCAACTCAGAAGGCGGAGACCTTGTATACAGGCTAAGGAAAGCACTGTATGGACTTAAGCAAGCACCTAGAGCGTGGTATGAGACCCTGTCCCTGTATCTAACCGATAATGGATTCAAGAAAGGTGCTGTGGACAAGAACTTATTTAAAATACAGGAAGGTGATGACCTCCTGATGGTTTAAATATATAGACGATATTATATTTGGTTCAACTAACCTTGCTATATGTCAAAGGTTCTCTCATCTCATGCAAAGTAAATTTGAAATGAGTATTATGGGAGAACTTAGTTATTTCCTAAGATTGTAGGTAAAGCAGTTGCCTACAGGGATATTCATCAATCAGGAAAAATACGACAAGGAGATTCTCAACAAATTTGAGATGAATAACTCCAAATCATCGTCAACCCCCATGAGCACTTTCGTGCAAATTAGTGCTGACAAAGCTGGAAAGCCGGTTGATCAATCACTCTATAGGAAGCTGATTGGCTCACTCCTATACCTAACTTCTAGCAGGCCCGATATCCAGTTTGCTGTAGGAGTGTGTGCGTGATATCAAGTAGCACCTAAAGAATCACACTTCACAACAGCCAAACGAATCCTAATATACGTCAAAAGAACAGTCGATGCAGGACTGTGGTATCCTAAAGAAGGCGGATTGGATTTGGTTGGCTACAGCGACTCAGATCTCGGAGGCTGCAAGCTAGATAGGAAGAGTACAAGCGGCACTTGTTACTTTCTTGGACTTGGACTTGTGTCTTGGTTCAGTAAGAAGCAATTGGCAAACTCGCTTTCAACAGCAGAATCAGAATACTATGCTGCTGGTAGTTGCTGTATGCAGATCCTTTGGATGCAACAACAGCTGTCAGATTATGGAATTGAAGCCAAAGAAACACCCATTATGTGCGACAGTACGAGTGCAATTGCAATAACGCACAACCCTATATTGCATTCGCGTACTAAGAATATCCATATGAAGCATCACTTCATTAGGAATCATGTCGAGAATAAGGATGTTCGGCTGGAGAAAGTTCATACAGATATCCAGTTAGCTGACATCTTTACGAAGCCTCTCAGCACAACACGATTCTGTATGCTTCGACAAGAATTGGGTTTGCTACAGCCTGACTCCCTGCAAGTTTTTAATGCTTTTACTCAACAATTAAGGGGTAATGCTGTATGACCCACGAATACAGTATCCACCGTTAATTTTATGTACACTCAGACATTTCGAACAGCACTGTAGGAACAAAGAGACATATAATTATCCTACAGCTGACGTATGCAATAATTAAGGGGGAATACAGTATGAGCCATGAATACAACAGTAATCCGAAAATTACTGTATGAAATTGAATCATGTATGTACCTTTTAAGGGGGAACGTTGTATGTACGCGGATACAGCATGTACTATGGAATTCAATTAATATTATATTCTAATATTTTATTTATTTCAAAACAGATTTGAGTCCACGTGCCCTGTTTTATATCAAACGTCTTTTACATTAAATGCTTTGCACGACATCTGGACTATTTTATCTCAAACGCCGCGATATTTCAAATTATTTTATAATTTTTCACCGCCGTTTCGGGCAATAAGGGAAGATGATACGTCAGATGTGGGACCCGCTCTCATTTCAAAATCGGATGGATAAGATGTACCCGTTACGCTCAGTCCATCCTATTCGTTCATTTTAAACGACGGTTCCCATCCCTTATATCTGACCGTTCACTGTCTGGAAATCCTGAGTCTTCCCACCGCCCACTATAAAAGGACTGTTTCTGTCCCTTTTGACTCTCCACGCTTTCTGCAAATTAAGCAAGTCTTTGAGCAAACAGCCTACATTTCACTGCAAATTTTACTGCAATTATCTCTGAATCTCACTTTCTTCTCTTCAAGAAACTTCTATGGCATCATCACAGACTTCCTCTCCATCTCTCAAGAAGACCGCCAGCATCATTGACGGAAGGATCTTTGCCAGATCGGTCGTTGTTGAGCGTGTTCATGCTGAAGGAGATGATGTCAAATCCATGGAGATTATCATTTCTAGGATTCGTCAACAAGGCCTCTATCGCCTTGGAAGTCACACCACTGAGCGCTACGATGCTCAAATGGTTGAGGAATTTTACCTCAACACTGCTGTCCGTTTCTTTTCTCTTGCACAGGGAAGAAACGTCGCCGACATCACTACTATCGTCTGCGGAGTGGAGATACGCGTTGACCAAGACCTGCTGCAGAATCTTTACAGGCTCCCTGCTGATGGCCTGTTCATGGAGGAACTTGAGACCTTTGGGTCCCAATAAGTCCTAACCAAATACTATGGCTTATTTACTGGTTCCGCATCGGTCGAAACGGTTCATTCCTCATGCCACAAGAAATGTTTCTGCCTTCCCTTTGTTTACTTACACGATTTCTGTTGTCGTGTAATTGAAAACAGAACAGGTGCTTTTGAGATGTGCACCAATTTGAGGTTCAGGATGATGGTCGCCATCATGACCTGCGAGAAGGTCCACTGGTGTCAGATTATTCTCAAGAGCCTGCAGGAAGAAGTCGCTAAACCTGCTTCTCAAAAGAAGTCTTTTGGTCTGTTTCTAAACTATATTCTGACCAAGTGCGGTGTTCCGCAAGCAGAGGATGCTAAGAAGATTTACTCATGTAAGTACATTGGAGGAGCTAGGCCCTCCGTCTTCAACAACGAACATCTGATTGCGACAAGGCCATTTTTCCACACGCTGCCTCTCTCGTCTGATCCAAGGGATGTATCTTCTAAGCCCAGAAGCTAGGAGCCCTCAAAGAAAAGAAAGAGATCTCACAGAAAAACTCTCGTTGCTGGTGAGGAGCCGAAAAGGAAGCTACAAAGGCTTTCCAAAATTAAGGCGAAGGCGCAACCCACTGTATCAAACCCCCAGGGCGCAACCCTTGTGGAAGAGATAGCTGCTACTGTGCAAATAGTAGATCCCGAGCCATTGGCGGCAACAATGGAAATACAACAATCTGCCAACTTAAAAGACTTTGGCGAGTCAGCTACCTCTTTGGAGCCAATAGCCACATCCCCTGTACGGGATCCCTCTCCAATAGAGGCTCCCACACCTGTATTAGAACCCTTGCCTACACCAGACCCATGCGCTGTACGCAGCCCGTCTCCTGACTCTATTATTAACAGAACCCTATTATCTGTGCAAATTGAACAGGCATATGACCACTTTGTTCAATGGAAAGCATAAAGGCTTGCTCCATACAAGACTTTGTACAATTGGAGCGATTAGAGTAAAGAAGAAAGGTTTGTTCTGGAGGTGACTGACTCTCAGAATGTTGAAGTCCTGATCCAATGGGATAACCTTTGCTGCAAAGAGCTAATCTCGAGCCATCTAATGGACAAAGCTGATGCTCGAAAGAAAGGAAAATCCCTGTCCATAGAAACACTTCCTATCAGTCCACAAACTGACCACGACTCAGACGACGACGACGCCTCCAGGCCGGTCTGCGGATGAGCCGTGCAGAAGCAAGAGAACAGGAGTTTTCAAGGACACATCAACAGGGAGAAGGGACATCATCTCTCCATCAGTCCCCTTCCATACAGCAAGAAAATGTTCAAGACATCGAGGATTCAGTCCCTCCTATCACGGAGGAACAATCAGTCTCACAACAGGCACACGAGCCTGCCACCGACAATCAAGCCCGCGCCATCCCGCAGGAGGAATCAGTCCCTCTGCCGGAATAGGCAGAAGCTGAGAGACAAAAGGAGGATTCAGTCCCTCCTGTACCCATGTATACACAAACCACTTCGGAACAGGAAGCAACAGCTCCCCCTGTCGCCGATCAAACCGAACAGCCGCAATCTGAAACAGCCTCTGCTGCCCCTGCACCTTCACCTATTGAAGTGGAATCCGACGACGGTTTCTTACCTGAGGATGAACCACAATGGCCATGATCTCATGTGGTCGTCAGACAGCTAAATGGAGCCGAAGTCGATGCAAAGCCCGATTACCCCAGAATAGTAGAGATGAAAGAGCAACTGCATGCTCTGGCCGCCGAACTTTTTTCCTACAGGACGCCGTTAATGCCCTACACACTGTTGAGAAGGAAATTAATTGGTTACAACTGCTATCGATGAAATGACTGGTGTCAAGCGCGAAATCTCCCAAGTGCCACGAGCAAAAAGCTCTCCTTTTGGAAGAATAAGCCCACCGTCACGAGGCAAGCTCTCAATAAACTACAACAACGCCAGGAGCAAATCCTTTTGGAAGAATAAGCCAAGATTCGTATTTCTGAAGCCAAGACTACATTAGCCCTTGTTGAGACAGGATCCCACCTTCAAGGCCACGACAAAAAGATTGATGACATGTCACTAGTGCTCAAATCACTAGTTGATAGAATGTCAAGTTTGGAGACCAAACAGGATGACGCACTGAAAATCCTGGAACGCCTAGATGATAAGGTCTCTTACCTTGATGAGGCTAAAAAGGGGGAAGAGGCTAGGGAAGCTGCAAAGAGATTAAGGCTTAAGCAAGAAAAGGAGATGGAAGCTACATTAGAAGACAGCATTACTGCTGCAATCTCTCGATTGTCATCTCCTACTCACACTGTTAGGATACAGGGAGCTCGTCCGGAATTCCATGACCCTAAATTTCCTTGGAAAAACCTCGTGCAGAAGCCGCAAATGATAAATCTCCCATCCAACCGACAGCCAACAGCCGACAAGATAAAGGATTGGAGGAAGAATGAACTGTTAAGATACTTTGTAGTTCTTATCAGGGAATCCCCCATATTCAACAGTTGTAAGATGCTGCAGGAAGATGCTGAGGAATTCAAAAATAGGTTAGATGAAGGAACGCACCCCCTACAGCAAAATTTAAAATCCAAATACAGGAAAGGAGATCTGGTTACCCAACCGGAAGACTGGATCCATGTTTTCGATAAATCAGCTGAAGGAAGAGCTATCTAGTTAAATCGAAATAGGGATGCCTTGCAAAATTGGTGGAAGGGAACCAAGAATTATCCAAGAAGGCCTTGGAGACATGCTGACTATAGGAGTTAGCTTGTAAGATCCTTCCAGTATTTTTGTTTCTGAAACAGCAAAAATTTTGTATCTCCATTTTTGCCCAAACTTGTAATCTTCGTTCTTCATCAATAAAATATATTTTCGTCTTGAAAGATTACAACTCGTAATCTACTGTGTTCCTGTATGATTACGAAATAAATTCTTTTGCTAATAACAAGTATGAAAACTTGTTAAGAATATAAGCTGTAAGAACTTGTCTGCGAACAGTTCATAGGTTAAGTTGTATTCAACTAGATTACACTGTAAGATTGTGCCTGCGCGCCAATATTAAGCTTAAGTTGTAAAAACACTTTGCTGTTAGATTCTATCTTTTTAGAACTTGCCTGTGAGCAGTTCACATTACTTTAATTTGCCGAGAACATTCGACAGAAGATCAAGAAGAAAGCCTCTCGAAACAAAGATATTTCAAATATTTTTGGCATCAAGGTTTTGGCATCATCAAGAGACTTGGCAATTATAAAATAGGGGAAAATTGTTTGTAAAAACAATGTTGTTTTGATAATTCCCAAACAGCAAGCTTCATACAGCAATTGGTCCCAAACAGCAAGCCATCATACAGCAAATAGATGTTACGAAGCTGTTCATATTGCTGTGCAATTTATCCTACATCCTGTGTTGCCTCATCATGCAGCAAAAGGATAATTGCCTATCATACAACAAGAAGCTCATAGTGATATGACACCAAGTATAGAAGCTGTCCTGATTCATTCATACAGCATCATTCCATACAACGTTAGTCAATCAACTTTTTGGATACAGCGATCCAGCTGTAAAGTGTAAAGATATTCAAACACTTATCCAACAGGACTGAAGACCGTTGAAATGGAATCTGCTTTATTCACTAAGGTCAAATACCCATTTGAAAAGAAGTATTTAAATATTGAAGGGATAAAGTATTTAAATACCATCAGACAGAGATCTTCAATCAAGGAGCAAAAACCGGATCTTGTCCATCAACACGTTGGAACAGACTATCAGCTCAACGGATCTATTCCCAACGGATCTATTCAGTGGCTATATATACCCCGGAGTTTGAAGATCACAAAAACAAGAACACATACAAGCTTACAAGCGATATTCAAACGATCAAAAGACTGAATATTTATTATCATCAGATCAAGCTTACAAGAGCAAAATATATTTCTTCCAAGTATCATTCACATCTAAGAAGAAGAAATATACTCAGTCACCAAGAACAGCCATCATCAGTTCAAGAACTTCATATTCAAGTTGATGTTCTTACCTGGTTACCTTACTTTTACCTTTGAGTAAAAACCTAGTTCTGTGTGAACTAAATAAGTTATTCCGACCTGTGTGGGACGAATAAGATGAGGCTTTGGGACTATGTGTTCAGAAACAAGTCAAGAGTTAGCTTTGACCAATTTGTGTGAATGGTTGAAAGCTGAAGTCGTTGTATCAATCTGTGTGAACGATACGAGGATAGGTTTGATTATAGACACGTAGTTGTGTACGCAGTGTTTATAATAAAACGTTTTACTCCTGTGTGGAGGACCAGTGTACGTAGAGGGGTTTACCTCGAACCACTTTAAATCTTGTGTTATTTACCTTCTGCAATTTATTGTTTTCATTACTGTGATTATTTTTAAGTATACACTGCAAACTATCTTTAACAAGACTTCTGCTATGCACTCTAATTTGTAAAACGCACAGCTTGTTGCTTAAATACTTTCCAAGTTGTATTCTGTATACTTAGTGGCCAATAATATATTGACGTATCATGGGAGAGTTTGCGTTCCTAAGGACAAGACCCCTTATGAAGGAGATTCTTGAGGAGGCGCATAGTGAGCCATATGTTGGCTTTTACGTGTATCTAATACAAGAAATTTGAGCAAAAACGCAGCAGAATAATAATCGAAAAACTTAAGATGAGGATCTTCGTGTAGTAATTAATAAAGATTTCGTCGAATTACCTTAATCCGAAGAGTAGATCTAAATCCGGACAAAAAACTGATGAAAATCGCCTTCCTCTTTCGGTGTCCACACACGAACAATTTGCACAAGTCAGATTGCTAGATCCTTACGAATAATATTGATAAACAGTACAGAAGATGATTTCTTGCTATAAAGATTGTACTATTGATCAAGATTAACTAAGGGAAGGAGACAGAGATCGCCGAACTGGACACCTTGGACAGAAAAATTTCGGCCGAATTATATATATTACTTATTATTTGTATTATTTATATTAAGGCCTATGCTCATATTAAATATATTACTTATTATTTAATCGTCTAACAAATATTAGATCCAATATTATATTTACCTTTCCTAGTTGATTAATTAAATAATATAATATATAATATCCTATATTTTACATTACTCATTATTTAATTTCTTTAATAAATATAATATCTAATATTATATCTATTAATTATTTTTGGTTGTCTTTAATTGTCGTATGTGTGACCCGAAAAGATTATACTATGTTGGCAATCATTTAATACCTTATTAAATGATAAATCATAAGTGGTCTCTTGCAAGCCATTATGACAACCCACCCATATAATATAAGTTTAAAGCCCATTAAACCACTTAACATGTCAAATCCCTTTTTCGTATCGATATCATATTTAAACTAAGTCATGGAAACTGTCATACTTATTATGTTCAAATAATTTATCGATCTTAAGTAGACTGATTGAATCAAATGACTCTTCATTTGAGCATGGCCATGCATTTCATTCAATCCTACTTATCGAGGGTCCCAGCAGATATCTCTCTCCCTAAATAGAGGGAGAAATTCGTATCTTGATTGTTCATTGCCCTCTACATGACTCCTATTAATCCCGATCGCTAACATTTATGATCATCATGTCTCAGATGACGTTGGATTACGTTAAGGAATAATAGTTATCATGTTGGACTCTATGATAATCTCAGGTTCAATGATTTATTAACATACTATTATATTGAGATTCACTTATGACATTTCCATGCAGTGATCTCAACGCGAATCTGTCCAATATTGCGTTCTCCGACCAATATCCATAAGTTTGATCCGTACCATATGCATAATCATCCGATGATTACAATCAAACTTATACTAGCAAATTAAGCACTTGAGTCTCCACTCTACGTGATTGGACCAGGGACATATGAATAATATTATTATTAGTGAATAACTATTATTCGATTATTAAAATATTAAGACATATAAACATTATAACATTCAACGAGAAATAGATGATATCAAATAACTTTATTTAAATGTGACAATTACAAATCTAGCCACATCGAATGTCCTAGGGCAATATTCCCAATAATATCCTACTTGCATGACTTTTAGTTATATGGATCTAGCTTGCTCTTCATGCTTTCCTTGTGAGAGGGGCTTAGTAAGTGGGTCAGCAACAATCTCTTCCTTTGCTACTTTGCATATTATAATATCTCCTCGTCTGACGATCTCTCTTACTAAGTGATATTTCCTGAGTATATATTTGGAATTATGATGGGACTTGCTCTTTGGCTTGTGCAATAGCACCATTATTGTCACAATAAAGGCTTTTGGGACATTGGATGGTCGGCACCACTCCTAGTTCTGTAACGAACTTCTTGATCCATACGGCTTCCTTAGCTGCATACGATGCTGCCAGGTACTCAGCTTCTGTTACAAAATCAGCAATTGTGCTTTGCTTTGAACTCTTCCAACTCATAGCACCCCCATTCAATACAAACCCATAACCAGTTTGTGATTTAAAATCGTCTCTTTCAGTTTCGAAACTTGCATCGCCGTAACCATTTACAGCCAGCTCATCTTCCACACTTCCATAAATTAGGAACACATTCTTAGTTCTTCTCAAGTACTTTAGGATGGTTTTCACTACTTGCCAGTGACTTTCACCTAGATTTGATTTGTATCGACTTGTCATGCTAAGGGCAAAAGATACATCTCATCGAGTAAAAATCATGGCATACATGAGTGATCCAATAGGCAAAGCATATGGAATCTTACTCATGCTGGCTCGCTCATCAGGATTCGAAGGACTCTGAGTCGTAATCAGATGAATGCCATGTGACATTGGCAGGAGTCCTCTCTTGGAGTCCTGCATATTGAACCTTTTCAATATTTTGTTAATGTAGGTACTTTGACTCAGACCAATCATTCTATTTGATCTATCTCTATAGATTTTTATCCCAAGAATGTAAGCAGCTTCTCATAAGTCTTTCATGGAGAAACAACTTCCCAACCAAGTATTGACTGTCTGCAAGGTGGGTATGTCATTTTCAATAATTAATATTGCATCTACATATAAGGCTAGGAAAACAACTATACTCACACTAACCTTCTTGTACACACAAAATTCATCTTTATTTTGAATAAACCCAAACTCTTTGACAGTTTCATCAAAAAGAATGTTCCAGCTTCGAGAAGCCTGATTTAATCCATAAACGGTTGAAGCTTGAAAACCTTTTTAGAATTTTCTAGATGAACAAAACTCTCAGGTTGTGTCATGTACACATCCTCGAGTAAGTTTCCATTAAGAAAAGTCATTTTTACATCTATTTGCCATATCACATAATCATAGTATGCGGCAAGAGCAAATAAAATTCTAATAAGCATATGAATTCTGGTGAAAAGGTCTCATCATTGTCAACAACATGAGCCTCTCTATAACCTTCTGCAACTAGTCTAGCTTTATAGTCTTGTAGATTGTTGTCCATGTCTTTCTTCTTTTGAAATACTCATTTGCACCTAATGGTTTTAACACCCTTAAGTGGATCTATCAAGTTCCAAACATGATTGTCGTACATAGACTGCATCTCTGACTTCATGGCCTCTCGCTATTCCTTAGACTTTGGTCCTGAAGCAGCTTATGTATAGTAACTAGGCTCATCATCTATGAGCGATGCATCATCATCCTCTATCACGAGATACCCATATCTCTCAAGTTCATGTCGCATCCTATCAGATCTGCGAGGGACTTGTGTACTTTGAACTGGATCCTCAACTAATTGAGCATGTTCAGTTTCCATCGGCGGAGCAATGTCTTCTTGTGTTTTTCGAGTTTCCTCAGATATTACTTTTCTCCCACTGTCTTTTTTGAAAATAAATTCCCTTTCTAAGAAGATAGCATTTCGAGCAACAAACACTTTGTTCTCTACGGCTTTATAAAAGTAGTATCCTTTAGTTTCCTTAGGATATCCCATAAATAAAAATCTTTCAGATCCGCCGCCAATTAGTCAAACACTTTGTGTCTTACGAATGTGCCCAGATCTTTAGAAAAGACAAGTTTGGTCTCTTACCAATCCATTTCTCAAATGGTGTCTTTTCGACTGCTTTAGATGGAATGCGGTTAAGGGCGAATCTTGCTGTTTCTAAGGTGTGGCCCCAAAATGATAATGGAAGCTCCGTTCGACTCATTACGGATCGAACCATATCTAATAAAGTTTGATTCCTCCTATCGGACACGTTATGTTGAGGTATTCTAGGAGGAGTAAGTTGTGAAACAATTCCACAACTAAGATGATATCAAATTATTGGCTCAAGTATTCGCCACCTCAATCCGATCGAAGGGCTCTAATTGTCTTGCCAAGTTGGTTCTGTACTTCACTCTGGAATATTTTGAACATTTCAAAAGATTCATGTTTGTGATTCATAAGATAAACATATCCATACCGACTGAAATCATTGGTAAAAGTGATGAAGTATTGGTACTCGCCTCTGGCATGAGTGCTAAGAGGTCCGCATACATCAGTATGTACTAGGCCTAATAGATGACTAGCCCTTTGTCCATGACCGCTGAAAGGATTCTTCGTCATCTTGCCCAATAAACAAGATTCGCATGTCCCATATGATTCATAGTCAAAGGAGTCTAAAAATCCATCATTATGAAATTTAGAAATGCATTTCTCATTTATGTGACCAAGTCGACAGTGCCATAAGTAAGTAGGATTAGAATTATTGAGCTTAGGTTTCTTGGTTGCAATGTTATAGTCTTCCAAAGTTTTGGACTCATCTAGATAAATATTGTAAAGGCTAGTATATAACTTTGCAGTACCATAGAGCAAGTCATCAAAGAAAATACGAATAATTCATAATGCAATGTAGAAACAAAAATATCTTATTCATAGCAGGAATATAATAGCAATTGTTCAAAACTAACAAAAGCCCATAGGGTAAAAATAGATCATAAGTTCCAACGGCTAGCGCATCAACTCTTGCTCCATTGCCGACTCTTAGATCCACTTATCCTTTCTTCAGCTATCTACTGCTTCTCAACCCCTACACATTTGTACAATTAACTTCTATAACAAGTATACCTGTGGTAGTCTCACTACCCTTGGTACGCTTTAGCTCTTTCAAGTAAACTTTGAAATTTCTCTTTCAGTGTCCTGGATTATTGCAATGATGGCAGTTTCCATCTTTGGGAGGTTTTTTCTTGAAAACCGGCTTAGTTGTGTCTTTAGATTTGGCAACATTTGCTTTACCTTTATCCTTTACTCTGCTCTTGAGGAACTTCCCTTTGCTGACTATTAGCACGTGGCTTGGTTTCTTCTTAATATTTTGCTCAGCCATTTTTAAGCATCTCATACAGCTCAGCAATGGACTTCTCCGTCTCATTCATATATAGTTCATAATTGGCTGAATGAAACTATCGGGCAATGAGTCTAGGATCACATCCGTGGAGTGCTCCTTATAAAGTGGAAAATCAAGCCTATCAAGATGATCAATGTATCCTTTCATCTTGAGTACATGAGCACTGACAGATGTTTCCGCAACCATCTTGCAAGCATACAAGGGTTGAAAGGTCTCATACCTCTCTTGCCTAGCATGCTTTGAGAAAGTCTCCTTGAGGTGATCATTAAGCTCATAAGCTTCTATTTCTTCCAGATTCTTCTGAAGTTCTGGATAAATAGTAGCCAACATAAGACAACTAACATTAATGGAATCATCACATGCTTTTTCCATTTGTTTTTTGTTGCTTTGTTAGCATTGTCAGTAGGTTCGTCGGGAATTTCTTCCTCAAGAACGTACAACTTTATTTCTTGCTTGAGAACTATTCTCAAGATCCAGATCCAATCCAGATAGTTGCTGTTGTTTTCTTTGACCTTATCCTTCTCAATGACGAATCGCAGTGAAATGGTGGATATGTTGTTTGATGCCATTCTATTAACGACAAAATTAAATATGCAAATTATTTGGCCACATTTCTATTTCTCGAAAAATATTCTCACTAAAGCAAACACCCTCAACTCTACAACATTTGTAATTTTAGTGGGCGAAGATCTCATTTCTTACAATTCTAAACTCAGCTTTGCATGACGCCTAGAATTGAGCAACTTTAGGCGGATAACCCTTTATCGGTTACATCATATGTAACTCTTAGATTATACTTATGGGATTTGACATTTTATATCTAACCAAGTTATAATCCCATCTTATGCCTTAAGGTTCAAAATTATTTTAAATTCTCAGTTCATTAGAATACATAGGTATCACCATTACCTATCTACCCTACTAAGATAATCCGAGCACCCATTTTTGGCATGACCTGCTCAAGATGATCGAAGTCTTGATTGGTGTTTTATTTGAACAGCATTAAAAATTTTAATGAGGGATTTTATCCAATGTTTCACGTCAATATTGGCTAACATAAATCTAAACATACATCGCATCACATACATATATAAATTTAAACATACGTAGCATCACACGATATAATAAAGCATTTGGCTGTGTATAACATGACCATAACCCTAACGTGATTTTCGTAAGCCAACATGAAAATCACAAAGGTCAATATGAAGGGTATAATTGGTCTTCGTTAATCTTCCAACTCCTTGGAACGTCGTACGTGATCAATTGGCTCCTTGAGCCCGTCCTTCATGTCCCCCTTGTCGTCATTACATTAATGAAAAACTATACTACAAAAGTAAAGTAAATTACACGAGTGCAAACGACACGCTCGCTATAAATAATAATAATAATAATAAATTAATAGACGACTCGGGGGGCATAGAACTTAAATTCGGACCAGAAGCTGATGAAATCGTCTTTCTCTTTCGGTGATCCACACACGAACAATTTGCACAAGATGGATTGCAAGATCCTTATGAATAATATTGATAAACAGTATAAGAGATGATTCCTTGGTAGAAGGATTGTACTGTTGATCAATATCAACTAAAGAAAGGAGACAGAGATGGCCGAATTGGGTTCCTTGGATAGAAAAATTTCGGCCAATTGGTGAAGGAAGGGGAGGGGGTCGATTCTCTGCTTGTTTCTCTTGTGACAACCCCTTGTCCAAGACCCTTTATTTATACTAAGTAAACCCTAGAGTTAAAACTCTAGTATTTGCTTAGTTACCCCTTAACTTATTAAATAATACAATATATATAATATCTTATATTAAATATTACTTATTATTTAGTCCTTAATAAATATAATATCCAATATTATATTTACCTTTCCAAGTTGATATAATTAAATAATATAATATATAATATCCTATATTATACATTACTCAAATAACTTTATTAAAATTTCAAATAACTTTATTTAAATATGACAAATACAAATCTAGGCACATTGAATATTCTATGCACTATTCCCAACACTATATACAACTCATTCATGAGGTACAATATCTAAGGAAGTTCTTTTGGTGGAGAGGTATGACGCGAGATATCAGTTCATTCATGGAGAAGTGTTTAGTTTGTCAGCAAGTGAAGGCTGAACGTCAGCGGTCGGGAGGTTTACTATAACCTGTGGAAATCCTAGAATAAAAATGGGAACACATTACCATTGGTTTCATGGTTGGATTACCATGAACTTCGAGAATGAATGAGGCAATTTGGGTGATAGTCGATCATTTGATGAAGTCGGCTCACTTTCTGACAGTAAGGATGGATATGAGTATGGATCAGTATTCGTGAATATATATTCGAGAGATTTTGAGGTTGCATGGAGTCTCAGTTTCGATTATTTCAGATAGAGATCCACGATTCACCTCGAAATTTTCAAAGAGTCTCAGAGTGCATTGAGCATTAAGTTGAAGTTTAGTACTACCTATCATTCGCAGGTTGATGGACAGTCCGAAAGTACTATCAAGACACTATTATATTTATTGAGGGCTTGTATTCTTGATACTGGAGGTAATAGGGAGGATATTATACCATTAGTAGAGTTTACTTATAACACAAATTATGAAGCGACCATTCAAATGGCTCCCTATGAGGCACTTTATGGAAGTAATTGTTGATCGCCTCTATATTGAAGTGAGGTAGGGGAAGGTAAAATTTTGGGACCAGAATAGATTGGTCAAATTGTTGAAAAGATATATGAGACCAGGAGTAGAATTAAGACTGTTCAAGATCGATAGAAATTTTATGTTGATAAATGGAGGAAGGATATTCAGCCTATCGTATGGCCTTACCACCCGAATTGTCCATGATGCATATGTTGAGGAAATATGTGTACGATCTCGAGGACATTTACAACTATTGGGAGTTTCAAGTAGTCGATAACTTGACTTCTGAAGAGGTACCTATTGCTATTTTGGAGCGAAAGATTCACAAGCTCCAGAATAAAGGTGTGGTGCTTGTCAAAGTTCAGTGGAGCCGTCATGGCGTGAATGAAGCAACTTGGGAATGTGAAGAGGAGATCCAGTCTAAGTATCCGACATTCATTTTTCAAGGTACGTAACTTAATTTAAGAGGATAGTAGTTTGTTAAAAGTGGGTAGGTTGTTACGCCCCGACTTCGCATACACGTTTATTATGAACTATAGGAAATATTTTTGATTTTATCAAATTAATGCCCGTATAATTATATCATATAATCAACTTTATTTTCATGATCATGCAGATTTATTTATCTCATTGCAATTCATGTTGTTTCGTCTCGTCAATTCTAGGCCCCAAATCGAACTTTTTTAATTATATCTAATATATTCTTTAGTGGATTTATTATTATTACTATTACGATTACTACTATTGTTATTATAAGCCCAACTATTTTAGTTAGCCAATAGTATTATCATTATTATCTTAAGACCAATTATTATTAATTTTGTTGTGGCCCAAATCATTTTTGTCGCCCAATTAATATTCATATATTTAGGCGAAATAAATTCATGACCAACTTATGGTATTCCAAGTGATATTTCTCAACCTACGTTCTTGTCGGCCGTCTATCTACTCTAAACCTAATCTCTACGGCATAAAACAATATATTATACTCGGCACAAAGTTTCACAATACACCGCAAATTAGTACAATACACAATACTTCTCTCTTCCTCCTGCAATCGCCCGCTGCCCATCTTCTTTCATCTATCAAAGGTGTACTCTAGCACCTCAAATCTGTTATTCATGGTTCTAGTTTCATTTCAGTTTTTACTTTTGATCAAACAAGAAATAAAATTACCCAGCTTCATCTCCTTCAACCCACAAGCTGAATTTCTGTCAAATGCATATGCAGTGGCAACACAAATCGTGATATTGAGCCCCTTTATCAGAACTAAAATTCCTCAAACATGAAAACCCACGACCGAACCCGTACTTCATGGCCGGAACTAGAAACCTCATCGGCAGGCCCCGCACCATTGAGTCCATATCTGACGTGGACATGATCCGACCCAAACCAGATCGAAGTAGAGCCAGAAACTCCATTTTCAGTCCGACCCGTATTGACTGAATCTAGTCTAGACCAGGAGCCTTAAATCAGCCATAGCCGTGAACTAAAGTCTAAGTCGCCATCCTTCAGCCAGGTCGAAACCCAACCAACTCTATCCATTCCACACACCTCGCCGCCGAACCACCACTTCCCTCTATGTCTGTCGCGATTGTGTGCATTTGAGTGCGTGAGTTAGTTTGTGACCGATTGTGCGTGTGCGTCAGATTCTGAATGTGTGGGTGAATGTTTTTATGCGTATGTGTGTTTGAGATTTCAGGATGAGTTGGGGGAGAGAGAGCGGTGCAGAGGGATAGAAGAGAGAGGGAGGGCGTATGAAAGTGAGAAAGCGGTTTATGTACCCCAAACTCTTGGCTATTTCATTTCGGCCCCTATATTTGAAGTCTTGCAACTTAACCCCAAATTAACTTTTTAATAATTCGAAACCGTTGAAGGGAAAATAACTGAGACAGAAAGTAGGGCAAAGACTGTGTATTATTTCATTGATGGCATCCCTTTAAATAGGGAGAAATACATACAAGCAGACCTAAGCCTACCCTAACTAGGAAAGCCCGTAAACTAACCGACTTAGGCACACATTAGGTATTATTACTTTAACACTCCCCCTTGTGCCTAGTCTACAAGCGCATGTCGTGTTGCCTCGTTAAAACCTCTTCAAGCAAAAATTCAGTGGAAAAAATATCTTGATCGTAGGAAAAAGAGTACAACATCTAGACACATCAAGTTTAGACTTCGTCCTTTGAATCTATCCTCTCATATGATCGTTACATTAATCATAACGCTACTATGGTGACCATTCCATCGATCCTTAAAATCGTACATCTTGTTACCTCGTTAAAAACTTTTCCAAGTGATAAAAACCCTGTGTGAAAAAGAATCCTTGGAAGGAAAAGAGTATAACGTACGGTGTGGATGTAAGAATCCCTTTCAAGTCTACATTTCCCCCTGATTTGTACATCAATCAAGTAGTCGTTGCCTCATTAAAAACTTCGCCAAGTAACAAAACCCAATGGGTGAAAATGAACATTGGTCAAAGAAAAGAGTACAACCCATGTGATTAAGTTTCTTTATAATCATCATTTCCTTGTGATCTTTACATCGATCTCCAGAGTTGGAAAAATCTACATCTCCCCCTAATACTTACATTCATATACCATTGCCTCGTTAAAAACCCTTGCCAAGTAACAAAACTCAGTGGGAAAAATAAACCTTGGTCTAAGGAAAAGAGTGCAACATATGTAAGTATGTTCCATTATATCTCACATATTTCCCGTTATGATCATTCCATCAATCAAGGGGATTTACAAGTTACATCATGTTCATAAATATAAGTATGCTCATCAGTGGTAGTACTTAACCACTAGTTCCTCACAAGTGTAGAATGATAGTTCTTAATCATGTATACTCACGGACTGATTCATGCAAAGCAATAATCTTGTCGTGATTCGAGGAGGTAGCCAAAAGGGGTTTGCACAGTCGATTCCAAAACATAAGCAAGTCATACCAACACATACTTTGTGGTAGTTGCTTCGGCACCAGCATTTACTTTAGCATTTGCCTTTTCGTAAGTAGCTTCTTTTGCCTGCTTGTAGGGAAAGAATAGTCCCAAATCAATGGTTTCTTTTAAGTATCAGAAGATATTCTTGATACCATTCCATTGATGTTGCGTCGATGCTGAACTAAATCTAGTCAGCGAATTAACTGAGAAGTGATATCAGGTCGTGTACATTGAGCCAAGTACAATAATGCGCTATTGCACTCAAGTAGGGAATTTCAGCTCCCAAAGCTCTTTGTCACTTTCCTTTAGACGAAATGGATCTTTCCTTTGCATCCAAATATTCGACCTATCATGGGGTGCTAGTCGGGTTTACCTTGTCCATATTAAAGTGCCTGATAATCTTCTGGACATAGGCAGACCGGTGTAATAAATTCCACAAACTCGATGTTCTATGTCAATGCCTCGACAGAACCGAGTTTTCCCAAGATCTTTCATCTCAAACTCAGATTTCCAGTATCCGGTGGTTTCTCTTATTTCATCAAGACTGATTATGTTTATGTCATTGGCATACATTGCGATGATCGTGAATCCGAAACTTATTTGTGAAGATGCAGGGACACAATTCATCGTTCTTTTATCCCTTCCCAATCAAGTAGTCACTTAGACGGTTATACCACATCCTTAACGATTGCTTCAAAACCGTAAAGTTGAGCATTTCAATCAAATTGCATACGCACTCTGTGGTCTAGGGTCACTTGATTTGGGTAATGAAATGCCATCGGGCACTTCCATATATGTCTCCGTATCTAAATCCCCATAGAGATACATAGTAACCATGTCTATTGGCTGCATTTCCAGTCCCTTGGAAATTACTACACTAATTAAATAGCGGATACGTATACGTGGGAGTACATTTCATCGTAATCCATTCTAGGGCATTGTGAGAAGCATTACTTCGTGAACCTTGTACATTAGGACTCTATTATTCTTACAAAGCTTTATGGCAAAGGCTCGATTATGTCCTTCAGGCTTTACACTTGGTTAGGTTAGCACTACCTACACCAAATACATGTCTCTTTGTCGGAGAATCTAGTTCTACCTGGAATGTTTTTCTTATAGGCCAATCAGCTCTATGTTGATTTCATCCACCTGAGCGAGGTTCAACCTCATCCTACTTTATGATTCATGACATGTCATCAAAGTGGGTGGTTGATCAGGCCACACCCTCATAGTTTCATCGAGATTCTTGATTTTATGAATCATATCTTCGGGGCGTCCCCCTCGTCATGAATCATTGACATAATAAAATCAAGCATGATCTCATGAAACGAGTTCATTGAGGGTTAACATGTGAATTTCTGCCATACTCAACCTCTTACTTGGGTGAGTATTTAGTCGAACCATGTGGCTTCCACCCTTTCCTTCGCAGGGAGCCACGACCTCAACCACACCTCCACCAGGTGCAGTTGCATCACCCGGTTCATTGGTGATGTGCCCCTTACAGGGGACTTCTACCTTACAGGCACATTTGCAGCTATAATGTGAGATCTTGTCACTTGAACGATATCAGTAAATGCATTAGGCATCGAATCTGCTACATCCTGAAGATCGAGTGTTCTTTGTGCTTCACGGTAACATTGTGAAGTTCGGGGAACATTGTGAAGTTCGGGGATCATAATGAGACAAAGTGGGGGCATACCAAGACAATTTCTGTCGTTCCCCTAGATATTACATTTTCCCTCCTCCCCCTAACGACGGGAAGGTTGTCTCATTAAAGTGACAATCCGCAAATCGTGCGGTAAAGAGATCACTGTGAAGGTTCCAAATACTGGATAAACGTCTGGAGATTTTTATCCAACGTGAGTACCTAAATGTTTCTAAAGACCGATGCGCTGTGGGGTGCATAAGGCACATATAATGTGTAACCAAATATGCGCAATTGGCACTCAAGTCCGTTTGGGTCCAAAATACAAAAATCAGGCTATCCAGTTACCAACTGGTACGCATAAACTAATTGGTTAGCAAAAGGTCTAAGAATGAACGATTTAAGTAGAGTTGCGTGCAATATTGCATAATTCCAGGCAAAATATGCAAATTGATGTGCAGAACCAATGAAATAATCACCATACATATTCTTTCGACTGTGGTTTATGTGAGACTGTTTGCATATGCACATGGGACGAGATAATATTCATTGATTTCTATCATGCAATAAACATCAAATACTTTTTGATGTGAACTCTCCAACATCATCGAGGCCTTTAGATGTGATAAGGGAGGTGAGCCCTTATAAGTTATCTTGGAAGTTCTGCAGTAGTCTGAGTGGACAGGTGTAATATCCGGAACTTCTACTACTGTTGTTTAATATTATTTTATCCGAGTTATATTGTACATCGTGGAATCTATACAGTATGGATAAAACAATTAAATGACTGAGGCATCTGTATTGGTATAATTGTCGTACTTGGTCGACAATTGCATTTGAGGATAGTGTGTACCATATGAGAATATTATTGGAAGGAGTATGTGTATTTGGTATGCCGTATGTTCGTATTCTGTATGTCGAGACGTTGGACAAGAATACTTGAAAATGGCTAAGTGTAGCATTATTAGCGCATGCTAATATACATGCCTAGCACACGCTATCGTGCAGGTTTAGCGCACGCTAATGGTAAAGGATAGCGCACGCTAGTACAGACCAGATCAGAAGGAATCTATGTGTGGACCCAGTCACTTTCGATGCGTGTGCCGACAAGGTCAACGGATGTTTGTTGTGAAGGGTTAGCGCACGCTAATGCACATTGTTAGCGCACGCTAACATTAGATCGGTCCAAAGGGAATCTTATCCTTGTCAGAGCTTTCGGCATGTGGGGACACGAGGGTAGGTGAAGACTGTAGCAAGTCAACTATGAGTGGCGCACGCTAGGGTTGAAGGCTTGCGTACGCTAAGTAGAGGAAATTACGTACGCTATTGCATGGGCATTACGTACGTAAATCATTGTATGCAGTTAGGCAGTAGCCTCTGGACTGCGATAGCGCACGCTAACAAAGACAGCTAGCGCACGCTAAGCTTGTAACGTACGTTAAATGAAGATGTTAGCGTACGTTAATAATGTACAATATATATATATATATATATATATATATATATCAGTGCAGTTGGCCATTATTCTTCATTTCGTCCAATCTCTCCTTGCAACCAATAAAGAGAGTTCTTAGAGGGATGTTTGAAGTTCCAAACACTGGATTATGGTGGAGTTAATCATCCATAACAATATTAAGCTTGGAATCGATTGGAAACTGATTCAAACTTGGGATTCAATCTATTCCCTCAAAAAGGCAATTACTCTTCATCTTTGGATTTTGTTTTGGATTGGATGTTGATGTTCTTGAGTTGATGATTATTACATAAACAATCTGACAAGCATGATTATGAGATGGATTACCGGAGTATGATAATATTAATATGATTCATGTGGGTTGAATTGTGTAGTTCGTTTTCTTGAGATAAGTTGGTTAATCCTTCTCATCCTTTGCGGATGTTGATGTCATTGTTGATGATTAATCTCTGTAATGTTAGATTAGGGAAGTGTTGTTAGGGCTATTGGTGTTCATGATGTTGATATTTGAGGAAGAAGATGATATATGAATATATGAATTGGATTAAGAGTTAGATGATTACCTATATGTTAAAGGATATTGGATTTTGTTGTTTTGATAGCTATGAACATGGTTTAGAATCACTTAGTGTTCTTGATAATCGCCATATGTTGATCGGTATCTGAAATGCATGCAACTGCATGTCATTAGCGCACGCTAGTGTTACTAGCTAGCGCACGCTAACGGGAGCGACTTAGCGCACGCTACGTTAACTGATTAATGTGCACTAAGTCAACAGGCAGTGTAGTATATCCTGTTTCGGTTATGAATTCGTGATCGTTTAAGTTGGGTTGATCAGACTTGTGGTTAATTGAGATATTGTTGAGCCATTGGGTTTGTGAATTGGTTATATCGATTGTTGATTGTTATCGAACTTATTGTTTATCGATTATTGTAATAGGTTGAGATTATTGATCGGTGATTAGAACCATGCGTTGCAGTCATGTTCGAGAATGTTCGTAGATTACTTTGGTCGGGGATGAGGAGTGCGTAGATGACGACAAGGATTTTGTAACGACTTCATCGGTATCGAGGAAAGTTATTACTTGCTCAGTTTATAATATTTAATGAATGGTTTCCGTTTCATTCGTTTATAATTCGTATAGCAATATTTATAATCGTAATCACAGGAGATTTGGGATTATAAGTTGTATTCGAGTCTCGGAATTAAATCATAATGTATATGATTTACATTTGTTGTTGGTATACTTGGCATCGAAGATACATTGTGGTATAGACGAAGACGTGAATTCTCTACCGTCCGTGACATTTTGGATCGTTGAATATTCAGAATAATGGTTGGTGATGGTTTAGATATCAAGATTGGTCTCAAAGGACTCGGAGCAAGTATTTTAATCATTTTTGTCATTTGTGTCGATCATGTTGTGGTACATTCATGTATCGTTGTTGTCATGCATTTGTGCATTGTTGTTGTCGTACATTGTGTAATGTTGTTTTGTGAGGTTGTGCATTGTTGTCATATGTCCACCATGTGTTGGTCCGACGGGATCAACATGGGATACCTATAGATGTGTGTGCTAGATCGTTGGACAGGTAATGCCACCATGCGTTGGTGCGACAGGATCATCATGGGGATCTATAGCTGTGTGCGCTGGATCGTTGGATTACCAGGTGTTGATTGTTATTGTGCATATGTATATTATGGGTTTGCCATAAGTATACATTGTTGTTATCGATGTGAGCATATTGACGTTGTCATATGAGTATGCATTTGTAGGTCTTGTGTTAGGACCGTGTTCGTATGTTGTGTTGATCTGATCTTGGATTAGACTGACGTGATTTTCGTCGTGGCATTTCATATCTTGAGGTATGTTCCATATTTCCTTTGGTATTTTTTTGATGGACAATCGATTATTGTGTTGAGATCTGACGATGTTACCCGATGGATTGGATTAGACAGAGTTAGTAGATTTCGTAACAGTGAGTTATGATAATGTTTTGAGAACCTTGGGTATTGTTGAGATACAATACATATTTTTCGGTACGAGCTTATTGTGTTGTTGAAAGGATACGAGATGTGAACTTTGGTAATTATTATCATGAGTTGGTAAAGTTATGGCGGTAAGATTATATTTGTCATATTCTTACTTAGTACTTTCATTGGTATGTAATTATTGACGTGATGTGATGGTTATCATTGTTGATATTATGGCTGACCCCGTCGTGGGCTTTCTTTTTAGGTTCTTGGATTATCAAGCTTGTAGCGGTCGTGGAGAGATGAGCTTCCCGGAGTATACTGGCTAGGACATGTATTGGTGTATTGAGTTCCTGATTAGTTCTTGTATTCCGCTGCTAGAGTATTTTAATTGTTTGTCTTTTCCCACTGCGTGAGTATTTTTAAATTGTCTTTTGGTATCTGGTAACTTGGGTTACTTTGACAATCGTTTTCTAATCTATTCTGTCGGTACGTGTAAGCGATAGCTTAACGTATGTTTTTAAACTGTTGAATTTTGGCATTTCGGGCCTTGTGGTTTCAAATGAGATTTTTACGACGGTTTTGATAAATAGATTTTATTAAGTCTTCGAATGTTTTTAAGATAGTACCGTCGTTGGCCTCTTGGGCATTTGTAAATGTTTGCGAAAATTTCCTTCAGTCTTGTGGGTTCCATCTCGGGGCCCATGGCGCTGTAATATTTTGGGATGGCTCTAGGTGTGTTACAGAATATGGCATCAGAGCTTAGGTTGAGAAAACCTAGGTAGTCGGGTCGAGTTGGGTCGTACTTTTGTTGTGTCATTCGAGTTGTCGGTTGACAAATGTTTGAGCTCTGGGGTTTTGTTGTTCACTCGGGCTTGTGCGTTATGTGATTTACCAGTGTAGTACTGAGGTTGTTGTAAACTTTTCTAAATGATGTTAACGTGTTTCTTCAGATAGAGCTGTGTTGTGTTCTCGAGTTGAACTGAGTTTGCAAAATGAGTGTTTTGTAAATGTCTGTGTCGAGTATTTTTTAGAGTCGATACATGTGCCAGTATAACGGGGAATCGTCGGCTTCACGATCTGTAAGTATTTGGATTCTTGAATTGCATTGAGATTTATTGCCGTTCTAAGTTGATATGCTTTGAGATTCAGCAGAATACTATGCCTTACGGTATAAGGTGATAGGGTTGGGACAGTATTTATGATCTTGAGAAGTTATGATTTTGGAAATCAATATGTCGGTTAAGTTTTGGAACGGAATTGTGTATTCGGGAGAAGGACTGTGGATTGTTGAACAGGTAGTCATGATAGTTCATTTTGTGATATATGAAACTGTTTTTGAGCATTTGAAAATGATACTTTTCAAAATGAATGTTCTACGAATGTTTTACGGAAAATGATTTTTGGGCCGAGACCCAATCGATTTTGAATAGTTTTGTAACTCAGGACTTGAGGTCCGAAAAGGGTTTTTCTACTTTTTAAACTTCTTGTAATGTGGAACGGGATTTAGGCTGAGACCTAATGTTTCAAAAAGGGCTTTTTCATGTTTTCTAAAACTCTCGAGAATTGTAAAACACTTTATCAATCGTTTATGGATTTCGTTTCTGCCTTTCGTGGTTTTGGGTTACTTGTTCAAATGAAACTTCTCGGGAAGTCTTTCACTGTGTTGATTTGTTTCCATGTTTTGCCATAGCATAGTTGAGGTGATCAAGAATGGGATAATGGTCGACGTTGCGAGCCATATGAGGAAAAAAGAGTTTTTAACGGAATTTATATATTGAGATTTTGGAACTCTATCGTGTGGTTTTACGATGGAATATCACTGGATATTAGTGATGAGCCGAATTGATATACAGGAGTATGGATGTGGTCAATCATTTGCATAGTTTTCATTTTAAAACTTCGAAATCGTGTGGATTCGAAGGAAACTGTTATCGAATACTTGGCACCAGCGAGCCAATTTAATTTTTCGAAAATTGATTTTGTGGTCTTACCAAAAGTTATGTTTTGAGATTTGAAATTTTTGAAAGAACTTTCGAAAATTTGTCTTCTTGACGAGACTATATGATCTCAAACTGGTTTTAAAAACATGGTTGATATACATATGCATTTAGTGCGTAGTACATATCATGGTGAAGTTATGAGTGTGACTCACGAACTGGATAATATATCATATGGTACGATGAAAAGAGATTCGAACTTTAGTATGGTAATTTGGTTATCCAGGGATGATCGGTTGATTTATCGGATAAGAGAAATATGCTGCGTGTTGTAGATTCATGCACATGATGTAATTTTGGAACCTTGAATTTTGTGAAATAGGGACATATATGCCTTGTGATTCCATTGGTATGGTAGTAGCGCGATTTTACCATAGTGATTTTTGAATGATTTCTTTGTAAGTGTAGATTTGGGGATGGTGCCCCCATGCTAGTTGTTTCGGATATTGAGTGGTTGTTCCCACTCCATGTATGATTGGATATGTTCGTCGGTTTTGATTGGTTGTTCGTATGCCGAGGAGTATGTTCACAAATCGGGTATGTTTATTGAGATCCACTGTATGTGATTGGTGTGTCGTTTTGAGACTTTATTCGTTCGTATATCGGTTTCTGTAGTTCTGTGTTGATCGTGTTGGAGATTACCGTGTGAAGGTATTCTCGATCGTGTTTTGACCTCTGGTTGGTCATATTGGAGGCTATCATGTTGATGATATTCGTGGCTGCGTTTTGACCTTTGGATTGGTCATATTAGAGTTTATCATGTCAATGATATTTTCTCGGTTAATTTATGCGTTGATCATTGCTGGTGATCATCTGAGCGTTCAAATTTTGTGCCAATGTTTCGGGATTTGTGTCGTTGTGTTGGGCAGTTGTTTCTCAGATGTATCGTGCATTATTAATTGTATCAGAATTGGGACTTGATTGTGCGATCAGACAGACAGGATTTGACACGGATAGATTATTTCATCCGAAGATGATATATTTTGTTAAGACTCATGGAATTGTGATCGTAAGCGTGTTGAGGCTTTACATTGAAGTCACTTGCTAGTATCTCAGGAGATTGTCGACCTTGCGTCTTTGTAAGTATACTATTTTGATTATTCATTAATGATGATGATCGATCGTTGTCGTGATGGTTTCGGAATATTTTGGTCGAACGGTTTGTTTGTTTCTTTATGACGGATTGCAAGTTTCGAGGACGAAACTTATTTTAAGTGGTGTAGTATGTAATATCCGGAATTCTACTACTGTTGTTTAATATTATTTTATCCGAGTTATATTGTACAGCGTGGAATATGTACAGTATGGATAAAACAATTGAAGGACTGAGACATCTGTATTGGTATAATTGTCGTACTTGGTCGACAATTGCATTTGAGGATAGTGTGCACCATATGAGAATATTATTGGAAGGAGTAGTATGCCGTATGTTCGTATTCTGTATGTCGAGACGTTGGACAAGAATAGCTGAAAATGGCTAAGTGTAGCAATATTAGCGCACGCCAATATACATACCTAGCGCACGCTATCGTGCAGATTTAGCGCATGCTAATGGTAAAGGATAGTGCACGCTAGTACAGACTAGATCAGAAGGAATCTATGTGTGGACCCAGTCACTTTCGGTGCATGTGTCGACAAGGTCAACAGATGTTTGTTGTGAAGGGTGAGCGCACGCTAATGCACATTGTTAGCGCACGCTAACATCAGATCATTCCAAGGGAGTCTAATCCTTGTCAGAGCTTTCGGCATGTGGGGACACGGGGGCAGGTACAGACTGTAGCAAGTCAACTATGAGTAGCGCACGCTAGGGTTGAAGGCTTGCGTACGCAAAGTAGAGGCAATTACGTACGCTATTGCATGGGCATTACGTACGTAAATCATTGTACGCAGTTAGGCAGTAGCCTCTGGACTGCGATAGCGCACGCTAACAAAGACAGCTAGCGCACGCTAAGCTTGTAACGTACGTTAAATGAATATGTTAGCGGACGTTAATAATGTACAGTAACATAGGGGTGGGTTATGGAGTGAAATGGTATAAGTGTAAGAAATAGGAATGATTGTAAGCCATTAATCCTTGGAGATTAATGACCCAGATTTCGTTCTGGTGTGCTAACACGGGAAACTAGGAGTGCTAACGAATTTAATTATTGGGGGTACCAATGTAATTTGACTAATTTATCTTATGGGAAGTTACTAAAATCATGGGAAGTTTTTATATTCATGGGATTTCATATTTTAGGTTAATATCTATTTTTTATGGGATTTCATATTTTTTAGTCGTTAAAATATTTTATATTTTTGGTGTATTTATTTTTATTTTTTTAAAAACTAACATTATCTTTTTTTTCTATTTGATTTGTATTTTTAAAAATCGGAACTGTTGTGCTAATCATTTGTTTTGTGTGTGCTGCAAATTGGAAAACAGAGTGCGGTTCTGGTTATATTCCAATTATGTGATTTTTTTGTTATGCTTTATTGTGTACAATACAGTCAATTTTGATACAATGTAATGTGCTTTATTTTTTTGGAAGATAAATAATCATACTCGTTTTCAAGTATAGGTACAAAATGATTTTCGCGTCATTTACTAAAAAAATACAATAAATACAATAAGACTCCATTTGTAAATCCCATAAACTGCTATGCAAGCATTACATACCATATGTGCTAGTATTACCTATTAAATGTGCTAATACAAATAACATTTTAATGCTAAACTCTACTATTAAAACATTAACAGAAATACAATGTATTAACAATACAAAATTTTACAGATTTAAGTGCTAATTATCACACAAATGACATCACAATAATTATCAAAACAATATTATCAAAGGTGCTAAAATTTGGGAAGAGATAAGAAGTGGGATATGAAATCCCATGATTGTAGGAAATACCAAACATAAAATCTGTATAATTACACAAATATCCCCTCAAAAATATTCCGCGTAGCACACTTAGGCTAACTCTTTAGCACAACGTGCACAAATCGCAGCCATTAATCACCAAAGATCAAGGGCCCAAAATCATTCTTATTTCTTACGGAAAAAGCTTTCCTACCGGAACCTATCCCTATATATATCAGTGTAGTTGGCCATTATTCTTCATTTCGTCCATTCTCTCCTTGCAATCGATAGATAGAGTTCTTAGAGGGATGTTTGAAGTTCCAAACACTGGATTATGGTGGATTTAATCATCCATAACAATATTAAGCTTATAATCGATTGGAAATGGATTCAAACTTGGTATGCAATCCATTCCTTCAAAAAGGTAATTACTCTTCATCTTTGGATTTTATTTTGGATTGGATGTTGATGTTCTTGAGTCGATGATTATTACATAAACAAGTTGACAAGCATGATTATGAGATGGATTACCGGAGTATGATAATATTAATATGATTCGTGTGGGTTGAATTGTGTAGTTCGTTTACTTGAGATAATTTGGTTAATCCTTCTACTCCTTTGTGGATGTTGATGTCATTGTTGATCATTAATCTATGTAATGTTAGATTAGGGAAGTGTTGTTAGGGCTATTGGTGTTCATGATGTTGATATTTGAGGAACAAGATGATCTATGAATATTTGAATTGGATTAAGAGTTGGATGATTACCTATATGTTAAAGGATATTGGATTTCGTTGTTTTGATAGATATGAACAAGGTTTAGAATCACTTAGTGTTCTTGATAATCGCCATATGTTGATCGGTATCTGAAATGCATGCAACTTCATGTCATTAGCGCACGTTAGTGTTACTGTCTAGCGCACGCTAACCGGAGCGACTTAGCGCACGCTACGTTAAGTGATTAATGTGCGCTAAGTCAACAGGCAGTGTAGTATATCCTATTTCGGTTATGAATTCGTGATCGTTTAAGTTGGGTTGATCATACTTGTGGTTAATCGAGATATTGTTGAGCCATTGGGTTTGTAGTTATATCGATTGTTGATTGTTATTGAACTTATTGTTTATCGATTATTGTAATAGGTTGAGATTATTGATCGGTGATTAGAACCATGCGTTGCAGTCGTGTTCGAGAATGTTCGTAGATTACTTTGGTCGGGGCTGAGGAGTGCGTAGACGACGACAATGAATTAGTAACGGCTTCATCGGTATCGAGGCAAGTTATTACTTGCTCAGTTTAATATTTCCGTTTCATTCATTTATAATTCGTATAACAATATTTATAATTGTAATCACAAGAGATTTGGGATTATAAGTTGTATTCGAGTTTCGGGAATTAAATGATAATGTATATGATTTACATTTGTTGTTAATATACTTGGCATCGAAGATACATTATGGTATAGACGAAGACGTGAATTATCTACCGTCCGTGACATTTTGGATCGTTGAATATTCAGAATAATGGTTGGTGATGGTTTAGATATCAAGATTGCTCTCAAAGGACTCAGAGCAAGTATTTTAATCATTTTTGTCATTTGTGTCGATCATGTTGTGGTACATTCATGTATCGTTGTTTTCATGCATTTGTGCATTGTTGTCGTCGTACATTGTGTAATGTTGTTTTGTGCAGTTGTGCATTGTTGTCATATGTCCACCATGCGTTGGTCCGACGGGATGAACATGGGATATCTATAGCTGTGTGCGCTGGATCGTTGGACAAGTAATGCCACCATGCGTTGGTCCGATGGGATCATCATGGGGATCTATAGCTGTGTGCGCTGGATCGTTGGATTACCAAGTGTTGATTGTTATTGTGCATATGTATATTATGGGTTTGCCATAAGTATACATTGTTGTTATTGATGTGAGCATATTGACGTTGTCATATGAGTATGCATTTGTAGGTCCTGTGTTAGGACCGTGTTCGTATGTTGTGTTGATCTGATCTTGGATTAGACTGACATGATTTTCATCGTGGCATTTCATATCTTGAGGTATGTTCCGTATTTCCTTTGGTATTTGTCTTTGATGTACAATCGATTATCGTGTTGAGATGTGATGATGTTACCCGATGGATTGGATTGGACAGAGTTAGTAGATTTCGTAACAGTGAGTTATGATAATATTTTGAGAACCTTGGGTATTGTTGAGATACAATACAGATTTTTTGGTATGAGCTTATTGTGTTGTAAAGGATACGAGATGTGAACTTTGGTAATTATTATCACGAGTTGGTAAAGTTATGGCGGTAAGATTACATTGGTCGTATTCTTACTTAGTACTTTCATTGGTATGTAATTATTGACGTGATGTGATGGTTATCATTGTTGGATATTATGGCTGACCCCGTCGTGGGCTTTCTTTTTAGGTTCTTGGATTATCAAACTTGTAGCGGTCGTGGAGAGATGAGCTTCCCGGAGGATACTTTTTTTTTTGCTAGGACATGTATTTATGTATTTAGTTCCTGATCAGTTCTTGTATTCCGCTGCTAGAGTATTTTAATTATTTGTCTTTTCACGCTGCGTGAGTATTTTTAAATAGCCTTTTGGTATCTAGTAACTTGGGTTAATTTGGCAATCGTTTTCTAATCTATTCTGTCGGTACGTGTAAGCGATAGCTTAACGTATCTTTTTAAACTGTTGAGTTTTGGCATTTCGGTCCTTGTGGTTTCAAATGAGATTTTTACGACGTTTTTGATAAACGAATTTTATTAAGTCTTCGAATGTTTTTAAGATAGTAATGTCGCGCCTTGTGGGTTCCATCTCGGGGCCCACGGAGCTGTAATATTCCCGGATGGCTCTGGGGGTGTTACAACAGGAGAGCAACATGTGACCAACATGCCGGAGAATCCATCAAAACCATAAATACATAAATGGTCCGCATATTAGGTGGATGGATCCACAAATATATCCTTATATTCAGCGTAAGAATGGAATGTTTGCTTTCGTTTGTTTAGCGTAGGAAGGTCTCACTCCTACTTTGGCTAAAGAGCAGGCTTTGCAACACTAAGTGGTGGGAATTTGATATGCATCCGGTTCTTTGGATGACATAACACGATTAACATCAACATTGTTCTTTATGTTGAGTTGTGCGACATTTTCGCTCGAAAAGTAATGATGTAAGTACAAGTTCTTTAGTATATGGATTATTATACTTCGACCAGAATGACCTAGTCTATCGTGCCAAAGCCTATATGAGTCTATGTCCCAAAGTACATTGTTGGTGACAACATAGGATTTTAAAAACCTAATAGTAGTGAGGTACAGTCCACTAGATTGACTCATGAGTTATTCTAAAATGCGTTTACGTCCACATTCATTAGAATTAATAAAAGAAACTCTATTTCATTCTCACAGTGGGTTCTAATCTGGAAACCATTTCTACGTATATTGTTGAAGCTAAGTAAGGTTCGAAGGGCTCTAGATGCATATAGAGCATCGGGAACTTAGAAGACTGCCGTTTAGGCATCAAGAATTGGTCATTACCTCGCCATTTGATGAGTTGAGAGGATCCAATCATCTTAGTTACCGAGGTTTGACAGGCGACTTATTCGATGAATAGAAGCCTAATTCTAAGAACATTCAAGTTCTACTCGATTCATTCCTTAGAAGAGAGAGAAATTTCGAACCATAAGCATTTAAGCAATATTCAGTACTTTGAAATGAAGCTAAGAATCTAACGTACGCAATATTAATATCTTGTTCGTGAAACAACATTGCATCACGCCATTATTGAAAAGAAAACACCAACACAGTCGTCTTGAGGCAACTATACCAAATATAAACGAGAAAGTAAACATAATACTAAGATTCAGTCTATAGACTGTGGCTCGTATGACTCAATTCGACGATTGGTGACTATGAAATTGACATAGGGGGACTTGTCTAGATCATACTCTTCCATATAGTGAGTTCTCCTTTCTTTGGACGCTCTATATTTCTTGTAGTGAGATGCGACTTGCTTGCTTGCATGGAAGTTCTTGTACCATGTCCAGCATCTCCACGGTGATAGCACAGTTCATTGCCAACTCAAGCCTTAGAGGTGATAAGATGGGTAGGTGCATTTTGGTTCCCTTGGTTAGTAGAGCCGGGAGCACCAAGTCTTCGCATTATATTAGAAGAACCCCCACGTCCTTGACCACGAAGCCTATCATGTCCAGTCCCCTATTCATTGGGGTATTTTCCATCCTTCACTTTGCCATAATTGGCCTTGGGAATTTTCTTTTTCCCAAACGACCTGGCATTATTGCTCACTAACACTTCGTTATTGCTTTAAGCAATTCACTTTGATTTAATTAAAATTATTAATACATCATGCTTTAATTGGTCTAATTGAACATAAACAAATTTATGAAATATAAATATGCAATTAAAACATGTAAATTGCACGTCGCAAGTAGTCGGGTTCGGGTTGGTGTACCTTACATCGGGGTCTGGGACGGATAGCAAATCTGGACTGGGTCTGGAATTGGAAACGGGTCGGGTCCTTGTGTCCGGCTGGTCAGACTTTAGGGTTAATTGATTTTTCTCTTTTTTCTTTTTTTTCTTGTGCCACACCAACTGAATCTTCTTCTCGTCACAAACTTGTCGACAAAAACTCTCTCTGCAGGACACAATACGCTACTAAAAGCCCAATATTTCTTAACTAAACCCTTCAAGGACAAGAGATGAACGACCGAGCACCTAGGAATTATTCTCCTCTCCATACTAAAAAGGATAATATACGGGCATCTAGCCACCGTCCTAGCCTCCCACCCCAACTCATTAACTACAAATTCCAGAAATTACCTGATTTTCTTCTCGGACAAATCATATAATTAGGATGCTTTCTAAATGACATCAAGATGTCATCCTCTAACCAACCCCATTTACTATAGATTTCATAGCATCTACCCCATAAGGCCAGATTTCCCTTCCCTGCACGGGCGTGTATAGCCATCACAAACATCGATTTCGCAGGATCGAAACCCATTCTCTTCACCTCCTCCACAACTTCCCTAAACTTGATGTGTTTCAGACAAAGCATCTCCGGGTACTGAGACAATGACAACTCGATAAAATTTGTGGCACCCCAGTCTCCCATAATAAATCCACATTCGGGACCAGTTTCTCAAGATCAAAATTATCGAATTACCACGACGCCCTCCTGTAAATAGGCTCGATTTTCTCAGCTCCAAATATACCCTTTAGGTAATCATAACTGGGTGCTAGCCTGTGATCCAGACTTCTCGTCAAGAGAGAAGGGTTTCTCGCGAGAATCGCGACAACGTATTTTTCGGATATACCGGTGAACTGCGAGAAAAAATCGATTTTAGGCAAAAACTTCTCAGGTTTGGATATCAAGAGCTTGGGGCTTCTTCTCACAAGATCGGATATTCGGGCTTTGGTGAACCCATGTTTCTCAAGAACATAAAGATTGGCATTTGGTTTGTCCGGGCTATCAAAATGCACCCTTTTAGAAGCACAAATAGCATGCTCTGGCGACAAACCACATGAATTCACCAAATATGAAAAAACATACCGTTTCTCTGGCGAAACATACTGCGGAGAATATGAATCGAGAGGTTTAGCGTACGGGGAGGGTTGGCGGCCCCTTGATTTGCGAAGAAGGTGTCCATCGACTATATAGGGGGCAATCGATCTGGTGCTGATTTGGATCGGCGATGAAGGCTGCTCTGACGCCTGGTTGCTTGCGGGGAAGAAGACGGCGGCCGCGGGTTTAGGGTTTCAGAAAAAAATCTGATTTTTTTTTGGAATTTTCAGAAAACCGGCCTCTTTTTTTTTCTTGCTCAGCTGGGGGACTACGTGCTGATAACGTGATGAAGGGATAACTGAAACAGAAAGTAGGGAAAAGACTGTGTATTATTCCATTGATGACATCCCTTTAAATAGGGAGAAATACATACATGCAGATCTAACCCTACCCTAACTAGGAAAGCCCGTAAACTAACAGACTTAGGCACACATTGGGTATTATTACTTTAACAGAAACATTATTTAATCCTTCAAACTAACCCTCAGTGAGCTATTAAATATCTAATATCAGTCCCTTTGCCTCATTTCGACTCATTCAATTAGTACTAATGTTCAATTTTAAATTTAAATTCTTTTCTTTATTTTCAGTTGTATTAAAATAATAAATGATTATATTATTTGTAGATTATTACAAGAAGTTACTGCCTAGGAATGTTGAGTCAAGCATCTACATCATTTTCAAGCTAAGAACTGCATTTTATCAATGTGTGGGGATTTTACTACGCTCTTTTTATATTAATTGCTTTATATATTTTCTTGTATGTGCACGTGAAATCAATCAAAAATACTTAAATGTGCGAATCAGTCAGAAACACATAATTGTGCAAATCAATTAGAAGCATTTAAATATGCAAATCAGTAAGAAGCACTTGGTTATGCGTAAAGCATTAGGGCTAGTCGACGGGCTTCAGAATTTATCAGTTATGTTGATTATACTTGCTAACATATTTAGAAATTAACTTAGACATATTGTGTACTCGAGCGAGTTGAAAGCTCACCTCAATTATTTTATCCATTTCATGTTAAGGAGTACAGTGTGGCGTGCGCTTGAGTGTTGGATGATCAAGCTTAACGAATGAAGGTTTATTTATTTATTTATTTATTTACTGTTATTTATCTAAATCTATGTTCAAGTGTTCGATTGGTTTTAATTTCACATTAAAGTATATTTTTGTTTAATGATGATTTGAGAATATTATTTGCAGTTATTATATTTGGTTTTCAAAATTTATTTCCGCTGCAAATATTCATTTATTTTCCTTAAAAATTTGAAGAATTATTTTTCATGGAATAGAGTGTTACATGAGTGGGATCAGAGCGGGTCTACGGTTCTGTAAATCCTTATATCGATTATGATCATCTACCTCAGCCGCTCTACGTCGACTCCAAGACATATTTAGGCTATTATTAATCATAATGTGATAAATACAGTTTAATGGATCAACCATGATTCATGTACTAATGACGTATTTCCAGTCAATTTTGTAAAATAGGTTCTTTTGAATTCATAGTTATATGTGCACATGCGTTATTTTATCATTGCTATAAGTCCCCAACATCTAAGGCACCATATATAATGGCGCTGAAGGAACTTCAAGAGTTGAAAGTTCAAATCCAGGAGTTGTTGGATCTAAGGTTTATTCGCCCTAGTGTCTCACCATGGGATTTTCCCATTTTATTTAAGAAGAAGGATGGGTCACTAAGGATGTGTATCAATTATAGGGAGCTGAATCGTCCCACTATCCAGATTAAGTATCCGCTCCCAATGATAGAGGCTTTCTTTGATCGTTCGAGAGGTTCCGGTACTTTTTCAAAGGATAGTTAAAGATCTGGCTACCATCAGTTGAAGATTAAGGAGAGTGATATTTCAAAAATAAAACAGCATTTAGAACCTGTTATGGGTACTACGAATTTATGGTGATGTCGTTCGATCTAAGTAATGCACCAGCTGTTTTCATGGATTTGATGAACATGGTGTTCCACCCATACTTAGACTTCTTCATAGATGATATTTTGTTGTATTTCAAGGACAAGAAACAACACCACGAACACCTAAGTATCACGTTGGAGACACTTTAGAAATAGAGGTTGTATGTAAAGTTTAAGAAATGTGAATTTTCGTTATACCGAGATTTCTGTAACACCCCCAGATTTAACCGGAAATATTACAGCGCCGTGGGCCCCGAGATGGAAACCACAAGGCTAAAAGAAATTTTCGCAAACATTAACAAATGCCCAAGAGGCCAATGACGGTACTATCTTTAAAATTTCACAAAGACTTATAAAATCTATTTATCGAAAACCGTCGTAAAAACTCATTTGAAATCGCAAGGCCAAACTGCCGACATTCAAAAGTTTAGAAAACAATTTCCAAAGTAACCTCAGTTACCAGATACCAAAAGAGCATTTCAAAATACTCACGCAGCGGAAAAAGACCAACCATAAAGATACTCTAGCAGCGGAATACAAGAACCAATCAAGAAACTCAATGCACAAAACATGTCCTAACCAGTATCCTCCAGGAAGCTCATCTCTTCACGACCGCTACAAGCTCGATACTCCAAGAACCTAAAAAGAAATCCCACGACGGGGTCAGCCATAATATCCAACAATGATAACTGTCACATCACATTAATAATTACATACTAATGAGAATACAACATAAGAATACGACTAACGTAATCTTACCGCCATAACTTTACTTACTCAAGTAATTCTCATCAGAATAACCATTATCACAGTTTCACATCTCGTACTCGATTAACCAATAAACTCGAACATAATATCTGTATTGTACCTCAAACAATACTCAAGATTCTCAAACTATCATCACCAACTCATGATACGGAAATATACCATTACTGACCAATACGATCCATCGAATAACATCATCAAACCCCAAAACGATAATCGATTGTCCATCAAAGACAAATACCAAAGGAAATACGGAACATACCTCGGGATATGAAGTGCCACGACAATCATATCAGTCTAATCCGAGATCAGATCAATGCAAAACGGACATGGTCCTAACACAAGACCTACAAATGCATACTCATATGACAACGTCAATATGATCACAACAATAACAATGATGTATACTCAATGGAAATCCGACGATCCAGCGCCCTCAGCATAGATCCCCTTGATGATCTTATCAGATCATCATAAGGTGGATAACCAACAATACACACATGAACAACCACATGATAAAATCAATGATGCGAATTCACAAGATTCCATCAACACAATACTGGTAATCCAACGATCCAGCGCCCTCAGCATAGATCCCCATGATGATCCCGTCGAACCAACGCATGGTGGAAAACCTGTCCAACGATCCAGCTCCCTCAGCATAGATCCCCATGATGATCCCGTCAAACCAACGCATGGTGGACATCCGATCCAGCGCCCTCAGCATAGATCCTCATGATCCCTTCGGATCTTTTACAACATAACAATGCAATTATGCATACACATATGCAAATCAATATGTTCATCAACATGAACAACATATGAATCAAAACATGAACGACACTATGATGACACAACTAGGACGACCTCATGTTCAGCAACATGAATGACAACCTGCATGATCAAATCACTAACACTAACTGAATAAATATAAGATACTTGCCCGAGTCCTTCGGGAGAAATCTCGATATCAAACCATCACCGACGATTATCCGCAATCCTCGGCGATCCAAACGTACCATGGACAACAGATACTCATATCCTCGTCTTTACCGTAATGTAACATCGATACCCGAATATGCCAATAACCGAAATGAGTCATAACCTTACGATTTAACTCCCAGAATCGGAAAGACAACATATAATCCAAATCTCCATAATTTGCAGTAATAATCATTGCTATATGCATTATAAATGAAATGAAATTGAAACCATTCATTAAACATTATAACTGAGCAAGTAATAACTTGCCTCGATACCGATACCACGAAGCTGCTACCGAACACATTGCCTTTGTCTACGAGCTCCTCAGCCCCGATCAAAAGCAACACAACGGACATACTCGAACACGACCGCAGCATCCGGTTATAATCACCGATCAATAATCTCAACCTATCGAAGTAATCAGATAACACATATTCGATAACAATCAAAAACCGACAAACTAACCAATCGAACTCAACTGTTCAACAAAACCTCTATTAAACGCAGTCAGAACAAATCAAATCAAACCATCATGAATTCATAATCACAACACAAAAATACTGCACTGTCTGCCTACTTAGCGCACGTTAAACGCATAACGTAGCGTGCGCTAAGTAGCCCCCGTTAGCGTGCGCTAGCCCGTAAGCTTAGCGTGCGCTAATGCTGTACAGTGGCATGCATTCCATGCATCGATTAACATCTCGCGACTACGAATCCGAATGAAGGGAGACATAAATCTCCATATCTCTTGAAGATAAACGACACCATAACTATCACAAGGATCATATCAATGTCCATATATCAATAATAACATCAACAGTCAAACCGACTCGATAACAAGGATCATATAATACTCAATCTGGAATTCAACCTAGTATCATGATTAATCTCATCTAAATCGACCAATATAATTACCAAGATTCAGAAATCCATCTTAGATCGGGTTAAATGAATCAACATTCTTATAGTATGAAGAATCTTAACTAACATCCCAAACTCTTATCAAAATTCCATTGAATCTCATATAACATCATCATCTGATTATCCAACATGCTCCTCACATGTAATCATCCAAGAAAAACGAACCATCATCAAGAGGATACGAAAATTACCTGGATTGGATGAACCAAGAATAAGAACACTTGACTCCATTCCAAGAATCATGCATAACTTGAAGAACAAGGCTTGAATCCATGCTCTCCATCTTAATCTTGTTAAAGATCATCATCTCTCAGTATTTGGGACCTCAAACCTCTCTCTAAAAACTCTCTCTCGGTTGCAAGGAAGGAATGGACGAAATGCTTCATAACACCCTTCTGTCCCTTTTTATAAAGTATATTACTAGCGTGCGCTAAACCTTATGTTTAGCGTGCGCAACAGCCTTAGCGTGCGCTAACTGACTTTGTTAGCGTGCGCTATCGCAGTCCATAGACTACTGTCTGGCTTCGTACATGTGGTTACGTACGTAATGCCCATGCATTAGCGTACGTAACTTACACTGTCTAGCGTATGCAAGTCCTTACATTTAGCGTGCGCTAATACCAGTTGACTTGCTACAGTCTACACCTACCACGAAGATGCTCGTGACCCCACATGCTGAAAGCAACCAATAAAGCCAAGATTCCCTGTTGACCGATATACAATTAGCGTGCGCTAATCAACATGCATTAGCATGTGCTAACACTACATTACAACATCCGTTGACTTATCAGAACGTGCGCCGAAAGTGGCCTGGTCCACTCGTAGATTCCTTCCGATCGGACTGCATTAGCGTGCGTTATCTTATATCCATAGCGTGCGCTAAACCTGCACGATAGCGTGCGCTAATAATGTTAAACTTAGCCATTTTCAGCTGTCCTCGTCCAACATCTCGACATATCAAATACGAACATACGGCATATCAAATATACATTACTCAACACATTATATCCTCAAATACAATTGTCGACCGAATACGACAATTATACCAATACTGACATCTCAGTCCTTCATTTATTTTATCCATACTGTACAGATTTCACGTTGTACAACATAACTTGGATAAAATAACATTAAACAATAGTAGTAGAAATTCAGGATATTACATTCTACACCACTTAAAATAAGTTTCGTCCTCGAAACTTGCAATCCGTCATAAGACAAACAAACATACCGTTCAACCCAAAATATCCCAAAATCATCACGACAGCGATCAATCATCATCATTACCGAATATCCAAAAGAGCATACTTACAAATACGCAGGTCGACGATCTTCTGAGATACTAGCAAGCGATCTCACTGTACAGTCTCAATACGCTTACGATCACAATTCCCTGGGTCTCAACAAAATATATCATCTTTGGATGAAACAATCTGCCCGAATCAAATCCTGTCTGCCTGATTACATAATCAAGTCCCAATTCTGATAAGACGAATAATACACAATACATCTGCAAAACAACTGCCCAAAACAACGACAAGAATCCCGAAACATCAACACAAAATCCGAACGCTCAGATGATCACCAACAATGATCAACCAATAAATCAACCGAATTTATCATCAACATGATAAATTCCCATATGACCAACCAGAGGTCAAAACACAATCGAGAATATCATCAACATGATAAACTCCAATATGACCAACCAGAGGTCAACGATAATCGAGAATACCTTCAAACGGTAAGCTCCAACACGATCAATACAGAACCACATAAACAGATATACGAAAAAGCAAAATTCTCAAAACGACACACCAATCACATACAGTGATTCTCAACGAAACACAACCGACTGGTGAACATACCCCTCGGCATACGAACAACCAATCACAAACCGACGAACATATCCAATCATACAGGGAGTGGGAACGACCACTCAATATCCAAAACAACTAGCATGGGGTCGCCATCCCCAAATCTACACTTACTACGAAATACTTCAAAATCACAATGGTAAAAATCACACTACTACCATACCAATGGAATCACATAGCACATATGTCCCGATTTCAACAAAATCCAAAGTTCCAAAATTACATCCTGTGCATGAATCTACAACACGCAGCATATTTCTCTTATCCGATAAATCAATCGATCATCCTTGCATAACCAAACGACCATACCAAAGTTCGGATCCCTATTCATCGTTCCACATTGATATATTATCCAGTTCGTGAGTCACACTCACAACTTCACCATGATATGTAATATACACTAAATGCGTATGGTTATCAATCACATTTTCAAAACCAGTTTGAAATCATATAGTCTTGTCAAAAGACAAATTTTCGAAAATTCTTTCAAGAGTTTGAAAATTCAAAACATAAATTTTCGTAAGACCACGAAATCAATTTTATAAATTAAATCGGCTCGCTGGTGCCAAGTTCTCGATAAAAATTCTTTTCGAATATACACGATTAAATAAAATGGAATTTATGCAAATGCTTGTCCATATCCATACTCCTGTATACCAATTCGGCTCGTCACCAAATTCACTGATATTCCATTGGAAAACCACACGATGAAGTTCCAAAATCTCAATATATAGACTCTGATAAAAACTCCTCCTCCACATACTACTCGCACCGTCAATCCTTAATCTATCCTGGATCACCTCGAATATGATATGACAAAACATTGAAACAAATCAACAAATCAAACACAGCGAAAGACTTCCCGAGAAGTTCCATTTGAACAAGTAAACGATTGGTAAAGTGTTTTACAGATCTCGAGAGTTTTAGAAAACAAGAAAAAGCCTTTTCAAACATTAGGGTCTCAGCATGTATCTCGTTCCGCATTAAAAAAAGTTTAAAAAGTAGAAAACCCCTTTTCGGACTCCAAGTCCTGGTTTATAAAACTATTTCAAAATCGATTGGGTCTCGGCCCAAAATCATTTTCCGTAAAACATCCGTAAAATATTCATTTTGAAAAGTGTCATTTTCAAATGCTCAAAAACAGTTTCATGTATCACAAAATGATCTATCATGACTACATGTTCTTCTCAACAATCCACAACATTTCTCCCAAATGCATAATTCTGTTCCGAAATCGAACCGACATATTGATTTCCTAAACCATAACTTCTCAAGATCATCAATCCTGTCCCAACTCTATCACCTTATACTGTAATGCATAATATTCTGCTGACTCTCAAAGCATATCAACTTACAACGGCAACAAATATCAATGAAATTCAAAAATCCAAGTACTTACAGATCGTGAAGCCGACGATTCCCCGTAATACTGGCACATGTCTCAACTAAAGAAATTACTCGACACAAATATTTTCAAGACACACGTTTTGCAAATTCTGTTCAACTCGAGAACACAACACAGCTCTATCTGAAGAAACACGTTAGTACCATTTGTAAAAGTTTATAAAAAGCCCAGTACTATACTGGCAAATCCCATAATGTACAAGCCCGAGTGAACAACAAAAACCCAGAGCTCAAACACTTGTCAACCGACAATTCAAATGACACGACAAAAGTTCGACCCAACTCGACCCGAATGCCTAGGTTTTCTCAACCTAATCTCCGATACCATATTCTGTAACACCCCAGTTTAAGAAAATATTACGTAGTGGGCCAAGATGGAACCCACAAGGCTAAAAGAAATTTTCGCAAACATTAACAAATTCCCAAGAGGCCAACGACGGTACTATCTTTAAAATTTCACAAAGACTTATAAAATCCATTTATCGAAAACCGTCGTAAAAACTCATTTGAAATCGCAAGGCCAAACTGCCGACATTCAAAAGTTTAGAAAACGATTTCCAAAGTAACCTCAGTTACCAGATACCAAAAGAGCATTTCAAATTACTCACGCAGCGGAAAAAGACCAACCATAAAGATACTCTAGCAGCGGAATACAAGAACCAATCAAGAAACTCAATGCACAAAACATGTCCTAACCAGTTTCCTCCGGGAAGCTCATCTCTTCACGACCGCTACAAGCTCGATACTCCAAGAACCTAAAAAGAAATCCCAAGACGGGGTCAGCCATAATATCCAACAATGATAACTGTCACATCACATTAATAATTACATACCAATGAGAATACAACATAAGAATACGACCAACGTAATCTTACCGCCATAACTTTACTTACTCAAGTAATTCTCATCAGAATAACCATTATCACAGTTTCACATCTCGTACTCGATTAACCAATAAACTTGAACATAATATCTGTATTGTACCTCAAACAATACTCAAGATTCTCAAACTATCATCACCAACTCACGATACGGAAATATACCATTACTGACCAATACGATCCATTGAATAACATCATCAAATCCCAAAACAATAATCGATTGTCCATCAAAGACAAATACCAAAGGAAATACGGAACATACCTCGGGATATGAAGTGCCACGACAATCATATCAGTCTAATCCGAGATCAGATCAATGCAAAACGGACATGGTCCTAACACAAGACCTACAAATGCATACTCATATGACAACGTCAATATGATCACAGCAATAACAATGATGTATACTCAATGGAAATCCGACGATCCAGCGCCCTCAGCATAGATCCCCTTGATGATCCTATCAGATCATCATAAGGTGGATAACCAACAATACACACATGAACAAGCACATGATAAAATCAATGATGCGAATTCACAAGATTCCATCAACACAATACTGGTAATCCAACGATCCAGCGCCCTCAGCATAGATCCCCATGATGATCTCGTCGAACCAACGCATGGTGGAAAACCTGTCCAACGATCCAGCGCCCTCAGCATAGATCCCCATGATGATCCCGTCGAACCAACGCATGGTGGACATCCGATCCAGCGCCCTCAGCATAGATCCTCATGATCCATTCGGATCATTTACAACATAACAATGCAATTATGCATACATATATGCAAATCAATATGTTCATCAACATGAACAACATATGAATCAAAACATGAACGACACTATGATGACACAACTAGGACGACCTCATGTTCAGCAACATGAATGACAACCTGCATGATCAAATCACTAACACTAACTGAATTGATATAAGATACTTGCCCGAGTCCTTCGGGAGAAATCTCGATATCAAACCATCACCGACGATTATCCGCAATGCTCGGCGATCCAAACGTACCATGGACAACAGATACATATATCCTCGTCTTTACCATAATGTAACCTCAATACCCGAATATGCCAATAACCGAAATGAGTCATAACCTTATGATTTAACTCCCCGAATCGGAAAGACAACACATAATCCAAATCTCCAGAATTTGCAGTAATAATCATTACTATATGCATTATAAATGAAATGAAATTGAAACCATTCATTAAACATTACAACTGAGCAAGTAATAACTTGCCTCGAGACCGATACCACGAAGCTGCTACCGAACACATTGCCTTTGTCTACGAGCTCCTCAGCCCCGATCAAAAGCAACACAACGGACATACTTGAACACGACCGAAACATCCGGTTATAATCACCGATCAATAATCTCAACCTATCGAAGTAATCAGATAACACATATCCGATAACAATCAAAAACCGACAAAACTAACCAATCGAACTCAACTGTTCAACAAAACCTCCAATAAACGCAGTCAGAACAAATCAAATCAAACCATCACGAATTCATAATCACAACACAAAAATACTGCACTGTCTGCCTACTTAGCGCACGTTAAACGCATAACGTAGCGTGCGCTAAGTACCCCCGTTAGCGTGCGCTAGCCCCTAAGCTTAGCGTGCGCTAATGCTGTACAGTGGCATGCATTCCAAGCATCGACTAACATCTTGCGACTACAAATCCGAATGAAGGGAGACATAAATCTCCATATCTCTTGAAGATAAACGACACCATAACTATCACAAGGATCATATCAATGTCCATATATCAATAATAACATCAACAGTCAAACTGACTCGATAACAAGGATCATATCATACTCAATCTGGAATTCAACCTAGTATCATGATTCATCTCATCTAAATCGACCAATATAATTACCAAGATTCAGAAATCCATCTTGGATCGGGTTAAATGAATAAACATTCTTATAGTATGAAGAATCTTAACTAACATCCCAAACTCTTATCAAAATTCCATTAATCTCATATAACATCATCATCTGATTATCCAACATGCTCCTCACATGTAATCATCCAAGAAAAACGAACCATCATCAAGAGGATACGAAAATTACCTGGATTGGATGAACCAAGAATAAGAACACTTGACTCCATTCCAGGAATCATGAATAACTTGAAGAACAAGGCTTGAATCCATGCTCTCCATCTTAATCTTGTTAAAGATCATCATCTCTCAGTGTTTGGGACCTCAAACCTCTCTCTAAAAACTCTCTCTCTCGGTTGCAAGGAAGGAATGGACGAAATGCTTCATAACACCCTTCTGTCCCTTTTTATAAAGTATATTACTAGCGTGCGCTAAACCTTATGTTTAGCGTGCGCATGACTCTAGCGTGCGCTAGCGGCTTTGTTAGCGTGCGCTATCGCGATCGAGAGGCTCTTATGCGGCCGTACATGTGCTTACGTACGTAATGCCCATGCATTAGCGTATGTAACTTACCTTTGTCTAGCGTCGCAAGTCCTTACATTTAGCGTGCGCTAATACGATTGACTTGCTACGATCTACACCTACCACGAAGATGCTCGTGACCCACATGCTGAAAGCAACCAATAAAGCCAAGATTCCTGTTGACCGATACGGATTAGCGTGCGCTAATCAACATGCATTAGCGTGCGCTAACACTACATTACAACATCCGTTGACTTATCAGAACGTGTGCCGAAAGTGGCCTGGTCGACGCGTAGATTCCTTCCGATCGGACTGCATTAGCGTGCGTTATCTTATATCCGTAGCGTGCGCTAAACCTGCACGATAGCGTGCACTACTCATGATTATTAGCGTGCGCTAATAATGTTACACTTAGCCATTTTCAGCTATCCTCGTCCAACATCTCGACATATCAAATACGAACATACGGCATATCAAATATACATTACTCAACATATTATATCCTCAAATACAATTGTCGACCAAATACGACAATTATACCAATACTGACATCTCAGTCCTTCATTTATTTTATCCATACTGTACCGATTTCATGCTGTACAACATAACTCGGATAAAATAACATTAAACAATAGTAGTAGAAATTCCGGATATTACATTCTACACCACTTAAAATAAGTTTCGTCCTCGAAACTTGCAATCCGTCATAAGACAAACAAACATACCGTTCAACCCAAAATATCCCAAAATCATCACGACAGCGATCAATCATCATCATTACCGAATATCCAAAAGAGCATACTTACAAATACGCGGTCGGCGATCTCTGAGATACTAGCAAGCGATCTCACATGCAGTCTCAATACGCTTACGATCACAATTCCCGAGTCTCAACAAAATATATCATCTTTGGATGAAACAATGCCGAATCAAATCCTGTCACTTTGATTACATAATCAAGTCCCAATTAGATAAGGCGAATAATACACAATACATCCGCAAAACAACCGCCAAAACAACGACACGAATCCGAAACATCAACACAAAATCCGAGCGCTCGGATGATCACCAACAATGATCAACCAATAAATCAACCGAATTTATCATCAACATGATAAATTCCCATATGACCAACCGGAGGTCAAAACACAATCGAGAATATCATCAACATGATAAACTCGATATGACCAACCGAGGTCAACGATAATCGAGAATACCTTCAAGCGGTAAGCTCCAACACGATCAATCTGAGAACCACGAAGCGGATATACGAAAAAGCAAAATTCTCAAAGCGACACACCATCACATACGGTGATTCTCAACGAAACACAACCGATGGTGAACATACCCCTCGGCATACGAACAACCAATCACAAACCGAGCGAACATATCGATCATACAGGGAGTGGGAACGACCACTCAATATCCAAAACAACCAGCATGGGGTCGCCATCCCCAAATCTACACTTACAACGAAATCCTTCAAAATCACTATGGTAAAAATCACACTACTACCATACCAATGGAATCACATAGCACATATGTCCCGATTTCAACAAAATCCAAAGTTCCAAAATTACATCATGTGCATGAATCTACAACACGCAACATATTTCTCTTATCCGATAAATCAATCGATCATCCTTGCATAACCAAACGACCATACCAAAGTTCGGATCCCTATTCATCGTTCCACATTGATATATTATCCAGTTCGTGAGTCACACTCACAACTTCACCATGATATGTAATATACACTAAATGCGTATGGTTATCAATCACATTTTCAAAACCAGTTTGAAATCATATAGTCTTGTCAAAAGACAAATTTTCGAAAATTCTTTCAAGAGTTTGAAAATTCAAAACATAAATTTTCGTAAGACCACGAAATCAATTTTAATAATTAAATCGGCTCGCTGGTGCCAAGTTCTCGATAAAAATTCTTTTCGAATATACACGAGTAAATAAATGGAATTTATGCAAATGCTTGTCCATATCCATACTCCTGTATACCAATTAGGCTCGTCACCAAATTCACTGATATTCCATCGGAAAACCACACGATGAAATTCCAAAATCTCAATATATAGACTCTGATAAAAACTCCTCCTCCACATACTACTACTTAGCGTCAATCCTTAATCCATCCTGGATCACCTCAAATATGATATGACAAAACATTGAAACAAATCAACAAATCAAACACAGCGAAAGACTTCCTGAGAAGTTCCATTTGAACAAGTAAACCAAAGCCTCGAAAGGCGGAAATAACATAAGTAAACGATTGGTAAAGTGTTTTACAGATCTCAGGAGTTTTAGAAAACAAGAAAAAGCCTTTTGAAACATTAGGGTCTTAGCCCGTATCTCGTTCCGCATTACAAAAAGTTTAAAAAGTAGAAAACCCCTTTTCGGACTCCAAGTCCTGGTTTATAAAACTATTTCAAAATCGATTGGGTCTCGGCCCAAAATCATTTTCCGTAAAACATCCGTAAAACATTCATTTTGAAAAGTGTCATTTTCAAATGCTCAAAAACAGTTTCATGTATCACAAAATGATCTATCATGACTACATGTTCTTCTCAACAATCCAGAGCATTTCTCCCAAATGCATAGTGCATTAGAAATCTAACCGACATATTGATTTCCTAAACCATAACTTCTCAAGATCATCAATCCTGTCCCAACTCTGTCACCTTATACTGGAATGCATAATATTCTACTCTCTCAAAGCATATCAACTTAGAATGGCAATAAATATCAATGAAATTCAAAAATCCAAGTACTTACAGATCGTGAAGCCGACGATTCCCCGTGATACTGGCACATGTCTCAACTAAAGAAAATACAAACACGAGATATTTTCAAGACACACGTTTTGCAAATTCAGTTCAACTCGAGAACACAACACAACTCTATCTGAAGAAACACGTTAGTACCATTTGTAAAAGTTTATAAAAAGCCCAGTACTATACTGGCAAATCCCATAATGCACAAGCCCGAGTGAACAACAAAAACCCAGAGCTCAAACACTTGTCAACCAACAATTCAAATGACACGACAAAAGTACGACCCAACTCGACCCGAATGCCTAAGTTTTCTCAACCTAAGCTCCGATACCATATTCTGTAACACCCCCAGATTTAACCGGAAATATTAAAGCTCCGTGGGCCCCGAGATGGAACCCACAAGGCTAAAAGAAATTTTCGCAAACATTAACAAATGCCCAAGAGGCCAACGACGGTACTATCTTTAAAATTTCACAAAGACTTATAAAATCCATTTATCGAAAACCGTCGTAAAAACTCTTTGAAATCGAAAGGCCAAACTACCGACATTCAAAAGATTAGAAAACGATTTCCAAACTAACCTCAGTTACCAGATACCAAAAGAGCATTTCAAAATACTCACGCGGCGGAAAAAGACCAAACATAAAGATACTCTAGCAGCGGAATACAAGAACCAATCAAGAAACTCAATGCACAAAACATGTCCTAACCAGTATCCTCCGGGAAGCTCATCTCTTCTTAACCGCTACAAGCTCGATACTCCAAGAACCAAAAAAGAAATCCCACGACGGGGTCAGCCATAATATCCAACAATGATAACTGTCACATCACATTAATAATTACATACCAATGAGAATACAACATAAGAATACGACCAACGTAATCTTACCGCCATAACTTTACTTACTCAAGTAATTCTCATCAGAATAACCATTATTACAGTTTCACATCTCGTACTCGATTAACCAATAAACTCGAACATAATATCTGTATTGTACCTCAAACAATACTCAAGATTCTCAAACTATCATCACCAACTCACGATACGGAAATATACCATTACTGACCAATACGATCCATCGAATAACATCATCAAATCCCAAAACGATAATCGATTGTCCATCAAAGACAAATACCAAAGGAAATACGGAACATACCTCGGGATATTGTAACACCCCCAAGTTATTCAGGGTATATTACAGCGCCGTGAGCCCCGCCGTGGGACCCACAAGGCTAAACATACGCGGAACTATAAACTTGACCGATAAGGTCTACATACAATAGAATGAAAGACGATACAAATGGTATTCAAAACCATAACCAATGAAACCATATACATCACTGCACAAATCAATACCTCGGCAACACAGGCCGGAACATCAAGGAAGCGAAATACAATACTCGAGTATTAAAAATCCATTCCGACAACAACCTTTGAATGGAGGAATCGAAAATAACAGGAGACAAGACACGGTATCACACTTGCCCATCATCTTCATGCCGACCCGATACCCGTCATCCGCTCTCCTGGAACACGAAATACATGAAACGTATTTCCCCATAAAGGGTTAGCCGTCGAATAGCTAGTGCAAGTATAACAATATGAAACATGATACTCCTCGACAATAAAGTAAATGTAATCCGTCAATTCATCAATATCCGTCAATTCATCAATATAAGACTAGTATTAGGAATGACTAAAATCTCAAGGCGTATGTGAATGCCGTAAAAGCGGTTCGTTCATATCATACGCCGTTACATGTAGGAATGCCGTCAAAGCGGTTCGTTCATTACATGCCAACATTATTTCATATGAATGCCGTAGAAAGCGGTTCGTTCATATCAACCATGGAATCGCACGGAGGCTACGAAACCCTCGAGAGGACCATAGGCCCGTCCGGAGTGGCTAGAAATAATCATACCATCAATATTTCATACTTTCAAAGTCGACAACGTACAATCATAAAGGTATACTTGCCTTAATAAGCGTTAGAAGATCCGAAGAACACGGTTCGTAGGAAGCTTGAACCACGAAGAAGACAAGCGGAAGGGTTCCGACTTGAGCTCTTCACAAGGATTTCGTCCCTAAGTCATATCAATGATAAATCAACAATCGTACGATGAATAATAATCGTACAACGCACAAAACCCCCCTCTTAGACATTTTGTCGGACACCTTCAAGGCGTCGACTAATAACTCAACCGAAACGACGAATCAATACACTCCAACCGTGGAATAACGATGGAAATGATAGAATGCACCTAAATCATCATCAATCCATCACTAATCTAAATTACTACGGATTAAAAGGATGAAGTCAAACAAAATCCCCAATTTCCAACACAAAATTCGAAGTGTTCTTGAAAAATCTTTCAATAATCCGATGAATACTCTAACAAGTCCATAATCATGCGTATATCACTTCATACCCCATGATTTTAACATCCAAAACATCATTACCCAATACAAAATCGAAATCCAAGATGTTGAAGAAATTACCTCTTGAAGATCCAAGCACTATGATTCGAAGAATACTCGATAGATCGATGATCCGAGCTTAAAAATCGAAAATAGATGAAGGAAGTCACACACTCAAGTGATAGATGGAGAAACCTTCCTCTCTCAAGCCTTTCCTCTCGTGTGATGGTGAAGAAATGAGAAATATCGGTTGAAGCGCAGAAAAGCGAGATATAGGTGGCGACGTGTGTGCGCGGCTCGGTATAGGTGTGCCGCGGCACAGACCCAAAGTCGCTCCCGGGGCTCGCGGTGTGCCGCGGCTCAGCCAGTGTGCCGCGGCACCGGTACAGCGGTTTTGGCCGAATTTGGAAAATGGGAGTGACTTAGCTATTTCGACCATAACTCCCTAAATGCGGACTCCGATTGACTCACCGTTTGAACCATTGGAAAGCTAACTCGATGCTTTATAATATTGCCAAGATTCAGAATTTTTGGAGTTTCCAAGAATTTATGGTGATTTAACAAAGTCGAACTCTTACGTGGAAAAGTCGCTAAAGAGCACGGAATTCAACGAGCGATACCGAGACGAACTCGGATGACAAAAAGTGTAGAATTAATCATTCTCGGGATGACGAAACGGTTCCAAGCAAGTCGCCAAAATAGACTTCCGCCAAAAAATAGAAAATTTAGGGAACAAAATTACGGGTATTACATTCTACCCTCCTTAAAAGAAGTTTCGTCCGAAACTTAAAGCAGTAGGGAGAAGAAATATTTCGCCAGGAAAAACTCAACGAGATACACAAGAATCGAAACTTACGCCCAAACGGCGAATCATCAATATAGAACACAACAATACATTACAGAAGGTAAACCAAACCAATGCCGAAAAGATACGAATTCACAATGCCGAAGGCTCCAACGGAAATACCGATACATCACAATGGCACGAAAGCCGAACACCCCAAAGTCAGAATCATCACAAAATAGATCTCAAAGAAACCAACTCGTATCGGACATACCTCGGCGTATGAACAACGATCGCAAATAAATCGGACATATCGATACAACATGGACTACGAGCGATCAATCAATAAAGCTCAAGAGGACATCACGACGCCCGATCCGGAAATGTGTCCGTGCACATGTCCACCCGTATACGGAATCGAATATACGTGTGACAATGTGCCTAATTAGCCTCAAGAACTACGTCTCGTGTGCGGTCCAATGCGGAAATATCCACGCATGACCGTCGAGTGCACGGCTAAAAATCCTACACATAACCAATCGGCACGCAGACATGATTCGGATATGCCACGATACAACATGACAACGAAACTCAAGGGATAAAACATCGATACGGATCATACGACTCACCAAGTGAGCGATGACACACGAATAATGAAAGATCGACACGACCAACGATATTCAAAACAACCATCACGGGATCGAATTCCCTAAGGACCGATTAATACGAGCAACGATCACAACACAATGATTCGGGAAAATCCTCAACCTTCAACGATCACAAAATTACGAGTTTACAAGAATAATAGTGTCTTGCCTTGAATCGGCCAACACGACAATAATAATTCAACGGATGGGAACTATCCTCGATAGTCCCGATTCAATACCCGATTAAGTAGAATGGCGATCGATAACAATGATACAACGGATGAGAATATTTTTGACAACGGATGGGAATTATCTTTGATAATCCCAATTGATATATCGATTACCTTAGAGCGGTCAATCGATAATCAATGATACGATAGAATAGATGTCCGGTGTCTTAAACCGACCACCAAAGCGGAGATGACAAAAGGATATATCAAGCGTCCCAATCGGTTAACGTAACATCATAGCTACGGTTCGATTCGACGACAAAGATTCAACGATGTCTCGAGCGACATTAATCGCGAACAATAATAATCGATACATCGATACATGACCCAGCTATCGGCGCAACTTTACCAACAAGTATCGTAATGCCTTGAACCGGCCATTTACAACCAACGGTAACATTTGGCATAATTTTCCGACGGGCGTCGTATCAATGATCCCGATATCAATACAATCATAAAGAGGCCAAGTCCGAAATGATTCACACATTAAATACGCCTACACAATAACATTAGTCTCATTGATTAGTACAGTATAAAACTTGCCTCGATATCAATACAACGAATCATTACCAATTGATCGATTTCGTCTTACGAGTCTCGACCAAGTTAATCTACGAACCCTTCAACCTTAACCGCAACACAAAAGTCATAATCTATGATCAAACATTATATCTTCTTGTAAAGCGAAGGATTGATAATCATAGGTTCGATGGCGACCAATATCAATACCACCAAACCACGAACTCAATCGTTTCACCATATCTCGACCAATCATAGTCCGAATCATTCAACTCGGACCCTCACGAATCCATGTCCACAATACGAGCGAAATCCGATGATCATATCGGCAATCAATTTGGACCAATAATAAGGGTCTAAATATTATCGGTTCCAAACTCGATTCTTAAACACGAATTGACAAGGTTCCCTTCTCGTAAATCCGTAGTTAAAATTTTCCGATGATCATCGTTAATTCTAACCATCCAATTAGTTCAGCATTATAGATAATCATATTTTAAGGTTATCAAACACTCCAATCATTCGATTTGAATATTTGCTCAAAATGCGTATGGGCTTCCAAATTCGAGAGATGAATAATAGTCTCATCAAGCTCATAATCACATTCGTATTTCTATCTGAATATTATTTCCAACACATAGTTTAGCTCTAGATATGAATATTCCATATTCATATTCAAAACATCAACGCTTCTTAAAAATTTTCATCACCTCGTATAATTCAAGAGTTCTTCAAGAACATGAAATATCCGAAATCACGTTCAGAACAACATATCCGAGGTATATATCTCCATGTTACCATTTTCTTCATCATGTCATTCATACAACCTCAAGAATCACAACAGAACCCTTATCGTCATATGAAGAAGATCTCAGTAATCATATCAACATCCGAAATCTCTTATTACGATTCCAATAAATCTCGTATAGCATTATCACATGATACCATATAATACCTCAATACCGAATACCTTCCCGTACACAATCTTCTATGTACGATTACCACAAAACATACCTCTATCCGGACTTCCTTCCGAAATGTATACCATAGACCAAGAATATCCAAAATGACACCAACAATATCCGAATACTACAATCTTCACCCCAAACCTTACGGGAGTATTACACGCCGTAAACCCTTCTCACAAGGATTTACCAGGCTAAGCACAATTTTCCACGTCATTTCAAAAATGTCAAAAAGACTGATGACGGTAATATTTTTCAAATACTAAAAAAATCATTTTCCAAATACCGTCAAAACGATCAAGGTTAAAATGCCAAAAACTTCGAGTTTAGGGAATCGGTTTTACAAAATAAAATTTGATTGGCAAAATACCAAAAATCCATTTCAAAAATACTCACGCCGCGGATAAAAGTACAGTCAATTTATGCATTTTCATTGAAATAAGACGAACATCAAAATACACGATTCCCAACATACTCTCTCCCAAGTAGTAATCCAAAATAAAAAAAAATGAGCCACTATCAAAGGGATACGAGGATTACCTTGTATGGACGAACCACGAAGAAAGAATAATTGAACTCCATTCCAAGAATCATTAAATCATCATAGTCATCATATGGCCTCAAGAACATCAAGATCTCTATGATTCCATAATCATAATCAACATATTCAAAGCATATCATTATCTTCCTTCAACATAAACCTCATAGAATATGGATAACACAAGAAACCACTTCAAGAATCAACAATAGTTCCATAACCAAGCTCTAATTCCATGATTCCAAGCTCACAATCATGTTAAAAGCGTTTAGAACACTCTTAAAAGTAAAGAGGGACGAGTTTTGGAGAGAAATATCTCAAAGGATCGTGAGAGAAATGAAAGGCAACACTTGATATATAAATTGCACTCTCATTAAATGCGTAAGTGTCCTTTCTTAACGTGCGTAACAACTTTAACGTCGTAATCCAATATCCATAACGTCGTAACCAACTCCTTGTCTCATTCCGTGCGATCCATTACGTCGTACGTAACCCATACCATAAAGCGTCGTAATATACCGGTTGACTTGCTACGGTACAATGGTTGTGTTACGTGCGTAACACGTCTGTATAACGTCGTAACACGTCTGTATAACGTCGTAAAGCGTCGTTGACTCACTGTCAACATCCTCCGCCGAAAGTGCGAAGCAGGTCCCACTGCCACCAGGACTCGGTTCTGTCCGATGCCTTCGTTACGTACGTAATACCTTAGCCTTAACGTACGTAACCATGCCAATCTTACGTACGTAATCTCACCTTATTAACGTACGTAATAATTCCATTCTTAGCCAATTTCAACAATTTCTGTCCAAAGTCATGACATACCAAATACGAGCATACGGCAAAATCAATACATATACTCAATTCAATAACATTTTCAAACGTTCACAACGTCCTCGAGCATAATTAACCATCCACGATATCCAATATATAAACGAAAAAAAAAATATATCCGGAAAATCGGGATATTACACTCTACCCCCCTTAAAACTAGGTTTCGTCCTCGAAACTTACAATCACTCGTACAAACAACATTTCAACGGGAATTCAATTTCACCAAGAATTATCAAATAATTCGAACAACATACTTACAAGTCCGCGAAGTCGAAGATCTCCCGTGATACTAGCATGCGACTCCTAAACAAAGTCTCAACATAATACCGATACACACCATTATCGAAATTAGCAACTTAACAAAATCTCAAGGAAGAGTTCACGTCCGTGACCACGGCCACGATTCTTCCTACTTTCAGCAAACATTCTGAAGGGCACATCCGTGCGTAAGTATAATCCGAATCGCACATTCTCGAAGTGACCAAATCCCAACACCCCCAAGTTATTCAGGGTATATTACAGCGCCGTGAGCCCCGCCGTGGGACCCACAAGGCTAAACATACGCGGAACTATAAACTTGACCGATAAGGTCTACATACAATAGAATGAAAGACGATACAAATGGTATTCAAAACCATAACCAATGAAACCATATACATCACTGCACAAATCAATACCTCGGCAACACAGGCCGGAACATCAAGGGAACTGAAATACAATACTCGAGTATTAAAAATCCATTCCAGTACAACAACACTGAATGGAGGAATCCAAGAAAATAACCGGAGACAAGACACAGTATCACACTTGCCCATCATCTTCATGCCGACCCGATACCCGTCATCGCTCTCCTGGAACACGAAATACATGAAACGTATTTCCCATAAAGGGGTTAGCCGTCGAATAGCTAGTGAAAGTATAACAATATGAAACATGATACTCCTCGACAATAAAGTAAATGTAATCCGTCAATTCATCAATATCCGTCAATTCATCAATATAAGACTAGTATTCCGGAATGACTAAAATCTCAAGACGTATGTGAATGCCGTAAAAACGGTTCGTTCATATCATACGCCGTTACATGTAGGAATGCCGTCAAAACGGTTCGTTCATTACATGCCAACATTATTTCATATGAATGCCGTAGAAACGGTTCGTTCATATCAACCATGGAATCGCACCAGAGGCTACGAAACCCTCAGAGGACCATAGGCCCGTCCCGGAGTGGCTAGAAATAATCATACCATCAATATTTCATACTTTCAAAGTCGAGAACGTACAATCATAAAAGTATACTTGCCTTAATAAACGTTACCGAAGATCCCGAAGAACACGGTTCGACCGGGAAGCTTGAACCACGAAGAAGACAACGAACAGAAGGGTTCCGACTTGAGTTCTTCACAAGGATTTCGTCCCTAAGTCATATCAATGATAAATCAACAATCGTACGATGAATAATAATCGTACAACGCACAAAACCCCCCTCTTAGACATTTTGTCGGACACCTTCAAGGCGTCGACTAATAACTCAACCGAAACGACGAATCAATACACTCCAACCGTGGAATAACGATGGAAATGATAGAATGCACCTAAATCATCATCAATCCATCACTAATCTAAATTACTACGGATTAAAAGGATGAAGTCAAACAAAATCCCCAATTTCCAACACAAAATTGAAGTGTTCTTGAAAAATCTTTCAATAATCCGATGAATACTCCAACAAGTCCATAATCATGCGTATATCACTTCATACCCCATGATTTTAACATCCAAAACATCATTACCCAATACAAAATCGAAATCCAAGATGTTGAAGAAATTACCTCTTGAAGATCCAAGCACTATGATTCGAAGAATACTCGATAGATCGATGATCCGAGCTTAAAAATCGAAAATAGATGAAGGAAGTCACACACTCAAGTGATAGATGGAGAAACCTTCCTCTCTCAAGCCTTTCCTCTCGTGTGATGGTGAAGAAATGAGAAATATCGGTTGAAACGCGCAGAAAAACGCAGATATAGGGCTGACTGACGTGTGTGCCGCGGCTCAGTATAGGTGTGCCGCGGCACAGACCCAAAATTCGCTCCCAGGGCTCGGCAGTGTGCCGCGGCTCAGCCCAGGTGTGCCGCGGCACCGGGTACAGGCGGTTTTGGCCGAATTTGGAAAATGGGAGTGACTTAGCTATTTCGACCATAACTCCCTCGTCTGGACTCCGATTGACTCACCGTTTGAACCATTGGAAAGCTAACTCGATGCTTTATAATATTGCCAAGATTCAGAATTTTTGGAGTTTCCAAGAATTTATGGTGATTTAACAAAGTCGAACTCTTAAGTGGAAAAGTCGCTAAAGAGCACGGAATTCAACAGAACGATACCGACACGAACTCGGATGACAAAAAGTGTAGAATTAATCATTCTCAGAATGAAGAAACGGTCCCAAGAAAGTCGCCAAAATAGACTTCCGCCAAAAAATAGAAAATTTCCGGGGAACAAAATTACGGGTATTACAGATATGAAGTGCCACGACAATCATATCAGTCTAATCCGAGATCAGATCAATGCAAAACGGACATGGTCCTAACACAAGACCGACAAATGCATACTCATATGACAACGTCAATATGATCACAACAATAACAATGATGTATACTCAATGGAAATCCGACGATCCAGTGCCCTCAGCATAGATCCCCTTGATGATCCTATCAGATCATCATAAGGTGGATAACCAACAATACACACATGAACAACCACATGATAAAATCAATGATGCGAATTCACAAGATTCCATCAACACAATACTGGTAATCCAACGATCCAGCGCCCTCAGCATAGATCCCCATGATGATCCCGTCGAACCAACGCATGGTGGAAAACCTGTCCAACGATCCAGCTCCCTCAGCATAGATCCCCATGATGATCTCGTCGAACCAACGCATGGTGGACATCCGATCCAGCGCCCTCAGCATAGATCCTCATGATCCCTTCGGATCATTTACAACATAACAATGCAATTATGCATACACATATGCAAATCAATATGTTCATCAACATGAACAACATATGAATCAAAACATGAACGACACTATGATGTCACAACTAGGACGACCTCATCTTCAGCAACATGAATGACAACCTGCATGATCAAATCACTAACACTAACTAAATCGATATAAGATACTTGCCCGAGTCCTTCGGGAGAAATCTCGATATCAAACCATCACCGATGATTATCCGCAATGCTCGGCGATCCAAACGTACCATGGACTACAGATACTCATATCCTCGTCTTTACCATAATGTAACCTCGATACCCGAATATGCCAATAACCGAAATGAGTCATAACCTTACGATTTAACTCCCAGAATCGGAAAGACAACACATAATCCAAATCTCCAGAATTTGCAGTAATAATCATTGCTATATGCATTATAAATGAAATGAAATTGAAACCATTCATTAAACATTATAACTGAGCAAGTAATAACTTGCCTCGATAGCGATACCACGAAACTGCTACCGAACACATTGCCTTTGTCTACGAGCTCCTCAGCCCCGATCAAAAGCAACACAACGGACATACTCGAACACGACCGCAACATCCGGTTATAATCACCGATCAATAATCTCAACCTATCGAAGTAATCAGATAACACATATCCGATAACAATCAAAAACCGACAAAACTAACCAATCGAACTCAACTGTTCAACAAAACCTCCAATAAACGCAGTCAGAACAAATCAAATCAAACCATCACGAATTCATAATCACAACACAAAAATACTACAATGTCTGCCTACTTAGCGCACGTTAAACGCATAACGTAGCATGCGCTAAGTAGCCCCCGTTAGCGTGCGCTAGCCCGTAAGCTTAGCGTGCGCTAATGCTGTACAGTGGCATGCATTCCAAGCATCGACTAACATCTTGCGACTATGAATCCGAATGAAGAGAGACATAAATCTCCATATCTCTTGAAGATAAACGACACCATAACTATCACAAGGATCATATCAATGTCCATATATCAATAATAACATCAACAGTCAAACCGACTCGATAACAAGGATCATATCATACTCAATCTGGAATTCAACCTAGTATCATGATTAATCTCATCTAAATCGACCAATATAATTACCAAGATTCAGAAATCCATCTTATATCGGGTTAAATGAATCAACATTCTTATAGTATGAAGAATCTTAACTAACATCCCAAACTCTTATCAAAATTCCATTGAATCTCATATAACATCATCATCTGATTATCCAACATGCTCCTCACATGTAATCATCCAAGAAAAACGAACCATCATCAAGAGGATACGAAAATTACATGGATTGGATGAACCAAGAATAAGAACACTTGACTCCATTCCAAGAATCATGAATAACTTGAAGAACAAGGCTTGAATCCATGCTCTCCATCTTAATCTTGTTAAAGATCATCATCTCTCAGTGTTTGGGACCTCAAACCTCTCTCTAAAAACTCTCTCTCTCGGTTGCAAGGAAGGAATGGACGAAATGCTTCATAACACCCTTCTGTCCCTTTTTATAAAGTATATTACTAGCGTGCGCTAAACCTTATGTTTAGCGTGTGCAACAGCCTTAGCGTGCGCTAACTGACTTTGTTAGCGTGCGCTATCGCAGTCCAGAGGCTACTGTCTGGCTTTGTACATGTGCTTACGTACGTAATTCCAATGCATTAGCGTACGTAACTTACACTGTCTAGCGTACGCAAGTCCTTACATTTAGCGTGCGCTAATACGAGTTGACTTGCTACAGTCTACACCTACCACGAAGATGCTCGTGACCCCACATGCTGAAAGCAACCAATAAAGCCAAGATTCCCTGTTGACCGATATACAGTTAGCGTGCGCTAATCAACATGCATTAGCGTGCGCTAACACTACATTACAACATCCGTTGACTTATCAGAACGTGCGCTGAAAGTGGTCTGGTCCATGCGTAGATTCCTTCCGATCAGACTGCATTAGTGTGCGTTATCTTATATCCGTAGCGTGCGCTAAACCTGCACGATAGCGTGCGCTACTCATGATTATTAGTGTGTGCTAATAATGCTACACTTAGCCATTTTCAGCTGTCCTCGTCCAACATCTCGACATATCAAATACGAACATACGGCATATCAAATATACATTACTCAACACATTATATCCTCAAATACAATTGTCGACCAAATACGACAATTATACCAATACTGACATCTTAGTCCTTCATTTATTTTATCCATACTGAACAGATTTCACGCTGTACAACATAACTCGGATAAAATAACATTAAACAATAGTAGTAGAAATTCCTGATATTACAATTTCTTGGTCACATGGTGACTTCTAAGGAAATTGAGATAGATCACGACAAGGTTGAGGCAGTTAGTAATTGGGACGTACCCAAGAATGTGAACAAAATTCTTATTTTTCTGAACTTGGATGGCTATTACCGAAGATTTATAGAAGGATTCTAGAAAACAGCCACGCCTATAACTCAGTTAATTTGAAAACGTATTAAGTTTGAACGGAATGAGAAGTGCGAGGAGACTTTCCAAGAGAGGAGGCTAACATTTGCACCAAATTAATGATTCCTGACCCGATCAAGGACTTTGTCATTTATAGTGATGCTTTGAAACAGGGGATAGGTTGCATGTTGATGCAACCAGGTGAGGTGGTGTCCTACGCATCAAGGTAGCTTAAGCCATATGTTGAATTACCCGATGTATGATTTAGAATTAACAGCAGTGGTGCAGGCGTTGAAAATTTGGAGTCACAATCTCTATGGAGGTAAGTGTGAGATATACATGGACCATAAAAATCTAAAGTATATTTTACAAAGAGAGTTGAACGTGAGACAAAATAGATGGTTGGAATCATTATGGCAAGGCAAATGTAGTAGCTGATGCCTTGAGCTGGAAGTCGAGATGTGGATGGGCTTGCTTGCTCACCAATCTGGAGAAGTAGATCAAAGAGTTATCTAGTTTGAGGATTGAGGTCGTTGAGCCTCCAAAGTGTGCAAAGGTTATTTTGGCATCGCCGACCCTACAACTAAATTTGAAGGATAAGATCAAGGAGACTCAACTTCATGATAAGTTCTTATGCAAGATGAGAGGTCAAGAACAAGTTGGAGATATAGAGGGTTTTGCGATTTCGATAGATGATATATTAACGTATCATGGGAGAGTTTGCGTTCTTAAGGACAAGACCCTTAGGAAGGAGATTCTTGAGGAGGGGCATAGTGCGCCATATACAGCTTATCCAGGAGGTACACAGATTTACCAAGATCTGAAGAAGTTCTTTTGGTGAAGAGGTATGAAACGTGATATTAGTTCATTCCTGGAGAAGTGTTTAGTTTGTCAGCAAATGAAGGCCGAACTGTAACACTCCCAAGTTATTTAGGATATATTACAGCGCTATGAGACCCGCCGAGGGACCCACAAGGTTATTTACACGCGGAACTATGAACTTTGACTGATAGGGTCCAATCACAATCAAATGGAAAACAATAAAATGGTATTCAAAACAATATCCAATAAATCCGAATACAACACATCACGGATCAAAACCATGGCAATGCAGGCTGAAACATTAAGGAAACCGAAAACAGTACTCGAGTACTCAAAAACCATTCAAGTACAACATCATTGAATGGAGGAAATACAAAACATAACCGGTGACAAAACATAATATCACACTTGCCCATCATCTTCATGCCGACCCAGTACATGCCTATCCGCTCTTCTGGCTCCTGAAATCCATGAAAGGTATTTCCCCCATAATGGGGTTAGCCGTCGAATATTTAGTACAAGTGTATCGAATATGAAATATAATACTTCTCGACAATAAAGTAAATGTAATCATCATCTCATCAACTCAAGACTAGTATTTCGCAATAACTAAATCTCATAGCATCACATTCAATACATACATGATTAACCGCGGAACCGCACCAGAGGCTACGGAAACCTCAGAGGACCCGTCGGTCCGTCCCAGAGTGGTTAACCCAAAATATCCACGGAACCGCACCAGAGGATACGGAACCCTCAGAGGACCCGTCGGTCCGTCCCAAAGTGGATATATACCATCATACAATTCATATACCTTACTTTCAAAGTTGAGAACGTACAATCATAAACATATACTTGCCTTTGAGACATCGAGAATCGGTAGGAAAAGAGTATAAGTTTGGTAGGTCCAAGAACGCACTTCCAGCACCTAAACTATTCGTAAGGAATACGATAATCAATAATCCATACTCAAATCACACGAACAAACTCCCGAAACCCACCTACGATTCACGACACTACAAGGATAATCATCTAGATGTTTGAAAATCACCCAAAACCTCTCAAGTACGAACAAGGTACAAAGCAACCCATATAATCGTAGCGCAAACGTGGGTACGGGGTAGATACATCATAGTCTCAAAGATCACAAGCTCCAAAACGGATAAATGTGGCGAATCTAAGAAAATCCCCAAAAATTTCCAAAACTAGGGTTCTAAGGAATTTACCTTGATTTGGAAGATAGAAACGAATTAGATGTTGTGTAATCTTTGTTATTCAACCAAAGATGATGATAGTTGAAGAAGGACCGCCTCAAATCGCCCCAAATCGCCCTCTCCCATGCTCTCCCATCGGAAATGAGTGAAAAGGTTGCAAAATGACGAGAGCAGTGGTTGGCTGCCCCTTATATACCATGTCAGGTTAACGCGCGCTAAAATTCAGGGTTAGCGTGCGCTAACGGGGTCACCCGGTAGTCCAGTGGCTTCTGTCCTAAGATGTTAGCGAGCGCTACCACACCTTAGCGTGCGCTAACTGGTATCCTGCAAAAATTCCCACTCACTGCCCAAACCCGCTAGCGTGCGCTACATCTGGGCACTAGCGCGCGCTACGCAACACCTATAGCATGCGTTGACTAAGGCCTAGCGTGCGTTACCTGTTAGTCTAGAAAGTAGAAATACCTCACTGCCTCTGCCGACTCAGCTCATTAGCGTGCGCTACGGGCGATGTTCGCGCGCGCTACTGAATTCAAATAGCGTGCGCTAGCTACTGCCTAGCGTGCGCTAACTGCTAGTCCAGAGGGCATAATTAGCTATTTTCTCTGCTAAGCCCGGACGTTAGCGTGCGCTAAGATCCAACGCTAGCTGATGAACAAATTAAATACTCGCAAGTGTACGAATCGCTTTTGTAGGTAGCGACAAGTAACTCCGGGGTCGATCTCACAAGGAGTTGGAAACAGTTTGAAATTCAATAATGTTTGGAAAATAGTTGAATTGACAAAAGTAAAGTAAAATAAAACATCATTGATTTGATAGGATTACAATCACAAACACGGAAAATTTAAATACACGAAACGTTAATAACACCGAATTAATGGTTGGATAATTCAGAGATTACAATTATGAGAATGATATGGGAGTTTAGAATCACCGACACACACGTAATCAATTATTAGTTCCGATACTCAAATAATTAAGGTTTGGAATTATCGATTTCTCACGATTAAAATAAATCCATTTGATGGCGGTAATTCTAAAAATCACGATTGTTTTTATCGAAAATAAGAGACACTCCTTTGATGGGGACAAATCTCTACTAACAATCGACTGGCTAATACCTTTGATGGGGTAATTCTCTAAAAGATCGCGGAAAAAGGTTTAGAACATTCACAATCATTTCTATCGGGTCGTTTGATGGCGAACACCGACAAATACTACACCATATATGACCTATTGCAAGCCCATTACATGTTTGTGTTGCATAAAGTGTTGCTATAGATAAGAAATTTGCTAATCTATTGCATTATTTTTAAAAAGTGTTGTATAAAATGAGAAAGTGTTGCAAACCTAAGAATCATTTTGAAATTTTTAGAACTATTTCAATACATTACAAAAGTGTTAGAATACACGTAACAATTTTGTTCAACTTGAGCCAAATTTGCAGGCGGGAGTTTAGGGCGGGCAAAAATTTGCACCAAATAATTTGGGACCAAAATTTTTATTACACAAAACTAAAAACTAAGGGTGTCAATAATTCAAGAGTCTCATCTTCCTCCTATCTCGTTCTTTGACAAACTAGGGCTCGTTATATTCCTCCTATCTCGTTATCTTCCTACAATCAACAAAAATTGAAACCAAAAAAATCTTGCGGGAGGATAGGCCGAAGCAGACCCGCTGCGAAGAGAGAAAGAACTCCAAAGTAAACGACCTAACTTTTTGGAGTACGGGCTGGGAGAAGCTACAAGAACAAGGAACAACTACTCTTCCAACAGAGGAGAACAAGGTAGCCGCCCTTTCCGATCTCAAATCGTTTTTTTATTAGCAGCTATGTGCAAATAATCGGGTTTTTTAATTGTGGGAATTTTATGTTAATATTATTGTATTTTGTACTAATTTTGTCGTAATTTGGTGTTTATTAGTGGGAATATTTTCTGTTAATTAGTGGAATTGTGTTTTAATTTTGGGAATATTTTATGTTAATTTTGTGTTAGTTTTATATTGTCTCTGTAAGTTTGTGTTTGTGCTCTGTTCTTGTATGTAATAATGTGCTATAATATGTTGAATTTTTAGTAATAACATATTAATTAATCTGCCCAGTCTTGTCTCTGTAACAATGATATGCTTAGGTCTTTTTTGATGTGCTGTGTTATTTTTTTGAACAATGTTGATGCAGAAAATGGATGTTGAAGGAGAGAAATGGATCTCACTTCCAAAGTACACTGATAAATATAGGAAGGGGGTGTAAGATTTTGTTACCAAAACATTTTCCAAATATGCCGTAGGAAATAAGTTGAAGTGCCCTTGTAAAATATGTAGTAATGTGTTCTGGAGTGGTGCCAAGGGTATACATGAGCATCTTGTATGCAATGGTCTTTGTCCCCATTCTGTTCAATGGATTTACCAGGTCTCAAACCTTAAGATAGACAGAGTTGCCGATGAGATGGATACTAATATAGGTATGGGTTTAGGAGATGAGTTCGAGGCCATGATACATAATAAATATGGGAATGCTAATGATGCTAGTGAACATGGACATAGAAATGGATTGAATGATGATGCAAGGAAATTTTATAGGCTTGTTAAGGAGGGTGGGCAGCCTTTATATCCCGAGTGTAAAAAATTTACTCGATTAAGTTTCGTAGTTAGGCTTTACCAACTAAAGTGCATTCATGGATTTAGCGAGTCGAAATTTAGCGATTTGCTTGAGTTGATAAAGGAGGTTTTTCCCAATGCAAATCTGCCGTCATCTTTTAATGTGGCAAAGGGTATGATTAAAGACTTAGGTCTTGATTACCAAAAGATACATGCATGTCCAAATGACTGCATGCTATTTTGGGCTGAAAGTGAGGGCCTGGATATTTGCAAAAAGTGTGGAACATCAAGATGGAAAGTAGTTGAAGATAAGAATAAGCCTAATTCGAAAGCAAATTTGTCGAAGGAACATAAAATCCCTGCTAAAGTGATGAGATATTTTCCTTTAAAGCCAAGGCTGCAAAGAATGTTCTTGAGCTCTGATTTCTCCAACTCAATGACATGGCATGCTTTAGCACGAAAGAAGGATGGCAGGTTGAGGCATCCAGCTGATGGACAGGGTTGGAAGTCGATGGATACCAAATATCCTGAATTCGCGGCAGAAATACGAAATGTTAGGTTAGGTTTAGCTGCAGACGAATTTAATCCTTATCGATCAATGAATATTTCTCAAGACACTGCCGATTGTCTGGTAAATTACAACCTTCCCCCCTGGTTAATCATGAAACAAGAAAATCTAATTCTTTCAACCTTAATCCCTGGCCCTATTTATCTTGGTAATGAAATCGATGTGTATATGCAAACGTTAATTGGAGAGTTGAAAGAATTATGGGATGTTGGAATAGAAACTTATGATGCAAGGGTAGACAAAACATTTAAGCTACATGCAAGCCTCTTATGTACGATAAGTAACTTTCCGGGATATGCAATTTTATCGGGTTGGAGCACAAAAGGTAAGCTAGCCTGTCCTTCATGCCACTATGAGACCTCATCAATATATTTGAAACATAGTGTAACACCCCCAAAATATCCCGAGGTATTACAGTGCCGTGAATCACACGTGGGACCCACACGGCTAGTTAGAAAAATAGGCATTTTAAGAAAATCGCGATAAAACCTTAAATTCAAGGATTACATGACGTGAATCGAAAGATTTAAGGAAAAATGTAATTTGAAGTCCAATTATTACACAACAAAAGTTTTTCCAAAGAAAACAATTTATTCCAATTTAAGCAACGGCTAGAGATAATTCCAACACCGCTCAAGTCTGACCGGACCCCTCGGGAATGTCCTGCACATGATGAACAATTTTACCTGGTATGACGAGTCATACCAGGTAACCAGGGTCAGAGAATGCATACCAAATAACAACTACTAACAACGATATACGACATCTTTACAATCACAGTATCTAGTAATCACAGGGAATATTTCATCACTCAACCGACGTTGTCTCTCTCTTTATCACATAAGCCCCAAGGTCGCAACCAAGGGTCACGGAAGTATCCACACGGGAATACCCCGGAACATAGGCGCCCAATTTGGGTCTTACCCCCTAACACATTTCCACACGGGTACCATACAGGTTTTATCCCCAACACATCGGCCCATTTATAACATCTTTAGAGGAAGACAAACGTCGGCATTTATCAGAATGGCACGTACGCACATACGATATAACATTGACATTAGAAAATTCACGAGCAAGATTTCACTTGCCTGTGATCCGACAGTAGGTGCTTTATGATAACGGAGTTCCCACGCCCGCTCGAGCTTAACCTAGCCACGAAATATCCAATTAACACCTCGTACGGATTATAATGAATAAAGCTAGTCTCCCGTTCCTAACCGGATTCCTAGTGTAGTTTTAATTGTCGATATGAGTATCGTTTCTAAGTTTTCAAGTATTGTGTACCATTATCTCGTTCAATCTTATAATTAACATTAGGTATATCGATCTACTCAAGAAGATAATCCTATCATTCTTCGGTTGTCAACGAATTATTATGGCGTAATCGAATCTTTTGCTTTCTAATACAATTCTATATTCCAAACACTACAATCGATGGATTCTATTGCACAATAACTTGGTGGTTTGACAACCAATATTGATTATACTATCGAATTGTTTTTCCTTAGTTTGTTAAGTGTCAAAAATCACAAGGTAAGGATGGCTACGAACAATGGAACACACGGTGACAGATTACTACGAATTTCCCCATAATTGATTCGTCAAATTTACATTCCTAGCGACGATTTGAAGTGAAATTTCGTATGATGGATATGATTTGCATGAAACATATGAGAAACGAAATTTCCGGTTACTACAATTTCATCCGACAAGAGTGTCTATGAAGTTTAGCAAAATCTACCCAATACCCGCAATCTAATAAGTATAAATAAGAAAACATCGAAGATATAACTCCAGGGATTGGTGGCTTACCTTATTGGAAGAAGAATGATGAAGATAGTTGACGGATTCACAAGAACTACAAGGAAAACGAGAAGTGACTTGAACGACTTGGATAATCTTCACCGGAGCTCAAGAATCCACCTCCTCAATGTTAATTCAAGTGTTTAAAAGGCTTAAGAACCGGGTATAGGGCTAGGAATTTCTCCAAGGGTGGTAGTTTGTGATGTTGGGTCGTGTAAATGAAGAAGGGAATTGTCATTTTATAAAACTTGGTTTTAATAACGTACGTTAACGATAAGAGAGTTACGTACGTAAGGTGTATTACGTACATAACAGTTTGATGACAGCGTACGTAAAGAACTAACTGCCCGAAATGTGCCCAAGTGTTACGTACGTTAAATTTGGGACATAACGTACGTAACGAATAGTTGACTCGTTTGTCCTCTAGCCCGCCGAAAGTAGCTCTGTCCGTGTCAAAAGAAATATTCTGGTCGGGAGACCGACCCACCCGTTACGTACGTAATGTAGCTGCCTTAAGGTACATAACAATCGAAATATAGCGTACGTTAGGCATGGATTATAGCACGCGTTAGACAGAACTTTGTAACCTCAAACCACATTCTAACCATCTCGGGGTGACCATCCCTTCCACTCGTCAACAATTATTGGGGAACAAGACGTTGGCCACCGTCATATTCGCACCGACGATCGTCCCACGGCGTCAAGGTGTGTCACCCCCGATTCATTCACATCGTACAATTATATAGCACTCAATGGAATACATGAATAGAAATGATGTCGCATTACCAAACATTCACACAGTACAAAGTAATCAAGCATGGAATACCGGAGGTATTACACATAGTAAGAAGGTTGTATATTTAAACCACAGAAAATTTCTTCCTCTTGACCACAAGTGGAGGTCTGATACACGGAGATTTAATGGAGATGTGTAAATTCTAGGAAGTCCTGAAATGTTAACAGGAACGGAGGTTGAGGAATTGTTGTGTGGTTATGAGAATGATTTCGGTAAGCAACAGACGAAGCATATGGGTTCTTCATCAGATTGCCCTTGGAAGAAAAAGTCCATTTTTCTCGAGTTACCATATTGGAGTAATAATATGGTTAGGCATAACCTTGATGTTATGCATATTGAGAAGAACATTTGCGATAAAATTTTGGGGACTTTGTTAAATATCGGGGGCAAGACAAAAGATCATATTAATGCTCATCAAGATTTGGAAGAAATGGGGATTAGAAAAATTCTTCATCCTGTCAAATGTGATGATAACAAACATGTTGAAATTAGAGCAGCTAGTTTTGATATGACCAAAAAAGAGAAAGGAATCTTTTGTTCAGTTCTGATGAATGCTAAGTTACCACACAGATCTGTCTCTAATATAAGTCGGTGTGTTCAAATTAAGGAGCGGAAGATATCAGGTTATAAGAGTCATGACGCACATTTTATTCTTCAATTTCTATTACAATTTGCTGTGGTTAAGACTCTGAAACCTGAGGTTGCAATACCTTTGATGAGGTTGGGTGCATTCTTCAGGGGTATATGTGGCAAAGTCATTGAATTAGAAGATGTTGAGAAGTTACAAAATGAAATAATTGAGATACTTTGTCAACTTGAAATGATCTTTCCACCTGCATTTTTCGACATAATGGTTCACTTACCAATTCACTTCTGTAAGGAAATTGAATTCGGTGGACCGGTCCACTTAAGATGGATGTTTGGAATTGAAAGGTATTTGTGCAAACTGAAATCTTATGTTCGAAATAGGAGTAGACCAGAAGGTTGTATAGCAGAAGGCTACTTGGTAGAAGAATGTTTGATATTCTGTTCTAGATTTTTTGACGAGCAGTGTAAAAATAGAAGTGATCCAAAGGATTGTGACAAAGATGTTGGATATCCTATTTGATCTCGTAAAAATAGAGAAGGGAAGTCTATACATCTGGAAGAAAAAACATGGACCAAGGCTCATTGTTACATATTATTCAATTGCGACAACATGGAAATCGAGAAGCTAAAAGAGTAAGTTGTTATGTATACGTAAAATTTTGATTCAAATTTTCAAAGATCATGAAGCATTATAAGTAAACTAATTTGTCGCTATATATAATAAATGCAGTGAACACCGTACTTTGGTTGAAAAAGCTGCAAATTCAAAGAGGTTTAAAAGAGAAGAACGCATACGACTGAATTTCATAAGTGGTTGAAAGAGGTAGTTCGAAACAAAGATGATATTTCACTTGAATTGTCCTGCTTGGCAAAGGGGCCTCATCGTGCAACAAAGAGATTCTCTGGTTATGTTGTGAATGGATATAGATTTCACACCAAGCTCAGAGATGGTAGGTGTACGACGCAAAATAGTGGTGTCTTTCTCACTGCCTTAACCACCAGTTTCGCGAGTGCAAAAGACCAAAATCCAGTAGTTAGAGATGTAGGTTACTATGGTACAATTGAGGATATCATTGAAGTCGACTACTGGGGAGCATTGACTGTTGTTTTATTTAGGTGTTGCTGGTACCAAAAAGATAAGGATTGCTATGGGCTAACAAGAGTGAACTTCAACAGGTTATGTCAAAAAGGAGTTCCCTTCGTTCTTGCTACACAAGTACAACAGGTCTTTTATATTGAAGATCCTACTGAAATTTTTTTGCATTTTGTTATCAAGAAATTTCCGAAGGATTTCTGAAGTAGAAGACGAGATGAATATAGTAGATGATGTTAGTGACATAGGTTATGTGTCGCGAGGACAAATACCTGTTGATGATATCATCAGTTGGTGCATAGATGACGTTCCGACGAAACAAATCCCTGTTGCACCCAGGATAACTTTGAAATCAGATGAGTAGAGAACTTATTTGTTTTTCTTAGTTGTACTAGTTTGTTGTTGTATTTGTTAAGTGTGGTTCATCATGTTTTTATGTAATTGGTACTTGAAAATGAATTAATTTCCTGTATTAGTTCATTATTAGTGCTTTTTTTGTTTAGTTCATTATTAGTGCTTTCTTTATTTTTTGTCGACTTAACTGCATATTTTTCATTTAGAACTTTGCATATTTTTTGTATTAATTCTATGCTTTAAATGCATTTGCATTATTATTAATTAATGCTTTTTTTATTTAGTTCATTATTAGGGCTTTCTTTATTTTTTCTCGACTTAACTACATATTTTTCATTTAGAACTGTGCATATTTCTATTGCTAACTATTTTTCTTATTTTCTATTTCCATTGCTAGCTATTTTTCTTATTTTCTTGTTTTCAGGATGGCGGATAAAGATTACATTCTCAGGTTTTTTCGCAAGGGACATTTCTCAAAAACTGAATATATAGGCGGGCAATGTGAAGTGATTCCAGAATACGTAGATTCTGATAGATTCTCGTACACGGTTGTGATGGAGTACGTGAAGGATGATCTGAAATACACAGAAATTGGTGGTGTTTATGTGAAGAAAGTACCAAGTGGTTGGAAGCTTATTGAAAATGATCGTGATTTACAAGAGTTGTAACAACAGTTGATGGAGAGAGGTTGGATTTTTATGTTGATCATATAATTGACAAAAATATAGAGCCAAAGTCACAAATGCAGCCACATGTAATTGTGCGACCAAGAACACAATTTTTTGAAGGTAATACATTTGTGTTGAGATGCATTCATTATTTTTGGTTATCACTTGACGTGTAGATAGTGATGCTAATATGTTTTCACATCCACTCATTGAACCAACAGCTTTACAAGCAAAGTGTAAGTTTGTGACAATAGATGGGCTGAAGAAACAAAGGGCAAGTCGTCTATTTGCTCATGAAAAGTCTGCTACTGATCAACCTGAAGCTGAGACTGGACAGGGGAACTCAGAACAAGTTCTTCCAAAGGTTAAATATATTGATATCTACGGTTTAGTTACTCATATCAAATATGCCTTGGGTCTAGTTTAATATTTATTTACAGCTTCTTTATAAATTTCAGATAACGGAGTATGAAAAGAAAAGGATGTTGCAGCTTGCAGAAAATAAAAAGAAGATACATGAGTTGGGAATAAACAAATTTGGTGCTGGTCTTGATGTGAAAAATGTCAAAGAAAATGTTCAAGCGGATGATGAACTAAACTTTGATAGAGTGTACGTTCCGGGGCATGATAGTTTGTCTGAGGCTGAAAAAGAAGACGAAGAGACGGTGGCAAAACAAGTTGCTCGAAATAAAATAATGATGAAAATGAAGGGAAAAAAGATCAAGAAGATGACCAATCCTGTCTCAAGGCCTATAACACGTTCAAGGGCCACAGCTCCTTTGTCTATGCAGGTACAAGTTTGTTAATTTCATTTGTGATAATAACTGTTTAGCAGTTCAAATATTGGTACTAATTTGTGATTGCATGACAGATTGAGACTACTACGAACTCTGAACCAGCTGACAATATACCCCATTCCGTAACTCAAAATTCATCACCTGTTATAATTGAGAATTTACCACCTCCCCCTCCTTTGCCTAAAGATTCACAATGCTTACCATTGAAAGTGGCACCTGTAAAAAAAATAACAACCAAGGAATTGGTTCAATGGAAGCATACATGTTGATGAAAGATCATCAAAAGTCCCTTGAAAAGGAAAAAAAGCATGTGGATGATGGTGGTCAGACATCTCATTCACAAACTCATGAAGAGACACTTGAAACTTTAGCAGGTAATTTTAGGTTTTCTTGATATTGACTTGAATCGAATATTGTGTTGATTCAGTAGTAAAGTGTTTTGTACTACTTTTAGGTGCACTGAAAAGCAGAAAGCATAGAGGACCTACACAAATGAATAATGTGTACACAAAGAGGCCTGATGAAAATAAGATTATTAAGTTGAATTATGAGTTACAGTCCGTGGCTGAAAATGACAAGCACTTGTCTGAATTTAAAAACTTTTTAGGGACATTAGGTAGGTCATCTGTCCCACTTGATCTCCTCTCTTGGCACAAATTTCTTGAACAACAGAAGGAGGAACTATGGACTTTTGTTAAGGTAAACTCAAAATATGGTAGACCTTTTTAATGATCTCTAGCTGTTTATTGTCTTTAGGTTTATATATAGCAAGTCTAATTAAAAGATCAATTGCGTGTCGCTGAAATGTAAATGCCACTAAAAATTTTACCTAATAAATTAGACAAAATATGAAATTCACGAGGAAGGAAGAACATATACATTGCGGACTATTGGTGCTTTGTGGAGGATGTACAAGAGCCGGATTAAGAAGGACAATTATCTCAAATATGAAAATGACGAGGATAGGCTAAAAAACAGGCCCAATGTCATTTCAGTTAAAGAATTCAAGGTGCTTCTCAAATACTGGGTTGATGAAAAAGTTCAGGTATATCCACTCATATATTAATATGTTAGCTAGTACTTGACCTTTTCACAATTTTATTTTCAAAAAATTATTGTAAGTGATTTTTTATATTCTCTGCGCTTTATTGAATGGTCAGGATCGAGCTAAGAAAAATGCAGAAAGTCGTAAGTTGATTGTAGAAACGCACACTACTGGTCGTAAAAGTTTTGCACAAATTGGCGAGAAAATAGTATGTCCAACATTCCCCACTTTGATATTTTCTTGCATTATATAGTTTTAATATTATTCCATTCCTTGCATTACATGGCAGAAAGCAGAAAAAGAATATCGAACCTCACAAACTAGCTCCGAAAGACGATATTTATGTGAAAACCCGTAAACGGAAATCAGGACATGAATACAAGGTAATGATGCAATAATTTAATTATTTTAGCCCTTTCATCTTTTCAAGTTTCTATAATTTTTTCTTTAAAGGTAGGCTTTCAGTTTTAATGTGTTTGTATTTTCGTTTAATCATGTTTATTTGTAGACTACAATTGTTGCTGAAGATGACAGTGGGGAGCAAGTTCAAAAACCAAGCCATGGACCGAATTAGCTTCTAGGCAGATCTGGAAAATGCAGAAAAATAATGAAAGATCAGCAGCCAAAACTTTTTAGTTCCGGTACTACAGCTGCTAATATTGATGATTTGAAAAAGACTATAAGGGAGGAAATCATGGCTAAAATGCAGGGCATGGTAGAGGACCTGGTAAACAGAAAAATGTGTGAGAAAATGTCAAAGGTAATAGCAGAATTGGAAGAAATCAACCCAGATTTAAAACACCTTGATGTTGAAGAGTTGTGTGCTGGTGGTGATGAAAGTTGGGACAGTGATGAGGATGACGATCATCGCAAAGATGACATTGATCACCAGGACGATGAAAGTGATGATTGATGATCACTATTTAACTACTTATATTTTCTATATGCGTACTTTTGGTAGTAGGTTGTCATTTTGACATGAAAGACTATGTTTAATAAAAAATTGCGGTGTAAGTTGACATGTATGTTTCGACTTTAGACTTAAGTACTAGATGTAAGACGATATTGTGATAAAAGTTGACTATGTTTGGGTTTTATTGACATGTTTTGTTGGATTTGCTATTTGGGAAATTTGAAATGTGATTTCAGGTTTGGTATATTGAAATTTCAAATAGAACCTTGCAATTTGGATTAATAAAAAGTGTTGCAAATAAGTGTTGCCAATAAAGTCTAAAACATTACAATAGGGATAAAAATGTTGTAGATAAATGTTGCTAAAAAACCAAAAAGCATTGCAACAAGCATTAAGAATGTTGCAATAAATTGACTTTGTAACATTTTAACTCAATAAATGTTGCAAGCAAGTGATGCATTAGTCTATTGCAACACCTTAAAATTGTTACTGAAACAGCCTAAATTGTTGCAATAAAGGCGCTATTGTAATACTTAGTAAATGTTGCAATAAGTACATAAAATGTTGTTATATGGGTCATAGGCAACGGCCGCAAATGCAACGCCGAGTTTTGGCTAAAATGTTACATAAAATTCTAATGTAACATATATGGGGTCTAACAATACACTTTTTTGGGCTTGCAATAGGTCATATATGGTGTAGTGAAAAACCCTCTATTTTGAATAATAATAACAACTATGAAATAGTTTTGATGATCTAAATCAAAAGTTCTTATGCGATGAACAAACAAAAAGGAACAATCCCAAACTCTACCCGGAAAATCAATTGAAACTAATAATTGATAACATGTGTGTAGCTCAATCTAAAAACCCATATGAAAAGATTAGCTACACATGATTATTCCAACAATAATAATGGAATTGTAAAACAAACATGGTAGAAACTTCCCTTGTAAAAGCCGAAATCGAATTCCCGATGAAGGTGTGATGATCTTTCTTCAAGAATTCACAACAAAGGAGACAAGGTATTATAATATCTCACAAATGTATATTATAACATGAACAAACAAGGAAGATGATGAAAAATCTCTCTTTCCTCCCTATTTTGGTGTTTCTCTCCCTAAATCTTGTGTTTTTCCACACAATATCTCATACAAGATCTCAATATATATCCTAAGGTCTCCAACACCTTTTTATAAAGCCAAAAAAAACAAGAAAAGTGCTACAAATCGTGTAAAAATGTCAAAGAAATGGACTTGCACCGAAAAGTGACACGGACCGTGTCAAATGACACGGCCCGTGTCATACTGTCCTGGAAATGGCAAAAAGTGCACTGTCCATCGGACCCGACTGTGTCATATGACACGGCCCGTGTTGTACTCCTTCAGAAAGTGAAATTCGACTGGATAGTGACTCGGACGTGTCCTGTGACACGGATGTGTTGTACTCTTCCGTAATGTGAAAATCTCACTGGAACGAGACCCGGTCGTGTCCTGTGACACGATCGAGTTGCCTGACGCGGCCCGGGTCGTTTCTTCTTGTTTTGATTCCGGTTTTTGGTCTTCTTCGGCTTGATCCTTCGTTCTTGTATCAATACACCTCGGAATTTAGCGTATGATATACCGTTTCGAAGCTAATTCCACGAGGAATCTATATCAATGGAAAACACATCCCAATTCGGAGTTATGATTCTAGAATTTAGAAAATACGACCGATATTGCTTCAATCTTTATCGTTTTAGGCCCCATTTTTGCTCTTGATCGTCATAAACTCCAATATTGGTTATGAAAGCGCATATTTCACCACAATATTCGCTTGACTACCTATAAATTAAAAACACAACATACCATGCATAAAAGAGAACAAAAACACTAAAAAGCAGAGAAAAACACGACTCAGTAGAATAGAATGAGTCGATCAAGAATCGACTCATCAAATCCCCCCAAACTTAAACTTTGATCGTCCCGAGCAATGCACATTAAATAAACACTCACAAGGGAAACTCCTATCTCAACATACCTCAAAGGACCTCTTCGAAATTTCATCAATACGCTTCAAGTAAAATAAGTTGAGTTCTTCAAAGTTTTCAAATCTCCGGGGTGCTTCCTTAACATCATAGTCAATACTTGGAAAATATAAACCTCAACGGTCAAGTGTATTCACTCACTCTCAAAGTTATATAGGGATAGGTATACGCTCGGAACTCATTCAATGAAATAAGGAACCCCATAGTCTTGCCAATCGTCTACATCTCTACCACTGTTTTGTGTATGCAAAATTTTGAATCAAAAAGGACTTTACTCGGCTGTAATGTAGGCTTGGGTCGAGGTGGGATAAATATGGCTAAAGTGACTTTACTTGAGCAATTTAGAACTAAATCACCATAATTGCTTAGAAGCTCAAGATTTTTGAAGTTTTGCTTCTTTCAACCCCTTAACTATGTAACACTTGCAACAAGCACTTATGAAAGTGAGAAACGCAGCCTTAAGCCCTCCTTATTGCTCCGATTTTCTTTTTTGGGCTTGGATTGTTTTAGGATCTGTTTTACGCGAATGTAAATGATGGGTCACATGAATACATCCGGTTACTAGGATCAAAACATACACAACTGCTTCCAGGCATACTCATATCTAAGGTAACTGTTTTATGCGAATGTAAACATGGGTCACATGAATACACCCGGTTACTAAGTTCCCAAAAATATCGTAGTATTTTCTCCATTTCAACACTACCAACAATATATATCACCCAATGTCACCACAATATTTGTATCCTCGTCAAAAATAATTTCCAATCGTTCAAGTATGGGTCAAAGGATTATAGCAAATGGAAGCTCAATATGTGGTTGACAATGAAATAGACAATGAGCTCAATTGGGTTTAATTAAGGAATAATCAATTGTTGGAAAAAATGAAGGGTTAAGGTCAAAGACGCCTAAAATCATTTTCACTCAATTTCACACACACTAGTAGTTTCGAAATAGATACCAAGGCAAGCTCCAGAGTCTTAAATCACGAATGAAACACTCGACAATGAAACTTGCATATTTGAAAATGCACAAAGGCTCAAAAGCTCCCAAGTAGATTTATTCATACCTCCAAGATTAGACTGTTTATTCAATTTCACACCCGTTTTGATTATCAACAATTTTTCCTCTTCAAATCATCCTTGATTTGTATATCAAAATAACGAAATAAATCCCGAGGCATCCAAGAAAAGAGTTCATTCTTCCAAGTATTTATCAAAAATGTAAAATACTCAAAACACACCAAAAGTTAATAAAAACACACCAAAAAAAAAGAAAAAAAAAAGAAAAAAAAAGAAGAATCCGACAAAAACAAGCAGAAATAAACAAACAAGCAAAATAATATCCAAAAACAAATAAAACAAAAGTAACGAAGTATTTCTTGACCAACCCCCCCAAACTTGAATTAAAGAATATACGCATGAAGGGGGTATAGTATTTAAATAAAAGAATTTCATTGGTCAAGAAATACTTACGACTGGTTCTACTGGTGGGGCGGAGGGAAGTGGCCTTGCTGGACATGCCACTCGTGCATTTGTCTCAAAAGATACAACATCTCGTTCTGCTCCTGTGTAGCCTCCTCTCGCTTCTGTCTAGTCTCCTCTCGGAAGGCTACGAACTCCTCTCAGAAGGCTACAAACTCCTCCCTTAGTGTTGGACGCAATGGGGCATGTCTAGTTCGGCCTGCCTTGACGTCTCGCGCCGATCTCTGGGGCTTTCTTCTTCTTCATCGTCTTCTTCTTCTTCTTCTTCTTCCGGGTCTCTTTCATATGCCTCTTCATCTTCCATCTTCTCGGCTCTGTCTTCATCCATCGTGCGCCGAGGTCGAACATTTCGGTCAAGAGGGCTGTGACCCGGGGGAGCCAATCCAGGTGCTATCCGCACACATCGGTGCGCTTCCGTAGCCATCTGAAAATTTCCTATGTCCCGAATACTATTTATGGTCGTCAGAGGCGTATTCGGGAGAAGGAAATGGTCATTGTTGGTCTGGAGAAATACTGTGCGCGATTCGTAATCTAGGATGTTCATAACTTTCATCACAGAGATAAAGAGCAGCTTGTTTCCTGACAGGGGATTCCTCTGAGCTAAGGAAATCTCATAGTGAAGTGCGATAGGGGTAATCAAACCCCCTATCCATATCTCCCCTTTCGGCTTCGTCGCAATATCCTCAAAATGTTCGGTTATCATTGCCCCGGTGGCTGGATTTGTATTATCGAGCATGTGGGTCAAGATGTATAATTCTCGCAGTGTAATAGGCCCGGTCTCCTTTCGGCCATAAATAATGTTTGCAATCACTTTGTGTAGGAATCGGAGTATTGGATTGCAAAGATTCGATCCTTTGGCCAATTTTGCAACGTAATACCGTGCCTCACTCCCCGGGTATTCCACCATAGCTCGCCTATAGGTTTCATATGCGAACCGGTTTATTTGGTAATGTCCGTCATGTCTCGCATGATAAATGTCTTCCAGCTGGTCAATGGTTAGTCTCTCGTCATTATTGTTAAGCCAGAATATTATTGCGGTCGGTTCACGAGTCACCAAATCTCTTCTGACTGTAAGAGTGCTAAGAAACTCCATCGTGAGACATCTATAAGTTGGTCATTGTTGCGTCATCATCCAGGCCCATTTCACCCTTTCTATGAACTTCATGATGTCATCTTTTATGCCCATTGCAGTCATACATTCATCATCGGGCCATAGTGTAAGAAGCATTTTTTCTGGCCTAGCATCTCCCACCTAGCTTGTCGCGTTTCGGGGAGATCAATTCTTTAAGGTTCGGAGGTTTCGACAGCCCCTTGGATCGCCATTAGTACCGGTTGCTCTTGTTCTCCGGCGTTCCTACCCCTTCCCCGTTGAGAGTTTCCACGTCCACGTCCTCTAGCCATTTTCTGCAAAAAAATTCAATTTATTTGTTCAAAGACTAACAACGCATTCCTCCCCCAAACTTATAACAAACTGCGGAAGAACCCCAATATAACCATTTATCGATCAAAACAACTCCCCAGGTAAAATTTATCATCCGAATCTTCTAGAATTCATCATCTTCATCATGTAAAACACCCCTTAACTACAAGAATTTCCAATCAAGTAATTTACTCATTAAAAATCAAGAACAATAAAAAATCCCCAAATTATCATCTTCAATTTAATTCATGAACTCTAGAAAATCAAATATTTGTGATTCTAACATCATAGCATGCTCATAATCAAGAAAAAAATCATCAAAAACTTGAAAAACATACCTTGGATTCGGAGAATTTTGAGAGAAAAAAATTTAAAATGAGTGCCCGATTCTTCCGATTTGGCTGCTTGGAGTAAGAAATCAGTTGAATAATGATGATTTCGTAAATGATTCTTGTATCTTTCCTTGATTTTGCACAAAATCCCTTTGAAAATGAAGAAAAATTGAGTGATAGGCGCTAGGGTTCGGAGGGAGAGAAAAAAAATATTTGGGGAAGATGAAGAATGAAGAAACACCGCCTGGTGTCCCTTTATATATGCCTGACTGACACGGACCGTGTCCTGTGACACGGCCGTGTCGTACCTGTTCAGAAATAAAAAAAACGTTCTGTCTTCCCAACCTGGCCGTGTCCTGTGACACGGCCCGTGTCCATCTCAGCAAGAAATTGAATTTTCACTGTATTACTAACCCGGCCGTATCCATCTCCACCAGAAATTGCAAGAACTCACTGCCTTGCTAACCCGGCCGTGTCCTGTGACACGGCCCGTGTCCAACCTGCCCATATTGTGAGTTTTTGATAACGCTCTCGTTTCTCTGCATTTTTAACACCTAAAGTCGAACCGCTCAGTCTCGAACCAAGCAAAAACGAATAAGGAAAATAAATTTGAGAAACAAAAAGATGAAAATCTCACTAAACCGTTGGGTTGCCTCCCAAGTACCGCTTTTTTATAGTCATTAGCTCGACTTCTTCCCGTCTTACTCAATTTTTGACATCATGCACCTCTATGCATTCAAACACATTGATTTCTTCACTTAGGCCGAAGTATGGCTTCACTCTATGTCCGTTCACCTTAAAATGCTCATTCTTCCGTGGATCAAGTAGTTCTACCGCACCGGATGTCCATACTTGAACGACTTTGAAAGGTCCGCCCCATCGCGACACTAATTTTCCCGGCATGAGCTTAAGATGAGAGTTATGTAGTAGGACGTCCATCCCAGGCTCGAGAGATTTGCGAATGATACGCTTGTTGTGATACCTTTTCGTCCGTTCCTTGTAGAGCTTAGCATTTTCGTATGCCTCATATCGCATCTCTTCTAGCTCATTTAAATGTAGAAGTCGTTCTTCCCTAGCCTTTTCTTGATCTAAATTTAGCGCTTTGATAGCCCAATACGCCTTACGTTCTAACTCAACAGGTAGGTGGCATGCTTTCCCAAAAACTAGGCGATACGGGCTCATTCCAATCGGAGTTTTGTAAGCCGTGTGATATGCCCATAAGGCATCGTTCAACTTCAATGCCCAGTCTTTCCTTATCGGCTTCATTGTCTTCTCAGGTAATGCCTTTATCTGTCGATTACTCACTTCAACTTGCCCGGAGGTTTGTGGATGGTAAGCCGTTGCGACCTTATGCGTCACGCTATACTTATTTAGCAACCCTGCAAGTTGTCTATTGCAAAAATGCGTGCCTCTATCGCTAATCACAGCTCTAGGTGTCCCAAACCTGCAGAAAATCACATCCCTAAAAAAATTTCAAACCACGTTAACATCGTTAGTTCAGGTTGGAATTGCTTCCACCCACTTAGAAATATAATCCACAACAACTAAAATATACTCAAAGCCAAAGGAAGGTGGAAAAGGACCCATAAAATCGACTCCCCAAACATCGAAAAGTTCCACTACAAGATTGTTCGTCAATGGCATCTCATTCTTTTGCTTATGTTCCCCGTTCGTTGACAACGATCGCAACTCTTGCAATAGGAATAGGCATCCTTAAATAATGTTGGCCAATAAAATCCAGATTGAAGAACTTTTTTGCCATTTTCTTCACGCTAAAATGTCCCCTACAATACAAGTCATGACAAATTACAAGATGCTCTCGTACTCTTCTTCTGGGATACAACGTCGGAATACTTGATCGGGCCCCAACTTGAATAAGTAGGGGTCGTCCCAAAAGTAATGCCTGCACATGGAAATAAATCTCCTCTTCCCCTGAAAGGTCATGTCAGGCTGTAAAACACCACTAACAATTTAATTAACAATATCGGCATACCAATGTGTCTTAGTCACATCGAATAATTGTTCATCAGGGAAAGTCTCAACAATCGGCAAAGAGCTATCGAGCTTAAAATTATCTCCCTCGGTTAATCTAGATAAATGGTCGGCAACTACGTTTTCCGAACCCTTTTTACCTTTAAATTCCAAATCAAATTCTTGCAACCAAAGAACCTACCGAATCAATCTTGGCTTGGCATCAGATTTTTTTAACAAATATTACAATGCGGCGTGATCCGTATACACAATTACTTTCGAACCAACCAAATAGGATTGAAACTTGTCTAAAGAAAACACAACGGCTAAAAATTATTTTTCGGTGGTGGTATAATTGGCCTGGGCTTCATCGAGTGTTTTGCTAGCATAATAAATTACATGGAAAAATTTATTCACTCTCTGCCCCAAAACGGCACCAATAGCAAAGTCGGATGCGTCGCACATAATTTTAAATGGTAAAGACCAGTCGGGAGAAACAACAATAGGCGTGGAAGTTAACTTCTCTTTCAAAGCATTAAAACCAACCAAGCATTCCTCGGTAAAATCGAATTTAGCATCCTTACACAAAAGATTACTTAAAGGGCGGGCAATTTTTTAAAAATCTTTAATGAAACGCCGGCATGCCGTAAAAAGATTTGAACCTTTTTTACACATGAAGGCGGAGGTAATTTAACAATTAAATCAACTTTAGCCTTATCAACCTCCATTCCCTTATTGGAAACCACATGACCCAAAACAAGACCTTGTTTCACCATAAAATGACTTTTTTCCCAACTAAGTGTAAGATTACACTCAATACATCGTTCGAGCACAATAGTCAAATTATGTAAAACATCATCAAAAGTGGTTCCAAACACAGAAAAATCATCCATGAATACCTCAACGGACTTTTCCAACAAGTCAGAGAATATGGAAAGCATGCACCTTTGGAAAGTAGCTGGAGCATTGCAAAGACCAAACGGCATTCTCCTAAAGGCAAAAGTGCCAAAAGGGCAAGTGAAAGTGGTCTTCTCTTGATCCTCCGGAGTAATGGAAATCTGATAGAAACCTGAAAGACCATCTAGAAAACAGTAATAATCATGCCCAGCTAAACGTTCCAACATTTGATCAATGAAAGGGAGGGGAAAATGATCTTTTTTCGTTACGGCATTTAATTTCCGATAATCAATGCACATTCTCCACCCGGTCACTGTTCTAGTGGGCACCAATTCATTTTTATCATTACGAACCACCGTTATTATAGATTTCTTAGGCACTACATGGATAGGACTAACCCACTCAATTTCAAAACTTCCTTTTTTACTACATCCTGCATGTTCGGATTCAAACGCCTTTGAGCTTTCCTAACAGGTTTAACATTATCCTCAAGAATTATTTTATGCATGCACCTAACAGGACTTATCCCCTTGATATCAGAAATACTCCACCCAATTGCTTCCTTTAATCTAGTCAGAACTTCTACTAATTTGTTTTCTTGCAAAAGAGTTAATTCGGAAGAGACAATTACAGAGTAAGTGTCACTTTTGCCTAAGAAAAAATATTTAAGATGTGACGGAAGTTCTTTCAATTCAAGTTGGGGCAGGGTGATTTCAACGGGCTCCTCAAAATTTAATTCCAAAGTCATCTCAACATCGTCAACTTCATCAATGGGTTCGGATTTATCTAGCAGTGCAACATATTCTTCAATTTCTAAATTATTCAGCCCCATATCATTCTCAACGGTTAGAGCATCATGCAACGTATCCCCTACATCATCATGCAAATATGTATCATCAACCAAAGAAACAATGTAATCAATAAAATTACAATCATGGGCAGCATAAATATGAGAAGGGATAGGAGATGAACCGAATACGTTGATTTCCACAGTTTCGCCCAAGACGGTCATGGTGACCTTTCCTTCACCAATATCAATGATTGTTTTTGTTGTACGCATGAATGGCCGTCCTAGAAGTATTGTCTCTTCATTTTCGCTTGTTGCGAAATCGCTCATCTCCAAGATAACAAAATCGGCCAGAATCACCAACTTGTCCACTTGCACTAATAGGTCTTCAATGACCCCCTTAGGGTATTTCACCGACCTATCCGCCAATTGAAGAGTCATTCTTGTTAGTTTGATTCCCCCGAGTCCAAGCCTCAAATAAGTCGAGTATGGCATCAGATTCACACTTGCTCCCAAATCGAGCATCACACGAGCAACTTTCTTATCTCCCAAAGTGATGTCTATCATAAAACTTCTGGGATCGCCTTTCTTTTGACTCCTTGCTTCTACCTCATAGAGCACCACTTTCTCGTTCCCAAAATATCGTCTTTTGTTGGAGGTCAATTCTTTGAAAAATTTTGTGTAAGCGGGAAGGTTCTTCACAACATCCAATAGAGGTAAGTTGACATGAACCTTCGAAAGCATGTCGTAGATTTCGAAAAATTGCTCATCTTGCTTTGACTTTCTAAGTCGGCTCGGAAAAGGGACCGGTGGCTTATATGGTTGAGCAGATTTGTGAAGCTTGGAAGTCGAAGTGGCTTCGTCTATTCTCTCTTCTTGATTTCCCGACTCGTCTTCTTTCTCACCGCCCCTTTCTTTTGCTTCAGAATTAGCCTCTTTATTAATCACTTTACCACTTCGGAGAGTGGTAATAACTTGAGCCTGCTCGGGTTGACTTGGTAGTTTACCCCTTTCTTGTCTACGTGCCTCAGTAGCAAGTTGCCCAATTTGAATCTCCATTTTCTTAACCGAAGCTTCTAAAGATTCGAACCTTTTATTGTTCTCCGCTCGGTTTTCCCTGCTCTCCTTAATGAATGCCGCAATACTCTCCTCGAGAGAGTTCCTTTGTTGTGGAGGTGGTTCACTTTTCGTTGGTTGTTGGGCTCAGTTTCCTCCGTTGTATTGAGCTTAGGCGCTTGTATCGTATGACATCGGGTTGTTGTTTCTCCATGAGAAATTCGTATGGTTTCTTAATCCAGGATGATAAGTGTTCGGGAGAGGTGCATTTCTTGCATTTCCGCCATAATTATTTCTCCTCTCCTCCCATTCGGGCCTTCTCGTGCTTTGTCCCATAGCCCAATTCACTTATTCGGTTTGTTCTTCCGGAAAAGTATGTGGGCAAGAATTAGCATCATGTCCGGGTGCTCCGTAAATCTCGCAAACTCGTGAGCTCGAAGATTTATTTTGAGTCTTGAGTTGTCTCAGTTCCTTCGTTAATACATCAATTTTAGATTGCATCTCGTCTTTCTCGCTTACTTGGTTCACGGCTCCCCTACGAACACGTACACTTTTTTGTTGTGAATTAGCTAGCTCCCAATGTTTCATACACATCATAAACTTGTCTCTCCATTAACCCCCAAAACGAACCACCGGCTGCATTATCCACCGCACCTTGGCAATATTGAGTTAACCCATCATAGAAGAATTGATTAAGTAGTTGAAGCCGATAGTGATGGTGTGGGCATTGAATAAGGAGCATCTTGAATCTGTCCCATGCTTCGTGAATTGCCTCTCCCTCTTGTTGTCCAAATGTTGAGATTTGAGTTCTCAATTGTGTAGTCTTCGAATGAGAGAAGTACTTGGTAATGAATTTGTCGTAAACTTCATCCCATGTTCTTAGTGAGCCCGGTGCCAAAGTCATCAACCATTGTTTCGCCCCGTCCTTAAGTGTATAAGGGAAGCACTTCATTCTTAGTTGATCCTCGCTTAACCCATGGAATGGAAAGTTGTCAATCGCCAAATAGAAGTCTCGAATGAACGACAACGGATCCTCACGTGCTAATCCGTGAAATGAGGGCAATTGCTCGATGTGAAATCCGATTATGTGGTAGTTCCTTGCTGCCGGTGCTAATTGGATGCACGAGATGGCGGTGTTCACCATGGGCTTTGCATAGTCCCGCATTAGATGCTCAACCGGAGGTTGTTGTGGCATATTGTAGTTTGCTTCCATCCCATATTGAGGCCCGGGATAATAATTCGCCCCATATTGCACTCCAACGGGTGGTTGTATCGGATAGAAGTATCTCCCTTGTTGAGCTTCGGGTATCCCTTGATTGCGCCCAACATTCTCATATCTCGGAAACCTCAGTTGACGAATGTTGGCTTCATCTAAATTTTCTGCAACATTCTCATGCCTCGATTGATGAGGGTTTTCTTCTTGGAACAAAAGTCATTCTTCAAGATCCGGATTCACCTTGTCGTTTACCATTGATGATGTGGCTATTGTTTTTGGTGCTCTAATCCTTTGAACGTTGTCTATGGGTGGAAGAATCGGGTTTCCCAATGATCTCCCACCAAGCATAAACAAGAGAAGTTAGAGCAAATTTTTATAGTTTGTCAAAAATAATGAACACAAAAAAATGATTAAAAAAAATGATTCAATTATTATTAAAACAAGATCAAAAATTAAACGCCAAGTCCCCGGCAACGGCGCCAAAAACTGAGGAACAAATTAAATACTCGTAAGAGTACGAATCGCATTTGTAGGTAGCGACAAGTAACTCTGAGGTCGATCTCATAAGGAGTTGGAAACGGTTTGAAATTCAATAATGTTTGGCAAATAGTCGAATTGCAAAAGTAAAGTAAAATAAAACATCATTGATTTGATAGGATTACAATCACAAATACGGAAAATTTAAATAAACGAAACGTTAATAACAATGAATTAATGGTTGGATAATTTAGAGATTACAATTATGAGAATGATATGGGAGTTTAGAATCACCGATATACACGTAATCAATTATTAGTTCCGATACTCAAAGAATTAAGGTTTGGAATTATCGATTCCTCACGATTAAAAGAAATCCGTTTAATGTCGGTAATTCTAAAAATCACGATTGTTCTTATCGAAAATAAGAGACACTCCATTGATGGGGATGAGTCTCTACTAACAATCGACTAGCTAATACCTTTGATGGGGTAATTCGCTAAAAGATCGCGGAAAAAGGTTTAGAACATTCACAATCATTTCTATCGGGTCGTTTGATGGCGAACACCGAAAAAAAACCTCGATTTTGAATAATAATAACAACTATGAAATAGGTTTGATGATCTAAATCAAAAGTTCTTATGCGATGAACAAACAAAGAGGAACAATCCCAAACTCTACCCGGAAAATCAATTGAAACTAATAATCGATAACATGTGTGTGGCTCAATCTAAAAACCCATATGAAAAGATTAGCTACACATGATTATTCCAACAATAATAATGGAAATTGTAAAACAAAACATGGTGGAAACTTCCCTTGTAAAAGCGGAAATCGAATTCCCGATGAAGGTTTGATGCTCTTTCTTCAAGAATTCACAACAAATGATACAAGGTATTATAATATCTCACAAATGTATATTTCAACATGAACAAACAAGGAAGATGATGAAAAATCTCTCTTTCCTCCATATTTTGGTGTTTCTCTCCCTAAATCATGTGTTTTTCCACACAATAGCTCATACAAGATCTGAATATATCTCCTAAGGTCTCCAACACCTTTTTATAAAGCCAAAAAAACAAGAAAAGTGCTCCAAATCGTGTAAAAATGTCAAAGAAATGGACTTGCATTGAAAAGTGACACGGCCCGTGTCATACTGTCCTGGAAATGGCAAAAACTGCACTGTCCATCGGACCCGGCCGTGTCATATGACACGGCCCGTGTTGTACTCCTTCAGAAAGTGAAATTCGACTGGATAGTGACTCGGCCGTGTCCTGTGACACGGTCGTGCTGTACTCTTCCGTAATGTGAAAATCTCCCTGGAACAAGACCCGACCGTGTCCTATGACACGGTCGAGTTGCCTGACGTGGCCCGGGCTGTTTCTTCTTGTTTTGATTCTGGTTTTTGGTCTTCTTCGGCTTGATCCTTCGTTCTTGTATCAATACACCTCGGAATTTAGCGTATGATATACCGTTTCGAAGCTGATTTCACGAGGAATCTATATCAATGGAGAACACATCCCAATTCGGAGTGATGATTCTGTAATTTAGAAAATATAATCTTTATTGTTTTAGGCCCCGTTTTTGTTCTTGATCGTCATAAACTCCAATACTGGCTATGAAAGCGCATATTTCACCACAAACTTCGCTCGACTACCTATAAATTAAAAACACAACATACCATGCATAAAAGGGAACAAAAACACTAAAAAGAAAACAAAAACACGACTCAATAGAATAAAATGAGTCGATCAAGAATCGACTCATCACTAGCGTGCGCTACTCAACAGAAATAGCATGCGTTAGCTTAGACCTAGTGTACGCTTTTTGCCTACCTCAAAACACCACTGAAAGGTCCAAACATCCCGAACATGATCCGAAATACACAAAACTCTAGAAAAGTGGAAGAACGGCAAGGTCAATAATTCAATAAAAGTATGGGTATTACATTCTCCCCCTCTAAAAAGAAGTTTTGTCCCGAAACTTAAGAAATAAAAAGTTTGGGGTATTCCAATCGCATCTTATCTTCCGTCTCCCAATTCGCCTCCTCGACTCCGTGTCTCGACCATTGCACTTTAACCAACGGGATGGTTTTGTGCCAAAGCTGTTTCTCAAGATGTTCAAGGATCTTCACCGGCCTCTCCGGAAAGGTAACATCCTCGGCTACGTCAATCTCACTATAGTCGATAACATGACTTGGATCTGGCACGTACTTCCTCAACTGAGAAACATAAAAAATGTTATGGACATGACTCAAAGCTGGAGGCAACGCCAAGCGATAAGCTAAATCTCCAATCGTGTCCAAAATTTCAAAAGGTCCGATATACCTTGGACTAAGTTTCCCCACTTTTCCGAAGCGGAAAACTCCTCTGGTTGGCGACACCTTGAGTAACACATGGTCTCCCACTTCGAACTCCAAAGGTCGACGACGAGTATCAGCATAAGATTTCTGACGGCTCTGGATAGTCAACAACCGGTCCCTGATAATGGAAATCTTCTCTTTAGTCTCCATTAACATATCCAGTTCCGTTTCGACTAGCTCCGAAGCCTTGTCCCAACATCATGGCGATCTACACCACCTACCACAAAGTGCCTCGAAAGGTGCCATTTTGATCGACGCATGCCAACTATTATTGTAGGCAAACTCGATCAACGGCAAGTGAAGCTCCCAATCATTGCTCCAGTCTAGGGCACAAGCCCGCAACATATCCTCCAACGTCTGAATCGTCCGCTCCGTATGACCGTCTGACTGAGGATGAAAAGATGTGATCAATCTCAACTTGGTGCCTAAAGCCTGATGAACGGCCTGCAAAAAATGCGATACGAAGTGACCATCTCGATCGGAAATAATGGTCTTAGGGGCACCATGCAATCTCACGATCTCAGCTATAAAAGTTCGAGCCAATTTCTTCGGTCCCCAAGTATCCTTAATACCTAGGATGTGTGCAGACTTAGTCAACCGATCGACGATTACCCAAATCATATTCATTCTGGCGCTAGTTCTCAGCATCCCAGTGATAATATCCATAGAGATATCTTTCCACTTCCACTCGGGAATGGGAAGTGGCTTCAACAACCCCGCCGGTCGTTGATGTTCAATCTTGACTTGTTGACACGTCAAACATCATAGCCCAAACTCTGTGACATCTTTCTTCATATTATTCCACCAAAATTTTTGCTTCAAGTCCTTGTACATCTTACTCGTTCCGGGGTGGATAGAGTATGGGCTTCTCGGAGAATTCTCTGCCTCAACTCTAGATCATTCGGAACATAAAGCCTGCCTTGAAATGTCAGAATACTATTCTCATGGACCATAAAACCAGGGGCTTTTCCTTTAATTACATATTCCTTCAGTTGAGAGGTCATCAGGTCACTCCACTTTCCCCTTTGATCTCGTCAACCAATGACGAAGTAATTTCGAGAGTGCACAATTGTCCTTGCACTCTTTGAAGCCAAACTTCTATTCCTTGCTCGATTACATCCTGACGAATCTTCACCTGAGCTGTAAGAACCTCGAGCATCTTAAGCGACGACATTGGCCTTTACCGGATGGTAAAGAATTTCCAAATCGTAACCCTTGATCAATTCCAACCAACATCTCTGCCTCATATTCAGCTCTTTCTGACTGAAAATATACTTCAAACTCTTGGGATCGGTATAAATCCAACACGGAAAGCCATACAAATAATGCCGCCAAATCTTAAGTGCGAAGACAATTGCGGCCAACTCCAAATCATGAGTAGGATAGTTCATCTCATACGGATTCAACTATCATGACGCAAAATATATCGTCTTATCATGCTGCATAAGCACACATCCAAGCCCTTGTCTTGACGCGTCACTATAAAATGCAAATCCTTCACTACCCTGTGGTAAAGCTAAAATCGGCGCTGAGGTCAGACGTCTCTTCAGCTCATCAAAGCTCTATTGTCTCTCGGCAGTCCACACAAACTTTTTTGTCTTCTGGAGTAATTTCGTAAGCGGCCGAGCGAGTTTTGAGAACCCCTTGACAAACCGACGGTAATACCCAGCAAGACCCAAAAAGCTACGAACTTCTTTAACATTTTTAGGCGGTGCCCAATCTAGCACTGCCTCAATCTTCTGCGGGTCTACACGAACCCCTTTGGCCGAAATCACATGGCCGAGAAACATAACTTCTTCCAGCCAGAACTCACATTTCGAGAATTTTGCATAGAGGTGCTCGGCTCTCAAAACATCTAGTATCAAAACTCAAGTGTCGGGCATGTTTCTCCTTATCCCGAGAATAAATCAAGATGTCGTCAATAAACACAACCACACATCTGTCCAGGTATTCGATGAATATTTTGTTCATTAGTTGCATGAATACTGTCGGTGCATTGGTCAATCCAAAAGACATGACCACAAATTCATAATGTCCGTACCTCATCCGAAACGCAGTCTTCGGAACGTCAGACTCTTTCACCCGGAGCTGATAGTATCCTGATCTCAAATCAATTTTTGAGAATACTGCGGCTCCCTACAACTGATCAAATAAATCATCTATACGAGGCAAAGGATATTTGTTCTTGATGGTCACTTTGTTTAGTTCACGGTAATCAATGCATGAACGTATTGAACCATCCTTCTTCCTCACAAAAAGAACAGGCGCCCCCCAAGGTGAAGCACTCGGTCTGATGTACCATTTCTCCAATAGTTCTCCTAACTGACTTTAATTCTTGCTTCTCGGAAGGTGCCATACGATAAGGTGCCTTAGAAATCGGAGCCGCGTCAGGCTCTAAATCCACAGAAAATTCTATCTCTCGATCTGGCGGTAATCCCGGGAGGTTGTTTGGAAAAACGTCAGGATACTCATTAACAACTGGAATCAAAGAGAAATCGACTTCATTCCCTTCCGTCTTCAAAGCATAACACCAATAGCCTGTGCAACCTTTATTCAAAATTTTTACGACCTTCATGCGCTGATAAGCAACTTAGGTTGGCCCGATTTACGTCCCATAAACGAGTACTCGGAGCCGTATTTAGTCATCATAGTGATAACCTTAGTACGGTAATTCATAATCGCTTGGTGACTGTCAAGCCAATCTTCGCCGAGGATCACATCCTCATCTTCCATATCAACCACAATCAAGTTCGATAACCAATCCATACCGGCTATATTCACCAGAAAATCTCTAATCTCCCGATTCCCCACAATTCTATCCACGCTAGGTAGTTTCACAATGAAAGAATCGCAAGCAGTCATACAAGTTATATTCAAACGGCGTACACACTCCAAGGAGATGAAAGAATGTGTAGCACCTGAATCAAAAAGTACACGAACTGGATGAGATAGGATATGAATGATACCTGAGGCCACCGCCGCATCGGCTTCATCTGCTCGACGCATCTCATAGACTCGTGGGTGTGTCTAACCGATGCTAGAATCTCCCCCTCTAGTGTTCTGACTCCGTCCCCAGCCTCTACCGTAACTCTACTGCGACTGGATAACTGGTTGCCGCTGATTCATACTCTAATCTATTGGCGCTGGGGCAGAAGCCCGAGTGTCCAAAGTCTGATCTTGTTTGGGGAAATAAGCTGCCCTATGTTCCATCTGTCCACAAATGTGACACTTCAGAGGTGGGAAGTTACACTACAGATTAATGTGGCCTGGACGACCACAATTAAAACAAGTTACGGGCGAGTTGAGGTGCTCAGAGCAGAACGAAAACTCTTATTCCCTCTAATAGAACGTGACGACTGCCCGGCAGAATAGTTAGTCGCCTGAGGTCTTTCGAAGTTGCCACCTTTAGATCTAGAAAAGTTACCAGCGGTCTTCTGCTTCTTCGATTCTTCCGTGGTATCATTGTGGTGACTCAACATGTCATAGGCCAAAGCCCTGTCTTGGTATTCCTTCAAGGTAGTACAAGCAAACCCGGCCATATAATGCCGTAAATCGATACTCATCCGCACTTGATCTTGTCACCCTCATCTCGCACATCAAAGTAACGGATCTTGTCACGCTCATCCCGCACTTGATTCTTCACGTGGATCAGCTGTTGGTTGTATTCCACAATCACCTGCGAGACTGGAATACTCTGCGGCTTAGCCTCGAAAAAGGCTCGGATTATGCCTTCTTGCACTGGCCAAGGACAAAACTCGGCCTCCAGTAGCTCTTTAAACTCTCCCCACGTAGCAGCATGATCCTGTGGCTTGATAACTTTCCACCAAGTCGCGGCTTCCTTGGTAAGGAAGTACTGAGATATTGGTACCTTCCTCACTTCCAGACAATCAACCGCTTCAAACACTTTCTCTAACCAATTCTCCCAACACATCGGGTCTGTAGCACTGCTGAACTGCGGAGCGTGCATACGGATCACATTCTGAAGGAAGGCATCCGATGTCGGGTTCGGATTGTTCAACTGAACGGCTTGGGTCAGGATAGTCATCTGGTTAGCCAATTGTTGAAGGACATTCGTAACTCCAATATCTACATTATTCCCTTGGCCGGTCGACTAGTGGTGTTAACCCTCGGTATCAGGATGTACTGAGTTAGATAAACTAGGGGTGGTCGACCCCGCAACGAAACTGAGGGAAGCGGCCGCGCCATGTCCTCGTCCACGTCCACGACCACGGCCTCGTCTCTGTCCCCTATCAGCAGACATTCTGAAGGATACACAAAGTGCGTAAGTACAATTCAAATCGCCCGTCATCGAAGTGACCGATTTCCAAAAATACCAAATCAGAAGCAAAGCAATTAAGAAAACACTAGGAGAGTAAGAGGTCTTACCAGTACCGGTCGCACCGTGATGATGGCAAAGTAGTGATACTGTAGACAAACGATGACTCAATCCACCCAAAAGACCGACAACCTAGGTATCTATAAACCTAAGTTCTGATACCATATTCTGTAACACTCCCAAGTTATTCAGGGTATATTACAGCGTCGTGAGCCCCGTCGAGGGACCCACAAGGCTATTTACACGCGGAACTATGAACTTTGACTGATAGGGTCCAATCACAATCAAATGCAAGACAATAAAATGGTATTAAAAACAATATCTAATAAATTTGAATACAACACATCACGGATCAAAACCATGGCAACGTAGGCCGAAACATCAATGAAACTGAAAATAGCACTCGAGTACTCAAAAACCATTCAAGTACAACATCACTGAATGGAGGAAATACAAAACATAACCAGGGACAAGACACAGTATCACACTTAACCATCATCTTCATGCCGACCCAGTACATGCCTATCTGCTCTCCTGGGTCCTGAAATACATGAAAGGTATTTCCCCCATAAAGGGATTAGACGTCGAATAGCTAGTACAAATATATCGAATATGAAACACAGTACTTCTCGACAATAAAGTAAATGTAATCATCATCTCATCAACTCAAGACTAGTATTCCGGAATAACTAAATCTCATAGCATCACATTCAATACATACATGATTAATCGCGGAACCGCACCAGATGTTACGGAAACCTCAGAGGACCCGTCGGTACGTCCCAGATTGGTTAACCTAAAATATCCGCGGAACCGCACCAGAGGCTACGGAACCCTCAGAGGACCCGTCGGTCCATCCCAGAGTGGATATATACTATCATACAATTCATATACCTTACTTTCAAAGTCGAGAACGTACAATCATAAACATATACTTGCCTTTGAGACATCGAGAATCGGAAGGAAAAGAATATAAGTTCGGTAGGTCCAAGAACGCACTTCCGGCACCTAAACAAATTGTAAGGAATACAAATCAATAACCCGCCTACGATTCACGACACTACAAGGATAATCATGTAGATGTTTGGAAATCACCCAAACCCTCTCAAGTCCGAACAAGGTACAAAACAACCCATATAATCGTAGGGGAAGCATGGGTACGCGGTAGATACATCATAATCTCAAAGACCTCAAGCTCCAAAACGGATAAATCGGGCGACTCTATGAAAATCTCCAAAATTCCCAAAACTAGGGTTCTAAGTAATTTACCTTGATTTGGAAGATATAACCAGATTAGATGTTGTGTAATCTTTGTTATTCAACCAAAGATGATGATAGTTGAAGAAGGACCGCCTCAAATCGCCCTAAATCACCCTCTTCCGTGCTCTCCCGTCGGAAATGAGTGAAAAGGTTGCAAAATGACGAGAGCAGGGGTCGACTGCCCCTTATATACCATGCCTGGTTAGCGCGCGCTAAAATTCAGGTTAGCGTGTGCTAATGGGGTCACCCGGTAGTCCAGTGGATTCTTTTTTGAGACGTTAGCGCGCGCTACCACACCTTAGAGTGCGCTAACTAGTATCCGGCAAAAATTCCAACTCACTGCCCAAACCTGCTAGCGTGCGCTACATCTAGGCACTAGCACGCGCTACGCAACACCTATAGCGTGCGCTCGCTAAGGCCTAGCGTGCGTTACCTGTTAGTCCAAAAAGTAGAAATACCTCACTGCCTCTGCCGACTCAGCCCATTAGCGTGCGCTACGGGCGATGTTAGAGCGCGCTACTGAACTCGAATAGCGTGCACTAGCTACTGCCTAGCATGCGCTAATTACTAGTCTAGATGGCAGAATTAGCTACTGTCTCTGCCAAGCCCGGACCGTTAGCGTGTGCTAAGATCCAACGCTAGCGTGCGCTACTCAACAGAAATAGTGTGCGTTAGCTTAGATCCAACTTTTGAACTCTTCTCTGACCTCAAATCATTTGAGTATGATATTGACAGGAGAGAAAGGCCGAAGAGTCACCTACCAAGACTACAACACTAGCTGCTAAATCTGACAGGAGACACAGCTCTGTACTCACCACATCCAAATCCGCACACAAGACTGTTGACAGCGACGATGATATCCTGTCACAAGATGAAATGGCCTTGTTAATGCACAAGTTCAAAAAGTTCATCAAACAGTCTGGAAAGACACCCTACAGGCCCAAGCCATTTCACAAGGTAAGTTCTGAATCTCCTGTTAGGGTTGTATACTGCAAAGCATACTTTATGCTTGTATTACCATATTTCCCTGTAACTACCTATGGGAATATTAGTTACATTTAATCACATGTTTTGCATATTTATTCATATTATGGTTATGCAAATGAAATGTCTAATTATTTTATATTGTAGATAATGTGGTGTGTTGGTTTCACACGAAGATCACATTATCGGTGCCTTATAAAATAATATAATAGTTCACAACCTATATAATTATTAGACAAACTATATGAAAGGTTGTAGTGTATGTTTGAGATTAGTTGGTCTTGACTATTAACATACATTAGCGTATTTGCATACGTTAAACTGGATCGAGGTGAGATAGTGTCTTCTGTACTGACTGTAAGAAGAACGTAAATCTCGGATAATTATTGTTTCTTAATTCTAAGTATATAATATGTGATTGTGTATTTATAATACTTATTGCTTTGATTTATCATGGGTGAGAGTCAAAATGATCGACTCAATAAGCTTCGTATATTGGGCAATAATATTATTTATATGACAGTTAATATTATTACTAGAAGTCGTGTCCCGAATCGTGCGGGTTGGTGATGTCCCCTTGAGGAGCTCGATAATGATTATTATATTAAACCTACAGGTGGATTTGATTTTGATATAATAATAAGATTCGAGTGGTACTACTCTTGGATAAGATATTAAGTAATTAAAGTTGTCAGTAGCTTATAATTAACTAATGGACATTCGATATCTTAAACACGAGAAATAATATATTTAAATAAAGAGCCCGATTTCGTAAGCTGGGATTTGGGTTGGAAGTGCAATATTTATTCTTTAGTGGATTGAATTGATATTAATAGACTCAATATATTAGGAAAGGTCCTAATAAGCAAATTTGAGGTCTATTATGAGTCCTTCCCTAATCCTCCTTAAGATCCCTAGTAGTAGTCCAGGAGCCTATATATAGGACACATTGGGGGTTCGGCCGAATTGCTTATTCATCAATCTTGTAAGATCGATTTTCTTCTTGTGTTTAATTGTAGATGAAGACTTGTGTCTTTGATTCTATAATTTAGATAACAAATCAATTTTATAAGGGTGTTTATACAATACTAGAAAATAAAGAAAAACCGGGTGACCACAAACAAAGAGGTTCGACCGATCCATATTGTGTCCAAGCAAGATTCGGTAGCTCGTTGCCCACACAATGTCCAGGTTAGGGCGGATCATACTCTAGAAGGTCTAAACGTAGAATACAAGGAGATCAAGACTAATAGCATCCACTACGCTTCAAAGGTAATATTCTATGATCTTTGATCTAGATTATGATATTTAATTACCAACATATTTATTTAATAAATAATAAACAATTTTAAATTACTTATTAATCTTACTAGTTAATTAATTAGCATGTTGTGCTCGTGGATGCGTAAAACGCTTTTATCAATCTTTCACCAACTTCGCTTCTGCTGTGTTTTATTTCCAACATCAGATCCAGATTTTAGGCTTTTGCTATTTTAATTAATTTTGGTGATTAATTGATAGCAATTTAAATATTCATGTAATTTGATGTTGGTGTATTTTGTTAGATGTGTTCTTGCAAAGAATATGATCCGATTATCATGGTTATGTGAACGGTTTATTTATTTATTTTTATTATTTATATATTTGTTGGTTTGGCCCGGTTTGAGGCATGTAATGGTTTTACACGTGAGAAAATCCACGGGTAGATCTAGGATTTTATTTTTTCTGTAATCTTGCTGTAAATTCAATGTATTTTATTTTGTGTAAAATTGTAATCAGATTCGGAAAAGATGGTATCACGAAGAAATAGAACAGAACCGGGACAACGATACTGCTGGACAGCCGCGGTCGACAGCAGCACGCGGGCACTGCCGAGCAGCACACGGCTAGAGGTGACCATAGCCGGGTCCGGGTCGGATCTGCCGGGTCGCCGGGTCGTCCGTCCAAGACCCGGACCCCACCCGTATATATGAAATGTACGGGTTGGCGGGTCGGCCACGGATCCGGGTCCGACCCGTCGGGTAACGGGTCCGACCCGCCATAATTTTTTTTAGAAGTATATAATTTTTTATTTATTATAATTTTATACACGAAAAATAACTATAAGTGAACAAGGAAATTATTTGAAAAAATGAGTTTGTATTTAATTTTTAAGTTTGTACTTAAAATTAAATTGTCTACGTATCCTCGTGAGGAATCAAAGCTCTACGTAGTTCTTTTTCTTAAGAAGAATTAAAAAAAATGGGCTTGTATTCAATTTTAAGTTTTCACTTAAAATTAAATTGCATACGTATCCTCATGAGGAATCAAAGCCCTACATAGTTCTTTTTACTTACCTGACTTACCTTACTTACCTTTAGTCGAAGTCGATGTAGTCGTCATCTCGATCATCGGTTTGACTCATTTGACTAGACTCTCCTTCAGTAATGCCTTCTTGATAGGCATCTTTGTCTGCTAATAGGTCATCCCAATTATTTTCTTGATCTCGTAACTCGGCTTTTGTTGCGTCTTTAAGTATCATTTGAGCCTCGAGATTTTTTTGGCGTCATTCGGGATCTCCGCTCGTCCAACATATAGCATCCTTCACTAAAAGCACTGTTAGGCGTATTTTTATACGCTTATTTATCATTATTTTGTAGTGTTTTGGTGAGTGAAATCATCTAAATGAGCTTTTAATGCCTTGATTTTGTATGATTGACAGGAAATTGAAGTCCGGGAGCTAAAACGAGGCAAAGCGGCGAAGCGGCAAAAGCGGGCGATGAGCGCGGCACACGGAATCGGGCCGCGGCAGAAGACACCGGCCGAAGGGCAAAGTAATGTCAGACTGCGTGCGGCACGGCCAGGTGAGCCGCGGCACGAGAATTATTTAACGCCTGTATTCAACTTTTGGCGATGTGCCGCGGCACGAGTTGATGAGCGCGGCACACTTAGCGGGTTTGGTACGTCTGCGGATTACGGGCGTTTGAAGCCGATTTTCAACCGATTAATACGGACGCGATTTGTGGAGGTCTTGAGCTATAAATAGGGCTTAAGACCCTAATTTAATTATCTTGGAATCATTGAATCTAAACCTAGGAGAGCTTAAGCTTGGAGACGAGAGAAGAGGAGGAAAGCGAGAAGAATTCAAGGGCGGAAGGCGGGAGTGAAGAACGAAGGAATCCGAGCTTCATCTGCGTTTGAATTTTATGCTTTCGTTTATTTATTCTGTATTTTCAGTTTTTAGTATGTCAGGCTAAAGCCCTAATCTAGGGTTTTGATGAAACCTTTGTTTTGACGAATTGATTGAGATTATCCAATTTATTACCTTTTTATTGAGTTTTCCCAATTATGTTTAATGCTTGCAATTATCGGCCAATAGTTGTATTGATTTAATCATTCACTTGAATCGGGAGAGGAGATTTGGTGAGGAACTATTGGTGAGGACCGTTTTATTCTGTGAGATAGGAATATACTCATAGGAACTACGTGGCCTTTAGGAGATTTCATGATTTTTGCCTAGCGACGAGATAATTCACCTAGGGATAGAGTGCGTTAGTCGCCGTTAGATAAATCTATTGACCTCGGGAGAGGCGGTAGAATATATTAGCAATCTCCGCCTTCAATAAATTGGGAAAATTATTTATTACGGATAATCAAGATTAAATTCGGATAAATTAAGGTGGATTCAGAACTCTAGACTTATTTATCATTTGATTCCTTTTATTCAAGCTATCGTTTTCTGTTTAGTCTTTTATTAATTCTTTTAGTTATTAATCCAAAAACCCAACTTCGATTGTTCAAATAAAATTGGAATACGAAAACGTCGGTAGTTAGAGATTCAATCCTCGTGGGAACGATACTCTACTTATCACTTTATTACTTGTAAACGATGACGTGCACTTGCGTGTAGGAAATATCGCAACAAGTTTTTGGCGCCGTTGCCGGGGATTGAATTTTTTTTAATATCGATTTAAGTATTTCCAGTCTTAATTTGAACGTTTTATTTTTATTTTTGCGTATTTAATTTTGTTTATTCGTTTTTCCTTTCAGGACCTTTCGTTAGTGCATGAGAAGACTCGGTAACGAAGGCCTACTACCTTTGGACACCGAGCTCGAGCGCACTCTAAGAAGGAACAAAAAGGAGAAAAGAGAGCTGCAGACGACGGTCAACATGGCCGAGAATATTGAAATCCAAGGAGGAGACAACCAAGTGCGGCAAGTTCAACCGGAACTCGCTCTTCGAGATTATGCCATGCCGCAAGTCAATGCAAATTTTTCGGGAATTCGGCGTCCCACCATCCAAGCTAATAATTTTGAGATCAAGCCCGCCATTATTCAGATGGTGCAGGCGAGCCCATTCTAATTTGCCGAAGGGCGACCGAATGCCCACATTGCGTCTTTCCTTGAGATATGCGATACTTTCAAAACTAATGGTGTCACCGACGATGCCATCCGATTGAGGCTTTTCCCTTTCTCTCTGAGGGATAAAGCAAAGTTTTGGTTAAATTCCTTACCGCCGGGGTCGATTACAACATGGGAGAGGTTAGCGCAAGCCTTCCTTGCCAAATTTTTTCCACCAGCTAAGATGGCGAGGTTGAGAAATGAAATAACCACTTTTGCCCAGTTCGATATGGAATCGCTCCACGAGGCGTGGGAGCGATATAAAGAATTGCTTCGAAGATGCCCTCATCACGGCATTCCTGATTGGCTTCAGCTGCATACGTTTTATGGTGGTTTGAGTGCTTCTACACGCACTCTTGTGGATGCGGCCTCCGGTGGAACATTCATGGGAAAATCTATGGCCGAGGCTCACGTGCTTTTGGAAGATATGGCTGAAAACGCATACCAATGGCCAGCAGAAAGATTGACACCGAAAAGAGTAATGGAAGTTTCAAGCAATGACCCGATCTCCACCTTGTCAGCTCAAGTCGCCGCTTTGACACAACAGCTCCAGACATTTTCGCACGCACCAGCCCCCGTTACCATAGAGACATGTAATTGGTGTAACGGATCACACCCGAGTGTGGAATGTCAATTTGGAAATCCTTTCGAGCAAAATCAGATGGAGCAAGCTCAATTCGTAGCCAATGGAAATCGACAAAGCCATTTTTACCCCAGCACTTATACTCAAGGGTGGAGGAATCAACAAAATTTTCCATGGAGAAATGGGCAAGCTATGAAGGCTCCACAACCTCACTTCGTGCAACCCCCACAGCAGCCCCCTCAATCACCAAAGGTTTCTTTGGAGGATGCTCTTGCTCAATTGGCGGCTAACACAAGCCAATTCATGACCCGCACCGAGACGACTCTCCAAAATCATTAGACCTCCATCCGAAATCTAGAAACACAAATGGGGCAGATTGCTAATTTATTGTCTTCTCGGTCCCAAGGTGCAGCCCCAACGCAGCCGAAGTGAAATCCAAGGAAAATGTGCAAGCGATCGAATTACGAAGCGGAAAGGAGTTGAAAGGGCAGCCTATTAGTGACAAAGAGCAGCCGATCGAGCGGAACGAGAAGGAAAAGGATGAGACGCCTAAGCCAAAGGAATTATCGACTACTCAGCCCACTCCTCAAATTCCATTTCCACAGCGTTTTCAAAAGCAAAAACTGGACAAGCAGTTTTCAAAATTCCTCGACGTCTTCAAGAAATTGCACATAAACATTCCGTTCGCCGACGCATTGGAACAGATGCCGAGTTACGTCAAGTTCATGAAGGAGATCTTGTCCAATAAACGAAAGCTCGAGGAATATGAGACGGTCGCTTTAACGGAAGAGTGCAGCGCTATTTTGCAAAAGAAACTCCCACCTAAATTGAGAGATCCGGGAAGTTTCACCATTCCGTGCATCATCGGAAATTCATCTTTTGAAAGAGCCCTATGCGATCTCGGGGCCAGTATAAATCTTATGCCCCTTTCGATTTTTAAAAAGCTGGAGATTGGGGAAGCCAAGCCGACGACAGTCTCTCTACAATTGGACGATAGATCCATCAAATATCTGAGGGGTGTGATAGAGGACGTTTTAGTCAAAGTGGATAAGTTCATCTTTCCGGCCGATTTCATCGTATTTGATATGGAAGAAGACCAAGATATTCCAATTATTTTGGGAAGACCATTTTTGGCAACAGGCCGAACGTTGATTGATGTGGAAAAAGGAAAGCTGACTTTGCGCGTTCAAGAGGAGCAAGTAACCTTCAATATTTTTCGATCCGTAAAATATCCAAGTGACGCTGAAAATTGTTTCCAAGTTGACGTCATTGACTCGTGCGTGAGTAAAACTTTTCGAGAAAATTATCCACCCGATCCATTGGAATCCGTTTTGATTGGGGCTGTTTCCGAACCAAATGGAGAGCATGCCGCCTACGTACGACACATGGATGCTTCCCCGCCAATTTTTATTCGTAAACCATTCGAGGAGCTAGGAAGTTCACTAACTCGACCGACCCCATCGATTGAAAAACCTCCAAAATTGGAACTCAAAAAGCTGCCACCTCATTTGAAGTATGCATTCCTGGGGCCCGACGACTCCCTTCCAGTTATTCTTTCGGCCACTTTAGCAGGAGATCAAGAGGCAAAATTATTAAGAGTTTTGAGGGAGTACAAATCTGCTCTTGGATGGTCTATTGCGGATATCAAGGGGATCAGCCCATCGATTTGCATGCACAAGATTTTGATGGAGGAAGACTACAAACCATCCGTGGAGCATCAACGCCGGCTGAATCCTAACATGAAGGAGGTGGTAAAAGTCGAGGTTTTAAAACTCCTCGAGCAGTATGATCTTTCCAATTTCGATAGTAAGTGGGTAAGTCCGGTTCAAGTTGTGTCGAAAAAGGGTGGGATATGATTGTTCAAAGCGATAATAATGAACTAATTCACACCAGGATTGTTACGGGGTGGCGTATGTGCATAGATTATAGGAAACTAAATAAGGCCACTAGAAAAGATCATTTTCCCTTACCTTTTATTGATCAGATGTTAGATAGATTAGCCGGACACGATTTCTATTGCTTTCGATGGCTATTCGGGTAATCAGATTTACATAGCCCCGAAGACCAAGAGAAAGCAGCGTTTACATGTCCTTACGGCATTTTCGCTTATAGGCGCATGCCGTTCGGATTGTGTAATGCGTGGCAACTTTTCAACGGTGTATGATGGCTATTTTTTCGACATGGTAGAGCGGTGTATTGAGATTTTCATGGATGATTTTTCTTTTTGGAGATTCTTTTGACATTTGTTTGGAAAATTTGCGAAGGTCTTGCGAAGATGTGAAGAGACCAATTTAGTCTTGAATTGGGAGAAGTGTCATTTTATGGTGCGGGAGGGCATTGTGCTTGGCCATCGAATATCCTCACATGGAATTGAAGTCGTAGAGCGAAAATTGAGACAATTGAGAAGATGCCTCCACCCACTTCGGTCAAGGGGATTAGGAGTTTTACGGGACACGCCGGTTTCTATCGCCGATTTATTAAGGATTTTTCAAAGATCACGAAGCATTTGTGCAACTTACTCATGAAAGATGTCCCATTTACTTTCGTGAGTCTTGTAAAGAAAGTTTTGAGTTGCTGAAGAAAGCTCTAAGCACGGCACGGTGATAGTCGCTCGGATTGGGACCTTCCATTCGAACTAATGTGTGATGCTAGCGATTTTGCCATTGGGGCTGTTTTGGGGCGAGACGAGGGAAGGTGTTTCATGTCATATACTATGCGAGCCGACGCTCGATGGCGCCCAAAGAAATTATGCCACAACGGAGAAGGAATTGTTGGCGGTGATATTTGCATTTGATAAATTTCGGGCTTATCTACTAGGAACAAAGGTGATAGTGTGGACCGATCATTCGGCGATAAAGTACCTTTTGGAGAAGAAGGATGCCAAACCAAGGTTGATTCGGTGGGTGCTACTCCTTCAAGAATTCAACTTGGAGATTCAGGACAAGAAAGGGACAGAAAATGTTATAGCCGATCACCTTTCACGGTTAGAGAGTTCCCTCGAGAAGGAAGAAAGTCAGCCACAAATTATAGAAACCTTCCCCGACGAGCAGCTCTACAAGTTGGATTCAACACATGCGCCTTGGTATGCTGATCTAGTGAACTACTTAGCAAGTAAAACAATTTCGAACGATCTCTCACGTCATCAAAAGAAGAAGCTAATCTCGGACGCTAAGTACTATTTGTGGGACGATCCTTTTCTTTTTAAGCGATGCCCCGATCAAATTATCCGTAGATGCATTCCAGATGAGGAAATCCACAGTGCTGAACCATTGCCATGCATCGCCCTACGGTGGACACTTTAGTGGAAATAGAACAGCAGCGAAGGTCTTACAGTCGGGATTTTATTGGCCGTCCTTATTCAAAGATGCTCACTCCTTTGTGTCTACATGTGATCGGTGTCAACGGACAGGAAACATCTCAAGACGACACGAAATGCCGCTGAACACCATACTTGAAGTCGAATTATTTAATGTATGGGGGATCGACTTCATGGGTCCATTTCCCCCATCAAACAAGAATCTCTACATTTTGGTGGCCGTGGATTACGTCTCCAAATGGGTTGAAGCGGTGGCACTACCTACGAATGGGTCTAATGTCGTAATCAAGTTTATCAAACAACATATCTTCTCACGCTTTGGGACTCCACGTGCTATTATAAGTGATGGTGGGTCACACTTCGACAACAAATTTCTTGATGCGGTTTTGAGAAAATACGGAGTCACTCATCGTGTTGCCACAGCATACCATCCGCAAACGAGTGGTCAAGTCGAGATATCAAATCGAGAGCTAAAGTGGATTCTAGAAAATACGGTCAGCTCGTCTCGAAAAGATTGGGCATTTAAACTCGATGATGCACTTTGGGCGTACCGGACTGCGTATAAGACACCTATCGGAATGTCGCCCTACAGATTGGTCTATGGAAAAGGTTTCCATCTGCCCGTAGAGATGGAGCACCGTGCTTATTGGGCGATAAAGAAACTAAACTTTGATCTAAAATCCGCGGGGAAAAGCGTTGTTTGCGGTGAACGAGTTGGAAGAAATTCGCCACAACTCATACGAAAATGCAAAACTTTATAAGGAGCGGACAAAAATTTGGCATGATAAGCACATCACGCAGAGAATTTGTCGGGTCAAGAGGTGTTGCTATTCAACTCACGCTTAAAGTTATTTCCCGGGAAATTGCGTTCACGATGGTCGGGACCGTTCACCGTAGTTCAAGTGTTTCCACATGGTGCAGTAGAAGTTCAAAGAGATGGTCGAAAATTCAAAGTTAATGGACAACGGTTGAAAGCATACTTGGGAAATCCAATAGACACGCAGAAAACGAGCGTCACCTTATCCACCGCCGGATGAATGCGAGAGAAGTCCGGCTGAAGACTATAAACTTAGCGCTCCTCGGGAGGCAACCCGAGTATTAGTTGTAGATTCTTTGTTGTTTTCTTGCATTTTTAGAGTCTCTTTTTGTCTTCTTTCTTCTTTGATCCATCCTTCCCTCTCATCTTAATGAATTCGTGTAAAATTTCTGTGCAGGAATCAGCAAAAGGGGATAAATTCAATGATGGGCCGCGGCACAGATCCAGTGAGCGCGGCACACACACGGTGAGGAAAAATGGCCGATCAAAGCGTACCTGTGCCGCGGCATGATCTTACTAAGCCGCGGCACACCAGTCGCCGAGCGGCACCCGATAACTGAGACGCGGCACACTAAATGGTCAAGAAACGCCCAGGGCGCCTGTACTTTGTGCCGCGGCATACTAAGGCTGAGCCGCGGCACACTAAAACACTGAGCCGCGGCATACGAAATCTGAGCCGCGGCACCCGACGACATACCAAAACGTCCCAGTTCGACTGTACTTTGGGCCGTGGCTCACTTATATTGTGTCGCGGCCCCCGTCGCAAAATAAGAACAGCCAGGTAAGGCTCATTCATTCGATCGGCCTGCATAGGATATTTCTTCCCTCTCTTCCTTCCTTCCTGCACACATGGAGGTTAGTTGGCTCCACTCTATGAGTCTCCTTCTCAAATTCTCCAGGTTATTTTTGATTTCTAAATCATAAATGAGTCTTGATGTGAAAAGATTTGGAGTCTTATATTGCTAGTTATTCTTCATTGTTGTTTCTAAAATGGAGTTGGAATATGGGGAATTTGTTATTGTGATGGAATTGATGTTTATGAATGAATTGTTGATGATGGTTTTCGTAATTCAGGGTTATAATCTGTGTTAATATTTCTGGGATTTGGAATTAACCATGAAAATTTTTGTTCTTCATTTTAACTTGTGCACACAAGGTGTTTGATAAATTGCAGCAATGAAAAATGGGTAAGCTAGGCATTTTCCAACTTATATGCAATGAATCATGTTGTCACATTATCCCCAACCCCTACATCATGTTCAACTTGAGAGCTCGTACTTAACTTCCTTTTTGATGATGCAAGCTCATTCACACCACCCTCCTCACCGGACGATGCCGGCACCGGCTCTGAGCGGTGGAGGAGTACTTGACCTTTACTTTTCTTGCATTTCATTTTTGTCCATTGAGGTCAATGTACGTCCTAAGTTTGGGGGATTTACATTGAGTCTACATTCATTCTTGTACTCTATCTTCTTGCTGTACATTATATTACATTTGCACTTTTCATTTCTTTGCATAAAATTTTTTCGAGATAGCCTTGCTTGTCGTAGTTTTTCTTTATTCGTGAATTTTCGTGCTTCTATTTGTGTGATCGATGTTACGACACTGTCTCTCTCTACGAAGAAGCGGGCGAGTTCTAGTCGAGTTGTAGTCGATTATTTCATTGCGCTTAGTATTCAATTAGGTCGAAATTTTCCCGATTGTAGAGGTCTTGGCGAGATAAGAGACGATACATACTTGTTGCTAAATCCCCATCAATACGTTTGGCTACATTTCCGGATAGTGAGTCGTACCGTTTCTTTAGTCGTGTTGGCACTTAGTTTGAGTTTTGAGTCGGTCAGTTTTTCCCTAAAAGTCGAGATAATGTGTTCTATGATGGGAAGTCTAGTAAGGGGTATTCGCGTGACCGTTGTTTACTCTCGCGTAAAGCAGCGACCACTGATTAGATTAATGATTTAGATATTTCACATGTGCCAATGATAGGAAGCCTAGTAGCAGGGGCATTCGCGTGACCATTGTTTACTCTCGCGTAAAACGGCAACCTTGATTCGGACATGCGGAAATTATATATTCGAGTTGTTTCTCCATTGTAGACGGGAACTTAGTAACTAGAAGCATCCATGTGCCCCATGAGTGTCTTTTACGTCAAACGGTTTCCTAATACATGAGAATGGAAGTTCCACCTAGGATTATCCCGATGAAATATCCGAGATCCTAACCTAGTGGTCGACTCGAATCAAATTTTTGAGCATATATATAAGGGGATCTTGTCCGAGATTTATTTATTATGAGACTCGAGAAAATTGTGCCTTTAGGCTGTGGAGCAACGGACGAACTAGCTTGTTTATGTTAGCCTTTCATATTGACGGTCGATTTGACTCATGTTTTGTTAATCTTTGGTGAGTTTTCTTCATGAGCGAATGATTAGGGTGAACTTGATTACTTTGCGGAATCATTATTACGAGTGCAGCTCGCTTTTATGACACTCGTAATATTTAGAGAGAATGACAGGATAGTATTGATTAGATTGAACACTATGAGTTGCACAATTATTCACGACATTCTTTTATTGACTTTAATTCTTTTTGCTTGAGGACAAGCAAAGGCTTAAGTTTGGGGGTATTTGTTAGGCGTATTTTTATACGCTTATTTATCATTATTTTGTAGTGTTTTGGTGAGTGAAATCATCTAAATGAGCTTTTAATGCCTTGATTTTGTATGATTGACGAAATTGAAGTCGGGAGCTAAAGCGAGGCAAAGCGGCGAAAATGGCAAAGCGGGCGATGAGCCGCGGCACGGAATCGGAGCGCGGCACGAAGAACACCCGGCCGAAGGGCAAAGTCTGTACTGTGCGCGGCACGGCCAGGTGAGCCGCGGCACGGAAGAATTATTTAACGCCCGGTATTCAACTTTTGGCGATGTGCCGCGTACGAGTTGATGAGCGCGGCACACTTAGCGGGTTTGGTGCGTCTGCGCGGATTAAGGCGTTTGGCCGATTTTCAACCGATTAATCTGACGCGATTTGTGGAGGTGCTGAGCTATAAATAGGGCTTAAGACCCTAATTTAATTATCTTGGAATCATTGAATCTAAACCTAGGAGAGCTTAAGCTTGGAGACAGAGAAGAGGAGGAAAGCAGAAGAATTCAAGGGGAGAAGGCGGGAGCTGAAGAACGAAGGAATCCGAGCTTCATCTGCGTTTGAATTTTATGCTTTCGTTTATTTATTACGTATTTTCGGTTTTTAGTATGTCGCTAAAGCCCTAATCTAGGGTTTTGATGAAACCTTTGTTTTGTGAATTGATTGAGATTATCGATTTATTACCTTTTTATTGAGTTTTCCCAATTATGTTTAATGCTTGCAATTATCGCCAATAGTTGTATTGATTTAATCATTCACTTGAATCGGGAGAGGAGATTTGGTGAGAACTATTGGTGAGGACCGTTTTATTCTGTGAGATAGGAATATACTCATAGGAACTACGTGGCCTTTAGGAGATTTCATGCTTTTGCCTAGCGACGAGATAATTCACCTAGGGATAGAGTGCGTTAGTCGCCGTTAGATAAATCTATTGACCTCGGGAGAGGCGGTAGAATATATTAGCAATCTCCGCCTTCAATAAATTGGGAAAATTATTTATTACGGATAATCAAGATTAAATTCGGATAAATTAAGGTGGATTCAGAACTCTAGACTTATTTATCATTTGATTCCTTTTATTCAAGCTATCGTTTTCTGTTTAGTCTTTTATTAATTCTTTTAGTTATTAATCCAAAAACCCAACTTCGATTGTTCAAATAAAATTGGAATACGAAAACGTCGGTAGTTAGAGATTCAATCCTCGTGGGAACGATACTCTACTTATCACTTTATTACTTGTAAACGATGACGTGCACTTGCGTGTAGGAAATATCGCAACAAGCACTCTCAACGGGGACTGTGGATGCAGGCACTGCAAGAATTTCTTGTGCCATAATGGAAAGTATGGGAAATTCGGTTCCCCTTCCCTTCCATCAATCCAACAGATCAATTGTACCTGCATTGTCATCCTCCGGCACAAAACTAGTTGCATTATATCGACTAAGGTCATTTCTTTGACCGATGTTACTACCCCCTATTTCTTGCTATATTATAGAGTTGTTTTTGAAATGGGTTAGTGGGAGTTCTCTCGAATTCCATGTTATATGTATTTGTAGTCATAGTTCTTGTTTTTTGAGTTTGAATCCTATCACCATATTTAGCTAAATATTCAGCAAAAACTGTTTCTAAACTATTTTTTAAATCAATTTTTACTTGTTCAATGTCAGGAATATTTTCAAACAAAGTTTGACTTTCAACACTATCCACAATATTCGGAAAACATAAATATTTAAGAATATTATAATATATTTCAAGTAATTGTTGTACTTGAGCTAAATTCAAATCAGGAGATAAAACAGCATTAATCAAGAAAACATCATGAATACGATTAAAGTATTTTAGCCATTGTAAATAGCATTTGATAATCTTTCGGATTTACTATAAGCATCCATTTCGGATACAATAAAACAACAATAAAATAAAACTTTAGGAGACGTGGGATAATAACAACCACTTAAATCTTTAGTTGCATTTTCAAAAACCTTTAATAGTTTTATTAAATCTTTAGTTTCATCCCAATATGTTGGCAATAAATAAAATCCTTCTATGTGAAAATACGTATCAACAAATTCACACAATAATTCTTAATATTCATTAGTTGAATTTAACATCTCATAAGTTGAGTTCCATCTATATTTTACGTCTGGAATAAAAAATTTGGGTTGCATTTGTTTTGATTTTAAAAATTTCCCCATTGTCTAGCTAACTTAGTATGATTATTTAAAAAGAAGACACATTTTCTAATTGGTTCTATTGTCTTATCTGTAAATTTTAATGCATCTTGTACACACAAATTTAGACAATGACATATACATCTAGTATGAAATAATTGACCCGCTAAAACTGGATTACAAGCTTGTATTAAAGCTGGTACACTTGCAGTATTAGAACTAGCATTATCAAAACCAATTGTGAAAATTTTATCTTTTAAGCAATAAAAAGTTAAAATTTTAATTATTGCTCTAGCTATATTATCTGCACTATGTGTACAATTAAATTTTTTAGACACAAGTAATCTTTTGTTTAAGTTCCAATTTCATCAATACAGTGTATAGTTTTTCCCATATAATCATTTTTTTTGTTAAAATCTGCCCACGTATCCACAGGTAAATAAACTCTATGATTTATAGATCTAAAATAAGCTCGTAGTCCAAGTTTATAATGTTTGGCTAAGTATACTACTTGTCTAGTTATTGTGGTACGTGGAATTCTCTTAATAGCAGGATTATAGGCATTTTGCATCCTATATTCCCAACTCGTACTATCCGCAAAATTAAAAGGTAAAGATTCTTGTGCACATAATTTTGCCATTTGTTTTCTAGCAATTTGTTCATTATATTTATAAAGTCGAGATTCAGACATACCTTGATTGCCGGCTGGCCCAACTCCAATAGAAGGTTGAAAGTTGAGTTGACTTTGCGACTTTTGTTCTCCGTAGATCGAGGCATGGTTATTCTCAAAATGCTTTTAAAATTTCCATATCCATCCCCGGATTTATATGGATACTCTTTCTTGCAGTAGTTGCAAAATACCTTCATCGAACCATTCAACATTTTCCCCTTTTTAAAGTGTTCTGAAAAAAGTTCGGATACCAGTTTCTTTTCTGCAACAGGGGCAGACTTCTTTCTCGCCTTAGTTTTCTTGCTTCCTCTTCCTTTCACAATTTCTTCCTCTTCGGACGATAACTCTTCAACATAAGGATGTTCTTCTTCAGCTTGGCTTGCCACACGACGCTTCGACTTTAATTTTTGCGTCGGAGTTGGTACGCCATGAAGAGTGCGCTCGAACGTTGCATATGTTTGATTTAACATAGCTTCATCGATTTCATGGTCCATTTCTTTGTCAATGTCTTGCAGTTGTTGACGATTCGGGATACGTCGAAATCCCCTGGGGTCAGGTTCTTCTTCACTGGTAGTTGTTGTACTACCGTAATAGATACTTTCATGTATAACATCATATTGAGGTTCTTGACTTTCATTTTCAAAACCGGGTGGAGGTTGGTTTTGGGGCTCCCAAATAATTATACCACATAGTTTCTTCGATTTGCCCCAAAGAGCCATTCGCTCCAACTTTGAAATTTTGGATTTTTTGGAGACGTAGCAATACTCTTTTCCTTGTCATAACTCGACATAATGGTTAAATGCTAAGAAAAAGAGAGATTAAATGATATAGCAATTAGCAATGAGAGTTTGAGAGAAAGATTAGAATGAAAGTGTGAAAAAATGAGATGGGTTGGGTTAGTATTCATAGATAGATTTTTATTTTAAATTTGAATTCTATCCGTTGGACCCGTCGAGTCACGGATCCGACCCACCGGGTCCAACGACCAGAATTTAAATTTTTATTTTTTTTTTATTTTTTTGTTTTCCGCCGGGTCGACGGGTCGGACCCGTCGGGTCGTCGGGTTGGGAAATGTAAGACCCGGACCCCACCCGTGTATACCACGGGTCCGGGTCCGACGGGTAGGCCGGGTCCGGGTCCGACGGGTAGGCCGGGTCCGGGTCGACCGGTCGACCAATCGGGTTGGGGTTTTCTGAGCACCTCTATACATGGCTGCCTGCCGAGCAGCACCGGGACTTATTGTCGAGTGTCGCGGTGTCACGGGATGCCCGCGACCCCAGGCGGTATTACCTGATCACAGGCCACTCATGGGACCACTTGCAGCTTTGTGGGATGCCGAGCCTCATCGCACTTCACGTTATCATCTATAGTGTAGGGCTTTACTTTATTTTTCTTGTAATGTTGTAATAGCTAGTTAGTGCTTGTTCAGCTTTTCAATATCTAGTGTTGTCATTAGCCTTTATTTTTCTAAGCCTATTATAGGGGGGAAGAGTGTACTGAAGAGTTGTAGTACGAATTGGCTAGTTTACTGAGACCCTCCTATCCGTGTATGCTTGTAATCGTTGTTGCCTATTGTAATCGCTCATTGTATTAATACAAATCGATTTTCATCTTCAATTTTGTTGTGCCACTAAAACGCCTCGGCGTGATTGCGTAGCATTAACACAAACTCTCGATCGAGTTAGGCGGACTGTAACACCCCAAACTAGGCGGATATTACAGTGTCGTGGACCCCCGACTGGGACCCACCAGGCGAATGAAAAAGGATGAATTACACAGGGTAAATGTAGTACCGAACCACATTACAACCTAAATTACTCCGACGAGGAGTTTCATACAACACACCCAGGATAATACAGAATACATGTATATTTTATATGAAGATAAAATACACAACACTGAATGAAATGAGTATTCAAACGGAATGTCTGCAGCGGAATAAATGAAGGAAACATAAATGACTGAATAAATGACTGAAAAGACTGGGGGGCCCTTCTAGTATCACTGGGACTCCTCGTCGTCACCGTGCTCTCCCCGTCCTTTAGCCTTGCCATGACCTGAAAAACAGTATCCCCCAACGGGGTCAGTTACACAGAACAACAATCCTCAAGAGTTGAAAATACACAATCATGAGTTATCCACAGTTATACAATATCCTGTCGAAACATACGCAACATGCTATATGAATCAACTAATGATACGGCTCAAAGGAATGGCGCCACACTACGTCCGGGATGGAAATGTGTCCGTGCACAAGCCACCAACGAGTATCGATCGAATACACGTGTGGTCTTGTACCTAATCAGTCTCATGAAGCCATCAACTCGTGTGCACAGTCCAATGTGAGGCCACCAACCAACACACGACTATAATGTGCCCGACATGAAAATCCTACACATACCAATCGGCACGCCAGTATGACCCGGAATGCCACAATATGACAAAAGTGACAACGAAAATGAATAATGACTCACCAGGATTAAATGATGGTGAAATGTATGACAGCTTAATGAAATAATTGGAACCGTCGTTCCTTATGACTGAGGTGATTAATTGAAAATGACAAGTTTTGATACGGTTGATACAATGATGAATGAATTATGATTATGAATGAACAACATCAAAAGGAATGAATATCCTTTTAACCGAGTAAGAATTAACTTACACAATACTGATGAAGAATGTCCGTCCACGAACAACGTCCTAAATGAAATGCCGGTCGCTCGAACAACCTTGAATGACAATAATTACCAACAACCGTTCAATACACGTATCGAGCAACTAAACACGACTAACCCAAAGGTCGAAGACAACGATAATCAACTCATAGGGGCATTCTAACGGATACATAACCAACCACACAACTAAAAAAATATCCGATCTCGAATATGTCGAAACCAACACCAAAATGAGTATTATAAACCATCAAAACACTTCCAATGATATCAATAATCTCAAAGGATTCCACAATTCAAGCTTACAACCACAACAATCGGAAAATCCCCAATTAACCAAAGTCAACCCCAAGGGTTCTTGAAATAATTCCGAAAATAACCGTTAAATCCGTAGGAATATATTTATCCAAGGTAGATAATCCATATCTAACATATTCCAATGATAATCCAAACTTACACGAAGAAATCGGAAGGAAAAACCCAAAAATCCGAAATTCTAGATCCAAGAAATTAATACCTTTGATTTGGTGTTAAGGAGATGATAAAGTGATGATAATCCAACTCAAAGCCTTGAAGATGATGATGGATGATAGTAGCTCGAAGAGAACTCTCCAAAATGTCCGAAATCGCCCGAAACCGACGAGGGAATGAGAAATGATGATAAAATGATGAATTAAGGCTAACTGTCCAATATATAGCCGCTACAGGTTAGCGTGCGCTAGCCCTTGAGCGTAGCGTGCGCTAACGGGAATTTTGGGTATTCCAGTACCCACTGTTCGAACACGGTAGCGCGCGCTACGTACCTTTTGTAGCGTGCGCTACAACCCTACCATTAGCGTGCGTTAAAACCCATTGCTAGCGTGCGCTAACGAATAATTTGATGCCCAATACTGGAATCCAGAACTGCCTGACCTCTGATCTGACCTCGATAGCGTGCGCTACAACCAATATTTAGCGTGCGCTATAATATCGATTGCGTACGCTAAAAACAACACATAGCGTGCGCTATGAGTTAATCCAGTGCAGTCCAGTAGCCACTGGACTCAACCTGATCTGACCTTAGCGCGCGCTACACCACATATTAGCGTGCGCTACTACAACCCACTAGCGCGTGCTACTTACCACTCATAGCGTGCGCTACATATAACTCACCTGCAGTCCAGTACCTTCTGGACTGCAGCCAGGGTAACATTAGCGTGCGCTAATGCTGAGTAGTAGCGTGCGCTACCTGTACTCAATTATCGTACGCTAAAAGGAGTACGTAGCGTGCGCTACTCCTCACACACAGCTCACAACGAAAATGACAATGATGATAAACACGGCACGAATCTCCGATTAGATTAGTGATGAATGACGATTGATACACGATACAATTACTCTGAATGATGAATACTATGACTGAATATGAGTGACAATGATTAATAATGAGTGAAAATTACTGAGTATCAATTACTGAATGATAATTACTGAATGATAATTACTGAATTACAACAGGGTATTACATACACCCCCCCTTAAAAGAGTTTCGTCCCCGAAACTAAGGGTCAAACAACTCGGGATAACTCTCCGCATATTATCCTCGGTTTCCCAAGTAGCCTCTTCGACTCCGTGTCTAGACCACTGAATTTTAACCAAAGGAATCGTCTTACTCCTAAACTGCTTGATTCGCCGCTCTAAAACTCGTATAGGACGTTCCTCATATGAATGATCATCGGCAATCTCGATTTCATCGAACTGAAGTATGTGACTCGGGTCGGCAACATACTTCCGCAACTGAGATACGTGAAACACATTATGAATTCGGCTCAACACCGGAGGTAAAGCCAATCGGTAAGCTAACTCGCCTACTCGATCCAGAATCTCAAACGGTCCAATGAATCTCGGACTCAACTTACCCCTCTTCCCAAAACGGAAGATACCACGACTCGGGGAGACCTTGACCAAAACAAGGTCACCCGCCTCGAACTCTAACGGTCGACGACGATTATCTGCATATGATTTCTGTCGACTCTGAGCGGTCAACAAACGACTCCTGATCAAAGTTACCTTCTCACGGGCGGCTATAAGCATATCGGGCTCGGTGCCCAATGATTCTGATAAGTCGTCCCAACACAACGGAGATCGACAACGACGACCATACAAGGCCTCGTAAGGTGCCATCTTGATCGAAGCATGCCAACTATTATTATACGTGAACTCGATCAATGGTAGTTGGGCTTCCCAATCGTCTTTCCAATCGAGGATGCAAGCCCTCAACATGTCCTCTAATGTCTGAATGGTCCTCTCTGATTGTCCGTCGGACTGAGGATGAAAAGCGGTACTGAGATTAAGCTGAGTTCCCATAACACGATGGACTGATTTCCAAAAATGAGACACAAACCGTCCGTCAGGATCGGAAACGATACTTTTAGGAGTACCGTGAAGTCTGACTATCTCTTTGATGAAAAGTTGGGCAAGTCTCTCGGGACCCCACGTCTCCTTGATCTCAAGGAAATGAGCTGATTTGGTTAAGCGGTCCACGATCACCCAGATCGTATTCATGCCACGACGACTCGCCGGCAAACTCGTGATGAAATCCATAGAAATGTCTTCCCACTTCCATTCGGGAATGGGAAGAGGTTTCAGCATACCCGCCGGTCGCTGATGTTCAATTTTGACTTGTTGACAGGTTAAGCATCTCGAAACAAATTCTGCGACTTCTCGCTTCATATTTCTCCACCAGTAATTTTGTTTCAAATCCTTGTACATCTTGCTAGACCCCGGATGAACAGAATAAGGGGTAGCATGAGCTTCTCTCAAAATAGAGTTTTTCAACTCGTCATTCGCCGGTACGCACAACCGATTCTTAAACCTCAAAAGTCCATCCTCGTGAACCACGAATCCAGGGGCTTTCCCCTGAGTCACATCCTCACGGATACGCAACAATGATGGGTCTGAACTCTGATTCTCTCGGATTGCCTCCTCGAGTGACGATGAAATCTCTAACATACAAAGCTGCCCTTGAACTCGAAGCGGACCTCGATCTCGGGTCTAAGGAATTCTGTTGAAGCTCCTTCAGGCTGTTAAGCGAGCAAGCATGCGCTCTTTGACGGACTTACGACTCAAGGCGTCGGCGACAACATTCGCCTTGCCGGGTGGTAAAGGATCTCGATATCATAATCTTTGATTAGTTCCAACCACCGTCTCGTCGCATATTTAAGTCCTTCGAGTAAATATATACTTTAAACTCTTATGATCGGTGAATACGGCGAGTAACGCCATAAAGGTAATGACGCCAAATCTTCAGCGAACACCACTTTGCTAGCTCCAGTCGTGGGTCGGATAATTAACCTCGTAAGGTCTCAATTTCCGTGAAGCATAGCGATAACTTTCCGTTACGCATGAGTACACATCCGAGACCCTGTCCGGACGCATCACTATAGACCACAAATCCCTCCGTCCCTTGCGGTAAAGAAAGGACAGGTGCTGAAGTTAACCGGCTCTTGAGTTCCTCAAAACTCTGTTGACACGCGTCGGACCACGTGTATTTCTTATCTTTCCGTAAAATATTCGTCATGGGTTTAGCGATTTTAGAAAATCCTTCCACAAATCGCCGATAATAACCCGCTAATCCGAGGAAACTTCGGATTTCCTTAACATTCTTCGGAGGTAGCCAATCTCGAATAGCCTCCGTCTTCTAAGGATCGACACGAACTCCGTCAGATGAAATTACGTGTCCGAGAAACGTCACTTCGGACATCCAAAACTCACATTTGGAAAACTTCCCATAAAGTTGTTCTCGTCTCAACACATCGAGAACTTGATGAAGGTGAGACTCGTGTTCCTCCCGGTCACGAGAATAAATCAAAATGTCATCAATGAAGACAACCACGAACTGATCCAGATAGTCTATGAAAACCCGATTCATTAATTCCATGAATACCGCAGGTGCATTAGTCAACCCAAACGGCATAACCACGAACTCATAATGACCATAGCGTGTTCGAAACGCCGTCCTTGCGATATCCGACTCTCGAATCCATGGCCGATGATATCCAGATCTTAAGTCGATCTTGGAAAATCGAAGCTCACGAAGTTGATCTAAGAGATCATTAATACGGGGTAAAGGATACTTATTCCTCACCGTCACCCGGTTCAATTCCCGGTAATCAATACACAAGCGGAACGAACCATCCTTCTTCTTGACGAATAACACTGGCGCTCCCCACGGGGACGCACTCGGTCGAATATAACCCTTCTCGAACAATTCCTCAAGTTGGTTCTTTAGTTCCTACATTTTGGTCGGGGCCATCCGGTACGGTACCTTCGATATCGGGGACGTACCAGGCTCCAACTCAATCGTGAATTCCACATCCCTCTGTGGAGGCAAACCAGGTAACTCGTCTGGAAAAACATCGGCATATTCCCTCACTACTGGAATGTCCGTCAACATTACTGATAATTTCTCGGTTTTGGTCATATAGCACCAATAACCGACACATCCCTGATTGAGTAATCTTACTGCTTTCATCAAATTAATGACCTTACCAGAACAGCCGGGATTACCTCCCTGAAACACACATTCGACCCCATCGTCTGAAATGATAGTGATCATACGCTTACGCACACTAATGATGGCATCATGACGATCCATCCAATCAATACCCAAGATGACGTCGTCCCTCGGCAACTCTACTATGATTAGGTCCGCTGGCCATACACGACCATGAAGCTGAATCGGACAATTCTGAATCTCAAGATTTCCGATAATTCATCTACCATCAGGTAGACTAATGACATAAGGCTCACAACTAGTAGCACTACCCAGACGTAGTCTACTCAAACATGACTCGGAAATGAATGAATGTGATGCACCAGTATCAAAAAGGGTACACACAGGTTGAGATAGAATATCGAGTGTACCTGAGATCATCCGGGCCTCCGGATCATCGGTCTTCTTCATCTCATAAATTCGGGCCTTGCCGGCCCCCGAACCGGACGATCCCGTCTGATAGCTCTTAACTCCGCCTTTAGCTCCTGTCGTCTTGAGCAGCCCAGTAAGTGCTTTGATTACGCACATTTGAAAGACACAGGGCACTGAGATGACGTCGGAGTAGGTTTAGAGTCCCTTCGGCAAAACGGGCCCTATGCCCGGCAACCCCTGATTGTGGCACGTGATCTGCCGGACATTTGGTCTGAAATGACCTGTTCTTCACGGTTAAACAGTGATGGCAGGCGCTCGCGGCCCGAGATTCCAGGTTTAGGCGTCATCGGAGGACGCTCAGAAAAGGTAGAGCCCGCACGTGGTTTCTTGAAAGTGGCCTGACTCCCGTCAGACTGATTACGGTTCTTGGACTTCTTGCTAGCAGATGAAGGCTGCTGCTTAGCAATCTCCTTAGCAGTAAGCTCATAGGTAAGAGCTTTCTCAATGAACTCGGCCAGAGTGGTACAATTATGATTAATCAACTGTAGCCGCATACGAGGTTTCAGCCTCTTTCTGAAATACTTGATCTTGTCCGCCTCAGAGTGAATGATAGATGAGGCGAACGGAAAAATTTCCTGAAATCTTTCGGCGATGGCGAGAACATCATCATCCGCCGAAAGGTCGGGAGTGAGTAATTCCGACAACTTGGCCTCCCTGAGTGGGGCCGGATAGTACCTCTCCATCATGAGAGTCTTGAACTGATCCCAAGTACATGATAGCACCTCTATACATGGCTGCCTGCCGAGCAGCACCGGGACTTATTGTCGAGTGTCGCGGTGTCACGGGATGCCCGCGACCCCAGGCGGTATTACCTGATCACAGGCCACTCATGGGACCACTTGCAGCTTTGTGGGATGCCGAGCCTCATCGCACTTCACGTTATCATCTATAGTGTAGGGCTTTACTTTATTTTTCTTGTAATGTTGTAATAGCTAGTTAGTGCTTGTTCAGCTTTTCAATATCTAGTGTTGTCATTAGCCTTTATTTTTCTAAGCCTATTATAGGGGGGAAGAGTGTACTGAAGAGTTGTAGTACGAATTGGCTAGTTTACTGAGACCCTCCTATCCATGTATGCTTGTAATCGTTGTTGCCTATTGTAATCGCTCATTGTATTAATACAAATCGATTTTCATCTTCAATTTTGTTGTGCCACTAAAACGCCTCGGCGTGATTGCGTAGCATTAGCACAAACTCTCGATCGAGTTAGGCGGACTGTAACACCCCAAACTAGGCGGATATTACAGTGTCGTGGACCCCCGACTGGGACCCACCAGGCGAATGAAAAAGGATGAATTACACAGGGTAAATGTAGTACCGAACCACATTACAACCTAAATTACTCCGACGAGGAGTTTCATACAACACACCCAGGATAATACAGAATACATGTATATTTTATATGAAGATAAAATACACAACACTGAATGAAATGAGTATTCAAACGGAATGTCTGCAGCGGAATAAATGAAGGAAACATAAATGACTGAATAAATGGTGAAAAGATGAGGGGCCCTTCTAGTATCACAGGACTCCTCGTCGTCACCGTGCTCTCCCGTCCTTTAGCCTTGCCATGACACAGCAGTATCCCCAACGAAATCGATTTACAGAACAACAATCCTCAAGAGTTGAAAATACACAATCATGAGTTATCCACGATTATACAATATCACAGCCGAAACATACGCAATCAAACATGCTATATGAATCAACTAATGATACGGCTCAAAGGAATGGCGCCACACTACGTCCGGGATGGAAATGTGTCCGTGCACAAGCCACCAACGAGTATCGATCGAATACACGTGTGGTCTTGTACCTAATCAGTCTCATGAAGCCATCAACTCGTGTGCACAGTCCAATGTGAGGCCACCAACCAACACACGACTATAATGTGCCCGACATGAAAATCCTACACATACCAATCGGCACGCCAGTATGACCCGGAATGCCACAATATGACAAAAGTGACAACGAAAATGAATAATGACTCACCAGGATTAAATGATGGTGAAATGTATGACAGCTTAATGAAATAATTGGAACCGTCGTTCCTTATGACTGAGGTGATTAATTGAAAATGACAAGTTTTGATACGGTTGATACAATGATGAATGAATTATGATTATGAATGAACAACATCAAAAGGAATGAATATCCTTTTAACCGAGTAAGAATTAACTTACACAATACTGATGAAGAATGTCCGTCCACGAACAACGTCCTAAATGAAATGCCGGTCGCTCGAACAACCTTGAATGACAATAATTACCAACAACCGTTCAATACACGTATCGAGCAACTAAACACGACTAACCCAAAGGTCGAAGACAACGATAATCAACTCATAGGGGCATTCTAACGGATACATAACCAACCACACAACTAAAAAAATATCCGATCTCGAATATGTCGAAACCAACACCAAAATGAGTATTACAAACCATCAAAACACTTCCAATGATATCAATAATCTCAAAGGATTCCACAATTCAAGCTTACAACCACAACAATCGGAAAATCCCCAATTAACCAAAGTCAACCCCAAGGGTTCTTGAAATAATTCCGAAAATAACCGTTAAATCCGTAGGAATATATTTATCCAAGGTAGATAATCCATATCTAACATATTCCAATGATAATCCAAACTTACACGAAGAAATCGGAAGGAAAAACCCAAAAATCCGAAATTCTAGATCCAAGAAATTAATACCTTTGATTTGGTGTTAAGGAGATGATAAAGTGATGATAATCCAACTCAAAGCCTTGAAGATGATGATGGATGATAGTAGCTCGAAGAGAACTCTCCAAAATGTCCGAAATCGCCCGAAACCGACGAGGGAATGAGAAATGATGATAAAATGATGAATTAAGGCTAACTGTCCAATATATAGCCGCTACAGGTTAGCGTGCGCTAGCCCTTGAGCGTAGCGTGCGCTAACGGGAATTTTGGGTATTCCAGTACCCACTGTTCGAACACGGTAGCGCGCGCTACGTACCTTTTGTAGCGTGCGCTACAACCCTACCATTAGCGTGCGTTAAAACCCATTGCTAGCGTGCGCTAACGAATAATTTGATGCCCAGTACTGGAATCCAGAAACTGCCTGACCTCTGATCTGACCTCGATAGCGTGCGCTACAACCAATATTTAGCGTGCGCTATAATATCGATTGCGTACGCTAAAAACAACACATAGCGTGCGCTATGAGTTAATCCAGTGCAGTCCAGTAGCCACTGGACTCAACCTGATCTGACCTTAGCGCGCGCTACACCACATATTAGCGTGCGCTACTACAACCCACTAGCGCGTGCTACTTACCACTTATAGCGTGCGCTACATATAACTCACCTGCAGTCCAGTACCTTCTGGACTGCAGCCAGGGTAACATTAGCGTGCGCTAATGCTGAGTAGTAGCGTGCGCTACCTGTACTCAATTATCGTACGCTAAAAGGAGTACGTAGCGTGCGCTACTCCTCACGCACAGCTCACAACGAAAATGACAATGATGATAAACACGGCACGAATCTCCGATTAGATTAGTGATGAATGACGATTGATACACGATACAATTACTCTGAATGATGAATACTATGACTGAATATGAGTGACAATGATTAATAATGAGTGAAAATTACTGAGTATCAATTACTGAATGATAATTACTGAATGATAATTACTGAATTACAACAGGGTATTACATACACCCCCCCTTAAAAGAGTTTCGTCCCCGAAACTAAGGGTCAAACAACTTGGGATAACTCTCCCGCATATTATCCTCGGTTTCCCAAGTAGCCTCTTCGACTCCGTGTCCAGACCACTGAATTTTAACCAAAGGAATCGTCTTACTCCTAAACTGCTTGATTCGCCGCTCTAAAACTCGTATAGGACGTTCCTCATATGAATGATCATCGGCAATCTCGATTTCATCGAACTGAAGTATGTGACTCGGGTCGGCAACATACTTCCGCAACTGAGATACGTGAAACACATTATGAATTCGGCTCAACACCGGAGGTCAAGCCAATCGGTAAGCTAACTCGCCTACTCGATCCAGAATCTCAAACGGTCCAATGAATCTCGGACTCAACTTACCCCTCTTCCCAAAACGGAAGATACCACGACTCGGGGAGACCTTGACCAAAACAAGGTCACCCGCCTCGAACTCTAACGGTCGGCGGCGATTATACGCATATGATTTCGCCGACTCGGCGGTCAACAAGCGACTCTGATCAAAGTTACCTTCTCACGGGCGGCTATAAGCATATCGGGCTCGGTGCCCAATGATTCTGATAAGTCGTCCCAACACAACGGATATCGACAACGACGACCATACAAGGCCTCGTAAGGTGCCATCTTGATCGAAGCATGCCAACTATTATTATACGTGAACTCGATCAATGGTAGTTGGGCTTCCCAATCGTCTTTCCAATCGAGGATGCAAGCCCTCAACATGTCCTCTCATGTCCGAATGGTCCTCTCACGATTGTCCGTCTTTGAGGATGAAAAGCGATGCGAGATTAAGCTGAGTTCCCATAACACGATGGACTGATTTCCAAAAATGAGACACAAACCGTCCGTCACGATCGGAAACGATACTTTTAGGAGTACCGTGAAGTCTGACTATCTCTTTGATGAAAAGTTGGGCAAGTCTCTCGGGACCCCACGTCTCCTTGATCTCAAGGAAATGAGCTGATTTGGTTAAGCGGTCCACGATCACCCAGATCGTATTCATGCCACGACGACTCGCCGGCAAACTCGTGATGAAATCCATAGAAATGTCTTCCCACTTCCATTCGGGAATGGGAAGAGGTTTCAGCATACCTGCCGGTCGCTGATGTTCAATTTTGACTTGTTGACAGGTTAAGCATCTCGAAACAAATTCTGCGACTTCTCGCTTCATATTACTCCACCAGTAATTTTGTTTCAAATCCTTGTACATCTTGCTAGACCCCGGATGAACAGAATAAGGGGTAGCATGAGCTTCTCTCAAAATAGAGTTTTTCAACTCTTCATTCGCCGGTACGCACAACCGATTCTTAAACCTCAAAAGTCCATCCTCGTGAACCACGAATCCAGGGGCTTTCCCCTGAGTCACATCCTCACGGATACGCAACAATGATGGGTCTGAACTCTGATTCTCTCGGATTGCCTCCTCGAGTGACGATGAAATCTCTAACATACAAAGCTGCCCTTGAACTCGCTGAAGCCAGACCTCGATCTCGGGTCTAAGGAATTCCTGTTGAAGCTCCTTCTGAACTGTTAAACGAGCAAGCATCTGCTACTGAACGGACTTACGACTCAAGGCGTCGGCGACAACATTCGCCTTGCCCGGGTGGTAAAGGATCTCGATATCATAATCTTTGATTAGTTCCAACCACCGTCTCCGTCGCATATTTAAGTCCTTCTGAGTAAATATATACTTTAAACTCTTATGATCGGTGAATACCTGACAGGTAACGCCATAAAGGTAATGACGCCAAATCTTCAAAGCGAACACCACGGCTGCTAGCTCCAGGTCGTGGGTCGGATAATTAACCTCGTAAGGTCTCAATTGCCGTGAAGCATAAGCGATAACTTTCCCGTTCTGCATGAGTACACATCCGAGACCCTGTCCGGACGCATCACTATAGACCACAAATCCCTCCGTCCCTTGCGGTAAAGAAAGGACAGGTGCTGAAGTTAACCGGCTCTTGAGTTCCTCAAAACTCTGTTGACACGCGTCGGACCACGTGTATTTCTTATCTTTCCGTAAAATATTCGTCATGGGTTTAGCGATTTTAGAAAATCCTTCCACAAATCGCCGATAATAACCCGCTAATCCGAGGAAACTTCGGATTTCCTTAACATTCTTCGGAGGTAGCCAATCTCGAATAGCCTCCGTCTTCTGAGGATCGACACGAACTCCGTCTGATGAAATTACGTGTCCGAGAAACGTCACTTCGGACATCCAAAACTCACATTTGGAAAACTTCCCATAAAGTTGTTCTCGTCTCAACACGTCGAGAACTTGATGAAGGTGAGACTCGTGTTCCTCCCGGTCACGAGAATAAATCAAAATGTCATCAATGAAGACAACCACGAACTGATCCAGATAGTCTATGAAAACCCGATTCATTAATTCCATGAATACCGCAGGTGCATTAGTCAACCCAAACGGCATAACCACAAACTCATAATGACCATAGCGTGTTCGAAACGCCGTCCTTGCGATATCCGACTCTCGAATCCGCAACTGATGATATCCAGATCTTAAGTCGATCTTGGAAAATACTGAAGCTCCCTGAAGTTGATCTAAGAGATCATTAATACGGGGTAAAGGATACTTATTCTTCACCGTCACCCGGTTCAATTCCCGGTAATCAATACACAAGCGGAACGAACCATCCTTCTTCTTGACGAATAACACTGGCGCTCCCCACGGGGACGCACTCGGTCGAATATAACCCTTCTCGAACAATTCCTCAAGTTGGTTCTTTAGTTCCTGCATTTCGGTCGGGGCCATCCGGTACGGTGCCTTCGATATCGGGGACGTACCAGGCTCCAACTCAATTGTGAATTCCACATCCCTCTGTGGAGGCAAACCAGGTAACTCGTCTGGAAAAACATCGGCATATTCCCTCACTACCGGAATGTCCGTCAACATTACTGATAATTTCTCGGTTTTGGTCATATAGCACCAATAACCGACACATCCCTGATTGAGTAATCTTACTGCTTTCATCAAATTAATGACCTTACGAGAATGTACTGGATTACCTCCCTGAAACACACATTCGACCCCATCGTCTGAAATGATAGTGATCATACGCTTACGCACACTAATGATGGCATCATGACGATCCATCCAATCAATACCCAAGATGACGTCGTCCCTCGGCAACTCTACTATGATTAGGTCCGCTGGCCATACACGACCATGAAGCTGAATCGGACAATTCTGAATCTCAAGATTTCCGATAATTCATCTACCATCAGGTAGACCAATGACATAAGGCTCACAACTAGTAGCACTACCCAGACGTAGTCTACTCAAACATGACTCGGAAATGAATGAATGTGATGCACCAGTATCAAAAAGGGTACACACAGGTTGAGATAGAATATCGAGTGTACCTGAGATCATCCGGGCCTCCGGATCATCGGTCTTCTTCATCTCATAAATTCGGGCCTTGCCGGCCCCCGAACCGGACGATCCCGTCTGATAGCTCTTAACTCCGCCTTTAGCTCCTGTCGTCTTGAGCAGCCGACCGAGTGGCTCGATTACGCACCTGAAAGACTGGGGCCCGAGATGACGCCGAGTAGGTTTAGAGTCCCTTCGGCAAAAACGGGCCCTATGCCCAAGAACCCCCTGATTGTGGCACGTGATCTGCCGGACATTTGGTGCTGAAATGACCTGTTCTTCACGGTTGAAGCAGTGATGGCCGAAGCCGCTCGCGGCCCGAGATTCCGCGGGTTTAGGCGTCATCGGAGGACGCTCGAAAAAGGTAGAGCCCGCACGTGGTTTCTTGAAAGTGGCGACTCCGTCGACCGACACAGTTCTTGGACTTCTTGCTAGCAGATGAAGGCTGCTGCTTAGCAATCTCCTTAGCAGTAAGCTCATAGGTAAGAGCTTTCTCAATGAACTCGGCCAGAGTGGTACAATTATGATTAAGCAACTGTAGCCGCATACGAGGTTTCAGCCTCTTGCTGAAATACTTGATCTTGTCCGCCTCAGAGTGAATGATAGATGAGGCGAACGGAAAAATTTCCTGAAATCTTTCGGCGATGGCGAGAACATCATCATCCGCCGAAAGGTCGGGAGTGAGTAATTCCGACAACTTGGCCTCCCTGAGTGGGGCCGGATAGTACCTCTCCATCATGAGAGTCTTGAACTGATCCCAAGTACATGATCCTTCGGTGGGTTTCAACGACAACCACCAAGGATGAGCGCTCTTACCCAGATAGTAAGCCGCAACTGAAACTTTGTGTCCTTCGGGACACTCCACCATAGCAAACAATTTCTCGAAATGCTCGAGCCAATGAATGATATCCACCGGCTCAGACGAGCCCTCAAAAGTAGGTGGCCTCTGGCGAGAGATGTCGCCGATGATATTACTCACATTCCTCTCTTGCCTCTGAGGTGGCGGCGGAGGAGCCTGTTGATTTTGATTGACGGAGTTATGCATCGTCTCCATCAGCTGTGCCATCTGCGTCATTTGGGCCATCATGCCCTGCATAAAAGCAAGTGGGTCAACCCGAACACCTTCTGACTGAGCCGTGTCCCGGGTACGACTCCCCGATAGTGAACGATCACGTCCAGGTGAATGAGTGGCGCTGCCGCTTTCGATGAATTAGCATTATTCCTCGCGTTTGCACGTGTATTCACACGAGCTCTCGGGATTCGGCCCGCTCCACGGCCTCGTCCTCCACGTCCTCTTCTTGCCCTCTCCATACTGAAGTAGGAAAGTCACATGATGATTATATTTCCCGCATGAATATCACGTTATGATTATGACATGAGATGATGAAAATGAGCATACGCGCTCTAACACAGTGATTACATGAATGATTAACTGACGTGACATGATTATCTGATGAAATTATTGAAATGATTATCTTGAACGAGTTAACAAGATTAATGATATGATCTTCCAGATCAACAACCGAGTAATGAAATGAATTGAGTGATTAATGAGTTAACCTGACCGTCCTGGTCAAAATGACAATGATGATTGAGGATTGTTAACTGATGAATTATGAATGAATGATTATTGCCAGAAATTATACCATGGCATTAGAAATCTTACAGTTCTTGGTCTGATTGGCTCGGCATTTGCACAGGTCACACGTGACGCGAAAGTCCAATGATACTAGTCCGATGACGATGATTTCAAATGAGACATGACTTGGAGGGTAGTATTCATAACCACGCTCTGATACCAACTCTGTAACACCCCAAACTAGGCGGATATTACAGTGCTGTGGACCCCTGACTGGGACCCACCAGGCGAATGAAAAAGGATGAATTACACATGGTAAATGTAGTACCGAACCACATTACAACCTCAATTACTCCGACGAGGAGTTTCATACAACACACCCAGGATAATACAGAATACATGTATATTTTATATGAAGATAAAATACACAACACTGAATGAAATGAGTATTCAAACGGAATGTCTGCAGCGGAATAAATGAAGGAAACATAAATGACTGAATAAATGACTGAAAAGACTGGGGCCCCATTCTAGTATCACTGGGACTCCTCGCCATCACCGTGCTCTCCCCGTGCTTTAGCCTTGCCATGACCTGAAAAACAGTATCCCCCAACGGGGTCAGTTACACAGAACAACAATCCTCAAGAGTTGAAATACACAATCATGAGTTATCCACAATTATACAATATCCTGTCGAAACATACGCAATCAAACATGCTATATGAATCAACTAATGATACGGCTCAAAGAATGGCGCCACACTACGTCCGGGATGGAAATGTGTCCGTGCACAAGCCACCAACGAGTATCGATCGAATACACGTGTGGTCTTGTACCTAATCAGTCTCACGAAGCCATCAACTCGTGTGCACAGTCCAATGTGAGGCCACCAACCAACACACGACTATAATGTGCCCGACATGAAAATCCTACACATACCAACCGGCACGCCAGTATGACCCGGAATGCCACAATATGACAAAAGTGACAACGAAAATGAATAATGACTCACCAGGATTAAATGATGGTGAAATGTATGACAGCTTAATGAAATAATTGGAACCGTCGTTCCTTATGACTGAGGTGATTAATTGAAAATGACAAGTTTTGATACGGTTGATACAATGATGAATGAATTATGATTATGAATGAACAACATCAAAAGGAATGAATATCCTTTTAACCGAGTAAGAATTAACTTACACAATACCGATGAAGAATGTCCGTCCACGAACAACGTCCTAACTGAAATGTCGGTCGCTCGAACAACCTTGAATGACAATTATTACCAACAACCGTTCAATACACGTATCGAGCAACTAAACACGACTAACCCAAAGGTCAAAAACAACGATAATCAACTCATAGGGGCATTCTAACGGATACATAACCAACCACAAAACTACGAAAATATCCGATCTCGAATATGTCGAAACCAACACCAAAATGAGTATTACAAACCATCAAAATACTTCCAATGATATCAATAATCTCAAAGGATTCCACAATTCAAGCTTACAACCACAACAATCGGAAAATCCCCAATTAACCAAAGTCAACCCCAAGGGTTCTTGAAATAATTCCGAAAATAACCGTTAAATCCGTAGGAATATATTTATCCAAGGTAGATAATCCATATCTAACATATTCCAATGATAATCCAAACGTACACGAAGAAATCGGAAGGAAAAACCCAAAAATCCGAAATTCTAGATCCAAGAAATTAATACCTTTGATTTGGTGTTAAGGAGATGATAAAGTGATGATAATCCAACTCAAAGCCTTGAAGATGTGATGGATGATAGTAGCTCGAAGAGAACTCTCCAAAATGTTTGAAATCGCCCGAAACCGACGAGGGAATGAGAAATGATGATAAAATGATGAATTAAGGCTAACTGTCCACTATATAGCCGCTACAGGTTAGCGTGCGCTAGCCCTTGAGCGTAGCGTGCGCTAACGGGAATTTTGGGTATTCCAGTACCCACTGTTCGAAAACGGTAGCGCGCGCTACGTACCTTTTGTAGCGTGCACTACAACCCTACCATTAGCGTGCGTTAAAACCCATTGCTAGCGTGCGCTAACGAATAATTTGATGCCCAGTACTGGAATCCAGAACTGCCTGACCTCTGATCTGACCTCGATAGCGTGCGCTACAAACAATATTTAGCGTGCGCCATAATATCGATTGCGTACGCTAAAAACAACACATAGCGTGCGCTATGAGTTAATCCAGTGCAGTCCAGTAGCCACTGGACTCAACCTGATCTGACCTTAGCGCGCGCTACACCACATATTAGCGTGCGCTACTACAACCCACTAGCGCGTGCTACTTACCACTCGTAGCGTGCGCTACATATAACTCACCTGTAGTCCAGTACCTTCTGGACTGCAGCCAGGGTAACATTAGCGTGCGCTAATGCTGAGTGGTAGCGTGCGCTACCTGTACTCAATTAGCGTACGCTAAATGGAGTACGTAGCGTGCGCTACTCCTCACGCACATCTCACAACGAAAATGACAATGATGATAAACACGGCACGAAACTCTGATTAGATTAGTGATGAATGACGATTGATACACGATACAATTACTCTGAATGATGAATACTATGACTGAATATGAGTGACAATGATTAATAATGAGTGAAAATTACTGAGTATCAATTACTGAATGATAATTACTGAATGATAATTACTGAATTACAACCGGGTATTACACGGATGTAGTCGGGTAAATTGACTACTAGCCGCACGGTGCGCGTACATTCTATGCAAAATATAAGCGCCCCGTGACATGTGGTATCAGAGACCGGTTAAGGTCGAAAGAATGGAATCGGGTAACGAGACGGAAGTCCCTAGAAGGCAGGGCAAGAAAAGGATGACGGAAAGAAGAAAGAGGTCGAGGCCTCTAAAGCCCAATTCGATAATCTAGAGCAAGAGTGCTCTAGATTGAGATATGTTGCCGAGACCTTGGAGGAAAAGGTTGAGACCCTCGAGGTGGAGAATGAAGACCTCCGAGCCCAGTTGGGCGAATGCAGAGAAGTCTGTCGAACCTTTGCTGAAGCAATGGGAGCCAACAATACGGCTGAATTAAGACGCGAGATGGAAGCAATGAGTATCCAGATTGGATTGCTTCAAAGATCTGTGAACAACACCCCCCATGTTGCTCAAGAACCTATTACGAGAATTCGGATCCCCGAACCAAGTTCCTATAGTGGAACACGAGATGCCAAGGAAGTTGAGAACTTCTTATTCGACATGGAACAATACTTCCATGCCGCTAATGTTTTGGACGAGGCGAGAAAGGTGTCAACCGCCACAATGTATTTGGTTGATGATGCCAAATTGTGGTGGCGCACCAAATATGCGGACATTCAGGCCCAACGAGTAAGAATTGATACTTGGGAACAACTGCGAGATGCCATCAGGCAACAATTCTTCCCAGAAAATGTTGAGTACAACGCAAGGAGGGCCTTGCGAGATTTGAAGCACACCGATCTTATTCGAGATTATATGAAGGCATTTTCGACGCATATGTTACACATTAGCGATATATCGGAGAATGACCGGTTGTTTACGTTCCTGGAAGGCTTGAAGCCATTTGCTCGTATGGAGCTTCTGCGCCAACGAGTCACACACCTCAGTGCCGCCATGGGAGCGGAAGAACGATTAATGGATTATACGTCGGAACCTCGAAGAGATCGTCCAGTAACAACGAACATGGCACCGTCCCAAAGTGCAATGCCAAGACCGTTCAAACCTAACGTGAGTCGGAGTGTAGGGGATCGGAAAACCTATATTCAAGGAAGTTTATATGGGAGCACGAGTCGTAGCAAACCTACAGAAGGTCAGCAGGGCCCTCCCCAACGAATCATTACATGTTTCCTATGCGATGGGCCTCATCTTCTCAGTAATTGTCCGAAGAGGCAACTTTTGAGTGCCCTAACAAGCGCTGTAGAATCGAGTTCGCAACCGAAAGAAGAGTTGCAAGTACCAGATGATGAAGGAAGATCGGAATATGAGGAAAATCTTGGGGCCATCAATCAATGGTGCAACTCGTTAACCCATCAGGTGGCAGCTAAGGCAAGAGTGTCGACAAAAGCCAGAAAACCTGTACCTGCACTCACGAAAAGTGGTTCCGATAAGAGAAAGGAGGGATTAATGTTTGTTGATGTTAAAATCAATGGGAAAAATATTCGTGCTATGATAGACTCGGGTGCCACCCATAACTATCTGGCGAGCACCGAAGTGGGGAGACTTGGACTATTGTTAGAGAAAGGAGTGGGCCGAGTTAAAGCCGTCAACTCTCCGGCAAAACCAATAGCGGGGGTTGCCAAGGCTGTTCGAATGAAGATAGGAGCCTTCGAGGGTAGGGCCGACCTATCTGTTGTGGAAATGGATGACTTCAAATTGATACTCGGGCTCGAGTACATGCGTGACACTCAAACCCTAGTCATGCCGTATGCTGATGCACTCTTGGTTTTGGGGGATAAGCCACATATTATCCCAACAATTAGCGCAACCCAAGGGGAAAATAACCTATCTGCGCTACAATTAAAGAAGGGATGCAGGCATGGGGAACCATCCTTCCTGTGCGCCTTGCAATTCGACGAAGTAGAGGAGTTGTCAGGTCCTATCCTTGATGCTGTGAAGCACCTCCTAAACGAATTTGAAGATGTTATGCCCAACAAACTGCCTCGGAAGCTTCCACCTAAGAGGGCGGTCGATCATGAGATTGAGTTGGTGTTGGGCACAAAACCTCCTGCCCGAGCCCCTTATCGTATGTCGCAACCTAAGCTTGTGGAACTCAGAAAGCAGTTAAAAGAGATGTTGGAATGTGGTATGATCCAACCGGCGAAATCACCCTATGGAGCTCCTGTTCTCTTTCAGAAAAAGTCTGATGGAACTTTGCGATTGTGTTGTGATTACCATGCTCTAAATAAAATTACGGTGAAGAATTTGTATCCTATTCCACTTGTAGAAGATTGCTTCGACCGACTCAGTGAAGAGGAATACTACACGAAGATCGATCTGAGATCAGGTTATTGGCAAGTTCGCATCAAGGAGGGATATGAAGTGAAAACGACGATTGTCACACGTTATGGGGCCTTTGTGTTCTTAGTCATGCCCTTTGGCCTAACAAACGCCCCAGCTACTTTCAGCACCTTGATGAATCAAGTCCTCCAAGGGTTCTTGGACGAGTTTGTCGTGGTATACCTGGATGATATTGTTATATATAGCCGAACCTTGGAAGAACATGTGGAACATTTGAGAATGGTTCTTACTAGGCTTCGTGAGCATGAACTATATGTTAAGCTGTCGAAGTGCTCATTTGCCCAAAAGCGGATCAGTTTCTTGGGTCATATCGTTGAGTGTGGCAGTATTCGCATGGACCCGAAAAAAATACAAGCAATCCAAGAATGGAAACCACCAACCGATGTACATGAGGTACGGTCATTTCTCGGGTTGGCAAATTACTATAGAAGATTTGTGATGGGGTATGCTGGAATAGCAAGACCCCTAACCGATTTGACAAGAAAGACGGAAGTTTGGAATTGGTCGTCGGAATGCCAGAATGCCTTCGACAACTTAAAGAAGGCCATCCTAACAGACCCGGTCCTCGCACTACCAGATCTATCCAAACCTTTTGTGGTTGAAACGGATGCTTCAGATATTGCACTAGGAGGAGTTTTAGTGCAAGATGGCCATCCTGTTGCCTTCGAGAGTAAGAAACTTAAGGATGTCGAGAGGCGTTACACGGTGCATGAGAAAGAGCTTTTAGCAGTGGTCCATTGCCTCCGACTTTGGAGACATTACTTATTGGGGTTGCCGTTTATTGTAAAAACTGACAACACTTCATTAGTCACTTTACGTCGGCCCAAAGCTTACTGGGAAACAAGCGAGATAGCGGGAACTATTATCCGAGTTCAACTTTGTGATTGAGTATCGTGCGGTTCTAGTAATCAGGTGGCGGATGCCCGAGCCGCAGATCCGACCTAGCCGTTCTACAAGTCTGGCGGCGCTTTCCTCGAGTCAGGTGACCACTCCATTAAAAGATCAAATACGAGAACTAATGGGAGCCGATGCGGCGGCTCAATGTTTAGTGAACCTTATGCTCGAGTACAACACGAAGATTTTGGCTAGAGGATGGTCTCTTATGGACCAAGGGGAGACGTCTCTATGTACCTCTAGGCGGCGATATGAGGAAAACTATTATTGCGGAATGTCAAGACACTCTCTGGGCGGGCCACCCAGGAGAGGATCGCACTGTGGCCTTAGTTCAACGAGCTTACTATTGGCCCCAAATGCGGGACGACATTGAGATGTTTGTCCGCACCTGCTTGGTGTGCCAACAAGATAAACCTGATCGACAAAAGAAGGCAGGCTTGCTGGAACCACTACTCATTCCTGTCAGGGCTTGGGAAAGTGTTTCAATGGATTATATCACCAGTCTACCAAAAGTTGGGGATCTTGATGCCATTATTGTTGTGGTAGACCGGTTCTCCAAATATGCTACATTCATAGCAGCACCCAAGACAGTTTCGGCGGAAGAGACAGCTCAGCTCTTTTTCAAGCATATTGTTAAGTATTGGGGACTGCCGAGGGACATTGTTAGTGACCGAGACACCCGGTTTACTAGTAACTTTTGGACCGAGCTCTTCAAACTACTCGGCTCCAAGTTGAATATGAGCTCTAGCTTCCACCCACAATCTGATGGCCAAACTGAATGATTTAACTCAATGTTGAATATCTTCGACATTTTGTGAGCACTAATCAGAAGGACTGGGTGAAGCTTTTGGATGTTGCTCAACTGTGTTTCAATGCTCAAAAATGCTCTACCACCAATAAGAGTGCTTTTGAAATTTGTAATGGGCAGCAGCCACTCCTCCCGCACAATATTGATACTGTTCCACAAAACGCCAAGTCTACTTCGGCGCAAACATTTTCCCTTGAATGGGAACAAAACCTTGATTTGGCCCGTGGCTACCTGGAGAAGGCTCAAAAGCGGATGAAAAAATATGCTGATCTTAAACGCCGCTTTGTTGAATACTGTGTGGGTGACAAGGTAATGGTGAAGGTCCCAAACCAGAGTTCCTCCAGGGCAACACGGGGGAGAGATTCACGGCTAATGCAAAAATATATTGGGCCCCTAAACATCCTCAAAAGAGTCGGAAAGGTAGCCTACAAGCTTGAGTTGCCCCAATGGTGGCGCATTCATAATGTCTTTCATGTCAGCCAACTCAAGCCATATCAGGCAGACAAAGAGGACACCACACGCAACCTGCCCAACCGTCCACAACTAAAACTACGCAACTTGGGGAAGAGGGTGGCCGAAGCTATTATCGACCACCGTGATGCAGGGCCGAGAAAGAAGATATACAAAGAATATTTGGTGAAATGGCAGGGCTGCAGTATGGAAGAAAACACTTGGGAGAGGGCGACAACACTTAAAGCTTTTCAACAACTACTGTATGCTTATCTCACATCTATGGCGCCGGGGACGTCACCAACTCAGAGGGGGGAGTGTTGTCATGGGATGCCCGCGACCCCAGGTGGTATTACCTGATCACAGGCCACTCATGGGCCCACTTGCAGCTTTGTGGGATGCCGAGCCTCATCGCACTTCAAGTTATCATCTATAGTGTAGGGCTTTACTTTATTTTCCTTGTAATGTTGTAATAGCTAGTTAATGCCTGTTCAGCTTTTCAATATCTAGTGTTGTCATTAGCCTTTATTTTTCTAAGCCTATTATAGGGGGAAGAGTGTACTGAAGAGTTGTAGTACGAATTGGCTAGTTTGCTGAGACCCTCCTATCCGTGTATGCTTGTAATCGTTGTTGCCAATTGTAATCGCTCATTGTATTAATACAAATTGATTTTCATCTTCAATTTTGATGTGCCACTAAAACGCCTCGGCGTGATTGCGTCACATTAGCACCAACTCTCGATCGAGTTAGGCGGACGTAGTCGGGTAAATTGACTACTAGCCGCACGGTGCGCGTACATTCTATATAAACTATAAGCGCCCCGTGACACGCGGGCAGCCTATTCCGGGTTGGTTCGCCGGTTCGGGTCGGGTCGTCCAGTTTTTGGTCTGGTCCATTTCACCACCGTTTGTTGCGTCCGTCGGAGAGTCGGGATTTAAAATTAATTTTTTTATGTAATTAATTTTGCATAAAAGTGAAATTTTAATTTTGGAAATCCACAGCCCAGCCCGGCTAGGGAGAAGTGACGAGATGCTTGATCCAGTGAGAGAAATCGAGTCGAAGATTTCCTCAGATTCAACTCAAGGAAGAAGACCATGATAATTGGATAAATTTATTTATCCATGATTTATTTTGTTTTTTACTGTTTTGATGTATGGCATGTATGAATGTATCCGTGATATGTTTCTTGCATGTTAAGACGAGAAAATTAAAAACCTTAAGGCTAAAACAACTAAGTGATTAAATTGATAAATTTTTTGAAAATAAAAATCAAATTGTCCTCCATATTTAATTTAAATTGTGAAGTAATTAGCATGCGCGTTGACATTAGGATCTCCTCCATATCGGATATGCTAATTATAGATTCACTAGTTTTAAATTTCAATGATAATATAAGGTAAATATTATTTTTTATGATAGGACCTCTCTATCTGTAGGACTATTATTTAAAAGATAATATTTTAAGGATGTTAAATTATAGTGTTCACTTAGGTGTATTAATTAATAAGCTCCCATCGGAATCTATGTTAATGAATACATGGCCAAGAAGAACCAACTATTAATTTTACTTGTCATCACGTAAATTGACTAGATAGTAAACTTAAATACGTAAACCTCTACTTGAAAAATATATGTGTAAACGTCCACACGATCGTGGCTTGCATTTGCGGGTTTTTCGAGGTGTTGGTTGCTAGCATATATATTGTATTTTGAGGTTTTTCAATATATTTTGCTTATGTGATGAATGTTTTTAATTCATCTCAGATGTCTTTCAATCTACTTGATGTAATTCTCAAAGAAAACAAACTAGATTGCACTAACTTTGCTGATTGGAAACGTAATCTTAATATTGTCCTGACTTCTGAAGAACAAAAGTTTGTTCTAACTGAGGTTTTTCAATATATTTTACGAAGCATTATGTGATGAATGTTTTTAATTTTTATCTTAGATGATCCACTTGTTGTAATTCTCAAAGAAAACAAATTAGATGGCACTAACTTTGTTGATTGAAAACGTAACCTTAATATTGTCCTGACTGCTGAAAAACATAGGTTTATTCTAACTGAGGAATGCACGTTGGAGCCAAATGCGTATTCGACACCCGATAAGGTGAAAGAATTCCGCAAATGGAAAAAATCTGATGAGATGGCTCGCTGTTACACCTTGGCTTCTTAGAAAATGTATTGCAGCATCATTATCAGAGTATGGGCATGGCCGCAGAAATGATGAAAACTCTCGGCGAGATGTTTGGTCATCATAACCGGGAGGCTAGCCAAAATGTTATTAGGGTCTTGATGACGACCCAAATGTCTGAAGGGGCACCGGTAAGGGATCATGTTCTAAAGATGATTTCTTATCGAAACGAACTTGATATCTTAGGGGCTACTATCGATGCAGAAACGCAGGTCGATATCATCCTAGGCAGCTTATCTAGGAGTTTTGAGCAGTTCCGCCTGAACTACAATATGAATCGTAGGGAGTATAACTTGACGGAATTGCTGACAGAGCTTCAAGCTGCTGAAGGTCTCTTCAGGCAAGGGTATCAAGGTCCTGCAGCTACTAGTCTTTCGACTTATAAACCCAAGTGGGGGAAGAAGAAGAAACAAGTGGGCCAGAAGCAAGTGGCAACTCTCAAGGTAAAGAGCAAGGTCCTCAACCAGAGGCGAACAAAAATCCAAAGGGAAAGTGCTACAAGTGTTGTCAGAAAGGAAAATTTTAAAGTGGACTGCCCTGCTCTTAAGAAAGGTATGTCTCATGCACTAGTAGTCAAAACATGTTTGGCAGCTTGTCCACTTCGTGGATAGTTGATTCAATCTCCAGTGATCATGTTTGCTTTGACTCGCATGGTTTTCAGGTAACCAAGCAGCTTAGTGCGGGCGAGATCACCATCAACTGGGGCGATTATTCCAGGCTTATGGCTATTGCAGTGGGAGTCGTGCAGTTAAAGATTAATGATAAATTATTAGTCCTCAATAATGTGTTATTAGTATTGGATTTTAGAATGAATTTAATTCAGTTTCTAAATTAAAATGCGATGGTTATTCAGTTTCTTTTGATGATGATGTTATTACTAGGAAAAAAAACGATGAATATATTTGCAAATGTATTTTTAATGATGGACTGTATGCTATTAATGTTGCAGAAACTCTCATGCATAGATGACTTAACTCTTTGTCTAAACCTAAAAAGAGAAAAGGACCTTCGAGCATAAACCAAACATTTGTTGTGGCATTTACGGTTAGGGCATGTAAACCTTGGGAGAATTCAAATATTGAGATATGATGGCCCATTGGATGTCCTCCAAATTGAGTCATTTCAAATTTGTGAAATTTGGAAGGTAAGATGACCAAAAGGTTTTTTAAGACCAAGAGAAACCGTGCTAAGAATGTGTTAGAATTGGTTCATACGGATGTATGTGGTCCAATGAATATCTAGGCTAGGGGTGGTTTCGAGTACTTCATCACGTTTATAGATGATTATTCGAGATATGGATATATCTATTTGATACAATGTAAGTCTGAAGCCTTTGACAAGTTCAGAGACTTTAAGACTAAAACGGAGAAGTGTCATGGGAAGAGTATCAAGTCATTATGATCTGATCGTGGTGGCGAATGCCTTAGTGGAGCATTTTTGGATTCCTTGGCGAATAAGGGGATTTCGTCCCAGCTCACTGCACCGGGAACCTCACAACAAAATGGTGTTGCTGAAAGAAGGAATAGAACTATTTTACAAATGGTTAGGTCAATGATGAGTTATTCGGATTTACCTATTTCGTTTTGGGGATATGCCTTAGAAACAGCGGCGTACATTCTAAACCTGGTGCCTTCAGAATTTGTTCCAAAAACACCCACAGAACTGTGGATTGGGCGAAAGCCCAGTCTAGAACATGTTCGGATTCGGGGTACTCCAGCACATGTGCTGAATAAGGAAGCTGATAAGTTGGCATCCCGTACAGAAGTACGAGTGTTTGTGGGATATCCCAAGAGAACGAAGGGTGGATTATTCTATAGTCCCCAGGATCAGAAGATCATTGTTAGCAACAATACCCGATTACTGGAAGAGGATTATATGATCAGTCACAAGCCCATGAGCGAAATAATTCTCGAATAGTTGAGGGCGAGACTCCGTCTATACCAATCGTACAAGCGCAAACTAACACTGAACCATGTATCAATTCTGAGACTTTTACACCAACTCAGGATTTGCCTCATCGTAGTGGAAGGGTTGTTCGTCAACCGGTACGATTCATAGGTGTGGGACGGTCTTCGGACTCAATCTTAAGCGAAGATGAACTAGATCCCTGGACTTACAAGAAGACAATCCAAGATAAAGATGCTGACTCCTGGCAAGTAGCAATGGAATCTAAAATAGGATCTATGGATTTCAATCAAGTGTGGGGTCTAGTAGAGCTACCTGATGGGGTACAAGCCATTGGGAGTAAATGGGTCTACACGTGAAAGAAAGGAGGTGACGAGAAGGTTGAAACCTTCAAAATGAGGCTTATTACGAAAGGTTACACTCAGAAAGAGGGTATCGATAATGATGAAACCTTTTCGCCGGTATTCATGCTTAAGTCAATCTGGATTCTTTTAGCTATAGCTGCGCATTTGGATCTGGAGATTTGGCAAATAGATGTCAAGACTGCATTCTTGAATGGGAGCCTAGATAAAGAAATCTATATGCGCCAACCAGATGGATTCATTGATGAAGGATAAGAGCATTTAGTATGCAAGATTAAGAGATCCATTTATGGACTTAAGCAAGCATCTAGATCTTGGAACACTCGATTTGACGCGGTAGTCCAATCATATGGATTCATCCAATGTCCGAGTGAGAGTTGTGTGTATAAGAAGTGCGATGGAGACGTGTTGGTATTTCTTGTACTATATGTAGACGATATCCTTCTGATTAGAAACAATGTGAAGGAATTCTTAGACGTACGGGTATGGCTATCTGAGCAGTTCGATATGAAGGATTTGGGAGAAGCAAAACACATCTTTGGAATCAGGATCTTTCGTGATCGAAAGAAATTGATGTTGTGCCAATCTTAGGCATCATATATTGATACAGTGTTAAAGCGATTTATCATGGAGAATCCCAAGAAAGGTTTTCTACCCTACAGACATGGAATTCAACTATCTAAGGATATGTGTCCCAAGACACAAAAGGAGACAGATGACATGAATCTGATCCCTTATGCGTCAGCTGTGGGACGCCTCATGTATGTTATGCTTTGCACTAGACTAGATATTTATCATGTCGTAGGCATGACTACTAGATATCAGTCGAACCCAGGACCAGGACACTGGACTGTTGTCAAGCACATACTCAAGCACCTAAGGAGGACTAGTATATCAATCAGACGACCTGTGTCCGGTAGGTTACACTGACTTAGATTTTTCATCAGACAAAGAAAAGTCCAAGTCTACTCCGGGTTATGTGTTTTAGGAGGTATAGCCATTAGTTGGAGGAGTGTGAAGCAGAAATGCATCTTGGACTCTACCATGGAATCCAAGTACGTAGCATCCTCTGAGTCAGCCTAGGAGGCGGTATGGATCAAGTACTTCCTGCAGAACTTAGGTGTGATTCCCGATTTGCCAACGGGTATTACACTTTATTGTAATACCGGTGCAGTCGCAAATCTAGGGACCCACGAGCCCACAAGGCAAGTAAACATATCAACCGCAAGTACCACATCATACGACACTTCGTAAAGGAAGGAGACGTAGTTGTATCGAGGTTGCATCGGAAGATAATCTTGTTGATCCTTTCACAAAAGGCTACTTTCAAAAGTTTTTGAAAGGCATGTGGAAGGAATGGGATTACGGTGTATGGCAGCATTGTTTTGAGTATAAGTGGGAGAAATGAGAGACTGTGTAATAGAGTAATATACATAAAAGCATGCTTTAAGTATAAGTGGGAGATTGTTAGGTTGTATACTGCAAAGCACACTTTATGCTTGTATTACCTTATTTCCATGTAACTATCTATGAGAATATTTATTACATTTAATCACATATTTTGCATATTTATTCACGTTATGGTTATGCAAATGAAATGTTTAATTATTTTATATTGTATATAATGTGGTGTGTTGGTGTCACACTGAAGATAACATTATCAAAATAATATATTAGTACAACCTATATAAGTATTAGACAAATTATATGAAAGGTTGTAGTGTATACCTAATTAACAAATTAAAAACTCGCAAGTGTACGAATCGCTTTTGTAGGTAGCGGCAAGTAACTCCGAGATCGATCTCACACGTAATTGGAAAGGTTTGAAGTTCAATTATGCTTGGAAAAATAGTCGAATTAACAATAACAAAGTAGATTTAAATACCGTGAATGATTCGATTGAGATGTAAAATCGTAAATACAAGTGTGGAAAATTAAATTAATAGATAAGCGTTCAAAACACCGAATTTAAGGTTGGATTTCCTAGAGATTACAATTATGAGAAAGATATGGGAGTTTAGAATCACCGACACACACATAATCAATCATTAGTTTCGATACTCAAAGAATTAATAGTTGTAAATCACCGATTGCTCACAATTAAAAGAAAACTGTTTGATGGCGGTAAATCTTAAAAATCGCGATTGCTCTATTCATTAATAAGAGAAACTCCTTTTATAGATAAGAATCCCTAACTAACATTCGATCAGCCTACTACTTTTGATGAGGTAAATCACTAAAAGATCATAGAAAGAACATTCACAATTGTTGGATCGAGATTTGAATATGCGCCATGTTGTGGAAACGTAAATTAAATGTGCAAAAATTAAACGACACACGGATTTATAGAGGTTCGGCTATAAACGAGCATACGTCCTCTCTCGGTATCTTTTTCTATAGGTTGAAGAAAAAAACCTCTGCACCTCTCGTCTATCGATCGAGGGATAACCGTTACAATCACGTCTTCTATTGGTCCGTGATAAACCACTCGTACTTGTCTTTGTGTCGGTCCAAGTTAAACCGTTTTCCTTTTATATCGGACAAGGAATCAACCGCTCTAGCTTTCTATGGGTACTAGATAAACCTCACGAATATATCGATTGCGATTCTAATAATGTTGGATCCTTGATCCTAATAACACCGAATCCAATCGTATCTTTTCTTTTACCTCTCGTGTATGATGTTGAATGTATAAACACTCAAACTAACAATATAAGCTCAATATCACAACAACAATGTAAGTATATCAATCTATGATGAATGCATGCTTTACTTGAAGTTGTTGTATGGAGGAATACCAAGGATATGGTATTTATAGGCATTGGAGCCTTACTAGCTGTTAGCACCCTGAAACTCCATTACGGCCGTTATCCTCTCACCATTACGTACGTTACATATGTTACATATGTTAGATAGACTTCGTTACGTACGTTAACACATACCAGTTTTAGTCCAGTAGCATCTGTCTCTTTCCTTACGTACGTTATCAACTCCGGTATTACGTACGTTAGCTATACGTCATTGATGACGTCATATATCTGTTGCTGCTTTTCTGACTTTGACTCTTCCCAACGTTCATCTGGTTTGAACACCTTTACGTACGTTAAGTACCATCCCTTACGTACGTTATTTCGAACTAGTTACGTACGCTATGCTTGATAGCTTACGTACGTTAGACTTGTAAAATTCCAGCTTTTTGCACTTCGTCTTCTTCGATGCTTTGCTTCGTCTCTTTGTTGTTTTGTATTGTGTAACAACTTAAATCATCAAAACATTATTAAGCATGTATGGAACAAAATGTTCCAACAATCTCCCCCTTTTTGATGATTACAAAACAACACTTCGTCAATGGGATTTACCTGCAAAAATACAAATATATGTATATGTGTACAGACCAAAGTTTTCGACTTTGTCAGTTTCGTTAGTTTCTTCTCCCATTTGTTTTTCGACTCCTTCTTTCCTTTTCTTTTTCTTTTCGAATTTTCAAATTTTCATCATCTTGTCGACGTCTCCTCATTTTTCTTTTCAACTTCATCTTTTCGACTTTTCTTCTCCTTTTCTCCTTTCAACTTCCATTTTTCTTTTTAATTTCAACTTTTCGATTTTTCTCCCCCTTTCAGGGTTAATCTCATTCTCCTTTCTCTCTCCCTTTTTGTTTTCATCAAAAAGTGTAAAGAAAATAAATATAATGATACCAAATATAAAATATGCATGATACCAAATGATAAATATAATTATATGCATGAATAGGGTATAAACTCCCCCTGAAAATATTATTTCCCTCAAAAAAATTATTACTCCCCCTAAGTAGAATATTTTGATAAAAAATCAATTTTTGGGGATCCAACCGAGAGTTTGTTTTTCATTTGAAATATAGACGATATTTGAAATATTTGTTCCTTTAGGAACTCAAATCTTTTTAATTTTAATCGTCCGGCGTGGGCTTTTAGAGTTAGAAATGTGATGCCCAATTTTCAAACATTTTACGCAACGGGGTATCTTTAAATTTAAGAATTCGTTTTTAGAACGAGGTATGAATCCCAACCCCTGTTTATTTAAAGTATATTTTTAACCGAGAGCATATTTTCAAATTTCTCATTTCTGAGAGAAAATTTCTTCGTTAAATTTTTGAGCTCGGTTTGAATTTTAACAAGATCATTCTTTAAAGTATTTTCGTTTTCAAGGCATTTTGAATGATCGATCTCAACTAATTAACCTTTTTCAAGAATTTTGGAATACTCAATTTCCAATGATTTATTTTTAAATTGAAGGGATTTAATTTCGGATAAAGTATTTTGATAATCCGTATGCAATAACTCGAATGCTTCAAATAACTCATCTTGAGATGACGTACTTAGCCGAATTTCGACGTCTCTATCGTCGAGTGAACTTAGGGCCATGAGAGCGAGATTATTTTGATTGATAAAATCATCATCTTCGTCGTCATTGCTCCATGTTGCAACGAGAACATCCTTCTTGAGTTTAGCTCGGCAATTCTTAGCAAAGTGGCCTGGTTTTCCACATAATCGACAAGAGTTGTCGAATTTCTTAGATTCACTCATTTGGATGTCTTTCTTTCTCCGGTTTAATAAGGTTTGAAACTTATTAATATTCTTGGCATAATATGCCGATTCTTCGTCGCTTTCTTCAACTGGGATTACTTCCTTCTTGGACATCTTAGCCTTCAAGGCTATCGATCTTTCCTTCGACTTTGGCTTGACACTTCATGATGTTAACACTATCTCATAATTAATTAGCGAACCAACGAGGGCGCTAAAATCAAGCGTATTGAGATCTTTTGATTCCATGATCGCAGTCACGGTGCCGTCCCATTCACTAGGTAGTGATCGTAAAATTTTCTTGACTTTTTCACTACTAGATAATGGTTTACCGAACGAAGCTAGTCCATTGGTGATGACCGAAAATCGGTCGAGCATGTTGGTGATGGACTCGTCACCTTTCATCATGAATAACTCGTAGTCATGGAGAAGAATATTGATCTTCGTCTCCTTGACTTGAGTTGTCCCTTCGTGTGTGATTTCAAGAATTTTCCATATCTCTTTAGCACTTTCACACGATGAGATTTGATTGAGCTCTCACGAATTTAAGGCACAATATAAGAGTTGAGTAGCCTTATAATTTAGATGGTCGATCTTCCAATCCTCGTCGTTTTATTCTTCGAAACTCTTAAGAGATCCATCGGATTTGATTGGAACTTTCAAATTTCTATATCAGAGGCACGAATGAAGATCGACATCTTTTTCTTCCACGTCATATAATTTGATCCGTCAAAAAATGGTGGTCGGTTCAAAACAAGACCTTTGACCGGAGCAAATTGGAATGCCATTTGGAACATCTCCTCAGATGTTAAGCCGCGTATTGGAGGTACTGCTCTGATACCAATTGTTGGATCGAGATTTGAATATGCGCCGTGTTGCGGAAGCGTAAATTAAATGTGCGGAAATAAACGACACACAGATTTATAGAGGTTCGGCTATAAACGAGCCTACGTCCTCTCTCGGTATCTTTTTCTATAGGTTGAAGATAAAAACCTATGCACCTCTCTTCTATCGGTTGAGGGATAACCGTTACAATCACGTCTTCTATTGGTCCGTGATAAACCACTCGTACTTGTCTTTATGTCAGTCCAAGTTAAACTGTTTTCCTTTTCTATCGGACATGGAATCAACCACTCTAGCTTTCTATGGGTACTAGATAAATCTCACGAAGATATCGATTGTGATTCTAATAATGTCGGATCCTTGATCCTAATAACACCGAATCCAATCGTATCTTTCTTTTACCTCTCGTGTATGATGTTGAATGTATAAACATTCAAACTAGCAATATAAGCTCAATATCACAACAACAATGTAAGTATATTAATCTCTGATGAATTTATGTTTTTCTTGAAGTTGTTGTATGGATGAATATCAAGGATATGGTATTTATAGGCATTGGAGCCTTACTAGCCGTTAGCACCCTGAAACTCCATTACGGCCGTTATCCTCTCACCATTACGTACGTTACATATGTTACATATGTTAGATCGACTTCGTATTTTAGTCCAGTAGCATCTGTCTCTTTCCTTACGTACGTTATCAACTCCGGTATTACGTACGTTAGCTATACGTCATTGATGACGTCATATATCCGTTGCTGCTTTTCTGACTTTGACTCTTCCCAACGTTCATCTGGTTTGAACACCTTTACGTACGTTAAGTACCATCCCTTACGTATGTTATTTTGAACTAGTTACGTATGCTATGCTTGATAGCTTATGTACGTTAGACTTGTAAAATTCCAGCTTTTTGCACTTCGTCTTCTTCGATGCTTTGCTTCGTCTATTTGTTGTTTTGTATTGTGTAACAACTTAAATAATCAAAACATTATTAAGCATGTATGGAAAAAATGTTCCAACAACAATTACTTCTACCGGACCGTTTGATGGCGAAGACCGATAAAAACCCTTGTATATCTCAATACTAGCAACTTAGAATCAAGGTTTTATGATCTAAATCCTAAGTTCTCTTGCGTCGAAACAATATTCGTGCACAATATCATCAAGAACACCGAGCAAAATGATAGAACAACGAAAGAGGAACAATCCCAAATTCATACCCAGAAAATCAATCAAAACTAACAACCAAGAACATATGTGTGGTTCATTCTAAAAACCCATAGGAAAATATTAGCTACTCATGATAATACGAATAATAACCACAATAATATAGCAAAATATGGTAGAAATCCTTCCCTTTCAATCCCTTGATCGAGTTCCCGATGTTCTTCCTTTAAAAACTAAAAAATCTCCTTACAATTGATAAAAAAATCCCTCACAAATTGTATCTCTTGATGTTTAGAACACTCAAAACTGATAAAAACTGAGTTTGGATCGAGTTTTTGCGGCCCTCCAAGTTGTGTCTAGGGTTCCCTTTATATGCCCGTCAAAAATCGCAAAAAGCGCAGAAATTCCCGTTTTCTGCACAACAGGGGGTGGATCGTGATCCGGGCATTTGGAATCGCAATCCGGGTGTTCACCAAAAGAAGCTGCCGTGCGGTCTGAATGTCGGATCGCGATCCGGGTGCGGTCCAAGACAGGATCGCGATCCTGATGTGGTCCGGACTGTGAGACTGTGGTCTAGAAGCTATATTTCCCTCAATACAACTCAGAATTTAGCATATAATATACCGTTGCGAAGCTAATTTCACGAGGAATTCATACATTTGGAGAAAACATCATAAATCGATGTAATGAATCTGGAAATTAGAAAGTACGACCGATATTGCTTCAATCTTCATCCTTTAAGCCCCGTTCTTCCTCCTGACTTGTTCTTGATCGTCATAAACTCTAATATTGGCCATAAAAACACCTATTTCATCAAAATCTTCGTACGGATACCTAAAAAATAAAAACACAACATACCATGCGTAAAAAGAGCAAAAACACTTAAAAACAAACGAAAGCACGACTCAATATAACAGAATGAGATGATAAAAAATCGACTCATCAAATCCCCCCAAACCCAAACTTTTGCTTGTCCCCAAGCAAAAAGAAATAAAACACACGACAAAGAAAACGAGGAGGATTGAATAATCAAGTTAATCATCTGGTATACATACAATCAACCGGGAATGTAAATGTATCATAAAGTCTAGTAATTCGTCATGGAAGCCTAAACTCACAAATGAACGGACAGCAATGGTACTTAATCGAACATGCAAGGAAACAAGTCTTAGTAGTCCCTTATAGAATTTTATCGATTCACTCATCTCTCAAGTGTTTATATAGGTCAATACACTCAACTCGATTCGAATGGTAAGTTCTACTATATGCTTGCACTTCTTCTCTCAATAATCGCATCAATTCACAAAACACGAGTCATAGGGTCTTATTTTTTGTTGTAACGGGGATGTGGCTCAGGTTGAGAAAACTTGGCTAGTAGTTACAAGTTTTAGTCCAAGTATATACAATCCTCACATATATGAAATAAACACTCAAAGCAATATCGATCACTCTACTTCAATTCTCTCGTATATATATTTTTTTTCTTTTCAATTCAAGACCTTGTTAAGCACAATTCTTTTGATATTGGCCTAGTCATCACAACTCAACGACTTTTCCTTTTGTTTTTCTTAGGCTCACTCTTATCTTCCCCTTTCTTTAATATTATTATTTTTTTGGTAGGGCTCATTATTTTTAGGGGAACGAGAGACAAGATTTTTGCCTCTATACACCACAAACTTTGCACACCCTCGTTTTCAAATATATCCTCTCATGCTCTTACGAGGACCAACACTTGGGTAAGTTATGGCTTTTGGATATGGAGCTATAAGATGCGGGTTTTTCGAACAAAAATACGGCTAAAGGCTGAACGGGGCTAGCAAAGGATATTGATATGAAATGGTGGGTATTTTTAGATAAGTAGGTTCAAGACAAAAATGGGCAGCCCTAATTATTTCTCGTGTATGTAAATATCAACACTTCATCCGACAGAATCATGCAAGTTCTAAAGAATACAAACCATAAGAAGAGAAATCACACATGAAAGAATTTTTTTTTGGTAGGACTCATTATTTTTAGGGAAACGGGAGAGAAGATTTTTGCCTCTATACACCACAAACTTTGCACACCCTCATTTTTCAAATATACCCTCTCATGCTCTTACGAGGACCAACACTTGGGTAAGTTATGGCTTTCGGATATGGAGCTATAAGATGCGGGCTTTTCGAACAAAAATACGGCTAAAGGCTCAACGGGGCTAGCAAAGGATATTGATATGAAATGGTGGGTATTTTTAGAGAAGTAGGTTCAAGACAAACATGGGAAGCCCTAATTATTTCTCGTGTATGTAAATATCAACACGTCATCTGACAGAATCATACAAGTTCTAAAGAATACAAACCATAAGAAGAGAAATCACACATGAAAGAATTTTACCGCTAAAAGTGAACGGTTCAACTAGGCACAAGAACTCACGGCTTTTGGACTACCACACTCCTTCCTTACACATCAAATCAAGTAACCAAAACTATACATTCAAACACAAGGTCAAACAATCAATTAGATTTATAAAACTCCATGAGTCAAGTACAAACACGATTAATCATCCATATACCCAACAGTTAACAAGGTTATTACAATTCAACTACGACATCACGCAAGAAAAAAAATAAAGAAAAGAAACGAACACCACACAAACTAAAATCAAATAAAAATCAAAGAAGTTACAAACCTTTGCTTGTCCCCAAGCAAAAAGAAGTAAGATGGGAAATTCTAAAACACAAGAAAGAAAGGAAAAAGAATAAAAATAAAACAAATAATAAAAAATAAGCTAAAATGGAAAGAAGGTACCGTTTGAAGAAAGTGATCAATCCCATTGCGGAGGGGGCTGCTGAGATCCGTGCCAATTTTTCAGTTGTTGCTCGATGCGGGACATTTGCCCTTGTTGATTTCGTCATTCGCCTCGGAATTCATCAAAGAAGAGTTGCTTCTGGTCGCGTAGGCTCTAAAAGTACGCTCGTTGCTCAGCACCCATTTCCGTCAAAGATGCCATTTGCATCGCTCTTGTCTCCTCTTGGTATGATTGCGTGGCGGATTTGGAGCTGTGCATCTCATTCATGAATGCACGTAGATCGGAGGGAGGTGTCTCAGAATGCATTTCCGGCTCGTTTTGAGAATTTAAGCCACCCGCTTCATGCATATGCTCGTCCTCCTGTTGACCTTCGTCCTCATTCTGCCCCTTGCCTGGACGGTCATACCCCTGGATCCTGGTGAGATCGCTGATCTTGTAGACATTGAATTTTGAAGGACCAGGGTCCTCGACACTGGCCACAGAATGACAGCACATGTACGTAATCGTCGTTGGAAAGAAGATGGTTTGCAAGGTCTTTGTTTTGGTCATTTCTTCCAGCTCCTTGAAAACTAAAGCCCCAACATTGATCGTGTGGTCTTTCATGATCCGGTAAACCAAAGCAAGGTGGTTGATAACTATTCGGTGTGCGGCCTGAGTCGGAAAAAGTCTGTTGCAGATAATATGGTATAGCATTTGGCTCGGTAGAGAGGATTTGAGTGCGTTGGCCCGCTCGATGTAACGTAACTCTCGGCTGGACAAAACGGTTTTGTAAAGTTTGCAAGAGGTCGGGTCGGGCAGCGAATTCTGAGTGTTCATCAACGAAGTCCTCGCTATGGCGAGGTGGTGCTCGAAACCCTAGCTTCTCATTAAGCATCCCCGACGAGATAAGCACTTGTTTTCCCTGCACTTTCCCCTCCAGACTCCCGTCGGGTGTCGGATCCATGGTTGCGTAAAATTCATGAACCACTGATAAGTCACATGCCCGATCGCCTTTAAAAAATTCCTCCCAATATACACGTTTTAACAAGTTCCAGAAAACGGGGAAATTCTCCGCAAGAGCCCTCCGCACACCCTTTTCCGGGAAGGCTCTTAGCTTGCTCAACTTAAGGAAATATTTTTTGTCCACCGAATTCAATCGAGCAAGAATAGCGTTGTGTTCTTGTTGCTCCGATTCATGGCTCGAACTTTGGCCTTTTTCGGAATTGCCTCCAGTCTGCAGACGTTTCGTGGTCCCCTTTTGTTTAGTCATGATTCCTGCAAAAGTATAATTGTTATGTCACAACATGATGAAGTTTTAAACACACACCCCCAAACTGAAGGTTTGACATAAATGAAGAAATCTAATCAACTTGTAAAACTCGTTAATTCAGCGCAAACGATTGACAATGTAGCACTAACGAATTCGAAGAACTAGCAAAAGTAGCCCCAAGCAAGAGATTTGAAAGACTAGTTCATATAAGCATTTCATCGAACACCTTACGTGCATAAAAGTTTTAAGCTTGTGGAGAGACAATTAGGATTACAAAATCTCTCAAGATCAAATCACAACTCATAATCCTAACATATTCAAGCACTTCTAAACCATTCTCAAGTTTGAATTCAAATATGTAAGCACAAAATTTCAGAATCACATAAATTCTCCAAATTTAAGAAAAACTAGAGTTTCGAATTCATACTTGTGATTTGCTCCAATTAAATGATGAAATGGATGTTAATGTATGAGTTTCTAACCAAAATTAACAAAAAGAAATGATGAAATATTGATTTGGATCGGATTAGAAATGTAGAGCATTTAGCGCTTTGATCGCCCAATACGCCTTGTGTTCCAACTCAACAGCTAGGTGGCATGCCTTCCCAAAAATGTGGCGATACGGGCTTATTCCAATCGGAGTTTTATAGGCCGTGCGATATGCCCATAAAGCGTCATTCAAATTCAATGCCCAATCTTTCCTTGTCGATTTCACCGTCTTCTCGAGTATTGTCTTTATCTGTCTATTACTCACTTCGACTTGCCCGGAGGTTTATGGATGGTAAGCCTTCGCGACCTTATGCATTACGCTATACTTCTTAAGCAAACCTGCAAGTTGTCTATTGCAAAAGTGTGTGCCTCTATCGCTAATCACAGCTCTAGGCGTCCCAAACCTGCAGAAAATCACATCCTTTAAAAAATTGCAAACCACGTTTGCATCGTTAGTTCGGGTTGAAATTGCTTCCACCCACTTAGAAATATAATCCACAGCAACTAAAATATATTCAAAACCGAGGGAAGGTGGAAAAGGTCCCATAAAATCAACTCCCTAAACATCAAAAAGTTCCACTACTAGGTTATTCGTCAACAGCATCTCATTTCTTTTGCTTATGTTCCCCGTTCGTTGAAAACGATCGCAACTCTTGCAGTAAGAATAAGCGTCCTTAAATAATGTCGGCCAGTAGAATCTAGATTGAAGGACCTTGTGCGCCGTTTTCTTCGCGCTAAATGTCGCCCACAGTGCAAGTCATGGCAAAATGACAAGATGCTCTCGTGCTCTTCCTCCGGGGCACAACGTCGGAATATCTAATCAGGCCCCAACCTGAATAAGTAGGGCTCATCCCAAAATTAATGCCTGCACATGGAAATAAACCTCTTCTTCCGTTGAAAGGTCAAGTTAGGCTGCAAAACACCACTAACAATATAATTAACAATATCGGCATACCAAGGTGTCTTGGTCACATCGAATAATTGTTCGTCAGGGTTTAAGTTACACGTTGATGCAACAAGGCAATGTGGTGGTCTAGGCATCTATGAATCTTAAGACACATGAGTTGATTACCCAACACATGATTTAGAATTAGCAGCAGTGGTGCATGCGTTGAGAATTTGGCGTCACTATCTCTTTGGAGGTAAGTGTGAGATATACACGAACCATAAAAGTCTAAAGTATATTCTCACACAAAAAGACCTGAACATGAGAAAAAGGATATGGTTGGAATTGGTGAAACATTATGAATGTACGATTCACTATCATCCTGGCAACGCAAATATAGCATCTGATGCATTATGTCGGAAGTCGAGAGGTGAGTTTGCTTGCTTGCTCACCAACCATGAGAAGTTGATCAAAAAGTTCTCTAGTCTGAGGATCAAGGCAGTTGAGCCTCCATATGAAGGCGATTCTTGCATCACTGGTTGTACAACCAAATTTGAGGGATAATATCGAGGAGGCTCAACCCCACGATAAGTTCTTGTTCAAGATGAGAGGTTGAGCATAAGTTGGAGATGTAGGAGGTTTTGCAATTTTGGTAAATGATATATTGACGTATCATGGGAGGGTTTGCGTTCCTAAGGACAAGACCCCTTATGAAGGAGATTTTTGAGGAGGCCCATAGTGAGCCATATGTTGGGTTTCACATGTATCTAATACTTGAAATTGGAGCAAAAACGCAGCAGAATAATAATCGAAAAACCTAACATGAGGATCTTCATGTAGTAATTCAATTGATTTAATAAAGATTTCGTCGAATTACCTTAATTCGAAGAGTAGATCTAAATCCGGACCAAAACTGATGAAAATCGCCTTCCTCTTTCGGTGATCCACACACGAACAATTTGCACAAGTCGGATTGCTAGATCCTAATGAATAATATTGATAAATAGTACTGGAGATGATTCTTTGCTATAAGGATTGTACTGTTGATCAAGATCAACTAAGGGAATGAGACAGAGATGGCCGAACCGGACACCTTGAACAGAAAAATTTCGGCCGAATTATATATATTACTTATTATTTGTATTATATATATTAAGGCCGATTCTCATATTAAATATATTACTTATTATTTAATCCTCTAATAAATATTAGATCCAATAGTATATTTACCTTTCCTAGTTGATTAATTAAATAATATAATATATAATATCCTATATTTTATATTACTCATTATTTAATTTCTTTATAATATCTAATATTATATCTACTAATTATTCTTGATTGTCTTTAATTATCGTCTGTGTGACCCAAAAAGATTATATTATGTTGGCAATCATTTAATACCTTATTAAATGATAAATCATAAGTGGTCTCTTGCAAGCCATTATGACTACCCAAATAATATAAGTTTGAAGCTCATTAAACCACTTAACATGTCAAATCCCTTTTTCGTATCGATATCATATTTAAACTAAGTCATGGAAACTGTCATACTTATTATGTTCAAATGATTTCTCGATCTTAAGTAGACTGATTGAATAAAATGACTCTTCATTTGAGCATGGCCATACATTTAATTCAGTCCTACTTATCGAGGGTCCCAGCAAATATCTCTCTCCCTAAAGAGAGGGACAAATTCGTATCTTGATTATTCATTGTCCTCTACATGACCCTCATTAATCCTGATCGCTAACATTTATGACCATCATGTTTCAGATGACACTGGATTACGTTAAGGCCTAGCAGTTATGATGTTTGACTCTATGATAATTTCAGGTTCAAGGATTTATTAACATATTGTTATATTGAGATTCACTTATGACATTTCCATGCAGTGATCTCAACGCGTATCTGTCCAATATTTCGTTCTCCAACCAATATCCATAAGTTTGATCCGTACCATATGCATAATCATCCGATGATTACAATCAAACTTATACTAGCAAATTAAGCACTTGAGTCTCCACTCTACGTGATTGGACCAGGGACATATGAATAATATTATTATTGGTGAATAACTATTATTCAATTATTAAAATATTAATACATGTACACATTGTAACAATCAATGAGAAATAGATGATATCAAATAACTTTATTTAAATGTGACAATTACAAATCTAGGGACATCGAATGTCCTAGGGCAATATTCCCAATAATATCCTACTTGCACTAGGACCATTCATTCATGACTTTTAGTCATATGGATCTAGCCTGCTCTTCATGCGTTCCTTGTGAGAGAGGCTCGGTAAGTGGATCAGCAATATTCTCTTCCTTTTCTACTTTGCATATTGTAATATCTACTCGTCTGATGATCTCTCTGACTAAGTGATATTTCCTGAGTACATATTTGGAATTATGATGGGACCTAGGCTCTTTAGCTTGTGCAATAACACCATTATTGTCACAATAAAGGCTTTTGGGACATTGGATGGTTGGCACCACTCCTAGTTCAATAACGAACTTCTTGATCCATACGGACTTCTTTGCTGCATCCGATACTGCCAGGCACTCAACTTCTGTTACAAAATCAGCAATCGTGCTTTGCTTTGAACTCTTCCAACTCACATCACCTCCATTCAGTACAAACACATAACCAGTTTGTGATTTAAAATCGTCTCTTTCAGTTTCGAAACTTGCATCACCGTAACCATTTACAGCCAGCTCGTCTTCCACACTTTCATAAATTAGGAACGCATACTTAGTTATTCTCAAGTAGTTTAGGATGGTTTCCACTGCTTTCCAGTGACTTTCACCTGGATTTGATTGGTATCAACTTGCCATGCTAAGGGTAAAAGATACATCTCATCGAGTAAAAATCATGGCATACGTGAGCGATCCAATAGGCAAAGCATATGGAATCTTGCTCATGATGGCTCGCTCATCAGGAGTCGAAGGACTCTGAGTCGTACTCAAATGCCATGTGACATTGGCAGGAGTCCTCTCTTGGAGTCCTGCATATTGAACCTTTTCAATATTTTGTTAATGTAGGTACTTTGACTCAGACCAATCATTCTCTTTGATCTATCTCTATAGATTTTTATCCCAAGAATGTAAGAACCTTCTCATAAGTCTTTCATGGAGAAACGACTTCCCAACCAAGTCTTGACTGTCTGCATGGTGGGTATGTCATTTTTAGTGAGTAGTATGTGTTAGGAGTCTGCCCTTGAATGCAACTCAGAGGATGTTGAGTGAGGGCATTGTACTTGTAATTATGTAAATCATTAATAATAAGGCAATGGATGTTTATTTATTTACTGGTAGTTACTGGCATTCCTAACTCGTAAATATACATATAGAAACTAGTCCGTGTATTTGAGAGCAAAACGTTCCACTCCTTATTGGATAAGGGGGTCGGCAGTGGAAAGGGTTATAGCTCAAATACTTAATCATTCGCAAGTCGATGAAACTTGACTAGGCGTTAGGTTTATGTGAAGACTTGTATGACGTGTTCTTTGACATGGAGAGTGTCTGTCGAACACTAATGGTTAGTGGGAGCACACGTTATAGGTATGCTAATTGGATTAGTATACTCGAACCGACTCACCCTCGATTCGTCACATGGATTTCACTCTGGGACAGTCAATGACGGAATCGAAAGGTTGTGAAAGGTATTCGTGAACCTTCGACTTGAGGATTTAGTAGGGATGTGCTTGTGGCGTCAAGATTTTCATTAGAGTAGTTCGACCCTATAAACCGGGAGGTGGGGGTCAACCTTGACGTGCATCTTGACGGGCAAGTAGCAGGTCCTACTGAATACCAAGATAGAATTCTTTCTCCCGTTAGTGATCGGGTTATATGTCCTATGCGGTTATTGGCAGATGAGATCATAAGTCTTTGGCCAAAGCATTGGAGCTAGTTGTATTGGATACACGAGAGCTCAATGATCTCGATTTGTATTAACGCATGCATAGAGTCAAGGACAGATAGGGTTTGACTGACCGTGACCCTATAACTTGATCGGGACATTTGAAATAACGGTTTGTACGTATACTGGTATTCACGACAGAATGGTTCTTGAATGATCCCAATCATTCGTTCTCAGTTGGGGTACAGTGTAGGCCGCCAGGCTGGCTAGGTGGTGCTACTACTCTTTGGTTCCTCCCATTGCTGACTGAGACGGACCTACCAAGTCGCGCATTAGGATGGACGTCAGAATATTTCGAGCTTATTCTCTCAGTATGAATATTAGATATTGGATATCTAAATTTATTTGACATTGGATGTCTAATTAATTTCGAGACATTGGATGTCTAAATTAATTCATTGGATGAATTAATTCTCGGCCTAACGAATTAAATAAGTTACTGGGTAATTAATTTAATTCACGTATATAATTATTTCTTAGAGAAATTAATTATATTATTTTGTATTTGATATGATTAATTAATTGATTTAAGTACATCGAAACGGAATGGAGTTTATTTGTTTGGACTCGCGGGAGTCCGAAACGAACCAAATCCATTCGGGTTTTAGTCTTGGCCGACCCCATCTACCTTATTGTGTCTTGGTCTTTATTCCAACATGGTTGGTGTAAGACCAAGACAATTCAAAGGGACAAGTATCCTTGTGATCCTTTGATGGTGTAAGTGTTGGGGTACAACTCTTGTGAGTTGATAATGAAGACCAAAGTTATATCAAGACTATTTATTCCTTAGTGGTAAGGAGTTCACGGCATTTATCAATTTTTGAAGGAGGGAGTCATTTTGTGTTCTTCATTATTATTCATATTTTCCTGGGAAGGAAATTAATTGAGAGAGATAGATATTCATACATTTAGAGTGATATTAATATCTATAACAAGCTTACTCACCTTGTTCTAGCCGTATCCTTGGAGGATAACGATGTGAGTATTGTTTGTTTTTCCGGCGTGTGGCAAATAGAGACGCGGTGCTTTCGGTGTTGGATCGTTCAAGTGCTTGGAGTACTTCGGATCGTTGAGAATACAAGTAAAGCATGGGGAATAGCTCAAGAGATGGTTATCATTTAATCAACAGACTTCAAGGGTGAGTTTCTTACAACTCTTGCTTTTCGTTTATATATTCGTATATACATAGCTCGATCGATCCTCGTAGGGATTCGAATCGAATTAATTTTCGTTTTACCGCTTTCGCTGGGCCTTCGTTTTAGGCACCGAATCCCAACAGTGGTATCGGAGCGTGGGTCTTGCGACCGTATATACGATATTTAGCATTTGGAATGCTTGATTGGATGGTTTATGATTTGGAATCGTAATCGCATTAATCGTTGATTTTCAATTGTTCATCTAAAAATTAATTTTTCATGATTTTATGTTACAATATAAATCTATTTTTCTTTTCAAAAACTGATTTAATTGTGTAATATTAAAATTAGAAAAATATTATTTTTGGATTCGGGACGAAAAGACGAGCCGAAAAATGGCGGACCGGCGGCAAAGTGTCGGGAGTGCCGGATCGCCGGCGGCAGCAAGCGAAATTCTTGGCGAGGCTGGTGGCGACCTGCCAGTCGCGGGCTTGGTTCGGGACTTGTGTTTTTGGCTCCGTTTTTTATATTTCGTTCGGTAATTAATTTCCCACAAATTAAATTGGATTTAATTTGACTAAGATATAATTATGGTAATTTTATTCTTAGGGGAATTAATTTAATGAAATATTTTATCGTCCGGAACAAGCTAAAATTAACGGTTGTTTGAATTAATTAGATTAATTCGTTTGGATGGATTAATTTATATTGATTGGATCAATATTTTAATGTGTTTGATGCATTATTTTGAATGGTGATGTGGTTCATGGACTTAGTTTTGAATCGTTCGGTTTTATTCGATTGGGTTGTAAAGGCCGTATTGAGTCTATTTATTTTACTATAAATATTTGTATCTAGGATGCAATTTCAATGTAAAATTTATATGTAATGACGAAGACCGGAGGAAGATCCGTTTCGTGAAAACGAAGATTCAAGACAAAGACTTGTAATTAGATTACAGAGTTTTTGTTTCTAGGAACGGTCCATGAACTACATGTTGGTAGCAACTAGGTTGTGAATGGTTGTTCATATTGTATGAATGCTACAAACGCGCTTAAATGAATTAATGTGCAAAGTGTAACAGTAATCGCGAAAATTCTCCCATGACAAATTATTAAGTTTATAAGGTTTCAAGGTTTTACTTCCCTCCATCGAGTTTACGGGAAATTAAAATCCAAACCGGATGTGCTATGCTTCCGAGTTGTCGGGGTAGTCGTTCGGGGAAGACGGATAAATTACCGGGAGCACATTGGATGCCTTCGGTTGGAGCAAATTTTATTCCTAGAAACCTTATAGGTTGCCGGATAAGATTCAACTGTGAAACTGATTTGCATCGTTGGTATAAACTTAACTTGTTCATGAACCATAGAAACCGTATAGGTTTAGGGGAGTGAACAATTGGAAAAAGAAGATCGAATCATCCATTAAATGGGTTGGTGTTGGACACCACTTTATGAAAATTAATAGACTAGAAACTTGTTCGGTTACCCTCTATTAAGATTTATAAAGAACTCGATCACCACTATGAAGTAGAGCGAACAATACTTTCGGATTTCACATGGGAGTGTGTTATTCCGATAAAAATAGTGGGATCTGGGTAACAAGAAAAAAGACCTTAATTCTATACTCAGAACATAATTAAACGAGTCACTAATTAATCTGTTATACTTAATGTAGACATAACTCTCAATATGACTATGAATCCACTCGCAATTCTACTCGAGAAGAACATCCTGATTGGACCGAACTTTGTGGATTGGCTCAATCTGATGATTGTCCTTAGTATAGAGGCATTGGCATACGTCTTGGAGACGGACATTCCGGCGCCTCCTGTGCGGACCAGAGCCAATCAGGAAGAGATCGAAAACCATGAAAAGTGGGTTAAGGATGACGTAAAAGTCCGTATATACATGATGGCTTCTATGTCTAATGAGCTTCAGAGAGCTCATGAGAAAATGACTTCTATCTCACTTAACCGAACTTTATGGTGAGCACAGCAGAACTGCTAGATATGAGATATTCAAGCAACTGTTCGGTGCAAGGATGAAGGAAGGTGAGAAGGTTGGGGAACACGTCCTCAAAATGATATCCATGATCGAGAGATTGGAGGCTCTTGATTTTAAAATGGATACTTCTCTCCAAACCGACCTTATCCTACAGTCTCTCCCTGATTCCTTCTCACAGTTTGTTATGAACTTCAACTGCAATGAGATTGCATGTAATTTAGCTGGGCCAATGAACAAACTTATGACCGCTCAGTCTCAGATAAAGACTCCGTGGATGCAGGAGTCTGCTCTTGTGATTTCTTCTGGACCTCTGAGGTCTAAGAACAAGAAGAAAAAGACCAAGAAGCAAACTGGACCACAAGTTAAGGACCTTAAGGGTAAGGGCAAGGCCCCAATGGTTCCGAAGAACAAGAAGAAGAATGATGGCTGTCTCAAGTGCGGTGAGCTGGGCCACTGGGCTAGAGACTGTCCGATTCTTCATGGCACTTCAGGTACAGAACTTTTAGTTTTGGAAACAAATTGTACTACTACTGTATTTTCTACTTCCTGGATACTGGATTCTGGTGCTAGTTCTCATATTTGTACCGTGAATCAGGATCTGGAATAAAGTAGGAAGCTTGGAGCTGGAGAAGTTATGATCACAGTCGGGAGCAGGCATAGTGTCGAGGCGACCGACATAGGATCACTTCGTTTGGGTTTAGAATCCAGCTTTGTTTTGACTTTAGAATATGTAGTTGTTTTGTCCAAGGGGCACAAAAACATTGTATCCATTCCGGTCATGGACCGAAAAGGCTTTTCATTTTTCATTGGTGATGGTTCCTGCAAAATTTATTTCAGAAATAAACTAGTGGGTACTGCTACATTGTTAAATGGATTGTATCATCTAAATCTCAGCAACAAAGTAGTTGTGAACACTATGACTAGAAAACGTGGTAGGGATGAAACCAATCAAGTTTTGAAATGGCATCTTAGACTTGGTCATGTTGGTCAGACCAAGGTTCACAAGATGGAAAAAGATGGACTTATGGGTCCATTGGGATCGGATCCCTTTCCTACTTGTGAATCTTGCCTTAATGGCAAAATGACTAAGTCCCCCTTCACATGGACTTTTGAAAGAGCCGCTGATAAACTAGGATTAATCCATACCGACGTATGTGGTGCTTTGGAAGCAGCACGTGACGGATATCAATATTTCATTACGTTTACAGATGATCATATTAGGTATGGTTATGTATACATAATGAAACATAAATCCGAGGCCTTTGAGAAATTCCAGGAATTCAAGGCCCTAGTCGAGAAACAAACTGGTAATCATATAAAAGCACTTCGGTCAAACTGAGGTGGCGAGTATATGAGTATGGAGTTTGACGAGTTCCTTAAGAAACATGGAATAGTTTCACAACTAACACCTCCAGGTACTCCTCAGTTAAATGGTGTGTCAGAAAGAAGGAACCAGACCTTGTTGAACATGGTCCGTTCCATGCTGGGCTATACTGACTTACCAATTTACCTGTGGGGGTATGCACTCCTGACTGCCGCTTACATCTTGAACAGATGTCCTTCCAGATCCATTCCTAAAACTCCACATGAGATGTGGGAGGGCAGGAAACCAAGTCTTAATCATATTATGATTTGGGGATGTCCCGCCTATGTCAAGAAGACTAAGGTGGAGAAGTTGGAAGCTAGGTCCGTGAAGGGACGTTTCATTGGATTCCCGTCTGGGACGATGGGATATCTATTCTACATGCCCGAAGATCGAAAGATCATTGTTGCTTTACACGCACACTTCCTGGAAGATGAGTTCATTCAGGAAGGCGGAGCAGGTAGAAGTATTTATTTAGAAGAATACAATGAAACTCCTCGGGAGACACCAGTACAAGAAATTAGAACCGAACCTTATAAAACACAAGTACAACCACCTCGTAGGTCTAGTAGGGTGTCTCATTTACCTGAGAGGTATGGGCTTGTGCACTTGGAGGAGCTGGGTCTCCATGAGGTTCCAAGTGATAGCCAAGAGACCGACCCAACTACCTATGACCAAGCGATGGTGGATGTAGATTCCGAAATGGCGTGAAGCTATGGAAGCTGAGATAGACTCGATGAATGTCAATCAGGTATGGACTCTAGTAGACCGCCCCAAGGGCATAGTGCCTATTGGGAACAAGTGGATCTACAAGAGAAAGACTGATGGTGATGGCAAGGTTGACGCCTATAAGGCCAGGCTTGTGGAAAAGGGTTATACCCAGAAAGAAGGGATCGACTACCACGATACCTTCTCGCCCGTAGCTATGATCAAGTCTATTCTCATGATGCTTGCTATAGATGCCTACCACGATTATGAGCTATGGCAAATGGACGTAAAGACGGCTTTTCTTAATGGATTCCTCGAGGATGAAATCTATATGGAGCATCCTAAAGGCTTTGTGTCCGAAGTCGATATTCAGAAAGTGTGCAAGCTTGAGCGTTCCATTTATGGACTGAAGCAAGCGTTGCGTAGTTGGAACCTTCATTTTGACGAGGCGGTCAAAGAGTTTGACTTCGTGCAAAATGAAGAGGAACCTTGTGTATACAAGAGGGTTAGTGAGAGCAATATCGCATTCTTAGTACTATATGTAGATGACATTCTACTAATAGGAAATGATGTGGGAATGCTCAGTTCTGTGAAAGCTTGGCTTTCGAGTAATTTCTCCATGAAAGACTTGGGAGAAGCAACCTATATTCTTGGAATTCGACTCTACCGGGATTGAGCGAAGAGAACAATAGGTCTTTCCCAAGCCCTCTATATAGATAAAATCTTAAAGCGATTTAAGATGGATGATTCTAAAAGAGGGTTCCTACTGATGTGACATGGAATAAAACTCTCCTTGAAGATGTGTCCTCAAAGTGAGGACCAACGAAAGGAAATGAGTAATATACCATATGCTTCGGCCGTGGGTAGCCTTATGTATGCTATGTTGTGTACGAGACCTGACATTGTGCATGCTGTAAGCGTGGTGAGTAGGTTTCAAGCAAACCCAGGTGGGGAACATTGGACTGCCGTAAAGAACGTTCTCAAGTAATTAAGAAGGACTAGAGATATGGTTCTGATGTATGGCGGTGGAGAATTAGATGTGGTGGGATTCACTGATTCGGACTTCCAAGGACTGAAGGACGATTTGATGTCTACTTCTGGCTACATATTTACTCTTAATGGAGGAGCAATATCTTGGCATAGCGCCAAGCAAAGCGCGACTGCTTATTCTACCTGTCAGGCTGAGTATCAAGCAGCCTCGGAGGCTTCCAAGAAAGGGTTCTGGATTACGAAGTTTTTGGGAGAACTTCAAGTGATACCATGTGCTGATCTTCCTGTTCCGCTGTACTACGACAACGAGGGAGTTTTAGCCACTGACCAAGCCACTTTCTCAGACTAGCTTGGAGCGCCATCTAGAGAACATGGGTATTAGATACCATAGTGTGTGGCATTGAGTGCAAGTGGGAGATTGTTAGGAGTATGCCCTCGAATGCCACTCAGAGGATGTTGAGTGGGGGCATTGTACTTGTAATTATGTAAATCATTAATAATAAGGCAATGGATGTTTCTTTATTTACTGGTAGTTACTGGCATTCCTAACTCGTAAATATGCATATAGAAACTAGTCCGTGTATTTGAGAGCAAAACGTTCCCTCCTTATTGGATAAGGGGGTCGGCACTGGAAAGGTTTATAGCTCAAATACTTAATCGTTCGCAAGTCGATGAAACTTGACTGGGCGTTAGGTTTATGTGAAGACTTGTATGACGTGTTGTTTAACATGGAGAGTGCCTGTCGAACACTAATGGTTAGTGGGAGCACACGTTATAGGTATGTTAACTGGATTAGTATACTCGAACCGACTCACCCTCGATTCGTCACACGGATTTCACTCTAGGACAGTCAATGACGGAATCGAAAGCTTGTGATAGGTATTCGTGAACCTTCGACTTGAGGATTTAGTAGGGATGTGCTTGTGACGTCAAGATTTTCATTAGAGTAGTTCAACCCTATAAACCGGGAGGTGGGGGTCAACCTCGATGTGCATCTTGACGGGCAAGTAGAAGGTCCTACTGAATACCAAGATAGAATTCTTTCTCCCATTAGTGAGCGGGTTAAATGTCCTATGCGGTTATTGGCAGATGAGATCATAAGTCTTTGGCCAAAGCATTGGAGCTAGTTGTATTGGATACACGAGAGCTCAATGATCTCGATTTGCATTAATGCATGCATAGATTAAGGACAGATAGGGTTTGACTGACCGTGACCCTATAACTTGATCGGGACATTTGAAAGAAGGGTTTATATGTATACTGGTATTCACGACAGAATGGTTCTTGAATGATCCCAATCAATCGTTCTCAGTTGGGGTACAGTGTAGGCCGCCAAGCTGGCTAGGTGGTGCTACTACTCTTTGGTTCCTCCCATTGCTGAGTGAGACGGACCTACCGAGTCGTGCATTAGTATAGACGTCGGAATATTTTGAGCTTATTCTCTCAGTATGAATATTAGATATTGGATATCTAAATTTATTGGACATTGGATGTCTAATTAATTTCGGGACATTGGATGTCTAAATTAATTCATTGGATGAATTAATTCTCGGCCTAACGAATTAAATAAGTTACTGGGTAATTGATTTAATTCACGTATATAATTATTTCTTGGAAAAATTAATTATATTATTTTGTATTTGATCTGATTAATTAATTGGATTAATTAATGGATTTAAGTACATCGAAACGGAATGTTGTTTATTTGTTTGGACTCGCGGGAGTCCGAAACGAACCAAACCCATTTGAGTTTTAGTCTTGGTCGACCCCATCTACCTTATTTGTGTCTTGGTCTTTATTCCAACATGGTTGGTGTAAGACCAAGACAATTCAAAGGGGCAAGTATCCTTGTGATCCTTTGATGGTGTAAGTGTTGGGGACAACAAGTCTTGTGAGTTGATAATGAAGACCAAAGTTATATCAAGTCTCTTTATTCCGTAGTGGTAAGGAGCTCACGTCATTCATCAATTTTTGAAGGAGAGAGTCATTTTGTGTTCTTCATTATTATTCATATTTTCCTGGGAGGGAAATTAATTGAGAGATATAGATATTCATACACTTAAAGTGATATTAATATCTATAACAAGCTTACTCACCTTGTTCTAGCCCTATCCTTGGAGGATAACGAGGTGAGTATTGTTCCGATCATTTTTCTGGCACGTGGCAAGTAGAGACGCGGTGCTTTCGGCATTGGATCGTTCAAGTGCTTGGAGTACTTCGGATCGTTGAGAATACAAGTAAAGCTTGGGGAATAGCTCAAGAGAAGGTTACCATTTAATCAACGGACTTCAAGGGTGAGTTTCTTACAACTCTTGCTTTTCGTTTATATATTCGTATATATGTAGCTCGATCGATCCTCGTAGGGATTCGGATCGAATTAATTTTTGTTTTACCGTTTCCGTTGGGCCTTCGTTTTAGGCACCAAATCCCAACAGTATGCCATCTACATATATGACTAGGAAAACAACTATGCTCCCACTAACCTTCTTGTACACAAAGGGTTCATCTTCATTTTGAATAAACCCAAACACTTTGACAGTTTCATCAAAAAGAATGTTCCAGCTTCGAGAAGCCTGATTTAACCCATAAATGGATTCTTGAAGCTTGAAAACCTTTTTAGAATTTTCTAGATGAACAAAACTCTCAGTTTGTTTCATGTACACATCCTCGAGTAAGTTTCCATTAAGAAAAGTTATTTTTACATTCATTTTCCATATCTCATAATCATAGTATTCGTCAAGAGCAAATAAAATTCTAATTGATTTAAGCATATGACTTCTGGTGAAATGGTCTCATCATAGTCAACAACATGAGCCTCTATATAACCTTCTGCAACTAGTCTAGCTTTATAGTGTTGCAGATTGTTGTCCATGTCTTTCTTCTTTTGAAATACTGATTTGCACCCAATGGTTTTAACACCCTTAGGTGGATCTATCAAGTTCCAAATATGATTGTCGTACATAGATTGCATCTCTGACTTCATGGCCTCTGGCTATTCCTTGGACTTTGGTCCTGAAGCAGCTTATGTATAGGTACTAAGCTCATCATCTATGAGCGATGCGTCATCATCCTCTATCACGAGATACCCATATCTCTCAGGTTCATGTCGCATCCTATCAGATCTGTGAGGGACTTGTGCACTTTGAATTGGCTCCTCAACTAATTGAGCATGTTCATTTTCCATCGGCAGAGTAATGTCTTCTTGTGGTTCGAGTTTCCTCGGATATTAATTTTCTCCCACTGTCTCTTTTGAAAATAAATTCCCTTTCTAAGAAGACAGCATTTCGAGCAACAAACACTTTGTTCTCTGCGGGTTTATAAGAGTAGTATCCTTTAGTTTTCTTAGGATATCCCGTAAATAAAAATCTTTCAGATCTGGCCGCCAATTTGTCAAACACTTGGCGTCTTACGAATGTGCCCAGATCTTTAGAAAAGACAAGTTTGGTCTTTTACCAGTCCATTTCTCAAATGGTGTCTTTTCGACTGCTTTAGATGGAATGCGGTTAAGGGCGAATACTGTTGTTTCTAAGGCGTGGCCCCAAAATGATAATGGAAGCTCCATTCGACTCATTACGGATAGAACCATATCTAATAAAGTGTGATTCCTCCTCTCGGATACGCTGTTATGTTGAGGTGTTCCAGGAGACGCGGGATGTCAGTAACCCTAGCCCAGACCCCCGCGGGTCTGCCCGATTCGTGACCCATTTCTGGACAGTTCCCTGCAGAACAGTTTCTGGATATTAACAGTGCAGAAAAAAGCGGAAAATAGTCAAATTAAATCAAAAAAGTATTTATAAAATTGCCTTTATAAATAAGATCAAGAACATCATTCATATATTCAAAATATATAATCATGAACTATATAAATAATTAAATTACTAACAACCTGTCTATTATACTACTGTTGGATTTTACATGTATCTAATACAAGAAAATAGAGCAAAAACGCAACGGAATAATTATTGAAAATCTCAAGATGCAGATCTTCATGCAGTAATTTAATTGATTTAATAAGGAGTTTGTTGAATTACCTTAATCCTGTCAGGAATACTTGTTAGATTTTGATGATGTCATTAATATAATTCAAAATACTTATTACTTGGCAAAAATGTAAGGAATAACCAAATGAGTATCTTCCATAGGCCAAATTATGTTAAGTTTATTACTTGGCAAAATGTAAAGAAGAACCAAATGAGTATCTTCTATAGGAGAGGTACAGTTGAGTCAAGTCAGAGAAGTTCTGGCCAACAAGATTAATCAGAGATGTTTGACCAGACTGCAGTCAAGTGACCTCAGACAAGCCATCTGATCAGGCGAGTCTCAAACAGTGACCATCAGAGAAGTCCAGACTGCTAAGAAGATGACTGTACATCAGCCTACTTGAGATCAGCCAAGTACTCCAAGTCCACGTCAGCATGCATTGAATAGTCAAATATTACGGAAAGTCACATGCAAGCGTGAAGAGACAAATTGGAGAGATTCCCGCAAGGATGTGAATTAAATAATTCATCCTGAAGACTTTAATCTTACGATATTCAAAAGGTTCGGCGCATCACATGCAAAGTTTTCACAACGGTCGATTGATGGATTAAAATATGGGAATCCATCCTTGCAACGTTCAGAAAAGATTAAACAAAGAAGTCTCTCTCCAACGGACTGATTTGTTACAAGAGATTTGCAACGGATATGAAGGAAATGCTCAGAGATCGTGACCTATATATATCCGAAGATTTGAAGTTGAGCAACCACCGGTGCGAACATAATCTCAAGCAATCAAAGCATTCAAACCAATCTAAAAGCAAACTATAGCATCGTAAAAAGAGCAGTTCTCAAAAGTTCATACTTGAAGAAGCTCTTAGTTAGAGAAAACAAAAACTCGTGTCTTTAATCTTGAGTTCGGGCTTCACTGGTTGAAGTTCGAGACTGTAAAGGCATCCAAGGATCGCGGATCAAGAGGTGCAAGGCAGTCAAGGGAGTTGCAACGGCAAGGATTTCCACTGGTTGGAAGCTGTTGTAATTTGGTTGAATCACTGTAATCTTTATCAGTGGTTGACAATTATAGTAAATTCATCTCCAACTGATTTGGAGAAAAGTGGATTAGTAGAGGATTACCCCACCTCTGAGACCACTATAACTGCTTGCGTATTTTACTGATTTATAGCATCATACTTTAACTGCTGCATTCATTGTTAAGTGTTTCATTAGTTGTTTTGTATTCGTCATCAGCTGACTTCCGCACGTATTGAGAACAAATGACTCTAAGTCATTTGCTTATCTATCAGCTGAAGAAACTTACTCTTTGTGAAAAGGAGTTTAAGAGTTTCAATAAGTCTATTCACCCCCCCCCCCCTCTAGACTTATTCCTGGACGACTTGTGACCTACAAATCCGAAGAATAGATCGAAATCCGGACTAGAAACTGATGAAAATTGCCTTCCTCTTTCGGTGATCCACACACGAACAATTTGCACATGATGGATTGCAAGATCCGTATAAATAATATTGATAAACAGTATAAGATGTGATTCCTTGCTAGAAGAATTGTACTGTTGATCAAGATCAACTAAGGAAAGGAGACAGAGATGGCCGAATTGGATTCCTTGGACAGAAAAATTTCGGCCGATTGGTGAAGGAAGGGGAGAGGGTCGATTGTCTGCTTGTTTCTCTTGTGACAACTCCTTGTCCAAGACCCTTTATTTATACTAAGTAAACCCTAGAGTTAAATAATACAATATATATAATATCTTATATTATTTATTACTCATTATTTAGTCCTTAATAAATATAATATCCAATATTATATTTACCTTTTGAAGTTGATATAATTAAATAATATAATATATAATATCCTATATTATACATTAGTCAAATAACTTTATTAAAATGTCAAATAACTTTATTTAAATATGACAAATACAAATCTAGGCACATTGAATATTTTATGCACTATTCCCAACACTATATACAACTCATTCATGAGGTACAAAGATGTGCAAATATCTAAGGAAGTTCTTTTGGTGGAGAGGTATGACGCGAGATATTGGTTCATTCGTGGAGAAGTGTTTAGTTTGTAAGCAAGTGAAGGCTGAACGTCAGCGGTCGAGAGGTTTGTTATAGCCTGTGGAAATTCTAGAATAAAAATGGGAACACATTACCATGGGTTTCATGGTTGGACTACCACGAACTTCGAGAAGGAATGAGGCAATTTGGGTGATAGTCAATCATTTGAAGAAGTCGGCTCACTTTGTGACGGTAAGGATGGATATGAGTATGGATCAATATTCGTGAATATATATTCAAGAGATTTTGAAGTTGCATGGAGTCTCAGTTTCGATTGTGTCGGATAGAGATCCACGATTCACCGCGAAATTTTCATAGTCTTCAGAGTGCATTGAGCACTAAGTTGAAGTTTAGTACTACCTATCATTCGCAGACTGACGAGCAGTCCGAAAGAACTATCAAGACACTGGTATATTTATTAAGGGTTTGTATTCTTGATACTGGAGGTAATGGGGAGGATATTCTGTCATTAGTAGAGTTTACTTATAACACCAATTACGAGGCGACCATTCAAATGGCTCCCTATGAGGCACTTTATGGAAGTAATTGTTGATCGCCTCTATATTGGAGTGATGTAGGGGAAGGTAAAATTTTGGGACCAGAATAGATTGGTCAAATTGTTGAGAAGAAATGTGAGATCAGGAGTAGAATTAAGACTGCTCAAGATCGATATTTTATGTTGATAAATGGAGGAAGGATATTCAGCCTGTCGTCTGGCCTTACCACCCGAATTGTCCAAGATGCATATGTTAAGGAAATATGTGTACGATCCCGAGGACATTTACAACTATTGGGAGTTTCAAGTAGTCGATAACTTGACTTATGAAGAGGTACCTATTGTTATTTTGGAGCGAAAGATTCACAAGCTTCGGAATAGAGGTGTGGTGCTTGTCAAAGTTCAGTGGAGCCGTCATGGCGTGAATGAAGCAATTTGGGAATGTGAAGAAGAGATCCAGTCTAACTTTTCCGACATTCATTTTTCAAGGAGCATAACTTAATTATGAGGATAAAAGTTTGTTAAAGGTGGGTAGTTTGTAACGCCCCGACTTCGCATTCACGTTTATTATGAACTATAGGAAATATTTTCGATTTTATCAAATTAATCCCCATATAATTATATCATATAATCAAATTTATTTTCATGATCATGCAGATTTATTTATCTTATTGCAATTTATGTTGTTTCATCTCGTCAATTCTAGGCTCCAAATCAAACTTTTTTAATTATATCTAATATATTCTTTAGTGGATTTATTATTATTATTACTATTATTACTCTTGCGATTACTACTATTGTTATTATAAGCCCAACTATTTTAGTTAGCCAATAGTATTATCATTATTATCTTAAGACCAATTATTATTAATTCTGTTGTGGCCCAAATCATTTTTGTCGCTCAATTAATATTTATATATTTAGGCGAAATAAATTCATGACCAACTTATGGTATCCCAAGTGATATTTCTCAACCTATATTAGAGGTGCCCAAAACGACCCAACCCGCCGGGTCGACCCGCCGACCCGGATCCGGCTGACCCGTGCAGGACCCGGACCCGTCGACCCGGACCCTGTAATATCCGTATTTTTCTTATTTTGGTAATTTCCATTTTTGGAGCATTTTCAATTTTTAGTGACTCGCTTGTAACCGTTTCACTATTTGGAGAATGTTTAATTCTTTACGTTTTGTCATCCGAGCTTGTTTCGAGATTGTTCTACTCGATTTTGTATTTAGTCTTGGTATTCTCCGTTCGTTGACTCGTTCTGTGCGATTGTGGTGCGAAACTGTGGTTTCAGATTCTGTGTGAGTTCGTTTAATGTCGTTAGACATGTTGTAAGTTTCGGCACAGTTGTTCGTTTCCGTATCGTAGTTTTCGGCCATTTTGGGTCGTTTTGTAATTTCCTAAAAGTTTGGGGCAATTTACCTTTATAGTCGCTTTCCTAACCATTGGGTGATTGTGATCGTGTTTCCTTTTAGTGCTTAAGTTCGTTGTCTCGAATCTTTCGCAAGTTACTCTTGTTTCGTAATTTCATCGCCTCGTGTTTCCACCGCATTCTTTATTTTCAAACTGTTCAGAATCTGCCATGGGACTGTATTACGTACGTAACCATTAGAACGCTTACGTACGTAAAGGCTGTTACGTACATTAAGGCCCTATCCTTACGTACGTAACGACCTTCGAAAAATTGGTCAGGGAGTTTTGCATTTTTCGTTACGTACGTAATGAGATAAATCCTTACGTACGTTAAGGGACTTACGTACGTTAATCCTTATGGATTACGTACGTAAGCCAGCCTGGGTATAGAAACCCAGGAACAGACCTAATTCGTCCACTTTTCTTTCTTCTTCTCCTCCTGCGCGACTTGGGCGATTTTTGGGCGACTCTTGTGCGATTTTTAAGTCTTCCATTATCTAGTAATCATCTTCCTTGGAATTGTGGAGTGGTTTGGCATCACCAAATCATCCTCTTTGCCTTCGATCCGAGGTAAATCGCTAGAACCCTAGATTTTTGGGAATTGGGGGTTTCTTTGTAATCATTCAATTTTAATCTTAAATTGGGAATAAATGAGTTGAGTATAATTTTCCTACCACCAATACATGTTTTTCCTACGAGATTATGGGTTATACTTGAATCATTGAGAATAGAGAGGATTGGAGTTGCGATCCGCCCTCATTGAATATGATGTTGGTATAATCGTGCCGTAGGCGGGGTTTTCGGGTGTATTTCCATTTGATTTTCCGATCGTACTATTGTTGATAGTTATTGTACGACTTATTTAGGTCCGAAGTCTCCGAATTCCTTCGTCGGTGGTCTTTTACCTTCTCAAAACAATCTGGCATGTCTCAAAGGCAAGTAATTCTTACGAACTTAATATCTTGAATGTGCAAAGTAGTGTATATGAGTGTTGAGAGAGTTATGTTCACTCCAGGACGGTCCGACGGGGCCTCGGGGGAATCCGTGCATGGTTGGGTTCACGAACTTTTAGGTTAACCACTCCGGGAGGGTCTATCGGGGCCTCGGAGGGATTCGTGCATGGTCGGGTCCATGGTTAATCGGGAGGATTGTGTTTTGTGATACATTGTAGATTTTGCATTTCCGGAAATCATTATCTTATGTGTTTTGAAATTGTCAATGCATATGCCTTGATATTGTAAGATGTTAGAATTCGTTGGTATTACTTGCACTAGCTATTCCACGGCTAACCCCATTTGGGGGAAATACGTTTCATGTATTTTAGGTTTAAAGAATGGGGCTGGACGAGCACCGGGACAGTACGACGATGACGGGCAGGCGTGATACTGTGGAATGTCTAGATGTCTTATTATACTCGGCACAAAGTTTCACAATACACCGCAAATTTATACAATACACAATACTTCTCTCTTCCTCCTGCAATCGCCCGCTGCCCATCTTCTTTCTGTTATTTGTGGGTGTTGGAAATAATGGAATTATATAAATACAAGGAGAACAAATAATAGAAATGAAAACTTATGACGTAAATGCCGAGGCGAGAATTGGATTCTCTCTCCGTAAGACAAATTGCTCCGCACTTGTGCACACGGTCTATAGCAAATGTCCCCAAGATACAACAACAAACTTTGAATACGAAACGCTGCACCGCGGGTCGTAGTTCCGATCGAACAATATAGATACTCGGGACTGAGTATAGACTCCTAGACTTCCACTAGGATGATGAATGAACCGAGTAGACTAATATGAATGTAATGCTCGAATTTGTAGACGAATCTATGTTCGAATGAGTGTGTTCGAATGAATGTTTAACCATCAACTGTAGGGGCCTATTTATAGTCATAAGTGACTTTTCGCGAAGTGATGTGACCTTTCATCCCACCTTTAATCATGAACTAATGTGTTTGTTCATGAAAAGGTGTGATCCTTCATCCACCATTAAACATGAACCAATGCGAGTTTTCACGAAAAGGTATGATCCATTTTCCATAATTAACCACCAAATATGGCTATTCGCGAATCGGTGCGACCTAGTAACCACCATACATTATCTTATTTCAAGTATTATTATTTGTAATTTAATTGCTCATTCATCCGAATTTGGATATGAACAAATAAATACGTAAAATATATCTACTCGAAATAAACACCATACTGGAATATGGTTCTACTAGGATTTTCATATACAAAATTCCAACAATCCCCCACATGAATGACGATTAATGCAAATGCAACATGTACTTAGTCCCGACGACCTGTTATTGCATAAGGATAGGTGGTAGTTAGCCTTGAACGTTCCTTAGTGTAGTGCTATCGGATTTACTCGCTGCTCGGTTAACGCGATGTCTTGAACCGGTCAACTTTTGTGTGTAAACCTAGACAATAACACACACACACAATAACAGATCTAATATCTCTTGTTCTTATGTTATGTCCATTTTTGGCCTTGGACCATTCTTGGATTCATAAGTATTTTGCGTATTGTAATGTTTAGAAGCGGCCACACTTCTTACTTATATAGGTGATCTCCTATAAAGAGTATTCTGCCATACTCCACCTTAAAGGCTATAGGAATCATTAAAAGCTTTTTAGGCTTGTCCTTTACCACACGCTGCAGGTTTGCACTTGAGAAGCTACGAGAATGGATTTCAAATTTCAAGTGCACAACTTGAACATTCATAACTCAGTTGTCTCATTGAACCAAGTTCTCGGGATCTCCAGTCATCATGGTTGAGTGTCATTTATGAACATCCATTTGATTGTGGTTTTCAATCCATTCCCCTTACTCCATATTTGGCCATATTTTATTGTATTTGACCTTTCTTAGTCAACATACATATGTGATCAAATATATTATCTGAAGATAAATATTTGCTTTTTCAATCATTACTATACAAACTTTCTTTCTTTAGTCGTCTTAGTAATTTTCCAAGTGTGAAGTGTTTACAAGACAAATTTTCTTTATTGTCCTTGTAACACACTTTCCAACATGTGATTTTAACTAAACGACATAAACATTTGTCATACTAGTAATATTGAATTTCCTTTTTCTTTTGGGTATATTAACTGTATTTTGACATGCTAGTCAAGATACCCCCACATTTCATTCGTATCTATCTAGATGCTTTCGGTTCTTTGGATGATGATGAATATTAAATATCATTCCAAATCGATTTCTTCATTTGATGTGCTAGTACACTTGTAGTTTTTCAATAATTTTTCCACTACCAAATAGCATGATTATTTCCTTGAAATAAACCATCTATCATTTAATTTGTTCCAAAAACTAAATGTTTGGATTTATAGTGAAATCATTGATCTAAACTTACAAAGTACTTAGCTACGTTCCCCCACATTGATTATCTATTTAAAATAGACTAATCAACCATTGTTATTGACACGAGGTCAACTTGATCATTTAAATTTTTAAATGATATTCGTATTTTCCACCGTGATTATCTACTTCAAAGTAGACTAATCAATTTCCTCTATCGCTTTAAATAAAGTAATTAACACCTTCATTATCATAATTAAATGATCAATGCCTTCATTTAATTCTTAAAATTAAATGTGCATTTCCCTCTATTCTTATAATAGAGTGATTAATGCATCTATTAATATTACATGTCTAAGGTAATTAATATCTTCATTTAATTCTTAAAATTAAATGAACAATAATTCCACATGCCTTTTGATTATCTACTTTATTGTAGACTAATCAAGATAACCGTTTTATTTAATTCCAACGAATTAAATATATCAATTATTCTCTACTTGAATGTAGACGAAGCAATTTCATTCATTTAATTGTATCAAATTAAATGAACATGCATCAAATACTAAATATTTGATTACATATATACATAAGGAAGGCTTTATTTATTTACAAGCCTTTATTATAGATAGTCCTACACGACTTTCTATATACAAGGTTAGGACAAGTCACACGGGACTTTCCTTGAGTCGGAAGCGTGAGCCTAGCAGACTCGCCTTGAATCCGATGACTGTTCCGTGGCCAATCCTCTTCTTGTGTAGGCGCCACTTGTAGCCTTGCAGGGTTGTGCCTGGAACGTTCTCAAGTAGGTCACATTGGAACTTTCAAATGATCCCCTTCATTTCTTTCATGAGGAGATTCATCTCATCGCGAATTTCTTCCCTCCAGAAGGGAGCATCCTTGCCTGTCAAGGCTTCCTCGATCGTACGAGGATCATCTTCCGTGTCTTCAAAGTCTCGGCCATCGACCTTCGCCTTCTTGGCTTGATGGGAGTGGTCAATGCCTCCACGTCGAACGTTACCTCAAAGGCATCCTAGAGTTCCTTCGAGGTGTGGCAACCTGTAAATATGACGTAGATAGGAAAACTAAGGTGATAAAGAATTTTGATTACGACATTCAAAATCACCGTTACTCCAGACGGTCATTCTGGCGAAGTTGAGGTCGTCAGAAACCTCCGATTGGGCAGCAAGTGGGTATTCCGTTAGGAATCGAGCCATGTCGAACATTGTGAGAAACAACAGCATTTAGTCCCTCCAACGACGGAAATCAGTTCCGCATAATTTCAGCAACCTCCTCGTATAAATAATAGACTCCATCTTCCAACATAAACGAGTCCAGAAAACAGCCTCATTACAGCCCCTTGAACACGAACCTCTTGACCTCCAAATCCGATCTCCACCGTTCAGAATTTAGATAGAGACCTTATTAAGTTATCGTCCAAAATTCAAGACGATCCAACGGTTGAAACTCCGGGGAACATCAAAACAAGATGGCTGACCTGACCAGAAAAATACATACGAATTTTCTGTTATGTTTTCTATTTGATTTCGAAAATTGTCTTACGATTGTTATTTGTGGGTGTTGGAAATAATGGAATTATATAAATACAAGGAGAACAAATAATAGAAATGAAAACTTATGACGTAAATGCCGAGGCGAGAATTGGATTCTCTCTCCGTAAGACAAACTGCTCTGCACTTGTGCACACGGTCTATAGCAAATGTCCCCAAGATACAACGACAAACTTTGAATACGAAACGCTGCACCGCGGGTCGTAGTTCCGATCGAACAATATAGATACTCGGGACTGAGTATAGACTCCTAGACTTCCACTAGGATGATGAATGAACCGAGTAGACTAATATGAATGTAATGCTCGAATTTGTAGACGAATCTATGTTCGAATGAGTGTGTTCGAATGAATGTTTAACCATCAACTGTAGGGGCCTATTTATAGTCATAAGTGACTTTTCGCGAAGTGGTATGACCTTTCATCCCACCTTTAATCATGAACTAATGTGTTTGTTCATGAAAAGGTGTGATCCTTCATCCACCATTAAATATGAACCAATGCGACTTTTCACGAAAAGGTATGATCCATTTTCCATAATTAACCACCAAATGTGGCTATTCGCGAATCGGTGCGACCTAGTAACCACCATACATTATCTTATTTCAAGTATTATTATTTGTAATTTAATTGCTCATTCATCCGAATTTGGATATAAACAAATAAATACGTAAAATATATCTACTCGAAGTAAACACCATGCTGGAATATGGTTCTACTAGGATTTTCATATACAAAATTCCAACACTTTCATCTATCAAAGGTGTACTCTAGCACCTCAAATCTGTTATTCATGGTTCTAGTTTCATTTCAGTTTTTACTTTTGATCAAACAAGATATAAAATTACCCAGCTTCATCTCCTTCAACCCACAAGCTGAATTTCTGTCAAATGCATATGCAGTGGCAACACAAATCGTGATATTGAGCCCCTTTTATCAGAACTAAAATTCCTCAAACATGAAAACCCACGACCGAACCCGTACTTCATGGCGGGAACTAGAAACCTCATCGGCAGGCCCCGCACCATTGAGTCCATTTCTGACGTGGACATGATCCGACCCAAACCAGATCGAAGTAGAGCCAGAAACTCCATTTTCGGTCCGACCCGTATTGACTGAAAAATCTAGTCTAGACCAGGAGCCTTAAATCAGCCATAGCCGTGAACTAAAGTCTAAGTCGCCATCCTCCAGCCAGGTCGAAACCCAACCAACTCTATCCATTCCACACACCTCGCCGCCGAACCACCACTTCCCTCTATGTCTGTCGCGATTGTGTGCATTTGAGTGCGTGAGTTAGTTTGTGACCGATTGTGCGTGTGCGTCAGATTCTGAATGTGTGAGTGAATGTTTTTATGCGTATGTGTGTGTGAGATTTCAGGATGAGTTTGGGGGAGAGAGAGCGGTGCAGAGGGATAGAAGAGAGAGGGAGGGCGTATGAAAGTGAGAAAGCGGCCAACCTCAGCAAGGAAAGGGTTTATGTACCCCAAACTCTTGGCTATTTCATTTCGGTCCCTATATTTGAAGTCTTGCAACTTAACCCCAAATTCCTTCAAACTAACCCTCAGTCAGCGTTTTAATATCTCAAATCAGTCCCTTTGCCTCAGTTTGACTCATTCAATTAGTACAAATGTTCAATTTTAAATTTAAATTCTCTTCTTTATTTTCCGTTGTATAATAATAATAAATAATTATATTATTTGCAGATTATTACAAGAAGTTACGGCCTAGGAATATTGAATCAAGCATCTACATCATTTTCAAGCTAAGAATTGCATTTTATCAAGGTGTGGGAATTTCACGATGCTTTTTTTAGATTAATTGCTTTATATATTTTCTTGTATGTGCACGTGAAATCAATCAAACACTTAAATGTGTGAATCAGTCAGAAACACATAATTGTGCAAATCAATCAGAAGCATTTAAATATGCAAATCAGTAAGAAGCGCTTAGTTATGCGTAAAGCATTAGGGTAGTCGACGGGCTTCAGAATTTATCAGTTGTGTTGATTATACTTGCTAACATATTTAGAAATTAACTTAGACATATTGTGTACTCGAGCGAGTTGAAAGCTCACCTCAATTATTTTATCCATTTCATGTTAAGGAGTACAGTGTGGCGTGCGCTTGAGTGTTGGATGATCAAACTTAACGAATAGAGGTTTATTTATTTATTTATTTACTTTTATTTATCTAAATCTATGTCTACGAACACGTGTTCGATTGGTTTTAATTTCACATTAAAGTATATTTTTGTTTAACGATGATTTGAGAATATTACTTGCAATTATTATATTTGATTTTGAAAATTTATTTCCGCTGCAAATATTCATTTATTTTCCTTCAAAATTTGAAAAATTATTTTTCATGGAAAATAGTGTTACATAAGTGGGATCAGAGCGGGTCTACGGTTCTGTAAATCCTTATATCGATTATGATAATCCACCTCTGCCGCTCCACGTCGACTCCAAGACACATTTAGGCTATTATTACTCATAATGTGATAAATACAGTTTAACGGATCGACCAAGATTCATGTACTAATGACGTATTTTCAGTCAATTTTGTAAAATAGGTTCTTTTGAATTCATAGTTATATATGCACATGCGTTGTTTTATCATTGCTATAAGTCCCCAACATCAAAGGCACCATATAGAATGGCGCTGAAGGAACTTTTCTTTTTTCCCAAGAAAAAACGTCCATTGTGGATGGGGGTTGAGCCGGGACCCACCAACCTGTGAGATAAAGAAAATATCGAGAGTACAAGCAATCAGTCCCGAATTATGACCAAAAATGGGCCATAATCCGGATCCTAAATCTAAAAACCGAAGTGCCTACGGCCCGCTAAAGAAATACAAGGTGCACCACTAAAGGCGTCGGCTAATGTGCGGACCGATAGGTAAAAAATCACATCCGAATTATGACCAAAAGTGGGCCATAAACCGGATCCTAGAAACTAAAATGCCAGCAGCCCGCTAGAGAAATACAAGGTGCACCACTAAGACAAAGTGGGCTAATGTGCGGGCTCATAGCAAAAAATCAAGTGATAAAATACTACCTTAATCTAAAAGAAAGATAGCCAAGCTGGTCCATCCGTATAAGAGAGAGGAGAAAAGGAGGAGCAGTATCATATGTATAAGTCTGAATACCGAGGGACGACATGCCGAGCTCAGAGAGATAATCAGCCGGCCTGTTGCCCTCCCGGAAAATATGAGTGACTCTGTAGTGAATGTCTCGGAGAATGTGTCGGGTACACATAAGGGTGTGACGAACCTGCCAAGAGCCCCGACGGCCAGATGAAAGCAGGGTCACCACAGCAGCAGCATCAAGCTCCATCCAAACATGTCTCGATCTTTGGGAAGTCAAGATCAGTCCAACAGCAAGCGTCTGGATCTATGCATCAAAGATCGAAGAGGCCTGAAAGAGGAGTGGAAAGCAAGGAGTAGCTCTCCGTGATGATCTCTAATCAGACCCCCACCACCAGCAATATGAGTATCTCTATCAAAGGAGCCATCCGTGTTCAGCTTGATCCAAGGGGTCTCGGGTCGAAGCCAAACCACCGGAACGGAGCGATGAGTCTGAGCCGGAGAGGGAGAAACTCGCTAGAAACGGTCAAGAGGCGAGCACCTCGCCCAGAACTCTGAAGAAATAAGCCCCGCAACAGCTAGCAATAAAACATGGCGCTCCACTTGCACAATAATATGAGAAGCAAGAAAAGTAACCTCCCTATGCTTTACACTATTCCTCTCCGTACACATGAACTAAAGGATGAGACAAGGAATAATGAAAGCTGCGTGCCTAAAGTGTGTGCCATGTGAGAAAAAACTCAGGAGCTCAAAGATATTATCTGTATGGGGTAAGGATAAATGAGTCCATGCGTCAAAATACTCCCACACGTCACGAACCACGTCACTCTCCAAGAAAAGGTGGACAAGGGTCTCGGTATGGTAGGTATGGGTAGGGGTGAGGGTACAACATGAGCATCTGGAGGCCAAGGAAACGCCCCTCCTCTGTAAGACATCATCAGTGGGATCCGTCGCAGTAGAAGTCGCCAAATGAACACCGATATCGTAGGTGTGAGTAAGGTAGTCCAAATGGCCCCTAAAATGAGATTAGCCTGATCCCTCACCCTGATGTGAGGCCAAGCTGACGACAATGAGAAGGCACCGAAGATGTAAGAGTCCAGCACATGCCATCCGAATCCTCCTCGGAAATGGGAGTCACGAGAATCTCCTGTATGAACTGAGGGGTAAAACCTAGCTCCTCACCAACAATGGACTCGAGTCTACCCCTGTCCCAACTCCCATATACCCAGAGATCATTAATCCTAAGATGGGGTCTACCAGTAATCTGACAATAAGACGAAATAGGCTTATCCCTAATCCAAGTGTCGTCCCAAAACTGACCTCCCCGCTGCCACTACCGAGAGTCCAAGAAATGAACTCCTGAGCCTCGATACCCACGCGGAGGAGACGGCGCCAAGGGCGACTGGAATGAGCTTTAAGAGCAGTATGTATAGACGTAGAAGGGCCAGCGAAGCAGTATTTGCGGAGCATAAACTGCGCCCACAAAGACGTGCCCGCGCGAAGACGCCACCAGAGCTTATAACTAAAAGCTCTCGCCATATCTGAGAGGCTCCGAATCCCAAGGCCTCCCTCCGAGACCGGGCGACATATCTACCGCCAACGGACCCAATGCGTCTTCCTCTTAGAACCGACAGTACCCCAGAAGTATCTTGCCATAATCTGCTCGAGCTCCTGGATAACATACTGGGGCGGGTCCAACACCTGAAGAAGGTGCAGATGAATTGTGCAGAGAGTGCTCTTAATAAGAGCCAAGCGACCCCCAAAAGTAAGGTGGCGATGGGACCAACCAGAGATCCTATCCAACAACCGTTGCTTCACCCCAGCAAAGAGCTCTCGTCTCATAAAGCCTTTTTAGAGGGGTGCACCAAGATAGGTGATGGGGAGATCACCCTGGTGGAAACCAGTAAGATCATGAACTCTCTGATGCCAACGAGGTGCTTGATTCGTAGCGAGAATAAAAGTGCTCTTCTGGATGCTAACCATCTGCCCGGAGGCCATGGAATAGTGATCCAGGAGTCGCATAAGGTCAACGAGGCCATCATCCACAGCCCGTGTGAATATAATGATGTCATCGGCATATGAGAGGTGTGAGACCAGTCCTGTACCTCATCAAAGGATGGTCACGAATGAATCGATCCAAGCAGCGCGATAAATAATCGGCAACAAGCACGAAGAGCGACGGAGAAATGGGGTCACCCTGACGCAAACCCCGACTAGAGGCAAAATAGTCGGTCGGGCTTCCGTTCACCAGAATGGAGAACGTGCAACTCTCGACACAGTGACAGATGAACAGAATCCATCTAGCCAGGAATCCCATCCTCACCAGGACCTCACGTAAAAAATGCCAGTGAACCCTATCATACGCCTTAGCCATATCAAGCTTCAGTGCGAGGTTCGGGACACCATGAATGTCCGAGATATGGAGGTCGTGAATCAGTTCCTGGCCAAAAGTATATTATCCGTAATAACCTGCCCCTGAATGAATCCACTCTGGTTCGGAGAGATGACAAGGGGGAGGAAAGAAGCGAGCCGAGCGTTAAGGATTTTCGAGATAATCTTATTGGTCACATTACACAGACTAATAGGCCGGTAATCTGACCAACCGCTCGGAACAGGCTTCTTTGGGATCAATACGACTGTGGTTGCCGTGAAGGCCAGAGGCATGGGATGACCATCAAAGAACTCGAGCATAGCCCCCTCTACATCGGAAGATTCTCTCCTAACAATGTTGAAAAAACAAAGACGAAAACCCGTCGGGCCCAGAAGTGCTGTGAGGATCAATATCAAAAACCGCAGCACGAATATCCTGGGGAGATGGGGGGACACATAAACTATCAGAATCAAAAGAAGAGGGGATAGAATGGAAACAAGTGTCATCCAGGGGGTGAGAACATCACCAACGGATGTAAGCAGAGTCATGAAGTAATTCACAACGGATGAACGGATGTCAGACTCAACAACAATAGTCGTACCATTATCCTCGATACTGTGAATATATGACTGGCAACGCTTCTGCTTCGTAAAACCCTAAAATAAACGGGTGTTGCGCTCGCCCTCAGTAACCCAACGAATTGCAGCCTTCTGCTTCGAGAAATATTCCTCCATGGAGAGACGAAGTTGGTACTCAGCGCGAAAATGGTGCATAGCGGATCTATTTTCCGGAGTAGGGTCCGAATCATATCGCCGCTCGACCTCGTCAGCAGCCCTCAAGGCCTCATCCAACTTCGCATGAAGATTTCCAAAAACAGACCAGTTCCACTGTTTCAGTCTGCGCTTGATCCTAAGTAGTTTGGCATGTAAATGACACATGCCAACTAAACCAGTCGGGGTAAGCCAAACCTCCCTAACAGTGTCCATAAATGTGTGATGACGAATCAACATATTTTGGAAACGAAATGATGACTTGTGACGAGTCGAGAAGAATCGACACTGGGTAAGAAGGGGCGCATGATCCAAACGAAGATGAGGCAGGTGAGTAACAGTAGAAACTGCAAACACGTTCGACCATGCTTCATTAAATAAAGCACGGTCTATCCTTTCCCGCAAACCAGTATGCTCCCAAGTGAAAATATCGCCCTCACAGCCCGCGTCAATCAACTCACAGTCAGCAATAGCCTGTGCGAAGTCAAGGATCTCAGGCGAGCGGTCTGTGGAACTACCCTCGCATTCATGCGAATGCAGGAAGATGTTGAAGTCACCACTAACTAACCATGGCAACCCCTCCACTTCCAAAGCAACCTCACGGAGGGTGTTCCAAAGGGCGTAACAGCCAGCACGAACGGTGCTGGCATAGACATAAGTGATGAAAATAGACTGGGGAAAAAGGGGAGAAGAACTAGCAAAATGAAGGACTTGATCAGTATCCAACAAAACCTGGTGCTGAAAACCATAAGAGGAGAAGAACCAAATCTTTTTGGACTGATTAAAAAGTCCCGACGCAAAACCTAAAGAACGAATATAAAAATCAAAGTTAGCATTGGAACCCATGGGTTCCAAAATGCCAATAAAAGAGAATCTATGAGAGCGGTGAGATGTCGAATACGCTTCTGTGCTCCGGTGTTAACCAGACCACGAGCGTTCCATGTCAGAATGGGGATCGACATAACTAACCAACCCACTCAAACGAAGATCCAGGATGCTGACTGGAGCGCCCCCATCTCCGGGGTGTGCCCTGTCGAGCGGATGTGTCCCCGTTCAAGGGCGATGCAGATTGCCCCTTGATAGGGGGAAATGATCCACGGGAAGCCGCCCTTCCTCGTGTGGAAGTCGAGGAGTCAGAGGCAGCTTTACCCCTGGTCGTGACTCCAAGGGCAGCAGACGACGGCAACAGTCGTCCCTTAACAGGGGGCTTTGGTGCCTTCATGAGGGGCACCATAGCAGATGCAGAGAGACTGGACTCAGAAATCTCAAGCTATGTGCGGATAAGAGCGCACTCAGTTTGAGAAGGGGAAGGAAGAGAAGAAATGGGGGGGCTCATAGATCACCATGGCCAAAGTATCAGGCTCCATGATGATCGACTCATCAAGGCGACCCTCACTGGCATGGCGCGGGGGGGAAGACTCATGGAGTCTATACGTAAAAGGAACAGTGGACGACTCAGTGTCGTCATCAATGGCAAGCACCTCATCAGTATTGTGTTCACTAGCATCGCTACCCAAAACACTCTCCTTATCACCTAGACTAATAATGTCATCGGTACCTACTAAATCTTCCTCCTCTGTAGAAGAGGAGGCCAAAGATGCAAAATATGAATGTTGGCCAGTGGCAACCGTACCCTTGGGAATAAATCCCATCTCTTTTGGCCCTTTTTGTCACTACTTGCCAAATGGCAGTCTCCTTGCCTTTAGAGGTCTTAGGAACTGTCGGGAAGGTAGGAGCCTTAGGGGCTTCAGGAGGGTTCGGCTGCGCCTTCTGCTGCTTAGGGGGAGCAGTAGAAGGCTTCTTACATTGGGGCAGCGGGGGCCGTTCTTTGTTGCCAACAATGTAGCAACTAGAGGGCTCGTGCCCCACATGTGAGCAGAGAGAGCAATACAAAGGAGCTCTCTCGTAAATCACGCGCTGCATGAGAACATGGTCATCAAATTCGATCTCTATCTATGGCAATCTGGGCGCAAGGAAATCAATCTCGACGCACACACGAGCCACAGAGAGTCGTGAGTGTGTAGCCGTCGGCGCATCCACTAAAATGGAATTGACAATAGCCTTGGCAATCGTGTACAGAGCACGTGGATGGAATAAATGAATCGGGAGGCCCGGGAGCCTAATCCACACCGGGCAAATCAAAGTCTCTGTCCTAATGGAAAATGTAAGGGTCCATTTAAATACACGAGAGAGGCAACCAGAAAAATTCCAACTAGAGCCTAACCACACTCGTCTATAATCTTCTTCGTTTTCAAATTTAATAGCAATATGACAATAATTAATCCAACTCTAGTTTCATTTACCCCTCAGTTTCATACCAGTCAATCCAGCGGTCACATATCGAGGGGTGGGAATAGCATGAGAAAAGTTAAGAATTAAGGTGCGTTCCCACGAAGCAGCTAAGGTACTCATATCAGAAGTAGAAAATGAGACACGCAATTTCTCATTCACGGAGGAGAGAGTACCAAAAGGACATACCTTTGCTCCGTCAAAATTAAATGATTTCATTGTCGAGCCGGGTTGCTGGGAGGAGTCGGGCTGCTGGACCAAACCGGAATAATTGTTAACCATTTGAGCATACGAGGTTCTCTGCCGGGTCGGGTCATTGAGGGCTGGATCAGAGTGACGAGCCGAGTTGTATAAAAGTGTCCCAGTAGATTGTGCTTCAAGAGGATAGACGAGGTCGGCTTCGGAAGAAGCGTGTTTAGCCTTCGGTATAATGGTGGGGTGGCTAGGTTTGGGTGGATCGGGAGGGGATTTGGGCTGGGAAAGGTTTTTTGGGTCGATTGGGCTGAAGGTTAGGCGGGCTTAGGCGAAAATGAGAGGGGAGGTAAAATGGCTGGTGGGTTAAGATCCGTGGTCTTAGATTTAGAAGTGGTCGCCCCAGAGGAGATGACCTGATGCAAATCATTGCCATTAATAGACACGGGAGTTGGGTAGGCCAGGGTATTAAAAGTGGGCCAAATGGCAGGCCTAGAGCGAAAGGAGAATGCTTGAAAGGGTGGGCTGTATGGACAGGAGGGTTATTGGGATTAAAAATATGGGTGGGCCAGACCAAAACAGGCCCGCGATGATTATTAATAGGGTTCAGTGGGCTTACTGAATTAGTGGCTGGTTGGGCTTCGTTGATGGACCCATTCTTCAGGTCCGGGAGATCACAACCGTCGGGTGGAATTGGGCCAAGGATGGACAGCTCTCCGGCCGTCCGATTTTGATATAAATTGCGGCTTTTGTCCGCCGCCAAGTCTGCAAGTTCAGGAAGTAACCCTGCAACTAGGGTTTAGGGCACAGCCAGAGGAGAAGTTGACCGGGGCGCGTCGATGGCGATGACAAAAGCTGACCGGAGATTCGGAGCTGCGTTTCCGGTAAGACTAGACTTAGGAAAACCTTTTCTTGTCGGAGATGCGACTGAGAGATCATCCACAGGAGGTGTAATCGACTTTTTTGGAGGAGGCGATGGTGATGGCGATGGCGACCTCGATGCTTTCGGGCTGCGACGGATGGCATCGGATTCTGCAAGAGACACATGTGATGTATATTCGGGCATCGGAGGCGCCCGTTTTTTCCTTGTCATGAGCGTACGTTTCAGTCTCCGGCGGGAGTGACGAAAGTCATGAAACGATGAAGCTTTATGTGTATATGTGTTCGGCTGGCAATGGAGATAATGATCTGATGTCGGATGGTGATTACGACGTCGGAGGTGGTCGGAAAGAGAAAAACGCAAATGTCTCGGAGGGGGCTACCGGCGGCGAATCTGGATGAGGATTGATGGCGAAGGTTCGACAGAGCACGACGATTCGGCTGGTGTAGGTGGTGGCCGGAAAGACAGCTGAAGTGGGCTAAGTTGGAAGGCGGCGTGACGGCATGATGTGTGGATGTTCGGGCCTAACAAGTTTTCAAGAAAACATGAACTTAGAATTAAGAGCAATGGTGTAGGCGTTGAAAATTTGGCGTCACAATCTCTTTGGAGGTAAGTGTGAGATATACATGGACCATAAAAAGCTAAAGTATCTTTTACAAAGAGAGCTGCACGTGAGACAAAATAGATGGTTGGAATCATCCTGGCAAGGCAAATGTAGTAGCTGATGCCTTGAGCTGGAAGTCGAGATGTGAGTTGGCTTGCTTGCTCACCAATTTAGAGAAGTTGATCAAAGAGTTATCTAGTTTGAGGATCGAGGTCGTTGAGCCTTCAAAGTGTACAAAGGTTATTTTGGCATCGCCGATCGTACAACTAAATTTGAAGGATAAGATCAAGGAGACTCAACTTCATGATAAGTTCTTATGCAAGATGAGAGGTCAAGAACAAGTTGAAGATATAGAAGGTTTTGCAATTTCGATAGATGATATATTAACTTATCATGGGAGAGTTTGCGTTCTTAAGGACAATACCCTTAGGAAGGAGATTCTTGAGGAAGGGCATAGTGCGACATATACAGCTTATCCAGGAGGTACACAAATTTACCAAGATCTGAAGAAGTTCTTTTGGTGGAGAGGTATGAAGCTTGATATTTGTACATTCCTGGAGAAGTGTTTAGTTTGTCAGCAAATGAAGGTTGAACATCAGCGGCCGATACGTTTACTACAACCGTTGGAAATCCCATAATGGAAATGGGGACACATTACCATTGATGTCGTGGTTGGACTACCACGAACTTTGAGAAAGAATGAGGCAATATGGTGATAATCGGTCGTTTGACGAAGTCGACGCCGGTGAGGATGAACATGAGTATGTATTATATTCGAGAGATTTTGAGGTTGCCTGGAGTCCCAGTTCCGATTGTATCGGATAGAGATCCGCTATTCACCTCAAAAATTTGGAAGAGTCTTCATAGTGCATTGGGCATTAAGTTGAAATTTAGTACTGCTTATCATCCATCTAATGATGGGTAGTCCGAAAGAACTATCAAGACAGGAATATTTATTGAGGGCCTGTGTTCTTGTACTAGAGGTAATTGGGAGGATATTATGCCATTGGTAGAGTTCGCTTATAACAACAGTTACCTAACGACCATTCAAATGGCTCCTTGTGAGGCACTTTATGGAAGAAGGTGTTGATCGCCTCTATATTAGAGTGAGGTAAGGGAAGGTAAGATTTTGGGACCAAAATAGATTGACCAAGCCGAGATCAGGAGTAGAATTAAGACTGCTCAAGATCGGCATAAATCTTATGTCTATAAATGAATAAAGGTTATTCAAATTGAAATAGACGATAAGGTCTCCTAGAAGGTAGCGCCAATGAAAGGTATGATACATTTTGGTAAAAGAGGAAAATTACAACATTATTTTATTGTACCATTTGAAATCTCGGATCGTGTTGGAGATTTAGCCTATCATTTGGCCTTGCCACCCGAATTGTCTGCGGTGCATAATATATTTCATGTTTTTACGTTGAGGAAATATATGCACGTTCCCGAGGACATTTTTAACTATGAGGAGAGTAGCCGGTAACTTGAGCCATGAAGAGGTACCTATTGGTACTTTGGAGCAAATGATTTCACAAGCTCCGTAATAAGGATGTGGTGCGTGTCAAAGTTCAATGGAGCCGTCATGGCGTGAATGAAGCAACTTGAGAACGTGAAGAGGGGTTCCATTCTAAGTATCCAACATTCGTTTTTCAAGGTACATAACTTAATTTCCGAGGATGAGAATTTGTTAAAGAGGGGTATGTTGTAATGTCCCGATTTCGCTTGCACATTGCTTATGAATTATAGAAAATAATTTTGATTTCATTAAATTAATGCCCGAATAATTTTATCATTTAATTCACTTGATTTTCATGGTCATGCAAATTCATTTATCTTACTGCAATTCATGTTGTTTTCATCTCATCAGTTCTAAGGCCCAAATCGAATTTTATGTAATTATATTCAAAATATTATTTAGTCTATTTATTATTATTAATATTACTATTATCATTGTTATGATTACTACTATTCATAAGCCCAACTATTCTAATTAGTCAATACTATTATTATTATTATTATTATTATTATTATTATTATTATTATCATCATCATCATCTTAAGATCAATTATTATTAATTTTATTATGGCCCAAATTATTTTTGTGGCTCAAGTAACAGTTATATACTTGGCCCAATAAGTTCGTAACCAAACTTATGGTGGTCCAAGTTATATATCTTAAAACTATGTACAGTAAAACCTCTCTAAAGTCATATCCTTGGGAACATAAAAAAATGTTCCTAAATGGAGGTTATTCCAAAATAGAGTTTGTTGCTACCCAAAATATTATCCGGAGATAGATATTGCTGGAATGGATGGATAGCAAACAAAGTGCGAAAACACTTCCGTGGGAAAGTAAATAACACAAGATTTGCCGAGGTTGTTAGTCCCGGGCTTGAATGCTCTCGCGAGATGTTATTAATACAAATATTCTGGGGTACAAGTATTAATGTTAGAGTACAATTACAATGAGTGTAAAGACCCTAGTTATCTTAGCTATTGAGCGTGAAGATTGCCGGAAGAACCAGATATGATGCTCTGTGAGTTCTTGTAACAACGTTGATGAGCTGTGACGACCGTGAGAAATCGACAGTCTCTCACGGTGTGTATTAGCTGTATGTCTGAGCTCCTGGGCTTGTGAGTCTCGTTGAATCTGTACCGCAAGGAGTTCTTGTCTCTGCCGACCGTCTTCTGGATGAGAGGTGTTGAGAGAGAAATCCTGAGGAAGATCCAAGAGAGGAAGCCGAGAGCCTGCAGGAATATACGTATTCTTCGAAGATGAACGTATGTGTACGTTTTAATGAATGTGTTTCCGACTGATTGGAATGAATTGCCAACGTTTTTCGGAATGATTTTTCAACCTTTATCCAGTTGCTGGAGGTTCTCTATTTATAGGACTGAGAGATGCAGGGCGATCGCCTCTGCTGTATTATAATAAGCGGGCGATCGTCTTTTAGCACATGGGCTGGTCTCCTTAAAGTCCGCAGGAGTTGCTGGCAGCCGGTTGTGCGGTCCAATGAGAAGTCTGCATGCGTCTGAGTCGCTATCACGAGCGGTCCCACCTTGTACCTTTCGACGGGTTTGTCGTTAGGTGAGAAGGTGGTGACAGGCTGTGGTCAACGATCCATGTTATGCGGCCCATTTCGTGGATCTGCACATGGGCGCTGTTTTGAGATCCAGTCTTCATGGACTTTGACGGACGAAGGTCTTGTTCGGGGCACATGACGGTCGTCCTAGGTCGGGCCCCAGAGTCGATCGCTAGGTGTCAAAGGCGATCGCCTTGAGAGTCGATCGCTAGATACTCAAAGGTGGCCTTTATCTCCGTTTAGGCAAGCTCGCCGTGGCTCCTTTTGGTCGTGGACTCGGTCGCTCGGCCTTGTTATCGATCATCGTTGAGGCGTATAAATCGCCGCACAACAATTACCCCCAGCTCGCTCCGATGTTGGAAACACGGGGTGAGGTGGTTATGTTGGCGATCGCTGATTTTTGACGAGTGACTCTGCATTTTACGGAACTGGCGATCGTCTTTGAGCGGATTGATTTTGAACTTCGGACGACCTGGTCGGTCGCTGAAACGAGCGGGAAATGACAGCGGTCATGGAAAAGTCTCTGGGGCACGTATCGGGTTCCGATTGGGGGAGACCGACGGTTATATGCGACTCCTCGTCTGGCATGCCCTCAAAACGATGCGTCGCGGGTATCAAGGGAGTCATTAATTGCGACGGTTGCATTCCAACCCCTGAGATTTTCCATAATTGCATAGGAGTCCCTGCCATCTCCTATAAAAAGGCGCTGGGTTGCAGGGTTAGGATCCTTACGCGCTTTTACCGGAGAAAGAAGAATTTTGCTGAAGATTTGACTGCCGATCGTCGATCGATTCCATCCTTGGTAAGAAAGCACTCCTTTTCTCCTCTTCTCTTCGAGAATGACTAGAACATCTTCTTCGTACGGAATGGGCACCACCTCCGCTGCTGGGGCTTCGACTGCCCGGGGAGGATCCTCCGCAGATTTCCATCTGGAGACGGCCGCCGAGGCTATCCGGGCCGGTATTGACCCCTTGGAATTCGAGGCGTTGTTCAATGAAGCCGACGTTGCCAGTGAGGCGGCGGTTGAGCAAAGACGCTCGCAGATGGAGAGAGATTTGGTGGTGAAGGCCTACTGGGAGCAGCATAGTGCCTTTGGCCAGGCCTATTTGACTTTCACTGAAATCATGGAGAGGTTGTCCGGTCCGTCTCCTAAATTCAATTACTGGGAGTACTCGATCGCTCACCCTTATCAACCTGCTAAGCGGTCGCTGTTTCGGGCTGCGCAGCGATCTCCATGGTCCCTTGGCCAGATAAGGAGCTCGGCGACCAGGAAGGATCTGGCCGTCTGGAGGACGAGGTTTCATGTCCCTTCAGATGTGGACCTTTTTGTGCCGCCCGAGAATGAACGATCCGATCAGCCTCTGGAAGGCATGGTCGCCGTGAACGAAGCGATCATGGAGGCTGGGCTGCGGTTTCCTTTGTCGTTCTCGGTCTCCCATCTGCTGGCTGCTTGGAACGTGGCGCCGATCCAGTTGACGCCGAATGCCTGGCTCCAGATCATTTGCACTCTCACCTTGTTCGGCGGTCACCGACTGTACCGCCTTCCTTCGCCGTTAGAGATGAACCACCTGTTCAAGATGACGGCTCAGAAAGGGTCGGTCGGAGGCTATCATATTCAAGGCCTATCCGGTCGGGTGATCCTCGGAGTCCGGAACAAGGTGCGGGACGACCCGTCGAAGTGGTTCTGGGTCGGCAGTTCATGGAAAGGATTAGCGAGCAACAATCCTACCGACGAGCTGAATATTCCCACTTGCTTTCGGGAGAGGAATCCGGGTAAGGGTTCTGACTCTCCCTTTGTTCGGATATGTTCTGAACTGATCTAATTTGATTTTCCCTTTGCAGGTTTCCATATTCCGACGATCGATGAGCTTCCTTTTGACGTTTTGGTCGTCTGGGAGCGGATACGAAGTTTGCCGGACGATGACCTAGATGCTCACCGGATTAACAAGGAGAGTCGTTGGCTGTCTGCTCGGCTATTCTATTTTCCACGTCATCTCTCGGTCCCAGGTATGATTTTCTGCGATCTCCAATTTCTTGGCGATGGTCCTGCTTTGGAGAGTGTGTCTGACCGTGGTTTGATTGTTCTTTATTGCAGAAGTCCGCTTTCCTCATTTCTTGGAGCCTCCGGCGGAGATAGCCATGTCAAATCCCGGAGTTCTCAGCCGTCTTCACCAGAAGAAGTCATCTCGGGCTCCTCCTGTGGCGTTACCTCTCATTCCGGAGGTAAGGCCCAATGTGGAGCCGATCATAGCGGAAGAGGAACCTCGGGAGGAGGGGCTCCGGACGAACCGCAAGCGGCAGAGGTCGGGAGAAACTCCAGTTTCTGCCCCTGCCGGTGAGGTGCCGATCGCCGCGCCTCCGATCACCGCGGTCCCCCTGGTGGATGAGCCTACGCCCTCTGCGGCTTTCTTGCGAGAGATGGCAATCACCGAGGCTGAAACCCCTCGCGGGAAGCCATACTTTGGTCGCGACCCCGAAAGAGCCGAGAGGTAGACTTTGTTTGTTTGTTGAGTTTCGTCACTTGCGCGGGAGATGTGCTAACTTTTTGTTGTTTGACGCAGGATTCGTAGCACTAACCCATCTTGCCCGCCGATGGTGCTGGATTTCCTAGTGAGCCGATCTCCTCGCGCGGCCTGCGATGTCTTACTGTACGTCAACCGGGCCGCTTCCGCTTTGCCGAAGGCCTGGACGACGGATTTAGATGTGATCGCTCGCCAGCGATCCGGGAATGCAATGCAAGCTGCTTTCGCTCTTTCTCTCCAGGCGGCGACGATGGCTGCCCAGGCTGTGCAGGAATACGAGGGGCGTCCTTCTACCACTCGACTGCAGGCGGACCTCGAGGCCGCTCGGAAAGAGAACGCCGAGTTCGCCGACAGGATTGTGGCTATGGAGAAGGACTCCCTTGATGCAGCTAAGCAGGCAAGTCATGATCTTGAGCTGATGAGAGAGAATTATGAGAGAGCTTGGGCGACGGTCGACCGATTTCGGGACCAGATGACAGATGCCCGACGGTTGCACGCGGCCGCTGAGAAAGAGGCCGATCAGCTGAAGGTGACTGTCGCTCGGCTGACTAACGAGCTGGCGGTGTCGAGGGGAGAGACGGTCGCTAAGGAGGCCGAGCTTCAAGGTGTGCAACAGGCGATGGCGGAGCTGAAAGAGAAGCTATAGGCGACCGAGGCCGATCCCTTCCTTAACGTGGAGTTCGTCAGTGAGTTTGCCTATTATATGGCGTTCGCTGACTCGCTCCGAGCTGCTAAGAAGGGAGGGTTGGAGGTCGGCCCTCTTGCTGAAAACTTCAAGGCGTATGCTTTGGATTATCCTCTCCATCCTACTTTCTCCGTGCCGATCTTGGATCTCTCGGAAATCGGCGTGGACTTGAGCTGGTATCCGACTCCGGCGAACCTTGTTAATCCTGACGCTCCGGAGGACGGGGAGGCCGCTCCGGAAGCTGGCGAAGGGTCGCGGGCCGATCCAGAGGTTGAAGGCGAAGGCCAGGCAGGGGCCTGAGGCTCTTCATTCTTATTGCTTTAGCTCTTTTGCTTTAGCTTTCTCTTGTAATACTTAGGCCTTCGGGCGACCGTGTATGTACTTCTGAATCTCAAGTAATGAAATGAATATTTGCTCCTTCGATTTATCACTTGAATGATTGCTTTTCTGAATCTTTGCATGACTTTGTACAGACCTGTGAGGAGAGATTGTTGCGTGTAGAGCTCTAAGTGAGTTGATAAACTCATATAGATAACTTTTTTACAACAAATTCGATCGCTGCACAAACATCTGAAAAATGCCGATCTCCGTATGTAATTGAATAGGGACGATCGTTGTATATATAGATCCGCACTCTTCCCCCTTGTTTTTGTTCACTTAGTGAAAGTAAGGGGACGAAAATAAATCGTTAAGTGAACGGTCTTCAATTTTGTCGAATCCTCGAGGAAGGCCATCCATCTCGGTCTTGAGGAACCGTGCACGATCGCGGAGTTCGATGGACCGATTTCCACGATCATTTCTTGTGCGCGAGCGACATTCCGTCTGATGGCTAAGTTCTCACGACTCACTTAATTGGTAGGGTCCTCCGAAGGCTGCGTCTCGCCTCGTATTTAAATGAAGGGCGTGCGGTCTCAGTCTGGAGGATTCCTTGCGCGGGGCGTCGTCGGATTAATCAACTCCACGTCCGCGGCTTGTTAGCTCTTCTTCTACCTCGGGCCGCATGGCGACCCTCGACGGTATACGTTGATACGGGGGAGGGACGCGTCGCATTGTCCGAGAAGGACCCACCACGTTAATTGATGGACCTTTGAGGGTGGGCGAACGTATCCACAGATTAGTTTTGGAGGGCCCTCAGACTACGCCGGCCTCATATTTAAACGAAGGGCGGGCGATCGTGGCCCAAAGGGACCTTGCATGGGCACAGAGAACGGTTCCATCATCCTCCACGACCATGGCGACACTCTTCTACCTCGGACCATCAAGTCAGATGACGATCCTCGACGGTATACATTGTGTAAGGGGAGGAGATCGCCTGCCTAGGTTCTTCATATAGATGACGAACTTTAGAGGGCGAGCGAGTAATCCTCTGACTTATTTTGGAGAGACCTTCGACTACGCCCGCCTCGTATTTAAACGAAGGGCGAGCGATCGAAGCCCAAAGGAACCTTGCATGGACGGATCGTCATTTTAACCGGTTTTCGCGACCATGGCGGCACTCTTCTACCTCGGACCATCATGTCAGATGACGGTCCTAGACGGTATACGTTGTGCTAGGGGAGGCGATCGCTGCCTAGGTCCATCACGTTGATGACGAACTTTAGAGGGCGAGCGAGTCATCCTCTTTTTCGAAGCATTTGCTCAGGCAGTAGCCTTTGGTTCAATGAGGTGGGAAATCGGGGAGAGACTTCCGAAGTTCCCTCCTCTTTATTGAAGCATGTAGATACGGTCGCCGAGGTTGATTGAGGGGTTGGCTCGTATGAGCTTTCCAGCCTGTTCGCGTTCGACTCGGGCGACCGTGTTGGGAGATTAGAGGGGCACCGGCTAAGCCAATAAGCTGTCCAACTTGCCTTCTTCGAACAATCTCCAGAGTTGTCTGAGGAGGTCGCGGCATTGGTTGGTGCTGTGGCCTGGACTCTTGTGGTAGGCACAATATTGATTATGGTCCAGGTGACCGTGGTCCCTTATTGTCTTTGGCTTGTTCAGCGGTTCGCGCCCCTTGATGGCGTAGAAAATGTGGGCCGGAGTTCGGTTGAACGTGTGGAGGAGATGGGTTCCCATATCCTCGAAGGATTCGAGATCGCCGGATGGCTTGGCGACCGTCTTTTTGGATTTAGCGATCGCCGTCTTTCGGACAGGAGGTGGCGTTCCCTCGCCTAGGCGGAGGGTGAGTAGCCTTTGCCTGGCCAGAAAGTCGGCAGCCTTAGCGCGGAAGATCGCGTAGGTTGGGGGGATGTCCTTCGTCAGATGTATAAACATGGGTGAGTGACCGTAGAATCCCCCCAGGACGGAGTAGAGAGCGAGCTCGTCGCTGATGGGCTTGCCGGTGGGGACGATTTCGTCTACTCGGTCGATGTAATCCGCATCAGATTCGTCTTCCCCCTACCTAATTTTCATCATGCGGTGGGGGCCTTCTGGTCTGGCGACCTTGGCGGCGAAGTATGACGTGAAGTCACTCGCCAGTTTCTCAAAGGAGATGATCCATCGCGGTGGTAGTGAGACGTACCACCTATGGGCCAGCTCGCCCAATGTTACGGGAAGATTCGGCACTTAGTCGCATCTGATGCCCCACACCCGGTCATGTAGATCCGGAACTTACTTAGGTGGGTTTCGGGGTCCGATCTCCCTTCGTATAGAGGTGTTTTGGGAGGAGCGATCCTTGGTTGTACGAGGGCGAGCTCGATGTTGACTGCGAGCGGCTCGGTCGGTCCGATGATCTTTCTACTGGTGCTTGCCCCAATATCCAATAGTGCCTTCATCTCGTCGAGTTGGCGTTGCATAGCGGCCATCGCCGCGTCTTGGCTGCTCGCGGCTGGGCGCTCGGAGCGGTAGCCGAGGCGATCAAGGACTGACCCCCTGGCTTTCGGAGCGGGAGCCAGACGGCTGACCTGTATTCGGCTGGGAGTTGGGTACGCCAAACTCCTGGTGACGGACTCGGATTCCATCGTCTCGTGGTTGGGGCCACAATGCCCCGGTTGCCATGATGGATCGCTTCCCAAGCGACTGAATACGGAACCGTCCGACCTTGCGAGAGCCTTTCTCGCGAATTGGGGCTTTCTGACGATCGATCGCCCAGCAGCCCCTTGAACTTCCGTTTGCCCACGCGGCGGATGGCCGAGGGAGTTATAGCGGGCGTCGCGCATGCTCTCCGTCGCTCCTTTAGGATGGCTATAGCCTCCTCGATCTGTTCCGTGGTTTGGAACTGGTCGAGTGAGAGGCTGGGGCCACCCCTCAGGTGCGGGATCGAGAGTCTCGCGTCGCCGCGGCTTCCCTCTGCCGTCGGCTGGGGCTCGGATCGAGCCGGGATATGATGTCCGGCGGTTCGGAGAGTGGCCCTCTTCGATGTAGTGGCGGACGTCATGCTTCTGAAGGCTTTCTTTGAAGCGCAGTGAGTGTCACTTCAAGTATATGCCCCGAGAACAGTGAGTGTTCTTCGGGACGATAGGAATAAAAACGAAGGTGCCCCTTCTTCTAGCGCCAATTGTTGCTACCCAAAATATTATCCGGAGATAGATATTGCTAGAATGGATGGATAGCAAACAAAGTGCGAGAACACTTCCGTGGGAAAGTAAATAACACAATATTTGCTGGGGTTGTTAGTCCCGGGCTTGAATGCTCTCGCGAGATGTTATTAATACAAATATTCTGGGGTACAAGTATTAATGTTAGAGTACAATTACAATGAGTGTAAAGACCCTAGTTATCTTAGCTATTGAGCGTGAAGATTGCCGGAAGAACCAGATATGATGCTCTGTGAGTTCTTGTAACAACGTTGATGAGCTGTGACGACCGTGAGAAATCGACAGTATCTCACGGTGTGTATTAGCTGTATGTCTGAGCTCCTGGGCTTGTGAGTCTCGTTGAATCTGTACTGCAAGGAGTTCTTGTCTCTGTCGACCGTCTTCTAGATGAGAGGTGCTGAGAGAGAAATCCTGAGGAAGATCCAAGAGAGGAAGCCGAGAGCCTGAAGGAATATATGTATTCTTCGAAGATGAACGTATGTGTACGTTTTAATGAATGTGTTTCCGACTGATTGGAATGAATTACCAACGTTTTTCGGAATGATTTTTCAACCTTTCTCCAGTTGCTGGAGGTTCTCTATTTATAGGACTGAGAGATGCAGGGTGATCGCCTCTGCTGTATTATAATAAGCGGGCGATCGTCTTTTAGCACATGGGCTGGTCTCCTTAAAGTCCGTAGGAGTTGCTGGCAGCCGGATATGCGGTCCAATGAGAAGTCTGCACGCGTCTGAGTCGCTGTCACGGGCGGTCCCACCTTGTACCTTTCGGCAGGTTTGTCGGTAGGTGAGAAAGTGGTGACAGGCTGTGGTCAACGATCCATGTTATGCGGCGCCTTTCGTGGATCTGCACATGGGCGCTGTTTTGAGATCCAGTCTTCGTGGACTTTGACGGACGAAGGTCTTGTTCGGGGCACATGACGGTCGTCCTAGGTCGGGCCCAGAGTCGATCGCTAGGTGTCAAAGGCGATCGCCTTGAGAGTCGATCGCTAGATACTCGAAGGTGGCCTGTTATCTCCGTTTAGGCAAGCTCGTCGTGACTCCTTTTGGTCGTGGACTCGGTCGCTCGGCCTTGTTATCGAGCGCCGTTGAGGCGTATAAATCGCCGCACAACAAAGTTTTAAGAAGATTTTTTTTAAATGTTAAAGTGCATGTATAATATATAAATATTATAATTAGTAGATACATGTATGTAATATGTTGTAAACTTAGGAATTAGGCAAGAAAATTGTTTGTACTTTAACCAATGAAGAAATTATTGAAGGAATTAGGCAAGAGAATGAGGAAAATAATCCGAATGATGATAGCATAGAGGTACAAAAAATTTCATGTGAAGAAGCTTTAAGCTTACTCGACAAGTTGGAAATGTTTTGGGTTCAACAAGAATGTGGTCATTTGAACGAGCTAATGGGCACACACAAGTTGAAGGATATGGTTACAACACAAAAGATTAAATCTTTGTCACAATCAATCTTGAACAAGTATTTAAGATCAACTTAAATCTATTGAAAAAATTATATATATATATATATATATATATATATATATATATATATTTCCTTATGTTGTGATTTGAAAATATATGAATTATAACAATATGAAATTTATTCTAAATTATAACTAGTCCCAAATTGAGATCATAAATTTTTATTCCTAAATAAAATTTATTCCTTAATAGAGTATTCTTTTTGAGAGGTTTTACTGTACTTCTTAGCTCTATACCATAAACTTAATCCCTAGGGTATAAATACAATGTATTATACTCTTCACAAATTTCCACAGTACACACAATTGTCTACATCACACAATACTTCTCTCTTCCTCCTGCAGTTGCCCGCTGGCCAACGTTTGTTCTCTACAAATCTTCTCATCATCTATCAAGGTATACTCTAGCACCTCAAATCTGTTATTCATGGTTTTAATTTCATTTCAATTTTTACTTTTGATAACGAGAAAAAAAAAAAATACGCACGTTCATCTCCTTCAACCCCACAAGCTGAATTTCTGTCAAATACATATTCAGTGCCAACATAAATCCAGATATTGAGCCCCTTCCATCAGAACTGAAATTCCTAAAACATTAAAAGCCGCGACCGAACCCGTACCTCATGGCCGGAACCAGGAACCTCATCAACAAACCCCACATCATTGGGTGGGTCTATTTCTGATTTGCACCTAAATTCAACCTAACCCAGATCGGAGCAGTCCTAGAAACCCCATTTTCAGTCCGACTAGTATTAACCAAAAAATATGGTCTAGATCAGAAGCCCTAAATCATCCATGGTCATGAACTAAAGTCTCACCCGCCATCCTCCAACCTGGTCGAAACACGACCAACTCCGTCCCTTCCATCGCGGTTGCATTTGAGTGTGAGTGAGTTAGTTTGTGACCGATTGTGTGTGTGTGAGTGAATCTTTTTATGTGTATATGTGTTTGAGATTTCAGGATGAGTCGGCGAAGAGAGAGAGAGAGAGAGAGAGAGAGAGAGAGAGAGAGAGGTGCAGAGGGATAGAAGAGAGAGGGAGGGCGAATGAAAGTGAGAAAGCGGCCACCTCAACAAGGAAAGGGTTTATGTACCCCAAACTCTTGGCTATTTTCATTTCAATCCCTACATATGAATTCTTTCAAATTAATCCCAAATTAGGTTTGGAAATCATACCCCAATTTAACCCTCTAATTTTTCTAATCCTTCAACTAACCCCCAGTCAGCTTTTTAATATCTCAAAGCAGACCCTTTGCCTTATTTTGACTCATTCAATTAGTACTAATGTTCAAATTTAAATTTAAATTCTTTTATTTATTTTCAGTTGTATTATAATAATAAATAATTATATTATTTGTATATTATTAAAGAAATTAAAGGCATAGGATTTTTGAGTCGAGCATCCACATCACTTTCAAGTCAAGAACTGTATTTTACCATGATGTGGGGATTTACTACGCTTTTATTTATTTTAATTGTTTTATATATTATCTTGTATGTGCACGTGAAATTAGTCAGGAACACATAAATGTGCAATCAGTTAGAAGCACTTAATTATGCAAATCAATCATAAACACTTAAATGTGCAAATCAATCAGAAATATATATTTGTGCAAAAAGCCTCTAGGATAGCCGGACTTCAAAACTTATTAGTCATGTTGATTATACCTGCTAATATATTTAGAAACTAACTTAGATATATTGCATGCTCTCCACAATGAGCGAGTTAAAAGTTCACCCCATTATTTTAATCCTTTCAGGTTAAGGAGTTTGGTGTGGCGTGTGCTTAGGTGTGTGATAATCATGCTTCATTAATAGATGTTTATTTATTTATTTAGTGTTATTTATCTAAATCTATGTTTTCCAAACAATGTTCGAATGGTTTTAATTTCACATCAAAATGTGTTTATATTTAACGATGACTTGAGAATATTACTTGTTGTTATTATATTTGGTTTTGAAAATACTCATTTATTTTTCTTAAAAATATTCATTTATTCTTCTTAAAATTTTGAAGAAATGTTTTTCCTAGAATAAGGAATTACATGAGTGGTATCAAAGGGGTCTACTATGTGGTAGACTCGCTAAAATAGTTTCTGTTCCAGACTAAAGTTTCATTTTCGCAAGTAGTCCAAATTCTTATAGAAATTATGATCATCCACCTGTGCCGCTCCACGTCGACTCAAAGGTACATTTAAGTTATTATTACTCATTATGTGATAAATGCAATTTAGCATATCAACCATGATTCATGTATTAGTGACTCATACATAGTTTATTTTGTGAAATATGAAATTTTGTGATAAAATATTTGGGAATGCAATTATTTTCTTATAAATTCGTATATATATGTGTGACATGCGTTATTTTATCATTGATATAAAACCCACTATTTTAACCCTTTCAGGCTAAGGAGTTTGGTGTGGCGTGTGCTTAGGTGTGTGATAATCATGCTTCATTAATAGATGTTTATTTATTTATTTAGTGTTATTTATCTAAATCTATGTTTTCCAATCAATGTTCGAATGGTTTTAATTTCACATCAAAATGTGTTTATGTTTAACGATGACTTGAGAATATTACTTGCGATTATTATATTTGGTTTTGAAAATACTCATTTATTTTTCTTAAAAATATTCATTTATTCTTCTTAAAAATTTGAAGAAATATTTTTTCTAGAATAAGGAATTACATAAGTGGTATCAAAGCGGGTCTACTATGTGGTAGACTCGCTAAAATAGTTTCTGTTCCAGACTAAAATTTCATTTTCGCAAGTAGTCCAAATTCTTATAGAAATTATGATCATCCATGTCTGCCGCTCCACGTCGACTCAAAGGTACATTTAAGTTATTATTACTTATTATGTGATAAATGCAATTTAGCATATCAACCATGATTCATGTATTAGTGACTCATTCATAGTCTATTTTGTGAAATATGAAATTTTGTGATAAAATATTTGGGAATGCAATTATTTTCTTATAAATTCGTAGATATATGTGTGACATGCGTTATTTTATCATTGCTATAAAAATCTCTGAGGTTTGCAACCCATAGATGCAATTTAATTCTTCATTTTATTTTCCCCTCTCGTTGAGTCATTACTGATAGGCCGTTGCCTATGATGTTCCTTAAGATCATGGCAACGCGTAGATGTGGACTCCCAACTAATCGAGGTGCGGGTAATCTTGGTTATCAGAATGTGAACCATAATGTTGTTGCTGGTGCTGGTGGTAACGGAGGTCAGAATAACCGCAATGATAACGTGCCAGCTCCTAATCAGACACAAGTTGTGGAACACGCCACCATCATTCAACATCTGGGAAGGGCCAGAATTTATGGATGAATCGTTCATGTCCCTGGAGCGCACCTTCGAGCTTATATGGTGCACTGACGCTCAGATGATCCTATGTGCTCAGTATCAAATGGTCGAGGATGTGGGATGCTGTGGATGAGCTATTGGATGTTGAGGCCGGCAGCGGAGTGTGCTGCTTTAACCTGGAACACCTTCAAAGAGCTAGTAATGGAACAGTAAAATCCCCATCACTACCGCGATAAAATGGAGAGAGAGTTTTGGAACCTCCAACAAGGAGGAATAACGATTGAAGAATATGAGAGAAAGTTCAACCAGACCAGCTTATGAGTGGAGATCATGATGGATACAAATCGAAAAACAGCCCTCAAGTTCCAAAGTGGGTTACGCCCGAGTATCCATCACATCGTGGCATATGGTGTTATTCTATACCGAGATAGTGTTCCCATCTCAAGAGGTTGAAGCTAACCAGAATCTGAATCCACAACAGCCTGCAAAGCCTAATATTGGTAAGAGGCATCGGAATGGGAACCCACATAAGGTTGGGGCTTCTAACAATCAAGCAAAGGTTCATCAGAGGTACGGACCTAAGCCTCAAAATAGTAAGCCGAAGTGCCCAGAGTATGGTAAGAATCATGGCGGGGAGTGCTTTTACGGTAAAGGTGTCTGCTGCCACTACAAGAAGAAAGAGAACTCATCTTAGAACTTTCATCTTCAAGGGGTCAAGGGTCAAAATTTTAGAGAAAGAGCTCGCATATATTCCTTAACCCAAAAGGACGTGGATGATAATTCCGACACTATATCAGGTATGTTAATTGTATCTTATTTATCCACTCTCGCATTGTTTGACACTGGTGCCATATACTCTTTTATGTCTACAAGATTTTATCATGCCATTTGACGTAGGAGCGTTAATATTTTCTAATCACTAGAAATTAGCATCCTAACTGGGGAATCAATTCCCACTAATGAAATGGTAGAGAACTTGAACATTGATATATGAGGAAAGAATTTTAATGGTAATTTATATTTGATCGACATGATGACTTTGACGTAATCCTTGGCATGGATTGGATGAACAATCATGATGCTGGCATAAGGTGTCAAGATAAAGAAGTTACATTGCCACTGTCGGAGAGTGAGACGATTAAATTTTATGGTACAAAATCGAAGATGGTACCTAAAGTCGTTTCGGCAATGAGTGCGTTAAAGAGTTTGAGGAAAGGAAAGTGTCAGGAAATTTTGGTAAGTATCATAGACATTTAAATGATTGAGACTACCCCTGCAGATGTTTCTATAGTGTGGGAGTACTCTGATGTATTCCTAGAAGAATTGTCGGTAGTTCCACCTGATCGGAAAGTGGAGTTCAGTATTGTTTTGGTACCAGGGGAAGCCCCAACATCTAAGGCACCGTATAGAATGGCGCTGAAGGAACTTCAAGAGTTGAAAGTTCAAATCAGGAGTTATTAGAGCTTGGGTTTATTCGTCATGGTGTCTCACCATGGGGTGCTCCCATTTTATTTGTTAAGAAGAAGGATGGATCACTCAAGATGTGTATCGATTATAAGGAGTTGAATAGACTCACTGTCAAGAACAAGTATCCCCTCCCAATGATAGTGGATTTGTTTGATCAATTGAGAGGTGCCAGTACTTTTTCAAAGATTGAATTAAGATCTAGCTACCACCAGTTAAAGATTAAGGAGAGTGATATTTCAAAGATGGCTTTTAGAACCCATTATGGGCACCACGAGTTGATTGTGATGCCATTCGATCTAAGTATGCACCAGTCATAGATTTGATGAACAGGGTGTTCCGCACATACTTACACAAGTTCGTAACTGTCTTCATAGATGATATTTTGGTGTATTCCAAGGACACAACACCAGGGAAATCTAAGAATCATGTTGGAGACACTTTGCAAGGAGTGATTGTATGCGAAGTTCAAGAATTGTGAATTTTGATTGGACCATTGGATTTCGTGGTCACATGGTGAGTTCTAAGCAAATTGTGGTAGATCCTGACAAGGTTGAGGCCGTTAGTAGTTGGGAGGTATCCAAGAATGCAAGCGAAGTTCGTAGGTTTTTGGACTTAACTGACTATTACCTAAGATTTACATAAGGGTTCTTGAAAATAGCCACACCTATGACTCAATTAACATGAAAAGTTGTGAAGTTTGAATGGAATGAGAGGTGCCAGAAAAGTTTCCAAGAGTTGAAAAGAAGACTAACCTATGCAAGAATATTGATGATTCCTGACCCGGCAAAGGACTTTGTCATTTATATTGATGCTTTGAAGCAGGGTTTATGTTACGTGTTGATGCAATAAGGCAAGGTGGACCTAGGCATCGAGGCAGCTTAAGCCACATGAGTTGAATTACCTAACGCATGATTTAGAATTAGTAGCAGTGGTGCATGCATTGAGAATTTGGCGTCACTATCTCGATGAAGATAAGTGTGAGATATATATGAACCATAAAAGTTCGAAGTATATTCTCACACAAAAAGAGGTGAACATGAAAAGGATATGGTTGGAATTGGTGAAATATTATGACTGTACGATTCACTATCATCCTGGCAACGCAAATATAGTAGATGATGCATTATGTCGGAAGTCGAGAGGTGAAATGGCTTGCTTGCTCACCAATCAGGAGAAGTTGATCAAAGAGTTCTCTAGTTTAGAGATCGAGGTAGTTGAGCCTTATACGAAGGCGATTCTGGCATCACTGGTTGTACAACCAAATTTGAGGGATAAGATCAAGGAGGCTCAACCCCAACATAAGTTCTTGTGCAAGATGAGTGGTCGAGCACAAGTTGGAGATGTAGAAGGTTTTGGAATTTCGGTATATGATATGTTGACGTATCATGTGAGAGTTTGTGTTCCCAAGGACAAGACCCTTATGAAGGAGATTCATGAGGAGGCGCATAGAGAGCCATATACATCTCATACATGAGGTACAAAGATGTACCAAGATCTGCCGAAGTTCTTTTGGTGGAGAGGTATGACGAGAGATATCGGTTCATTCGTGGAGAAGTGTTTAGTTTGTCAGCAAGTCAAGGCTGAACGTCAGCATCTGGAAGGTTTACTACAGCCGTTGGAAATCTTAGAATGAAAATGGGAACACATTACCATGGATTTCATGGTTGAACTACCACAAACTTTGAGAAAGAATGAGGCAATTTGGGTGATAGTCGATCGTTTGACAAAGCCGGCTCACTTTCTGGCAGTAAGGATGGATATAAGTATGGATCAGTATTCGAGAATATTTATTCGAGAGATTTTGAGGTTGCATGGAGTCTCAATTTTTGTGTCCGATTGAGATCCACGATTCACCTCGAAATTTTCATAGTCTTCAGAGTGCATTGAGCACTAGGTTGAAGTTTAGTACTACTCATCATCCGCAGACTAATGGGTAGTCCGAAAGAACTATCAAGATAATGGGATATTTATTGAGGGCTTGTTCTTGATACTGGAGGTAATTGGGAAGATATTCTGCCATTAACAGAGTTCGCTTATAACAACATTTACGAAGCGACCATTCAAATAGCTTCCTATGAGGCACTTTAGGGAAGGAATGTTGATCGCCTCTATATTGGAATGAGGTAGGGGAAGGTTAGATTTTGGGACCATAATAGATTGGTCAAATTGTTAAGAATATAGATGAGACCAGGAGTAGAATTAAGACTGCTCTAGATCGACATAAATCTTATGTTGATTAACGGAGGAAGGATATTCAGCCTATCATTTGGCCTTGCTGCCCGAGTTGTCCATGATGCATAATGTACTTCATGTTTTGTTTGGATATACATTCTTGTTTTGATAATTGCCAACATACAGCGAGAAGTATCAAAGGAGTCAGAAAATCGTCAAGTATAGAAGTTGTTAGAAATCTTCATACATCCTGTCCATATATCAAATAGATCTTCTACAGTCCATCCTGCATTGCCTACTTCATACAGCAAAGAGACTTAATGTGTTGGATACAGCATACAGGCTGAAGGTTTTTTACTTAGGAAAAGTAAAACACATCCAACAGGACTGAATATAAAAATCTTTAAACCATTGTACGATAAACATTGTTTATTCATAAAGTATTCACGGTTAAAGCAGCATTTATTGCTAATAGGACAATATTTAATGCAGCCGGATAGAGACAAGTCTGAACGCTCTGAAGAGCATTTAATGCAAAGACAGAAAGGATGGCTGAAGCATTAAATGCGATCTGCTTTAATTCAAACATTCAGCAGCCACCAATCAAGAGACAGGCGTCAACATCTCACCAATCAGCAACGGCTACATTTATAACGAAAACATTTCTAAGGTTATAAATAGCCCCAAGCAAGAGGACTTCACGTACAAGATTATTCATTATCGCGAAAGCTCTAAAAGATTACTCTGACATTCTAGCGATTATAAAGAAGTATATTTCATGAGCATACAACATCAATCAAGCGAAGAAATATACTAATTCCTTAACGCAAACATCACATCATACATCGAACATTCATCAAAGCTCTAGCTGCTTTTGAGATTCATTCTACCCTTACCGTTGAGATTATCATTAGGCCTGTATGGACCAAAGATCCTCGTGTATTCCGACATATGTGGGAAGAATAGCATTGTAGACGAAGCTTCAATCTGTGTGAGAAGAAACGAGTCAGAAAGAGCTCAATCCAATTTGTGTGAACTGTCCATAGCTGCAGTCCCTGTATCAATATGTGTGAACGATACAGAGATAGGTTTAGTTAAAGTCACGTAGTTGTGTACGTAGTGATTTTAATAAACTCTTTACTCCTGTGTGGAGGACCAAGGGCGTAGAGGGGTTTACCTCGAACCACTGCAAACTGTGTGCTATTTACTTTCAGTCTTTACTATTTTCATTCTATTGTGATTTACTAGTATACATTGTAGAACCATGTATGCATCAAGCAAACAGGAGAACACCTAGTTGCTGTATTTACAGAAACTCACTAAACAGACTTCTGCTACGCAACTAACTTCGAAAATCATATAGCTTATTGTACATTTACTTTCTAAGTTGTTTATTGTATACTTAATGGCTAATAAGTGGTATCAGAGCGGTTGATTCTAAAAAGAATCAGTCGATTTTTTTTAACTGAGTCAGATCCACAAATCACTAGTGTTTGAAAACCGCATTATATTTTCATCATTTTCCTATCTCTCAAATTGATACCTCTATGATAAACAAGGTTCCTATGTTCTCTATTAATGAGTTTGATGACTGGAGAATTAGGATGGAGGCTCATCTTGCTGCCATACACGAGGAAATGATATTCGTCATCCAAGAAGGTCCAATAAAGATAATGTAGGTTAATCCTGTCGCAAGGAGAGAATGATAACCTCATGATCAAATGCTCGAGAAGGAGCGAGAGCAATGGACAATTGAAGATCGCAAGCTCGCGAACCTCGATAATGTAGCTAAGAATGCGCTGTTTATCACTCTGGACAATGGCACATTCTCAAAGGTAAAGAGCTGTAAGACAGCTAAGAAATCTGGGAGAAACTCAAGCTGATTTGCGATAGTACTGAGCTCTCAAAAGAAAATAAAATTTCCAAACTTGCTCAGCAATTTGAATCGTTTGAAATGAAATCTTCTGAAACGCTTGACGAGCTTGACCTCAGATTCACTAGCATTGTCGGTGAACTTGAAGCATTGGGTAAAGTATATACCCAAAAGGAGAAAAAATTTAAAAATCGTTAGATCACTCCCTGCCCGATCGGACATTAAGACTACAGCTATGCGTGTATCCTGTAATCTTAATGATATTTCTACTTTTGACCTCTTCTCTGACCTCAAAGCTTTTGAGTATGATGTTAAAAGGAGAGAAAAGGCCGAAGAGTCACTTGCCAAGACTACAACACTAGCTACTATATCTGACAGGACACACAGCTCTGCACCCAGCACATCCAAATCTGCACACAAGTTGACAGCGATGATGATATCCTGTCACAAAATGAAATGGCCTTGTTAATGCACAAGTTCAAAAAGTTCATCAAACAGTCTGGAAAGACCTCCTACAGGCCCAAGCCATTTCACAAGGTAAGTTCTGAATATCCTGTTAGGGTTGTATACTGCAAAGCATACTTTGTGCTTGTATTACCTTATTTCCCTGTAACTACCTCTGAGAATATTAATTACATTTAATCACATGTTTTGCATATTTATTCACGTTATGGTTATGCAAATGAAATGTCTAATTATTTTATATTGTAGATAATGTGGTGTGCTGGTGTCACACGGAAGATCACATTATCGGTGCTTATTAAATAATATAATAGTTCACAATCTATATAATTATTAGACAAATTATATGAAAGGTTGTAGTGCATGTTAGAGATTAGTTGGTCTTGACTATTAGCATACATTAACGTATTTGCATACATTGAACTGGATCGAGGTGAAATAGTGTCTTCTCTACTGACTGTAAGAAGAACGTAAATCTCGGATAATTATTATTTCTTAATTCTAAGTATATAATATTTGAATGTGTATTTATATTACTTATTGCTTTGATTTACCATGGGTGAGAGTCAAAATGATCGACTCAATAAGCTTCATATCTTGGGCAATAATATTATATATGACAATTATTATTATTACTAGAAATCGTGTCCCGACTCGTGCAGGTTGATGATGTCCCCTTGAGGAGCTCGATAATGATTATTATATTAAACCCTACAGGTAGATTTAATTTTGATATAATAATAAGATTCGAGTGGTACTACTCTTGGATAAGATATAAGTAATTAAAGCTGTCAGTAGCTTATAATTAATTAATCAACATTCAATATCTTAAATATGGGAAATAATATATTTAAATAGGGAACCCGATTTCGTAAGTTGGGATTTGGTTGGAAGTGCAATATTAATTCTTTAGTGGATTGAATTGATATTAATAGACTCAATATATTAGGAAAGATCCTAATAAGGAAATTTGAGGTCTATTAGGAGTCCTTCCCTAATCCTCCTTAAGATCTCTAGTAGTAGTCTAGGAGCCTATATATAGGACACATTGGGGGTTCGGCCGAATTGCTTATTCACCAATCTTGTGAGGTCGATTTTCTTCTTGTGTTTAATTGTAGATCTAGACTTGTGTCTTTGATTCTACAATTTAGATAACACATCAATTTTCTAAGGGTGTTTATACAATACTAGAAAGTAAAGAAAAATCGAGTGACCACAAACAAAGAGGTTCGGCCGATCCATATTGTGTCCAAGCAAGATCCGGTAGCTCGTTGCCCACACAACGTCCGGGTTAAGGCAGATCATACTCGAGAAGGTCTAAAGTTAGAAATACAAGGAGATCAAAACGAATAGCAACCACTACGCTTCAAAGGTAATATCCTATGATCTTTGATCTAGATTAAGATGTCCAATTACCAACATATTTATTTAATAAATAATAAACAATTTTTAAATTGCTTATTAATCTTAGTAGTTAATTAATTAGCATGTTGTGCTCGTGGATGCGTAAAACGCTTTAATCAATCTTTCACCAAATTCACTTCCGCTGCGTTTTATTTCCAACAATTGATATCAGAGCCAGATTTTAGGCTTTTGATATTTTAATTAATTTTGGTGATTAATTGATAGCAATTTAAATATTCATGTAATTTGATGTTGGTGTATTTTGCTAGATGTGTTCTTGCAGAGAATATGACCCAATTATCATGGTTTTTTGAATGGTTTATTTATTTATTTTTATTATTTATATATTTGTTGGTTTGGCCCGGTTTGAGGCAAGTAATAGTTTTTCTCGTGAGAAAATCCGCGGGTAGATCTAGGATTTTATTTTTTGTGTAATCTTGTTGTAAACTCGATGTATTTTATTTTGTGTAAAATTGTAATCAGATTCGGAAAATATGGAATCACGAAGAAATATAAAAGACCGGACACCGACATCGCTGATAGCCGCACGACAAGAAGACGCAGCGGCCGAAAGCGCCACGGACTTGCTATCGTGCCGCGAGCACTGCTCCGGTCGATTCACGGCTCGGGTAGGGTCGTCCAGTTTTTGGTCCGGTCCGTTTCAACACCATTCGTTGCGTCCGCCGGAGAGTCGGGATTTAAAATTAAATTTTTTTATGTAATTAATTTTGCATAAAAGTGAAATTTTAATTTTGTAAATCCACGGCCCGGCCTAGTAGAAGTGACGAGATGCTTGATCCAGTGGGAGAAATCGAGTCGAAGATTTTCTCGAATTCAACTCTAGGAAGAAGACCATAATAATTGGATAAATTTAATTATCCATGAATTATTTTGTTTTTTTACTGTTTTGATGTATGACATGGATGAATGTATCTGTGATATGTTTCTTGCATGTTACGAGAAAATTAAAAACATTAAGGCTAAAACAACTAGGTGATTAAATTGATTTATTTTTTTGAAAATAAAAATCAAATTGTCCTCCATAATTAATTTAAATTGTGAAGTAATTAGCATGCGCGTTGACATTAGGGTCTTCCTCCATATCGGATGTGCTAATTATAGGTTCACTAGTTTTAAATTTCAAATGATAACATAAGGTAAATATTATTTTTTTTTATGATAGGACCTCTATATATGTAGGACTATTATTTAAAATATAATCTTTTAAGGATGTTAAATTATGGTGTTCACTTAGGTGTATTAATTAATAAGCTGGCCATCGGAATCTATGTTAATTAATACATGGCCAAGAGGAACCAACTATTAATTTTAGTTGTCATAACGTAAATTGACTAAATAGTAAAATTAAAGACGTAAAACTCTATTTGAAAAATATGTGTGTAAACGTCCACACGATCGTGGCTTGCATATGTGGGTTTTTCGAGGTGTTGCTTGCTAGCATAAATATTGTGTTTTGAGGTTTTTCAATATATTTTACTATGCATTACGTGATGAGTGTTTTTAATTTTTATCTCAGGTGTTGGAGCCAAATGCGGATTCGACGAGGTGAAAGAATTTCGCAGATGGAAGAAATATGACGAGATGGCTCGCTGTTACACCTTGGCTTGTTTATCAAATGTATTGCAGCATCATTATCAGAGTATGGGCACGGCCGCAGAAATGATGAAAAATCTCGGCGATATGTTTGCTCATCAGAATCAGGCGGCTAGGCAAAATGCTATGAGGGTCTTGATGACGACCCAAATGTCTGAAGGAACACCGGTAAGGGATCATGTTCTAAAGATGATTTCTCATCTAAACGAACTTGATATCTTAGGGGGCTACTATCGATGCGGAAACACAGGTCGATATCATCCTAGGCAGCTTACATAGGAGCTTTGAGCAGTTCCGCCTGAACTACAATATGAATCGTAGGGAGTATAACTTGGCAGAATTGCTGACAGAGCTTCAAGCTGCTGAAGGTCTCTTCAGGCAAGGGTATCAAGGTCTTGCGGCTACTAGTGTTTCGACTTATAAACCCAAGTGGGGGAAGAAGAAGAAGAAACAAGTGGGCCAGAAACAAGTGGCAACTCTCAAGGTAAAGAGCAAGCCTCCTCAACCCGAGGCGAACAAAAATCCAAAGGGAAAGTGCTACAAGTGCGGTCAGAAAGGATATTTTAAAGTGGACTGCCCTGCTCTTAAGAAAGGTATGTCTCGTGCACTAGTAGTCAAAACATGTTTGGCAGCTTGTCCACTTCGTGGATAGTTGATTCAAGCTCCAGTGATCATGTTTGCTTTGACTCGCATGGTTTTCAGGTAACCAAGCAGCTTAGTGCAGGCGAGATTACCATCAACTGAGGCGATTATTCCAGGCTTATGACTATTGCGGTGGGAGTCGTGCAGTTGAAGATTAATGATAAATTGTTAGTCTTCAATAATGTGTTATTAGTACCGGATTTTAGAATGAATTTATTTCAGTTTCTAAATTAAAATGCGATGGTTATTCAGTTTTTTTTGATGATGATGCTATTATTAGGAAAAGAAACGATGAATATATTGTTTGATGGTTATTTATCCTTATAGGTGATTTGATCTTGATTGGGGAGGATATAATGAAGACTAATGTGAAGACACAATACCTCTTCCAATCACAATACCAATCGTGAGTTTTGTGCAAGAGAGAGAGAAAAGAGTTTCTCAAAGTGTTCTTCAACATTCTTCATCATATTCTTAAGTTTTCTTGGAGAAAATTTTTATCAGATAAAGAGATTATAGATTAAACACTTATAGTGTTGTAATCTTGTTTTTGCAAAGCTTCTACAATCTTGTTCTGGTTGTATCCTTGGAGGATAACGAGGTTTAGACATTCCGGTCGTTTCTTCGGCGCGTGACAAGTAGATACGTTTTCTTTTCGGCGTTGGATCATTCAAATGCTTGGAGCGCTTTGGATCGTAGGGAATTCATTTCAAGCTTGGGGAATAGCTCGAGAGAAGGAATCCATTTAATCAACGGACTACAAGGGTGAGTTTCTCATATCTCTTGTGATTTCGTTTCTATATTCGTATATACATAGCTTGATCGATCCTCGTAGGGATTCGGATCGAATTAATTTTCGTTTTACTGTTTCCGCTGGGCCTTCGATTTAGGCACCGAATCCTAACAGTGGTATTAGAGCATAGGTCTTGCGATCGTATATACGATATTAGCATTTGGAATGCTTGATTAGGTGGTATATGATTTGGAATCATAATCGTATTAATCGTTGATTTTCTATTGTTCATCCAAAAATTAATTTTTTATGATTTTATGTTACAATGTAAATCTATTTTTCTTTTGAAAAACTGATTTAAAGCGTAATTTAAAGATTAGAAAAATATTATTTTTGGAATCGGGGCGAAAAACAAGCTGAAAACATAATCGGACCCGGCAGCTTGGAGCTAGAGGGGCGCTGCCTCGCGGTCCAAGGCAGCAGATCGCGATCTGGGCCCGTGATCGGCCACACTCGGCAGTCTGTGCCGGCAGTGCTCGGCAGCCTGGTGGGCAGCTTGCTGGATAGTGCTCCGGATGTGTTTTTCAACTCCGTTTTTTATATTTCGTTCGATAATTAATTTTCCACAAATTAAATTGGATTTAATTTGACAAAGATTTAATTATGGTAATTTTAGTCTTAGGGGAATTAATTTAATGAAATATTTTCTCGTCCGGAACAAGTTAAAATTGACGGTTGTTTGAATTAATTGGATTAATTCATTTTGGATGAATCGATTGGATCGGTTCGTATTGTTGATTGGATCAATGTATCTCTACGCTTTCCATTTATATAGTATTTATTGGATGAATGCTTTTGAATGGGGATGTGGTTCGTGGACTTAGTTTTTGAATCGTTCTTTTTATTCGATTGGGTTGTAAAGGCCATTTTGAGCCTATTTATTTTACTAGAAATATTTGTATCTAGGATGCAATTTTCAATGTAAAATTTATATGTAATGACGAAGACCGGAGGAAGATCCGTTTCGAGAAGACGAAGATTCAATACGAAGACTTGTAATTAGATTACGGAGTTTTTGTTTTCTAGGAACGGTCCATGAACCACATGTTGCTAGCAACTAGGTTGTGAATGGTTGTTTCATATTGTATGAATGCCACAAACGCGCTTAAATGAATTAATGTGCAAAGTGTAACATTAATCGCGAAAATTCTCCCACGACAAATTATTAAGTTTATAAGGTTTCAAGGTTTTCCTTCCCTCCATCGAGCTTTCGGGAAATTAAAACCCAATCCGGATGTGTTATGCTTCCGAGTTATCGGGGTAGTCGTTCGGGGAGGACAGATAAATTACCGGGAGCGCATTGGATGCCTTCGGTTGGAGCAAATTGTATCCCTAGAAACCTAATAGGTTGTCGGATAAGATTCAATTGTGAAACTGATTTGCGTCGATGGTATAAACTTAACTTATTCACGAACCATAGAAACCGTATAGGTTGAGGGGAGTGAACCAGGGGAAAAAGAAGATCGAATCATCCATTAGATGTGTTTGTGTTGGACACCACTTTATAAAAATTAATAGACTCGAAACCTGTTCGGTTGCCCTCTAATAAGATTTATAAAGAACTCGATCACCACTATGAAGTAGAGCAACGATACTTCTGGATTTCACATGGGAGTGTCTTATTCCGATAAAAATAGTGGGAGCTGGGTAACAAGAATAGAAAAGACCCCAATTCTATACTCAGATCATAATTAAACGAGTCACTAATTAATCTGTCGTACTTAATGCAGACATAACTCTCAATATGACAATGAACCCACTCGCAATTGTACTCGAGAAGAACACCCTGATTGGACCTAACTTTGTGGACTGGCTCTGCAATCTGATGATTGTCCTCAGTATAGAGGCACTAGGATACATCTTGGAGACGGACATTCCGGCACCTCCTGTGCGGACCAGAGCCAATCAGGAAGAGATCGAAAACCTCGAAAAGTGGGTTAAGGATGACGTAAAAGTCCGTGCTTACATAATGGCTTCTATTTCAAATGAGCTTCAGAGAGCTCATGAGAAAATGACTTCTGCTAGGCAGATTCTATCTCACTTAACCGAACTTTTTGGTGAGCACAGCAGAACTGCTAGATATGAGATATCCAAGCAACTGTTCGGTGCAATGATGAAGGAAGGTGAGAAGGTTGGGGAACACGTCCTCAAAATGATATCTATGATCGAGAGATTGGAGGCTCTTGATTTTAAAATGGATGCTTCTCTTCAAACCGACCTTATCATACAGTCTCTCCCTGATTCCTTCTCACGGTTTGTTATGAACTTCAACTGCAATGAGATTGCATGTAATTTAGTTGGGCTAATAAACAAACTTGTGACAGCTCAGTCTCAGATGAAGACTCCGCGGATGAAGGAGTCTGCTCTTGTGATTTCTTCTGGACCTCGGAGGTCTAAGAACAAGAATAAAAAGACCAAGAAGCAGACGGGACCACAAGTTAAGGACTTCAAAGGTAAGGGCAAGGCCCCAACGGTTCCAAAGAGCAGGAAGAAAGACGCTTGTCTCAAGTGCGGTGAGCTGGGCCACTAGGCTATAGAGTGTCCTATTCTTCATGACACTTCAGGTACAGAACTTTTAGTTTTGGAAACAAATTGTTCTGCTAATGTATTTTCTACTTCCTGGATACTGGATTCTGGTGCCAGTTCTCATATTTGTACCGTGAATCAGGATCTGGAACAAAGTAGGAAGCTTGGAGCTGGAGAAGTTATGATCATTGTCGGAAGCGGGCATAGTGTCGAGGCAACCGACATATGATCACTTCTTTTGGGTTTAGAATCCGGTTTTGTTCTGACTTTAGAAGATGTACTTGTTTTGCCCATGGGGCATAAATTTATTTCGGAAATAAACTAGTGGGTACTGCTACATTGTTAAATGGACTGTATCATCTAAACCTCAGTAACAAAGTCATTGTTACTATGACTAGGAAACGTGGTAGGGGTGAAACCAATTAAGTTTTGAAATGGCATCTTAAACTTGGTCATGTTGGTCAGACCAAGGTTTACAAAATGGAAAAAGATGGACTTATGGGTCTATTGGGACCGGATCCCTTTTTTACTCGTGAATCTTGCCTTAAAGGCAAAATGACTAAGTCCCCCTTCACAGAGACTTTTGAAATAGCCGCTGATAAACTAGGATTAATCCATACCGACGTATGTGGCGCTTTGGAAGCAACACGTGACGGATATCAATATTTCATTACGTTTCAAGATGGTCATCCTAGGTATGGTTATGTATACTTAATGAAACATAAATCCTAGGTCTTTGAGAAATTCCAGGAATTCAAGGCCCTAGTCGAAAAACAAACTGGTAATCATATCAAAGCACTTCGGTCGGACCGATGTGGCGAGTATATGAGTACAGAGTTTGACGAGTTCCTAAAATAAAATGGAATAGTATCACAACTAACACCTCCAGGTACTCCTCAGTTAAATGGTGTGTCAGAAAGAAGGAATCAGACCTTATTGAACATGGTCCGTTCCATGCTGAGCTATACTGACTTACCGATTTACCTGTGGGGGTATGCACTCCTGACTGTCGCTACATCTTAAACAGATGTCCTTCCAAATCCGTTCCTAAAACTCCACATGAGATGTGGGAGGGCAGGAAACCAAGTCTTAATCACATTGGGATTTGGGGATGTCCTGCATATGTCAAGAAGACTAAGGTGTAAAAGTTGGAAGCTAGGTCCGCGAAGGGACGTTTCATTGGATTCCCGTCTAGGACGATGGGGTATCTATTCTACATGCTCGAAGATCGAAAGATCGTTGTTGCTTTACAAGCACACTTCCTGGAAGATGAGTTCATTTAGGAAGGCGGAGCAGGTAGAAGTATTTCTTTAGAAGAATACAATGAAACTCCTCGGGAGACACCTGTGCAAGAAACTGGAACCGAACCTTCTGAAACACAAGTACAACCACCTCGTAGATCTAGTAGGGTGTCTCATTTACCTAAGAGGTATGGGCTTGTGCACTTGGAGGACCTGGGTCTCCATGAGGTTCCAAGTGATAGCCAAGAGACCGACCCAACGACATATGATCAAGCGATGGTGGATGTAGACTCCGCGAAATGGCGTGAAGCTATGGAAGCTGAGATAGACTCGATGCATGTCAATCAGGTCTGGACTCTAGTAGACCACCCCAAGGGCATAGTGCCTATTGGGAACAAGTGGATCTATAAGAAAAAGACTGATGGAGATGGCAAGGTTGACGCCTATAAGGCCAGGCTTGTGGCAAAGGGATATACCCAAAAGGAAGGGATCGATTACCACGATACCTTCTCGCCCGTAGATATGATCAAGTCTATTCGCATGATGATTGCTATAGATGCCTACCACGATTATGAGATATGGCAAATGGACGCAAAGACGGCTTTCCTTAATGGATTCCTCGAGGAGGAAATCTATATGGAGCAGTTTAAAGGCTTTGTGTCCGAAGTCTATATTCAGAAAGTGTGCAAGCTTCAGCGTTCCATTTATGGACTGAAGCAAGCATCGCGTAGTTGGAACCTTCATTTTGACGAGGCGGTCAAAGAGTTTGAATTCGTGCAAAATGAAGAGGAACCTTGTGTATACAAGAGGGTTAGTGGGAGCAATATCGCATTATTAGTCCTATATGTAGATGACATTCTACTAATATAAAATGATGTGGGAATGCTCAGTTCTGTGAAAGCTTGGCTTTCAAGTAATTTCTCCATGAAAGACTTGGGAGAATCGACCTATATTCTTGGTATTCGGCTCTACCGCGATAGAGCAAAGAGAACAATAGGTCTTTCCCAAGCCCTCTATATAGATAAGATCTTAAAGCGATTTAAGATGGATGATTCTAAAAGAGGGTTCCTTCCGATGCGACATGGAATAAAACTCACCTCGAAGATGTGTCCTCAAAGTGAGGAACAACGAAGAGAGATGAGTAATATACCATATGCTTCGGCCGTGGGTAGCCTTATGTATGCTATGTTGTGTACGAGACCTGACATTGCGCATGATGTAAGCGTGGGGAGTAGGTTTTAGGCAAACCCAGGTAGGGATCATTGGACTGCCGTAAAGAACGTTCTAAAGTACTTAAGAAGGACTAGAGACATAGTTCTTATGTATGGCGGTGGAGAATTGGATATGGTGGGATTCACTGATTCGGACTTCCAAGGACAAAAGGACGACTCTATGTCTACTTTTGGCTACCTATTTACTCTTAATGGAGGAGCAGTATCTTGGCGTAGCGCCAAGCAAAGCACGACTGCTGATTCCACCTGTCAGGATGAGTATCAAGCAGCCTCGGAGGCTTCTAAGGAAGGGTTCTAGATTAAGAAGTTTCTGGGAGAACTTCAAGTGATACCATGTACAGAGCTGCCTGTTCCACTATACTGCGACAACGACGGAGCTGTAGCACAGGCCAAGGAGCCGAGGTTTCACAACAACACCAAACACATTAAGAGGAAGTATCATCTCATAAGAGAATTTGTTCGCAAAGAATACATTGTGCTGCACAGAGTAGACTCGGCCGACAACATCGCTGATCCACTGACTAAGCCACTTTCTCAGACTAGCTTAGAGCGTCATCTGGAGAACATGGGTATTAGATACCATAGTGTGTGGCATTGAGTGCAAGTGGGAGATTTTTAGGAGTATGCCCTCGAATGCCACTCAGAGGATGTTGAGTGAGGGCATTGTACTTGTAATTATGTAAATCATTATCATAAGGCAAATGAATGTTTCTTTATTTACTCGTAGTTACTGACATTCCTAACTCGTAAATATACATATAGAAACTAGTCCGTGTATTTGAGAGCAAACGTTCCACTCCTTATTGGATAAGGGGGTCAGCACTGGAAAGGTTTATAGCTCAAATACTTAATCGTTCGCAAGTCGATGAAACTTGATTGGGCGTTAAGTTTATGTGAAGACTTGTATGACGTGTTCTTTGACATGGAGAGTGCATGTCGAACACTTATGGTTAGTAGGAGCACATATTATAGGTATGCTAATTGGATTAGTATACTCAAACCGACTCACCCTCGACTCGTCACACGGATTTCACTCCGGGACAGTCAATGACGGAATCGAAAGGTTGTGATAGGTATTCATGAACCTTCGACTTGAGGATTTAGTAGGGAAGTGCTTATGACGTCAAGATTTTCATTAGAGTAGTTCGACCCTGTAAACCGGACGGCGGGGGTCAACTTCGACGTACATCTTGATGGGCAAGTAGAAGGTCCTACTGAATACCAAGATAGAATTCTTTCTCCCGTTAGTGAGCGGGTTATATGTCCTATGCGGTTATTGGTAGATGAGATCATAAGTCTTTGGCCAAAGCATTGGAGCTAGTTGTATTGGATACACGAGAGCTCGATGATCTCGATTTGCATTAACGCATGCATAGCGTCAAGTATAGATAGGGTTTGACTGACCGTGACCCTATAACTTGATCGGGACATTTGAAAGAAGGGTTTATACGTATACTAGTATTCACGACAGAATGGTTCTTGAATGATCCATCATTCGTTCTCAGTTGGGGTACAGTTTGGACCACCAGGCTGGATAGGTGGTGCTACTACTCTATGGTTCCTCCCATTGCTGACTGAGACGGACCTACCGAGTCGCGCAATAGGATTTACGACGGAATGAATCGAGCTTATTATCTCATTATGAATATTAGATATTGGATATCTAATTTGGGACATTGGATGTCTGAATCGATTTATTGGATAAATTGATTTACGGCCAAATGAATTAAATATATTACTGAGTGATTAATTTAATTCATGAATATAATTATTTCTTGGAGAAATTAATTATGTTATTATGTATTTGATATGATTAATTAATTAATCGATATAAATATATCGGAACGGAATCGGAGTTTATCTGTTTGGACTCACGGGAGTCCGAAACGGACCGAACTCGCCCGGTTCCTTCTAGATGGCCGCCCCTTTTCCTTCCCTTTTCCTTTGGTCATAGTCTCCACATGTTGGTGGATGACTTATGTTTTGTCAAGGGGACAAGATCATATTATTTATCCTTATAGGTGATTTGGTCTTGATTGGGAGGATATAATGAAGACTAATGTGAAGACATAATACCTCTTCCAATCACAATACCAACCGTGAGTTTTGTGAAAGAGAGAGAGAAAAGAGTTTCTCAAAGTGTTCTTCAACATTCTTCATCATATTCAAAAGTTTTCTTGGAGAAAATTTTCGTGAGATAGAGAGATTATAGATTAAACACTTAGAGTGTTGTAATCTTGTTTTTGCAAAGCTTCTACAACCTTGTTCTAGCCGTATTCTTGGAGGATAACGAGGTTTAGTCATTCCGGTCGTTTCTTCGGCGCGTGACAAGCAGAGACGTTGTCTTTTCGGCATTGGATCATTCAAGTGCTTGGAGAGCTTTGGATCGTAGGGAATTCATTTCAAGCTTGGGATATCTCAAGAGAAGGAATCCATTTAATCAACAGACTACAAATGTGAGTTTCTTATATCTCTTGTGATTTCATTTCTACATTCGTATATACGTAGCTCGATCGATCCTCGTAGGGATTCGGATCGAATTAATTTTCATTTTACCGCTTCTGCTGGGCCTTCGATTTAGGCACCGAATCCCAACACAAGGTAGTCGGAACTTAATAAATTTATTAATATCACTCCAAGTGAAAAATAGTTTTCTCTCTTTAAATATATTTTCTCACAATTTTTCTCTAAGAAAAATGTGAAGTAGAAAGATGAAGAAGATGACTTGAGGGAAAGAAGTTTTTCTCTCTCTCTTTCTCTTGGAAAAATGGCGTGAGGTTATTTCCACCGAGTAAGTCTCACTTTTATTCGTCTACTTTATTTCTTTTTAGTTATTCTCCAAGAATAATTCTCACCCCCATTTTCCATGGTCTTCCACCTATTAAGGTGGAAAATGAAGATCAAGACAAAACAAAAAGGGTGGTTCGGCCTCGGATTTATGTTTCATTAAGTATACATAACCATACCTAGTATGATCATCTGTAAACTTAATGATATACTGATATCCATCACGTGCTGCTTCCAAAGCATCACATACGTCGATATGGACTAATCCAATTTTATCAGCGGCTCTTTCAAAAGTCCCTGTGAAGGGGGACTTAGTCATTTAGCCTTTAAGGCAAGATTCACAAGTAGGAAAGGGATCCGATCCCAATGGACCCATAAGTCCATCCTTTTCCATTTTTTAAACCTTGGTCTGACCAACATGACCAAGTCTAAGATGCAATTTCAAAACTTGATTAGTTTCATCCCTACCACGCTTCCTAGTCATAGTATTCACAGTGACTTTGTTACTTAGGCTTAGATGATACATTCCATTCAACAATGTAGAAGTCCCAACTAGTTTATTTCTAAAATAAATTTTGCAGGAACCATCACCAATGAAAAATGAAAAGCCTTTCCGATCCATGACCAGAATGGATACAATGTTTTTATGCCCCTTGGGCAAAACAACTACATCATATAATGTTAAAACAAAGCCGGATTCTAAATCCAAAAGAAGTGATCCTATGTCAGTTGCTTCGACACTATGCCTGCTTCCGACAGTAATCATCACTTCCCAAGCTCCAAGCTTCCTACTTTGTTCCAGATCCTAATTCACGGTACAAATGTGAGAACTAGCACCTGAATCAAGTATCCAAGAAGTAGAAAATACAGTAGCAGAACAATTTGTTTCCAAAACTAAAAGTTCTGTACCTAAAGTGCCATGAAGAATCGTACAGTCTCTAGCCCAGTGACCCAGCTCACCGCATTTGAGACATGCGTCATTCTTCTTCTTGCTCTTGGAAACTATTGGGGCCTTGACCTTAACTTTAAGGTCCTTGATTTGTGGTCCTGTCTGCTTCTTGGTCTTTTTCTTCTTACTCTTGGACCTCCGAGGTCCAGAAGAAATCACAAGGGTAGACTCCTTCATCCGCGGAGTCTTCATCTGAGACTGAGCGGTTACAAGTTTGTTCATCAACCCTGCTAAATCGCAAGCAATCTCATTGCAGTTGAAATTCATAACAAACTGTGAGAAGGAATCACGAAGAGACTGTAGGATAAGGTCGGTCTGAAGAGAAGTATCCATCTTAAAATCAAGAGCCTCCAATATCTCGATCATAGAGATCATTTTGAGGACGTGGTCCCCAACCTTCTCACCTTCATTCATCCTAGCACCGAACAGTTGCTTGGATATCTTATATCTAGCAGTTCGACTGTGCTCACCATAAAGCTCGGTTAAGTGAGATAAAATCTGCCTAGCAGAAGTCATTTTCTCATGAGCTCTCTGAAGCTCATTAGACATAGAAGCCATCATATAGGCATGGACTTTTATGTCATCGTTAACCCACTTTTTGAGGTTTTCAATTTCTTCCTGATTGGCTCTAGTCTGCACCGGAGGTGCCGGAATGTCCGTCTCCAAGACGTATCCCAGTGCCTCTATACTGAGGACAATCATCGGGTTGCGGAGCCAGTCCAGAAAGTTAAGGCCAATTAAGGTGTTCTTTTCAAGTAGTATAGCGAGTGGGTTCATTGTCATATTGAGAGTTGATGTTTGTGTGCATTAAATTTGACAAATTTATTAGTGACTCGTTCAATTATGATCTGAGTATAGAATTAAGGTCTTTTCTATTTTTTTAACCGAGCTCCCACTATTTTATCGGAATAAAACATTCCCATGTGAAATCCGGAAGTATTGTTCGCCACACTTCATAGTGGTGATCGAGTTCTTTATAAATTTTAATAGAGGGCAACCGAACAGGTTTCTAGTCTATTAATCTTCATAAAGTGGTGTCCAATACCAACCCATCTAATGGATGATTCGATCTTCTTTTTCCTTTATTCACTCCCCTCAACCTATACAATTTCTATTGTTCGTGAACAAGTTAAGTTTATACCATCGACGCAAATCAGGTTCACAATTGAATCTTATCCGGAAACCGAACAGGTTTCTGGGGATAAAATTTGCTCCAACCGAAGGCATCCAGTGCGCTCTCGGTAATTTATCGATCATACCCGAACGACTACCCCGATAACTCGGAAGCATAGCACATCCGGTTTGGAATTCAATTTTCCGAAAGCTCGATGGAGGGAAGGAAAATCTTGAAACCTTTTAAACTTAATAATTTGTCGTGGGAGAATTTTCGCGATTAATGTTACACTTTGCACATTAATTCATTTAAGTGCGTTTGTAGCATTCATACCATATGAATAAACCTTCACAACCTAGTTGCTACCAATATGTAATTCATGGACCGTTCCTAGAACAAAAACATCATAATTTAATTACAAGTCTTCGGTCTCGAATCTTCGTCTTCTCGAATGGGTCTTCCTCCGGTCTTCGTCATTACATATAAATTTTACATTGAAAAATTACATCCTAGATACAAATATTTCTAGTAAAATAAATACGCTAAAAACGGCATTTACAACTCAATCGAAAAACGATTCAAAAACTAAGTCCACGAACTACATCACCATTCAAAAATAATGCAACCATTACATTAAAATAAATGACAATATTGATTAATCTAAATATTGATCTAATCAACAAAAATTAATCCAACTATTAGAATTAATCCAATTAATTCACATAACCGTTAATTTTAATTTGTTCCGGACAAAATAAATATATCATTAAATTAATTCCATTAAATAAAATTACCATAATTATATTTTAGTCAAATTAAATTTAATTTAATTTGAGGGAAATTAATTTACTGAACAAAATATAAAAACGGAGCCGAAAACGAGGCCGGCCGGCTCGCGGCTTACAGGGGCCCGGGCAAATGACCAAGAAATTTGTCACGGCGATCCTGAAGCTGGTCCGGCCATTTTTCCTATCGTCTTTGTCTCCGAATCTAAAAATAATATTTTTTTTAATTTTTATATTACACAATTAGATCAGTTTTTCAAAAGAAAAATAGATTTATATTGCAACATAAAATTATGAAAAATTATTTTTAGATGAACAATTGAAAATCAACGATTAAAAACGATTATGATTCCAAATCATAAGAACACCCAATCAAGTATTCCAAATGCCAAATATCGTATATATGATCGCAAGACCTACGCTCCGATACCACTATTGGGATTCGGTGCCTAAAACGAACGCAGCAGGAGCAATAATACGAATCTAATTCGATCCGAATTCTGAAGAGGATCGATCGAGCTACGTATATACGAATAAATTAAAGAAAACAAGAGTAGGATTCGAAATCATACCCTCGTAGTCCGTTTATTAAATGGTGTCCTTCACAAAAGCAATTCCCCAAGCTTTAGGTGATCTTCCTCACGAATCTGATTCGCCAAGGTTTTGAAATCCCGAGCACCGAAGCACCGTGCCTCTACTTGCCACACGTCCGAAGTCGACCGGAATAACTTCTACCTAGTTATCTTCCAAAGATACGGCTAGAACAAGGTAGTCGGAACTTACTAAATTTATTAATATCACTCCAACTGAAAAATAATTTTTCTCTCTTTAAATCTATTTTCTCACAATTTTTCTCTAAGAAAAATGTGAAGTAGAAAGATGAAGGAGATGACTTGAGGAAAAGAAGTTTACTCTCTCTCTTTCTCTTGGAAAAATGCCGTAAGGTTATTTTCACCAAGTGATTAAGGTGAGGTTATTTCCACCAAGTGGTTAAGTCTCACTTTTATTCTTCTACTTTACTTCTTTTTAATTATTCTCCAAGAATAATTCTCACCCCCATTTTCCATGGTCTTCCACCTGTTAAGGTGGAAAGTGAATATCAAGACAAAACAAAAGGGGTGGTTCGGCCATCTAGAAGGACCGGAGGAATCCGGTCCGTTTCGGACTCTCTCGAGTCCAAACAGATAAATTTCATTCCATTCCGATGTATTTATATCAATTAATTAATCTAATTAATTAATTGTATCAAATATAAATTAATATAATTAATTTCTCCAAGAAATAATTATATCTATGAATTAAATTAATCACCCAATAATTTATTTAATTCATTAGGCCGTAAATTAATTTATCCAATAAATTAATTTAGACATCCAATGTCCCTAAATTAATTAGACAACCAATGTTCAATAAATTAGATATTCAATATCTAATATTCATAAGGAAAGAGTAAGCTCGATTTATTCTGTCATCTTCCTAATGCGCGACTCGGTAGGTCCATTTCAGTTAGCAATGGGAGGAACCAAAGAGTAGTAGCACCACCTAGCCAGCCTGGCGGTCTACACCGTACCCCAACTGAGAACGAATGATTGGGATCATTCAAAAACCTTTCTGTTGTGAATACCGGTATACGTATAAATCCTTCTTTCAAATGTTCCGATCAAGTTATAGAGTCACGGTCAGTCAAACCCTATCTGTACTTGACGCTATGCATAAGTTAATGCAAATCGAGATCATCGAGCTCTCGTGTATCCAATACAACTAGCTCCAATGCTTTGGCCAAAGACTTATGATCTCATCTGCCAATAACCGCATAGGACATATAACCCGTTCACTAACAGGAGAAAGAATCCTATCTTGGTATTTAGTAGAACCTGTACTTGCCCGTCAAGATGCACGGCGAGCTTGGTCCCCACCTCTCGGTTTTCTGGATCGAACTACTCTAATGAAAATCTTAACGTCACAAGCACATCCCTACTAAATCCTCAAGTAGAAGGTTCACGAATATCTATCACAACCTTTCGATTCCGTCATTGACTGTCCCGAAGTGAATCCGCGTGACGAATCGAGAGTGAGTCGGTTTGAGTATACTAATCTCATTAGCATACCTATAACGTGTACTCCCACTAACTATTAGTGTTCGACATGCACTCTCTAAGTCAAAGAACACGTCATACAAGTCTTCACATAAACTTAACGCCCAGTCAAGTTTCATCGACTTGCGAACGATTAAGTATTTGAGCCATAAACCTTTCCAGTGCCGATCCCCTTATCCAATAAGGAGTGGAATGTTTTGCTCTCAAATACAGACTAGTATATATATATATATATATATATATATATATATATATATATATATATACGAGTCAGAATACCAAAGGATCACAAGAAATAAAGAAACATACAATTGCCTTTAGATAATGAATTACATAATAACAAGTACAATGCCCTCACTCTAACATCCGCTGAGTGACATTCGAGGGCATATTCCTAACATCCCTACTATCATACTCGTATTCTGAGTATGGTATGCTGTGTTGAGAGCTTCAGCCCAGAAGTTCTTTGGCAGGTCAGTTTCAGTAATCATTGATCTGGCTGCTTCCTTCAGGGTTCTGTTCCTTCTTTCAGCTACACCATTTAGTTGCGGTGTACTTGTGGCAGATACTTCATGTTGGATACCATTCTGATCACTATATTCAGTTATTGCCTTTTTGAGAAATTCCCTCCTCTGTCTGATCTGATCTTTATGATGGAGAGGGATTTCTTATTTTGAATCTTTCTCATTAGCTTAGGGAGCTTTGTTAATGTTTCAATCTTCTTGTAGAGAAACACTATCCAAGTGTACCTTGAGTAGTCATCCAGATAGGAGGAGTGCAGTATATGGGGAAGGTGTCGAAAAGTTCATTAGAGATTGTTTAGAGAATTCAGAAATTGATCAGAACTTCATTCCTTGTCCGTGTTGCAAGTGCAACAATATGAAAAAAGAGTCGGTGAAGATGTTGCGAGAGCATATTTATTTCAACGGTTTTAGCCCTATTTACACCAATTGGATTTGGTATGGGGATCAGAGCCTGAATGATGGTGAGAGTGTCAACCAAGATCCATTTGATGGTGACATGAATGAAGAAGTGGGTGATATGTGTGAGGCAGCCTTTGAGAAGTACTCAAAAGATCCTGAAGAGTTTGTCAAATTTGTCGAGGAAGCAGAAAAACCCTTGTATAAAGGTTGTCGACAGTATACAAAGTTGAGTGCGCTTGTAAAACTCTACAATACAAAAGCAAGACATGGGATGACAGGTGCACTTTTTTCAGATCTACTAGCCGATTTCGGGGATATGTTACCAGAGAAACACAACCTACCATCCTCAATGTACGAAGCTAAGAAGACTTTGAGTTGTTTGGGGTTGAAGCACGAGAAAATACACGCGTGCTCCAACGATTGTATCCTATATAGGAAACAATATGCAGATCATACCCGCTGCCCAAAATGTGATGTGTCTAGGTGGAAACTAACTAAGAACAAGAAGGAGAAGATCGACGTCCCGGCCAAGGTTGTTTGGTATTTTCCTCCCATTCCAAGATTCAAAAGAATGTTCAAATCTTTGGAGACTTCAAAGAACCTAACCTGGCATGCTGATACTCCAAAAGTTGCTGGTCAATTACGACATCCATGCGATTCTCCCGCGTGGAAGTTGGTTGACCATAAGTGGAAGGATTTTGAGGAAGAGTCAAGAAATCTTCGTCTGGTGCTCGCTACTGATGGAATTAATCCTCATAGTACTATGAGCACTAGACGCAGTTGTTGGCCTGTAATGTTAGTCACGTATAACTTGCCTCCAGAGATGTGCATGAAGAGGAAATTCATCATGTTAACAATGCTTATATCCGGTCCAAAGCAGCCGGGAAATGATATAGATGTCTACCTTGAGTTGTTAGTTGAGGACTTGCAGTTGTTGTGGGATGGATTTGATGGAGTGTATTATGCATATAGAGACCAACTTTTCACATTGAGAGCAGTTCTGCTATGGACAATTAACGACTTCCCTGCATACAGAAATCTTAGCAGATGTGCTACACATTGATACTTCGCGTGTCCAATATGTGGAGTAAATACACATGCAAAGCACTTGACCAAGGGGAAGAAAATGTCGTTTGCTGGCCATAGACAGTTTCTTAAAGAGTCTCATCCATATCGAAGACTGACGAAGGAGTTTAATGGCATGGAAGAACTTGGAGAAGCACCCAAACCATTATCTGGAATAAAATTGTTCGAGAAACTGTCGCACATCAAGTTTCAGTTTGGTAAGAAGGTCAATGTGGGATCTAAAAGAAAGAAAAAGAGAAGTGAGCAGATAGAGGAAGACGACGAGCAGACTGTAGAAGATGCTAAGTTCAAAAAATGCTGGAAGAAGAAGTCTATCTTTTTTGATCTTCCTTATTGGAAGCACTTGCACGTGAGGCACTGTTTGGATGTTATGCATATTGAGAAGAATGTCTTGGAGTCCTTGATGAATACTCTGATGAATATCAAAGGCAAGACTAAAGATAATGTAGATGCAAGGCTAGACTTTGTGAAGATGGGGATCAGGCCATAACTAGCACCCGAAGTTGGGGAGAAGAGAACATTTCTTCCTCTTAGCGCATGCTCGTTTTCTTGTACATGTTATGATTGTTATGTGTTCCTGTTATGTTATAATGTTTTATGTGCTTTTTCAGCTTTATTATTTATTTTTATCTGAATTATGAAAAACTTATATGATGTATTTTATGAGTTATTGCAGGAAAAAAGCAGATATCTCCTAAGAAAACAAAGAAAAGGAGTGTTCAGCAAAGCAAGATGGTTGATGCTTCTGAGAAGTGGGCACCTGAACATGAGGAGGCTAAACATCCTGTAGCTACATATGAAGAAGTACCTGTTCACGAGCAAAAAAGAACCAAATGGGGTCCATCATCTATGTGGAAGTTGGTTAAGCTGAGGGCAAGAGGGAATAAGGTTAAGGTCCATTACGATAGCCTTGGGTGGGCTTTGTATGAGGATAATAAGGCCTTGTAGTCATACATTGGCCATGTTGCAAGATCCATGGTTCCATGCAACATAGACAACTGGAGGTTCGTTCCAAAGGATATCAAAGATAAGATCTGGGAAGAGATACTGGTAAGACTAAATGTTGCAATGTTATATATGTGTTTTATATGATATCAGATATTTGTTGATGCTTTGTTCTAATATTAACAAATTTTTTGATAATTGGCAGAATGTGTTTGAATTAGCGCCACAAACTAAGAAGACAGTGTTGACTTCCGCGAACCAGAAATGGCGTGACTGGAAGACTAAAATGACTAAGATGTTTGTGTGGCCATTTCGCAAAAATCTTGTTCTGGTGCGATCTTCTCCACCCACTGAATATCAAATCTCAACTGAAGTTTGGAAAGAGTTTGTGGATAAGAGAATGGACCCTTCGTGGAAGGTATTAAAAGTTGACATTTTTCCATTTAAATCTCTCAAATATGTACTTATTTGGGAATCATCCAGATTACACACAAGGAGTAGAAGGCTCGGACTAAACAGATCAAATATCGTCACAAGGCATCTCGAAAGGGTTATTGCAGTCTGGAAGCTGAGCTAGTAAGAAAATTATTTAATCACCGTATTAAGATTTTTATAAAGATGTTGTCGTGTGACCCTTCCCCGGACTTTCCCTTTTTGTATTCAGATATTTATAAACATTTGGGTGACGTAATAGTTTTTTATCGTTAAAAAACAGAGAAAGAAGGGATTACTTGGTGAGGATGACGAAATCGATAGATCGCTGCTTTGGATCTTAGCCCGCCAAAATGACAAAGGTCATATAGCAGATGAGGAGACAGCGGCGATGATAGCAGATATTGTGAGTATTTTTAACTAATTAGGCTCTTTAATTTAAATTCAAATACTTTTGCTCTATTTGTCTTATCTTATTATCTAAACACTTGCTTTTACATGTATGGCGTGTGGATTGTTCTAGGAGGAAGTCTTGAAGAAACAAGCTAAGGGAGATTTTATTCCAGAAGGATCTCATGATGCTTTAACTGAAGCGTTGGGAACAAACGAGAAATATGGAAGAGTAAGAGGCATAGGAGGGTTCGTCAAACCTCAAGTTTATTTCGGAACTGCATGAAAGACGAGAGAACCAATTTCAAAGGCCTTGGTTGAGAACCTAAACGAGAAGACTGAAGAAGTGTCTAGTTTGAGGGCTGAAGTGGACAGATTGAAAGCTGAACTTGCTGCAGAAAAGGAAGCAAAAAGCCCGACTACTTCATCAAAGAAATCATCAAACATGGCCAATCCAGTGCTGGACACAAACCAAGTGGGACTGGATGACTGTGATGATCCAAAGCCAATGGTAATTCACCGTTATAACCTTTAGGATGACGATATATTTTATTAATTTGGTAAAAAATGGCCTAAAAATTGATCTTAAACAGAATTTTAAGAAGGCAAAAAGCAACTTGATTGAACATTTTCTCCGTGAAGGAATTTTTGGATTGTTGAAGGTTATTTATTTAAAATATTACACCACTGCATTCCTGTATGTATGTAGGCACTTGTATACATTCTTTCTTCCTATTGCTTTTTTAATTGTATACATTCTTGACAGAGGAAACAAATCATCGAAGCTGCTGAGATATCTGTGGGGAAAGATGAAGTGGTTGGCGGTCCAAAGGCGAAGGTTTCTTATAATTTTAATTACTTAGACTTTCAACATTTCATTCACTTTATAGCATCTACCTGATTTTAATCAACATATTTTTGTCAATAGAAGGGTAGGAAGTCCAAGGTCCTCCCAGCACAAAAAGATGTTGAAGAAGCAGCTCCAGATCCTAAGGTCATTTGACTTTCTTATAAATATTAAGTCGATATATTATTTCCTCATATGTACATCAAAGCTAATTCTTACCTTATTGTTCTTTCAAGGGGAAAAAGAACAAGCTGAAAGTAAGACAACCTATTAGCAAATTAGATGAGGTCGATCCACGTGAAATAGAGGTTTTCAACTCTAGAGTTTTCATTATCCATGCCATTTTTATTATATGATCCTATGTTTAATTCTCATCGTATGATACTGTTTAGGGGAGATCTTGCACTCTGGCCAAAGGAGAAGTTGACCATATTATTGCATATGGGACAGTAGTGTCGGTTGTAGGGCCACATGTGTTGATCCATACTGTACTAATTGGCAAAGACAACTGGAAAGTGTCTACTGGCGGTGTCGTCGAGGACGGGTATGATGAGGATCTCCCTGTTCCCATTAAAAATGGTCCACTAACTATTGCGGATGCCCTTGGCGCTATCGTTTCTTGGCCAAAATACATGGTAATTCTAGCCAGTTCAGAGGTAATTCTCTCGTATAATGGGTATATAGATGTTTTGTATATTAAGAATAGATAGTTAGAACATTATGGCTTACATTAATTAAATATTGTGCAGGAGAAGGTTGATTCTCCCCAGAAAGAAGAAGCTGGTCATGCACTCATCGATCTAACTAATGCTCATGAAGATCCACTTGAGTTGAATCAGGTTGGGAAGAAAATCAAGTCGGGAAAGAAGTATGCTGATGTTGTTCGATCGAAGTTGAAGGAAATAGAGAGATCATTACCCATGGCTTGCAAGTTTGTATATTCTCACGCTGATAGATTCATGACCAATGATACTTCCTTGCGCATTGTACTTGATGAGGCAATGTTTGGAGGGGGAAAAATGCTCTGGCTGTCGAGAAATCAAATCTTTGACTTCATGGAAATGAAAGCAATTGGTGGTATGCATATATTGGCTTATATGGGGTAAGATCTGTATAAGATGATACAATTGCATCTTATGTTTTTTTCCTCTCTTATTATGTATCTCTGGTAGACCTATGGCCTTGATATAATTGTAATCGTATGGCCTAATGTAGTAAGCTCTTCAATAACTTGAATGCGAAAAATCATCCGTATTCTTTTTGCTTCGTGGATCCTGGGTGCGTGGATCATGCTTTAGAGAAGAGTGTGCAGGAAAAACACATCATTGCTCACTTGATGGCATCACCGAGGGACTGCATTTGCCTTATCCCATATAACAATGGGTAAATAATACTATTTCTGTTATGCGAATGCATATCATATTATCATGTGACATTATTAATGCTTCTTTACCAATTACGAAGTAACCATTGGATCCTGACTGTGGTCAATGATGAGAAGAACATGGTCTACCTGATTGATCCCCTTGGCAATAGAACTCGATTAGATGGTTGGAAGAATACTGTGATCAGGTGTATATATATATATATATATAAGTAGCAGGCTAGCAGCATATATGTTGATTCTTTTATTGAAGATTCATTAATGTTCCAAAGGTATAATTCTTCTATTTTTAAATGTAGCGCTGTGAAAACCAGCAATGCATCCAGGGGATATAATAAGGCTCCGGGTTATAAGCAAATCACTATAAGTGTATGGATATATCATTTTGCGAACTATATATATATATATATATATATTATATTCATACAAAACCTAAAGGTCTAATTGTAATATTTCTGGATATTTGCTATAATTACCCTAAACCTCAGGGGTAGTTTTTATTATTTTTAATATTTTCTGAAAAGCAGCCATATAAGGAAACCTCACTTTTGACCTTCTTCCGTCAACTGGAAATAACCAGAAGAAAAAAAATTATTTGGATATTATGTTCATTCCAAGTTTGCAGCATATGACATACTCGGAATAAAAAAAATGACAATAAAATAGAACTTACACAACTTTTCGCACGAGTGAATATATATATATATATGACATAAAGTGACTGATTCATGGCTTTTAAATTTTATAGGGCAATCTGAAACAAGAACTATCCTCCCTTCACTGCGGATTTTGTGTCCTCCGCAACATCAAAGAGATCGTTGAAAGCGAATATCCACAGCTTGAGAAGATGGTAATTTTCATTTTTTCATCCTTTTATATTATAAAGTATGTTTTGGTACTGAAGATTTTTGATGTTGATGCATCTTTTATGAACGTACTTAATCTATTTTTTTGTTTCAATGTGATTTGATCAGTATCCTGGTTCAGTCAAAGACCAATACTACACTCAGGAGCAGTATGATGAAGTCAGGAACGAGTGGAGCGAGTTCGTCTACACATTTGTCGATGGTGCTTAGGCTCGCTTCATTGTCAGGAAGTTCTTTGTCTAGTTTCAATTCAGTACTATATATGGATGGTCTTGGTTGCAACACTACTGGTACTCAGGTGATGATGGTGAATGTCTGTTGGTATAGTTAGATCAGGACATGTCGTTTCATCGGGTAAATATGGTGAATGTTTGGTTGATGTGCAGTCCATTATCTAGACCTATGCATGTGTCTCGTAGACATCGTGGAAGTTTATTTGATGTTGGCATATTATAGTTATGTCCAATGCAAACTTGTGAATCACGCGAATCTGAATATTTGGCATTTTTGTACGACAATCCGCCGTTTATATATGAAAGTGTGGTTTATTACTATTATCAATGCTTATGATCTTGTGTTATTGAATTGGGATCTTGTGATTTGAGTTTGTTGGATTTTTAATGAGGTTGATTGATGTATTCGAGGTTGTGTTGTTGCGATCTTGTGAATTGAGGTTTTTATTGGATGGATCATGTTTTTGTACAACAGGGATTGTATATTTACAAATTGAAAAGAAATATGCAATGTGTTTATTTACTTCGGATAAAAAATGAAGTCAGAGATATATAATTAGCGACACAAAATAGAATAAGCGAAGTAAAAATGAGTGTAATGCTTCGGCTAAACAAATAAAAGTGAAGTAAATGTGGTATCTTTAACTTCGTTGCCTATTAACAAGCGAAGTCGATAACATTATTTCACTTCATCTGTATATATTTTACTGAAGCGAATAGGAAATATACACTTCAGCGATTATAAGATAAGTGAAGTGGAAGGACCTTTTTTACTTCGCAAACCCCCATATTCGGGTTCTAAAAACCGAGATAGACTTCGGTTATTACGATATTAGACTTCGCCTAATAAGCGAAGTCTAAAGTATACATTTAACTACACGAACATAGACTTCGGTAATTATAATGTTTTTACTTCAGATATTATCCGAAGTCTTTGACGTTTATTCTTATAGTGTACTAAGGCATGTTTTCTTCCATTCAGAGTTCTTGGCTTGATAGGACCAAATAAATCCATGTGAAGTAGGTCCAATATTCTGGTGGTGAGAGTGGTAGGCTGAACCAGTTTGAAGGATGCTTTGGTTTGCTTTCCATTTTGGCATGCATCACAAAGAGTCTCTTTCTTGAATACTTATGTTGGAAGTCCTCTGACCAACTTTTGAGAACTTATTTTGTTGATGGCTTTGAAGTTCAGGTGACAGAGTCTCTTGTGCCAGATCCATCCATTTTCAGTAATTGTTTTTTATAAGAAACAAGTATTTGGTGATCCTGATTTCCAATCTATCAGGTATACATCTCTTCTTCTGAATCCTTGTAACTTAACTTCTCCAGTCAGGAGATCAATCACCATACATTTCCATCTTGTGAAGACTACTAGGTGGTTCTCATCATAGAATTGCTTATACTTAGGAGATTGTATTTGAGCCCTTTGACATACTGCACTTTTGTAATGATTATGTTTCCTCTGTGCAACTTCCCATGACCTTTGGTTTGTCCACTTGAGCTATCTCCAAATGTTACGTATGGACCTCTTTCTTTAACATATTCTGGCAGAATTTTGTTGTTCCCTGTCATGTGCCTTGGGCATCCAGAGTCTACAAACCATTCTTCAACCCCTACTGTTGAATTTGAGAAGATATGATAGTAGTCCTCCCACATTTTCTGCAATCAGTAAAGAAGAGATTTACGTACCCAAATCTGAGTGGGTCCTTTGGGGTTAGTGGATTTCATGGAGAATTGATTTCTCCGGTGTTTTGAAAGTGATGTTGGCTATTCCTATTGGGTGTATAGTGTCTTGGTCTATATCCTTGATTTGGATCGTATATAGGATATGATTGATAATGGTTTTGGTGTGGACCATTACTAAATCTTGGCTGAGACCAGTTATTAAAATTTTGGGGTCTCCACACCTGGTAATTTTGAAAGCTCGGATTACCTTGTGGTTTCCATTTACCCCTCACATTGTGAAATCTATTTTGTGGGAGACTTTGGTAATGAGCAGAGTAGTGTTTTGACTGTTGATGCTGTTTTGGCCATTGCCTAATCTTTTGTCTAGGTGGCTGCCTTGTGAATCTTGGCTGCTTCCTATACTTTTGACAGGGCTATTACCTCTTTTTAAATATAGGTTTATTTGTTGGCTCAGCAATCTGGACATATGTTTCTCCCTTTATAAAAGTGGTTTTTGAACTAGAGGGAGTGTTTGGGTCATATCCGAGGCCTGATTTTAAATAGAGTGGCCTCTGGTTTATACACAAGCCATCTAAGAATATAGATGCTTTTAAGGATGTTATTTCTTTAGCTTGTGTATTACTCAGTTGTGGCAGTTTAGAAAACTCAGATTTGATATGAGCAAGTGCAGTTGATTTTTTACTGTTTAAAGCAGTCAGCCTTTTGATCTCAGCTGTGGTAATTTCAGCTGAGTTTTTCAATTTTTTATCAGTCTGTTTTTTCAAACTCAGATCTGATGTTTGCTGATTCTAGGCTGAGTTTGTCAAAATCATTTTTCAACTGCCTATTCTCATCTTTCAGTTGTGTGTTCAGTTCTGTCACAGTCAAGTGTGCAGTTTTTAATATTTCAAAGTCTTTAAAGAGCTGATTTACAGATTTATGCAGATCAATATCTTCAGATATGTCTGATCTGACATTATCTAAAATTTAAGGTTTAGATGTTACCTCTTCATCAGCTAGGTTAGCCATCAGGAAGTTGTAATCATCATCATCAGAGAAGAATCCACCGCTTGATTCTACTCTTTCTTGAATTTGGTCTTCACCAATGAGGGCTTTTCTCTTGTCATCCCTCTTGCCTACTTCCTTTTTGTCTTCATCTTTCTTGAGATCAGGACAGTCAAATTGGATGTGCCCTGTTTTGTGGCAGTTGTAACATTCAATTTTCCAATTTCCAAATTTTTGGTTCCTCCTTGGATTGTCTCTGTAGTTATGTTTTTACTTGGAGTGATTCTTTATGAAGTTGCTGAATCCCTGCATAATGAATGTCATTTCTTCCTCAATGTCTAGAGGGTTTGGAGGATTTACTTCAGATAGATTCTTCGCAGGAGACTCAACTGCAAATGCAATTCCTTTCTCAACTGGCTCATTAGTTGATGAGCAGTGAAGCTCGAACTCATAGGTTTTCAGGTCAGAGAAGAGCTCTTGGAATTTTATCTTATTTAAATCCTTTCATTCTCTCATGGCCATGGCCTTCATACTCCATTCTAGATTGAGAGATCTTAGAACTTTCAAGACCATCTCCCTGTTGCCATATGTCTTTCTAAGGGAATTTATCTCATTTATGATCTCTGTAAATTTTGTATCCACATGATCAATGGTTTCTCCACTCTTCATCTTGAAGTTTTCGAACTTCTGGGTGGCTATTGACAACTTATTTTCCTTGATTAGCTCGGTTCCCTCACACATTACAACTAATGTGTCCCATATTTTTTTGGTATTTTTGCAGTTTCTGATCTTTACCATGGTGGCTTTATCAAGAGTTCGATATAATACATCTCTGACCCGGTTTTCAAGGTTGGCCAGCTTTCTTTCTTCAGAGGACATTTATGTTCTCTTCTTGGGAATCTGTGCTGGTTTCCCGGCTGCAATCTCCTCAGCTGTATTGTCCTTCAGGAAGGTGAAGGGTCCATCCTCGATTATACACCACATATTATCATGGATGGATGATAGATGTGTCTGCATTCTTATATTCCATAAGTCATATTCATCAACAGAGAATACAGGTAATCTAGAGTGCATGTGTTGCATGTGTTCCATTATAATGAGAGATTAAAATAGATATACTCAAGTATCTGGATCTAGTTCGATAAACTTGAACCAACCTCTCTGATACCACTTGTAGGTCACAAGTCGTCATGAATAATCTAGAGGGGGTGAATAGACTTATTAAAACTTTTACTGAATTCAACTGTTTAGAAAACACAGTTGTAGTCAGATCAGATACGGTTAGATGTCTGAAGAGGTAACCTTTCTCAACTGTAAAATATTATGCGGAAGAACAGCTGACTATAAATGGAAGACTAAATATGTATGCAGCAGTTAAGTATGATGATAAAGCAGTCAATCACACAAGCACTTATAGTGGTTTTAGGGGTGGGGTGATCCTCTACTAGTCCACTTCTCTCCAAACCAGTTGGAGATAAACTCACTATAACTTTCAATTAGTGATTGTTACAATGAATGCTCAGTTACAACAGCTTCCAAATAGTGGAAACCCGTGGCCGTTGCAACTCTCTTTGGCTGTCTAGCACCTCTTGATCGAAAACCCATGGATGCATAAACAACTCGCGAGTTGTCTATCTCCTTCCAATAATAAACCCGTGGATGCCTCAACAACCTTGAACTTCTAAGAACTTCGTTCAAAGAAGTACCCCTTACTCAAACTTTAAAACAAGAGTGTTGTCTTCTACAACTTAAGAGCTTCTCAATGTTCGACTTTAGAAACTAGCTCTTCACGATGCTATAGATTGCTTTGGTTGCTTTGATTGCTTCTAAGTATTGTTTGCATCGTACTTTGCTCAATCTGTCTTCAGATATATAGTACGATTCTTGAGCTTCTTCATAGCCGTTGCGTCTTGTAACAATTATGTCCGTTGGAGAGTGGACTTCATTGTTAATCTGTTCATCTCTTTGCACTGCTTGTCTCTTTCTTCAAAACTGACCATCTGAAGATGTACTTCCCCTTGCGCCGCTTTTCTTGATTACAATAATTAGAAAGTATTCTGGGTGGGAATCTCTAGGAATAAATTATTCCTAAAATTTTGGGAATCGATTACTTTGTCCCTTTCTTTTACGTCCACATGTGTCTTGTCCTTATTGTTGACTTTTCAATGTTTGTTGACGTGGACTGAGCTTCTTTTCAGATACTCATACTTGGCTGCAGTATTGGTTTGTTCAACCTCCTATGATATTTGGTTTAACCGAAAAACTCGACTGGTCGAACTCGCCTGTGGTCAACCTTCTATGATGTTGTGCGGCATTTAAACACGCCTCGAAGACGATCGTCATAGCAGTCGGGAGGTCTGCCATGAGAGATGTGCTCGGGGTAAACACCCTGAACTCGGCACCCACGGCGATCACCTTCTGTTGACTGGCGATCGTCTTTTGTTGATTGGCGGTCGTCTCGTGCCGTGTTTTACTCCAACATCCGTCAAAAGTCATCAAAGCCCAAATCTCGGGCTGGGACCCGCATGCAGATCTCAAAAGGTGCTGACATACAAGACCTGTGCCCACAGCCTGTCACCTACTTCACCTACCAACAGGGCCGCAGACCTGCGAACAGTACTGACAGACAAGACCTGTGCTCACAGTCTGTCACCAACTTCACCTACCAACAGTACCGCCGAAAAGGTGGGTGACAGTGGCTCAGGGCGCATGCGAGTTCCCCGTCAGACCGTACGATCGGCTGTCAGTAACAACCGCGGACTTTAAGGGAAAAGCCCCACGCGACGAGACGATCGGCCGTCTTATTATAATATAAATAACGACGATCGCCTGCGATCGCAGGGGGGCCCTCAGGAACTTGGTCTGCTATAAATAGAAGGTCCATAACACAGAACAAGGACGGCGAAAATACACAGCAAACAAGAGAGAGAAAAGAGAAAGACATTCTCACACATAGAACATCCATAGCAAGAATTCACAGAACTCCATATCTGATTCTTCTGGCATTCTATACGCTCCACAGCTTAGAAAACTAGAATCCTTTACACTCTTTGTGATAGATTCTAACATTAATATTTGTACTCAACCGTATACTTATTAATAAAATCTCGCGAGAGCATTCAAGCCCGGGATTAACAACCCCGGCAAATCTTGTGTCATTTAATTTCTCACGGACGTGCTCCCGCACTTGTTGGTTACTCGATCATTCCAGCAACATTATCTTCGGATAATATTTTGGGTAACAACAATTGGCGCTAGAAGAAGGGGGACTTACCTTCACTTTTATTCCGATCGTCTCGTAGAACACTCATTGTTCTCCGGACTCACACTTGAAGAAACACTCACTGTTCTTCAAAAGAAACAAACCTCCAGAAAAAATGACGTCTGCTACAACTTCCAAGAGAGCCACCCTGAGATCCGCCGGAAATATCATTCCGACACGGACAGAATCCCAGCCCGCGGCGGAAGGCGACCGCGGCGACGCTAGATCCTCACTCCCGCCCCCAAGGGACGGCCCTAGTCTCTCACTCGATCGTTCCTGCATCATGGAGCATTGAGGAGGCCATAGCCGTACTCAGGGAGCGACGAATTGCATGCGACTCGCCCACCATCACTCCGTCAACCATCCGCCGAGCTGGAAAGCGGAAGCTCAAGGGGATATATGTTGAGAAATCAACAGAAAACCCAGAGCCGCAGTCGAAGGCTCTCGTTAGGCGGGATGACTCCGTCTTCAGCCGCCTAGGGAGTGATCCCTCGTGGCGACCCGGACAGTCGGGCCCGAGTCGGGAGGCATCGGAGTCCGAATCCTTCACCAGGAGTTCGGCATACCCGACTCCCAGAAGACAGGCCGGTCGACAGGCCCCCACTCGCCCGAGAAATGAGTCTGCGGGCAGAGAACTCGTCATCCACCATGGGGGCAGGGGATCGGTACATGATCGCCTCGGCTCGCGCTCCGGTAGCCAATCAGCGAGCTGTCAGGCCACGGCGATGGCCGCAATGCAGCGCCACCTCGACGAAATGAAGGCGCTACTAGACATCGGGCGGCGCCAGAGACCGATCTCTGACCAAGTGAACCACTCGCGTCCAGATCGAGCTCGCCCGGTTCAACCAACAATCGCTCCCCACGACACCTCTATATGAGGGAAGATCGGACCCGAGACCCACTTTAGCAAATTCCGGATCTACATGACCGATGCGGAGCATCGATGCGGCAAGTGTCGGATGTTCCCGCTAACTCCGGGCGACCGTAACACCCCAAACCAAAGCGGATATTACGGTTGCCGTGGACCCCGACCGGGACCCACTGCGAATGAATATGGATGAATTACTCAGGGTAAATGTAGTTCCGTACCACATTATTTCATCAATTTCTCCGTTTTGGTGTTTCATACAAGCCACCCCGGATAATTGAGAATACTTGTGTTTCTTATGTGTCGAGAAAATACACGACACTCGAATGAAATGAGTATTGAAAGTAATGTCTGCAATGAATAATAAAGAAAACATAAATGATGAATAAATGACTGAAAGGATTGGGGCCCCCTTCTAGTATCACTGGGACTCTCCGCCGTCAACGTGCTCTCCTGCGCCTTTGCCTTGCCATGACACGAAAAACAATATCCCCAAACGGGCCGATTATCTGAGAACAACAATCCTCAAGGGTTGAAAATACACAATCATGATATATAAATTATGAATTATCCTGTCGAACATACGCAATCAAACATGCTATATGAATCGACTATCGAGACGGCTCAAAGGAATGGCGCCACACTACGTCCGGGATGGAAATGTGTCCGTGCACAAGCCACCAACGATCAAACACGCGTGGTCTTGTACTAATCGGTCTCACGAGCAATCGACTCGTGTGCACACCCAATGTGAGGCCAACAACCAACACACGACCATAATGTGCCCGACATGAAAATCCTACACATACCAACTGCACGCCAAGATGACCCTAATGCCACAATATGACAAAAGTGACAACGAAAATGAATAATGACTCACCAAGATTAAATGATGGTGAAATGAATGATAGCTCAATGAAATGATCGGAACCGCTGTTCCTTATGACCGAGGTGATTAATTGACAATGACGAGTTTTGATACGATTAATACAATGATGAATGAGTTATGATTATGAATGAACAACGACAAAAGGAATGAATATCCTTTTAACCGAGTAAGAATTAACTTACACAATACCGATGATGAATGTCCGTCCACGAACAACGTCCTAACCAAGATACCGGTCGCTCGAACAACCTTAATTCAATACAATTACCAACAATCCGATCAATAACGAATTAAACACGAACATAACGAACTCAAGACGTCGATACGATTAAACCAAGTTCATAGGGCATTATATCGAACACTTTGAGGCCAACTTCGATTGATTACAACTAAACCTCAACAATACCAATCTCAAATCCCCAAGAAGTGCTTCAAATCAATAAAACATCTCCAATACGATCAATAGTCCGTTAAGAATATCCAAAAACGTGATTATAACAACTATTAATCGGAAATCCCCAAATCCAACTCGATATTCAAAGTGTTCTAGAATAAATCCCTCAATAATCCAATGAATCCTTATACAAACTCATAATCATATACATATCCCTTCATAAAACATGATTATAACGTCCAAAACATCATATCTCAACACAAAATCGAAATCCAAGGTGTTGAAGAAATTACCTCTTGAAGATCTAACCACTTCGATCCGATGAACACGAGTTATAACGAGTACCCAAGCTTCCCAAAGGAATGAAGATGATGAAGATTACACACTCAAGTGATTGATGATGATAAAAACTCTCTCTCAACCCTCTCTCTCGGATGAAGAAGGAAAAAAAAGAAAAAGTGAAGTGAAATGACCCGGCCAAGTCATTAAATGCACGGAAGTTACGGCCGAACTCGCCCTCTTACGGCCGTAACTTTCCAAGTCAACGGCCTTACGGCCAGAATCGCCAACTCAGACGGCCGAACTCGGCTTCGTCCGAAAGCACTGACACCTTACGGCCAGAATCGATCCCGAGTTACGGCGTAACCCGCTTCGTCAAAAACATCCGTCGACACCCTTACGGCCAGAACCGCACACCTTACGGCCGTAACTCGATGATACGCCGTATCCGCCAAATCTTACGGGCGTAAGCCCTCTTCGCCGAAAACGGCCAGTGCACCACCTGCCACAGACGGCCAGAATCGGCCAACTCAGACGGCCGTACTCGCCGACTTACGGCCGTATGCCGCAACCCTTACGGCCGTAAGTCACCCTTGGTCGACAACACCCAAAACTTACGAACACCACTTACGGCCGTATCTCACCATCCTTACGGCCGTAACTCACCTTCGCCGAAAATGTCTCGGTAGCTTTGGCCGACGCCAGACGGCAGAATCGGCCAGCCTTACGGCTGCATCCGCCAACTTACGGCCGTACCACAGACCTTACGGCCGTAAGTCCCTTTCGTCCCAAATGGCACGAAACACGAACCCTTGTTACGGCCGTAACCCAAAGTCCTTACGGCCGTAACTCGATGCCGCCAAGTTGAAAATTCCGATAACTCCGATTCCACGATACGGTGATGAATGATCCGACATAACATACGAATGTGAAAATGAACAAGTCTAACACAAGCCACGGATGATGCTCCCGATCGACTACCAAACACGATGAAAATAATAATGCTCCTGTCGATCTCTAAACGGAGATGACATGACGATCGAATCGATATACGATTACAACATGCCAACATTGAACGCAAATGAGTGATTCATGAATGATGAGTGATTATTAATGAGTGAGAATTAATGAGTGACGACATGATCGATAATTCTGAATGAAAATGAATGATTTACAACCGGGTATTACATACCCCCTTAAAAAGAGTTTCGTCCCGAAACTAAGGGTCAAACAACTCGGGATAACTCTCCCGCATACTATCCTCGGTTTCCCAAGTAGCCTCTTCGACTCCGTGTCTAGACCACTGAATTTTAACCAAAGGAATCGTCTTATTCCTCAAGCTGTTTGATTCGCCGCTCTAGAACTCGAATAGGACGTTCCTCATATGAATGATCGTCGGCGATCTCGATTTACGAATCGGAGTATGTGACTCGGGTCGGCAACATACTTCCGCAATCGAGAGACATGAAACACATTATGAATTCGGCTCAACGCCGGAGGTAAAGCCAATCGATAAGCTAACTCGCCCACTCGATCCAAAATCTCAAACGGTCCAATGAATCTCGGACTCAACTTTCCCTCTTCCCAAAACGGAAAATACCTCGACTCGGGGATACCTTGACCAAAACGTAGTCACCCGTCTCGAACTCTAGTGGTCGACGACGATTATCCGCATAGGATTTCGCGACTACGAGCTGTCAACATACGACTCCCGATTAAAGCTACCTTCTCCGGGCGGCTATAAGCATATCGGGCTCGGTGCCGATTGATTCGACAAGTCATCCCAACACAAAGGAGACCGACAACGACGACCGTACAAGGCCTCGTAAGGTGCCATCTTAATGGAAGCATGCCGGCTATTATTATACGTGAACTCGATCAATGGTAGTTGGGCTTCCCAATCGTCCTTCCAATCGAGGACGCATGCCCTCAACATGTCCTCTAGTGTCCGAATAGTCCTCTCTCGATTGCCCGTTGACCGAGGATGAAAGGCGATGCCGAGATTGAGCCGAGTTCCCATAGCACGATGAATCGATTTCCAAAATGAGACACAAATCGTCCGTCACGATCGGAAACGATACTCTTAGGAGTACCGTGCGGTCTCACTATCTCCTTGATGAACAATCGATCTAGTCTCTCAGGACCCCACGTATCCTTGATCTCAAGGAAATGAGCTGATTTTGTTAGGCGGTCCACGATCACCCAGATCGTGTTCATGCCACGACGACTCGTCGGCAAACTCGTGATGAAATCCATAGAAATGTCTTCCCACTTCCACTGGGAATAGGAAGAGGTTTCAGATACCCACGGCCGCCGATGTTCAATCTTAACTTGTTGATGAGTTAAGCATCTCAAACGAGTGCGACTTCTCGCTTCATATTACTCCACCATGAATTGCTTTCAAGTCCTTGTACATCTTGGCCGGATCCGGATGAACAGAATAAGGGGTAGCATGAGCTTCTCTCAAAATCGAGTTTTTCAACTCGTCATTCGCGAGACGCACAACCGATTCTTAAATCTCAAAAGTCCATCCTCGTGGACCACGAATCCGTGGCTTTCCTCGAGCCACATCCTCTCGGATGCGTAACAATGATGGGTCCGAACCTTGATTCTCTCGGATTGCATCCTCAAGAGATGATGAAATCTCTAACATACAAAGTCGTCTCGAACTCGCCGGGCTGCACTCGATCTCGGGTCTAAGGAGTTCTGCCAAGCTCCTTCGAATCGCAAACGGGCAAGCATCTCGCTCTGAACGGACTTACGACTCAAGGCGTCGGCGACAACGTCGCCTTGCCCGGTGGTAGAGGATCTCAATATCATAATCTTTGATTAATTCCAACCACTGCCTCTCGACGCATATTTAACTCCTTCGAGTAAATATATACTTTAAGCTCTTATGATCGGTGAATATCTGACAGGTGACGCCATAAAGGTAATGACGCCAAATCTTCAAAGCGAACACCACGGCTGCTAGCTCCAGGTCGTGGGTCGGATAATTAACCTCGTAAGGTCTCAATTGCCGTGAAGCATAGGCAATAACTTTCCCGTTCTGCATGAGCACACATCCGAGACCCTGTCCGGACGCATCACTATAGACCACAAATCCTTCCGTCCCCTGCGGCAAGGAAAGTACAGGTGCTGACATTAACCGACTCTTGAGTTCCTCAAAACTCCGCTGACACGTGTCGGACCACGTGTATTTCTTATCCTTTCGCAAAAGGTTCGTCAATGGTTGAGCAATTTTGGAAAATCCTTCCACAAATCGCCGATAATAACCCGCTAGTCCGAGGAAACTCCGGATTTCCTTAACATTCTTCGGAGGTAACCAATCTCGAATAGCCTCCGTCTTCTGAGGGTCGACACGAACTCCGTCAGATGAGATTACATGTCCGAGAAAAGTCACTTCGGACATCCGTAACTCACATTTGGAAAACTTTCCAAACAGTTGCTCGCGTCTCAACACGTCGAGAACACGATGAAGATGAACCTCGTGATCCTCTCGGTTACGAGAATAAATCAAAATATCGTCGATGAAGACAACAACAAACTGATCCAAAAAGTCGATGAAAACCCGATTCATCAATTCCATGAATACCGCAGGTGCATTAGTTAGCCCGAACGGCATAACTACGAACTCATAATGACCATAGCGTGTTCGAAACGCCGTCCTCGCGATATCCGACTCTCGAATCCGCAGCTGGTGATATCCAGATCTTAAGTCGATCTTGGAAAATACTGAAGCTCCCTGAAGTTGATCTAAAAGATCATCAATACGGGGTAAGGGATACTTATTCTTGATCGTCACCCTGTTCAACTCCCGATAATCAATACATAAGCGGAATGAACCATCCTTCTTCTTGACAAATAACACTGGTGCTCCCCACGGGACGCTCTCGGTCGGATATTAACATTCTCGAACATCTCCTCAGGTTGGTTCTTTAATTCTGCATTTGGTCGGGCCATCCTAGACGGTGCCTTCGATATCGGGACGCATCGTGCTCCAACTCAATCGTGAATTCCACATCCCTCTGTGGAGGCAAACCGTAACTCGTCTGGAAAAACATCGGCATATTCCCTCACCACCGGAATATCCGTTAACATTATCGATGACCTCTCGGTTTTGGCCATAAAGCACCAATAACCGACACATCCCCGATTGATTAATCTTACCGCTTTCATCAAATTAATGACTTTGCTGTAATGTACCGGATTACCTCCTGAAACACATATTCAACTCCATCGTCAAAATGATAGTGACCAAACGCTTGGACACTAATGATGGCATCATGACGATCCATCCAATCAATACCCAAGATGATGTCGCCCTCGGTAAATCTACTACGATTAGGTCCGCCGCCATACACGACCATGAAATCGAATCGGACAATTCGAATCTCACGGTTACCGATAATGCGTCTACCATCGGGTAGGCCAATGACATATGGCTCACAACTAGTAGCACTACCCACGTAGTCTACTCAAACATGACTCGGAAATGAATGAATGAGATGCACCAAGATCAAAAAGAGTGCACACAAAGTTGAGATAGAATATCGAGTGTACACGAGATCATCCGGCCTCGGGATCATCGCCTTCTTCATCTCATAAATTCGGGCTTGCCGGCCCCGAACCGGATGCTCCTGCCTCGATAGCTCTGCTCCGCCTTTAGCTCTGTCGTCTTGAACGACGCCGAGTGAGTGGCCCGATTCGCACCCCCGAATGACACCGGGGCTTGAGATGACGCCGGAGTGGGTTTAGAGTCCCTACGGCAAAACGGGCCCTATGCCCGGCAATCCCACGATTGTGGCACGTGATGCATCGCCGGACACTTGGTGCCGAAATGACCCTGTTCTTCAGCTTGAAACAAGTGATGGCCGAATCGCCGCTCGCGGCCGAGATTCCGCGGGTTTAGACGCTGTGGAGGTCGCTCGTAAAGTAGAGCCCGCCCGCGGTTTCTTGAAAGTGGCGACTACCGCTGACCGATTACGGTTCTTGGACTTCTTGCTAGCGCACGAAGGTTGCCGCTTAGCAATTTCCTTAGCCGTAAGCTCGTAAGTAAGAGCCTTCTCAATGAACTCGGCAGAGTGGCACAGTTATGATTAAGCAAATGAAGTCTCATACGGGGTTTCACCTCTTCTGAAATACTTGATCTTGTCCGCTTCCGAGTGAATGATAGATGAGGCGAACGGAAGAAGTTCTGAAATTTTTCGGCGATGGCGAGAACGTCATCATCCGCCGAAAGGTCGGGAGTGAGTAATTCCGACAACTTGGCCTCCCGAGTGGGGCCGGATAGTACCTCTCCATCATGAGAGTCTTGAACCGATCCCAAGTACATGTTCCGTCTGTGGGTCTCAACGATAACCACCATGAATGAGCGCTCTTACCGAGATAGTAAGCCGCAATGAAACTTTATGCCCTTCGGGCAATCCACCATAGCAAACAACTTCTCAAAATGCTCAAGCCGGTGAACAATATCCGCCGGCCGATGAGCCCTCAAAAGTAGGTGGTCGCCGCGAGAGATATCGCCGATGATATTGTTTACACCCTCCCTTGCCTCTCGAGGCGGCGGCGAGGAGCTCGGCCGATTTTGATTGACGGAGTTATGCATCGTCTCCATCAATCGAGCCATCTGGGGTCATTTGGGCCATCATGCCCCGCATAAATGCGAGTGGGTCGACCGAACACCCTCTCGACCGAGCCGTGTCCTGCACGACTCGACAAAGGAATGATCGCGTCTGTGTGAGTGAGTGGCGCCGCCGCTCGATGAGTTAGCATTATTCCCGGCATTTGCACGGGTATTCGCACGAGTTCTCGGATTCGGCCCGCTCCACGGCCTCGTCCTCCACGTCCTCTCGCCACCCTCTCCATACCGAAGTGGAAAGTCATATGATGATTATATATCTCGCATGAGTATCACATTATGATTACATTATGAAATGATGAAAATGAGCATACGCGCTCACATACAGCGATTACATGAATGATTAATTGACGTGACATGATTATCTCGATAAAATTATGAAATGATTATCTTGAACAATTTAACAAGATTGATGATATGATCTTCAAGATCAACAACCGAGTAATGAAATGAATTGAGTGATTAATGAGTTACATTATCGACTTGATCACAATTGAAATTGATGAATGAGGATTGTTAATCGATGAATTATGAATGAATGATTAATGCCGAAATTATACCATGGCATTAGAAATCTTACAGTTCTTGGTCCGATTGGCTCGGCATTTGCACAGTCACACGTGACGCGAAAGTCCAATGATACTAGTCCGATGACGATGATTTCAAATGAGACATGACTTGGAGGGTAGTATTCAAACCAAAGCTCGATACCAACTCGTAACACCCCAAACCAGCGGATATTACGGTTGCCGTGGACCCCGATCGGGACCCACCAGCGAATGAAAAAGGATGAATTACACAGGTAAATGTAGTACCGAACCACATTATAACATCAATTACTCCGATTAGGAGTTTCATACAACACACCCAGGATAATATAGAATACTTGTGTATCTTATGTGACGATAAAATACACGACACTGAATGAAATGAGTATTCGAAAGTAATGTCTCAGCGGAATAATAAAGAAAACATAAATGACTGAATAAATGATGAAAGGATTGGGGCCCCCTTCTAGTATCACTGGGACTCTCCGCCGTCAACGTGCTCTCCCTGCGCCTTTGCCTTGCCATGACACGAAAAACAATATCCCCAAACGGGGTCGATTATACTGAACAACAATCCTCAAGGGTTGAAAATACACAATCATGATATATCCGAAATTATGAATTATCTGTCGAACATACGCAATCAAACATGCTATATGAATCGACTATCGATGACGGCTCAAAGGAATGGCGCCACACTACGTCCGGGATGGAAATGTGTCCGTGCACAAGCCACCAACGATCAAACACGCGTGGTCTTGTACCTAATCGCCTCACGAGCAATCGACTCGTGCACACTCCAATGTGAGGCCAACAACCAACACACGACCATAATGTGCCCGACATGAAAATCCTACACATACCAACCGCACGCCAAGATGACCGGAATGCCACAATATGACAAAAGTGACAACGAAAATGAATAATGACTCACCAAGATTAAATGATGGTGAAATGAATGATAGCTCAATGAAATGATCGGAACCGCTGCTCCTTATGATCGAGGTGATTAATTGACAATGACGAGTTTTGATACGATTAATACAATGATGAATGAGTTATGATTATGAATGAACAACGACAAAAGGAATGAATATCCTTTTAACCGAGTAAGAATTAACTTACACAATACCGATGATGAATGTCCGTCCACGAACAACGCCCTAACCAAGATACCGGTCGAACAACCTTAATTCAATACAATTACCAACAATCCGATCAATAACGAATTAAACACGAACATAACGAACTCAAGACGTCGATACGATTAAACCAAGTTCATAGGGGCATTATATCGAACACTTTGAGGCCAACTTGATTGATTACAACTAAACCTCAACAATACCAATCTCAAATCCCCAAGAAGTGCTTCAAATCAATAAAACATCTCCAATACGATCAATAGTCCGTTAAGAATATCCAAAACGTGATTATAACAACTATTAATCGGAAATCCCCAAATCCAACTCGATATTCAAAGTGTTCTAGAATAAATCCCTCAATAATCCAATGAATCCTTATACAAACTCATAATCATATACATATCCCTTCATAAAACATGATTATAACGTCCAAAACATCATATCTCAACACAAAATCGAAATCCAAGGTGTTGAAGAAATTACCTCTTGAAGATCTAACCACTTCGATCCGATGAACACGAGTTATAACGAGTACCCAAGCTTCCCAAAGGAATGAAGATGATGAAGATTACACACTCAAGTGATTGATGATGATAAAACTCTCTCTCAACCCTCTCTCGGATGAAGAAGGAAAAAAAGAAAAAGTGAAGTGAAATGACCCGGCCAAGTCATTAAGCATCGCGGAAGTTACGGCCGTAACTCGGCCCTCTTACGGCCGTAACTTTCCAAGTCAACGGCCTTACGGCCAGAATCGCCAACTCAGACGGCCAGAATCGCTTCGCCGAAGCTCGGCGACACTTTACGGCCAGAATCGATCCCGAGTTACGGCGTAACCCGCTTTCGTCAAAAACATCCGCCGACACTTACGGCCGTAATCGCACACCTTACGGCCGTAACTCGATGATACGTCCGTATCCGGCCAAATCTTACGGGCGTAAGCCCTCTTCGTCGAAAACGGCCAGGCACCACGCCGCTGCAGACGGCCAGAATCGCCAACTCAGACGGCCAGACTGCCTTCGACTTACGGCCGTATGCCGCAACCCTTACGGCCGTAAGTCACCCTTGGTCGACAACACCCAAAACTTACGAACACCACTTACGGCCGTATCTCACCATCCTTACGGCCGTAACTCACCTTTCGGCCGAAAATGTCTCTTTGAGCTGCTTTGACGCCAGACGGCCAGAATCGCCAGCCTTACGGCCGCATCGCCAAACTTACGGCCGTACCACAGACCTTACGGCCGTAAGTCCCTTTCGTCCAAATGGCTCGAAACACGAACCCTTGTTACGGCCGTAACCCAAAGTCCTTACGGCCGTAACTCGCCGGCCAAGTTGAAAATTCCGATAACTCCGATTCCACGATACGACTGATGAATGATCCGACATAACATACGAATGTGAAAATGAACAAGTCTAACACAAGCCACGGATGATGCTCCCAGTACGACTACCAAACACGATGAAAATAATAATGCTCCCGTCGATCTCTAAACGGAGATGACATGACGATCGGTAACTGATATACGATTACAACATGCCAACATTGAACGCAAATGAGTGATTCATGAATGATGAGTGATTATTAATGAGTGAGAATTACTGAGTGACGATTACAGACTGATAATTACTGAATGAAAATGAATGATTTACAACCGGGTATTACAGCGACCTCGCCCACAGGTGGTACATCTCGCTGCCTCCTCGCTCAATCAATTGCTTCGAGAAGTTGGCGAACGACTTTACGTCGTACTTCGCCGCCAAAGTCGCTCGCCCTGAAGGCCCCCACCGCATGATGAAAATCAAGCAGGGGAAGGACGAGCCAGATGCAGATTACATCGACCGGGTGGACGAGATAGTCCTCACCGGTGAACCCATTAGCGACGAGCTCGCCCTCTATTCAGTCCTGGGGGGATTCTACGGCCACTCACCCATGTTCAAGCATCTCACAAAGGATATCCCCCCGACCTACTCGGTCTTCCGCGTCAGATCCGCCGATTTCCTGGCCAGGCAGAGGATGCTCTCCCTCCGTTTAGATGAGGAACCCACCGGAGAGGGGAAGATGCCATCCCATGTTCAGAAGAAGGCGGTCGCCAAGCCCAGAAAGGCGGTCGCAAAGCCGCCTGGCGACCAAAGCTTTCGGTGATGTAGAGGTTCACCTCCTCCACAACCTCAACTCGTCTCCACCACATCTTCAACGCAATTAAGGGCGGGAGTGGCTTTCCAAACCGAAGCCAATAAGGGACCACGGTCATCTCGACCATAGCAAGTTCGTCAGGCCTATCACAAAAGTCCCGCCACAACACTACCCAATGCCGCGACCTCCTCGTGCAACTCGCGACTGCTCAAGAAGGCAAATTAGACAACCTGGTCACCAAGCCGTAACCTCGACCAGAGAGGACCGGAGGCGCGAGCGCCGTCAGATCGAAAGGACGCTCCCAATCCGGCCGCCAGATCGAACACGAGCGAGCATTCCGATGAATCGATTCCTCCGATCAACCCCGGCGGTCGGATTAATATGCTCCAAGCAGGAGGTGGGAGCCTCGGGGGCCTTTCCCGGTTTCCATCGCACAAACAGAAGCGGAAGGCCGAACCGAGGGCATTCGCGAGTCCATATTGTGGTGCCCTGAGCCGACCATCACTAGAAACGCGCTCATCACCTTCTCCAATAAAGACAGGAGGGGGTACAATGCCCCAAGGAGGATGCATTGGTGATCTCTCGCTGTATCTGGGAAGGCGGTCGACCGCGTCTTGGTCGACAACGGAGCTTCGCAATATCATATTCAAACAGCTCTGGATCACCAAACTCCGACCAAATTCATCAAGCCATTTGACACCGTGCTCCAAGGATTCGGCGACAGATTGTCCAAGCCTATGGGAGGATCAAGCTCTCCGTCGAGCCGATATGCATTTACGATCCCAAGGTTAGGATCACTAGGAACCTTAATTTTGTAATCATAGATAGACCCAAAGATCTATAATGGGTTCCTAGGTCGTCCATTCTTAGAAACCTTTGAGGCGGTCGTCATTCCTTCTTTATTGTATCAAATTCCCCACTGCCGATGGGACGGTCGGTACTGTAAAGGGGGACCAGCTAATGGCAAAAAGATGTTTAAATTACTCCTGTGTCGCTACTGTTTTCAATACTTCCCCCGATATGTGTAACGTTGAAACGATCGACGATCGACCCATGGAGATCGACGAACCAAACACATCGTATCAACCCAACTCAGAGGACGGCATCTCGGATCAGTTAACGGACGACATCGAGCCAAGGATCGGTTTCGAGCCGAGTCTCGATGTCGATCCAAGGATCGAGTCCGGAAATCGTTCCAAGCAAGAAGCGACCGTCCCCATCGAAGAGTTGGAGAATATAGCCATAGATCCGGCTCGTCCAGAACGGGAAGTGCAGATCGGCGCAAGCATCGACCTCGCACTGAAAGGAGATCTGGTAAATTTACTACGTAAGAACATCGGAGTCTTCGCCTGGTCGCATCAAGATATGGTCGGCATAAGTCCCGAGCACGCTTGCCATTATCTGAAGATCGACCCGGCGATGAAGCCTGTTCATCAAAAACGAGGGAAATTCGCCTCAAAAATACGCGCGCTCGACATAGAGGTCCAAAAGTTGCTCGAAAACAAGTTAATCGGTAGCTACATTTACCCACAATGGGTCGCTAACGCGGTACTCGCCAAGAAGCCGACTGCCTCGGAGGTTATGCATCGACTTTACCGACCTCAACGCGGCTTGTCCAAAAGATCACTTTCCGATGCCTCATATTGACCACTTGGTCGATAGTGCAGCCGCGAAATGATGTCGTTTATGGATGCCTTCGCGGATATCATCAAATCCCAATGGCGGAGAAAGACATAAAACACACATCTTTCCACACGGAAAAGACATATACTTTTGGGTCGGATGCCGTTCGGCTTGAAGAATGCGGGGCGACCTACCTACCGGTCAACAGGGATGTTCGCTAATCGGATCGGCAAGACCATGGAGGTCTACATCGACGATATCGTGGTCAAAAGCCTCAAGAAGGAAGATCACCTCAATGATCTCGCCGAGACATTCGCCATCCTCGAAAAGTTCAACATGAAGCGAACCCAAAGAAGTGCAACTTTGGGGTGAGCTCCGGAAATTCCCGGGGCACATTGTCGCCGAGGGGGATCGAGGCAAATCCCACCAAGATACAGCGATCCTCGACATGCAGAACCTCGGAACATCAAGGTGTACAACGCCTCACAGTTGTCCGGCCGCCTCAACCGCTTCATATCTCGGCTCGGCGATAAAAGCAAGCCTTTCTTCGCGACCATCAAAAACAAAAAGTTCGCATGGACGAGGAGAGTCACCGGCGTTCGCCAAAATAAAGGAATATTTATCCAATCCCCAGATCCTGGCAAAGCCGATCCCCGGGGAGAAATTATTCCTTTACCTAGCGGCCTCGGAGGTCGCGCTGAGTGCAATCTTGGTGCGAGCGGAGGGGCTAGTCCATCTGCCGATCTACTATGTCAGTCAAGCGCTCCACGACGCTGAAACACGCTATACACCTTTGGAGAAGATCGCCTACGCTCTAGTCATGAGTGTCCGTAAGCTAAGAGCCTATTTTTTCGACCATCAAGTGGAGGTTTTGAGAACTCTCCCTCTAAGGCAAGTTCTACATCGACCGGACACCAACGGGCGACTCCTCAAATGGTCACTAGAGATCGCCCAATACGGCATCACGTACGCTCCTCGCACGGCGATCAAGGGCCAAGCTCTGGCGGACTTCGTGGTGGAGTTAACATTCCCTCACAGCCCGACCCATGCCTGGCCGACTCCGCCCGAAGCCAGACGTTGACGGATCGGCAACCAACTCGCGATCAGGGGCAGGGATCGTCCTCATTAGCCCCAACGGGCAAAGCTTCACAAATGCCGTGCGTTTCGGATTTCGAGCGACCAACAATGAAGCCGAATACGAGGCCTTGGTAGGCGGGCTCGACCTGGCTCTCGCCCTAGACGTTCGTCGCCTCCATATCTTCATGGACTCCCTCCTGGTGGTGAACCAAGTCAAGGGAGAATATGAGGCACGTGGCGAACAGATGATCAAATACCAAGAGCCGGTCGCCGAGATGTGCACGAAATTAAGAAGTACAAATCGAACAAGTCCCGAGAGAGCACAACTCGTGCCGATGCCCTATCCAAGCTAGCATCGTCGGATGGGGCACCGATTTCTCTAATATCCAAATTACAAAGTCGAAAGGCCGCAATCGAAAGAAACCTCGTGGCCATAGTTGCCGTTGTAAGAAAGCCGGATGACTCCGTTCATCACATACTTAAAGGACGGACGGTCCCCGACGACCGTATCAAAGCTCGCCAACTCAGCCCGAGCGACCAGATACACCCTACCGGACGATCGTCTTTACAAGCGAAGCTTTCGGCCTTCCTCCTCAAGTGTATTACACCGAGGAAGGATGCTGCTTTAGCCGAGATCCACGACGGAACTGTGGAAATCACGCCGTGGACGAGCTCTCATCCATAAGACAACCAGCAAGGTTTTTTCCGCCGTCACTTGAAGGATGCGATCGCCTATGCCAGTCGTGTCATAGATGCCGAGATAATGGGACCAAGTATTAAAATCTCCCCGAGCACTCACCTCAATGTACCCCATGGCCGTTCGCTCAATGGGGCATCGACCTTATAGGTCCCCTACCGACGGCTCCAGGAGGATGTAAGTTCGCCATCGTGGGTCGACTATTTCACAAAATGGGCAGAGGCCGAACCGCTAAACAAGATCGGCCAGAGCAAGTGATCAAGTTTATCCGGAGAAACATCATATGCCGGTTCGGTCTACCCTGTGCCATCATCTCCGACAATGGAAAGCTGACGGCTTAGAAGTCATGCAATTCTCGTGATAAGTGGGGAATCAAAAGGTTGTTCTCGGCTCCCTATCACCCTCGACGAACGGGCAGTAGAGGCGGTGAACAAGATCCTCAAACACACAATTAAAGCACGACTCGAATCCGTGCTAGGACGATGGGCGAGCGAGCTCCCAGACGCTTTTGTGGTCTTACCGAACAACGACCCGCAATTCAACGGCGAAACCCCATTCGCCCTCGCTTCGGAAAGGCGGTGATTCCCTCGAGATCGCCGTCCTCAGCCATCGAACCGAGCAAGAGATGACGATCGATAATGATGTGGCCCGGCGGATCGACCTCGACATGCTCGAAGAACGTCGACTGACCTCGGAGATGAAGAACACTATCCACAAAAGGAGATCCGAAAAGTTCTTCAATTCAAAGGTCAGGGAAAGGCGGTTTCAAGTGGGCGATCTCGTCCTCAAAAAGATCCAAACCCACACAGGTGTCTTTGGACCAAGTTGGGAAGGCCCCTTCAGAATATCGAAATGGCTAACTAAGGGAGCCTACGAGCTGGAACACCCCGACGGTACTCCGGACCGGTATCCCTGGAACGCTGTACATCTGAAGAAATACTATCAATGATAACTTTGTATTCATTTTCAACTACCAAATGTACACGGAACATAATGAAATATTTTTGTTCTCTATCCCATCTATTCGGGCGATCGCCCCACAAGCATATTACATACCGTCGAGGATCGCTGCTCAAGAATGACAATCCGAGGTAGAAAACAATACGGCCATGGCACCGGAGGTCGATGGAACCAACGGCTTCGCCCATGCAAGGTTCCTTCGAGCTTAGATCGCCCGCCTTCGTTTGGATACGAGGCCGGCGAGCCAAGGACCCTCCAAAATAGTCGGTGGACACGATCGCCTCCCTCAATGGTCCATCAACTAACTTGGTGAACCCGGACAATGCGACGTGCCACCACCCCGTCTCAACGTACACCGTCGAGGGTCGCCATCTTCATGGCGAGCCGAGGTGGAAGCAGAGCCGACAAGCCGCGGGCGTGGAGTCGAATAAACCGACGACGCCCGCGCAAGGTTTCCTCCAGACCAAGATCGCCCACCTTTCGTTTTAACACAAGGCGGCGTAGTCTAACGGAGGACCCTCACAAAAAGTGAGTCGCGGGATACACAACATCCCTCGCACACAAAGACACGATAAGGGAGGTCGATCCATCGAACACCCCAACCATACATAATTCGGCCGTAACCGATTTAAGTCAAGATAGCCTGGCCGGACGACCTAGTTTTTGTTTCCTTACTTACAATAAGTAAACAAAAACAAGGGGGCAGAGATGGGTCGAGCTAATCCCAAACACGATCGAACAAAAGGAACCACACACGATCGGCCTCACTCAAACACATTCGCTCAAATACGCGCAGGACGATCGAAGTCGTCCAACAAAAAACTACAAGTAAGAATTCCGACTCAAAACATATCGATACTTTCAACACTCAGACAATCGATCGGATGAACAAAACGTCGAAAGCAATCATACACATACTTGTAAAAGTTGCACGCAAACATTCAAAGGCGATCGTATGAAAAAGAAGAACATTTTATTCACAACGCAAGTTTAGTACATCACGAGGCCCGAAGGCATCTCAAAAGGAAAACGAAAAGTACATAGTGCTGGAGGAAAACAAAAATGCCTCTCAAGGCTCCGCCTGCTGGTCTTCGCCCTCGGTTTGCGGATCGGCTTCGGCCTCGGGATAAATGAGTTTACCCAAGTACCAACTCAAGTCGATCCCGAAGTCGGCCAAGTCAAGGATCGGCAGGGAGAACTCCGGGTGCAAAGGATGCGCAAGGGCGTAAGATTTGAAGGTCTCCATCAAGGGACCGATCTCGATCCCTGCCTCTTTTGCGGCTCGGACAGCGTCAGCATATGCCAAGTAATAGGCAAACTCTCCGGCGAGCGCCACACTTTGGTAGGGATCGGTCTCGATCGCCTTCAGTTGGCCCTTCAACTCCGCGGCCACTTTCTCAGCCTCCGCCAGCTCGGCAACCTTGGCGGCATTCTCGCCCTGGGACTTCTCCAGCTCTTTCCTTGCCGCGTCCAGCTCACCGCTAAGCTGGTCAACCATCGCCTTTAGTCCGGTCGCCTCCTCCTGCGACAAGGAAGCTTCGCGAAGCCAAGGCCTCGTCACGGACTGACATTGGCAGCCTCCTTGGAGCGGCTCAGCTCCTGCATCAATCGATCCACATCCTGCTTGGCCCTTTTGGCCGTCTCTTCATACTCCTTCTCCATAGCCCGGATCCGGTTGGCATCCTCGATATTTCTGTTCCGGGCGGCCTCGAGGTCGCGATGGAGATGAGCAGTGGATGGTCGCCCCTCAAAATCCCTTGCAGCTTGGACGGCCATCGTCGCCGTCTGAAGAGCCAGGGCAACGGTCGCCTGCATGGCGTCTCCAGATCGCCGACGAGCGATCGCATCGAGGTCGGTCGTCCAAGCCTTGGGCAAAGAGGCGGTGGCCTGGCGAACGTAAGCAGGGATATCAAGAGGTTGTTGCGGAGCCTTGCTCGACAGAAAGTCCAGCACCATGGGAGCAACGTCCGGATCGGCGAGACGAACCCTGCAGCGCAAACCAAGGAAACCAAAAAGTTAGCCTAAGACTTACTCAGAGCGCCTACCTCGGAAAGTTCAAAACATTCTCACCTGTTGACCAGCTCTGGGTCACGGCCGAAAAAGGGCTTTCCCCGAGGAGTCTCGGCGTCAGCGATCGCCGTCCTTTTCAAGTAGACAGAAGGCGACTGAGCCGACGCCGACGGCACGGGACCAGCCCCCTCCGCCATCGGAATAGAAGAAACGGGGGGAGCGGCGATCGGCGGCTCCAGTATAGCTAAATCCGCCTCAGCCGACGGAAGGGACGCCTCCGGCCTCCGCCTCTTGCGGTTGCGCTGGAGCTGTTCCTCACCTTGAGTTTCCGGTTCGGCGACCGCACCGCAGGCTTCACCACGGGGCGGGGCGAGACGACGTCGCGGCAACGCGACCCGTTTTCTTTCCCATATGAAGGCGACCGAGAAAACCGGGGTTAGACATGGCGATCTCCGAGGTAGCTCGGTGATCCGGGAAAATAAGTCTCGCCAAAGAAGAAACTAAAACAAGTTAGACACTTACGTAAACGTGGCGACCTCTTGGAGACGATCGCCTCGCAGAAAAGAGCGGATAGAAAGTCATACTGGGTGCCTTAAGGTGGCGAGGGAAGCAGTCAAGCTCCCAACCGATGAGATTCGTGGTGGTCGATCGAACGTCTTTATAGGAAATCGGCAATGCGCGAATCCGCTCCCAGACGATCGAGAAATCAAAGGGGAGATCGTCGGCCGATGGAACAAGGGATCCTGCAAAAGGAAACAAAATTAGATCGGTCAAGGAGTATCCAAACGAAGGGAGAAAGGAAACCCTTACTTGGATTCCTCTCCGAAAATTGGTAGGGATATCCAACTCCTCCTCCGGTTCGCTCGATGCCGACCTCCGTGCACCACCAACCCAAAGACCACTTTTTCTGTGTCGCCTCTAGTCTTGCTCGGCACCCCGAAAAACACCCTACCTGGCGACCTTGGATATGGTACCCGCCGATCGACCCTTTCGCACGGTCGGCTTAAAAAGATAAGTCATCTCTCCCGCAGAAGGCAAGCGAAACAACTGTGACCGCCAAATAACGTCAGTGTGCTGATAATCTGCAGCCAGGCGTTCGGCGTCAGCTGAAGAGGCGCCAAATTCCAGGCGATCAGCAGATACGAAACGGCGAACGGCAAGGGAAACCGCAGACCGGCAGCCAGGGTCATTTCGTTGATGGCGACCATACCCTCGGGAGGCTGGTCGGCACGTTCGTTCTCGGCGGGCACGTGCAATGACACATCAGAGGGAATATGATATTTGGCCCTCCAGCGGGTCATGTCCTTCCAGGTCGCCGAACTCCGAATCTGACCAAGAGACCATTGAGACGGTTCAGCAGCCCGAAACTCCGTCCACTTCACATGTACATAGGGATAAGCGGCGGAGTAAGCTTCGAAATCAAACTCCGGACAGGGCCCGGCAATCCCCTCCATAAGTCTAGCAAAAGCCCTATAAACCGGGCCAGAGACGCTGTCCTTTTCCCAAGACAAACGTATCAGTTCGTCTTCCTCCACCGGCGACGCATCTCGCTCCTCCGCCGCCGCAGAGCCCGCCACTACGGCCTCATTGAAAAGCTCCTCAAGCTCTGCGGGTGTAATCCCCGCACGAATAGCCTCTGCGGCCGTTTCCACGGGGATTCCCACAGGAATTTCCTCCCGGTCCGGCGAAGCCGCGGCGGCAGAAGTGCTTCCGACCTCGAAGGCCTTAGATCCTCCCGACATATTCTCAAAAAGTTAAGGGAGAGGGAAAAATTGGGTTTCTTACCTAAAGAAAGGAAGACGGTCGGCACAACAAGCTACGGAAATTTTTGCAGAGCTTCAGCAGGAAGACAAGGACGCGTAAAAGATGAAAATGGAGTAGCCCTAGCCCCTTTTATAGATGGAGGCCGGGGTCTCTGGGCAAATAGGCGAAAGTCCGAGGGCCGATGCAACCGGCAGCCCAGACGCAATAAATGCGGCCCTCGAGTCCGCGACGCGTCTTTTCGAGGGCACGCCAATCGACAAAGTCGACGAACCGTCGGACTCCCTCAATAGAAGCGACGCGTGTCCTTGCATGGTTTCGCGAGCCCGCGTCTCTTTTCCCGCCGCTCCCGGTATGAGGGAGATCGTCCAAATTTGAAATCAGATCGACCGGTCGTCTAAAACATTAGCGATCGCCAAAAGTGCCACCTCACCCCGTGTTTTCAACATCGAGCCGAGCTGGGGGACAATTGTTGTGCGGCATTTAAACACGCCTCGAAGACGATCGTCATAGCAGTCGGGAGGTCTGCCATGAGAGATGTGCTCGGGGTAAACACCCTGAACTCGGCACCCACGGCGATCACCTTCTGTTGACTGGCGATCGTCTTTTGTTGATTGGCGGTCGTCTCGTGCCGTGTTTTACTCCAACATCCGTCAAAAGTCATCAAAGCCCAAATCTCGGGCTGGGACCCGCATGCAGATCTCAAAAGGTGCTGACAGACAAGACCTGTGCCCACAGCCTGTCACCTACTTCACCTACCAACAGGGCCGCAGACCTGCGAACAGTACTGACAGACAAGACCTGTGCTCACAGTCTGTCACCAACTTCACCTACCAACAGTACCGCCGAAAAGGTGGGTGACAGTGGCTCAGGGCGCATGCGAGTTCCCGTCGAGACGTGCGATCATCGGTAACAACCGCGGACTTTAAGGGAAAAGCCCCACGCGACGAGACGATCGGCCGTCTTATTATAATATAAATAACGACGATCGCTGCGATCGCAGGGGGCCCTCGTGAACTTGGTCTGCTATAAATAGAAGGTCCATAACACGTAACAAGGACGGCGAAAATACACAGCAAACAAGAGAGAGAAAAGAGAAAGACATTCTCACACATAGAACATCCATAGCAAGAATTCACAGAACTCCATATCTGATTCTTCTGGCATTCTATACGCTCCACAGCTTAGAAAACTAGAATCCTTTACACTCTTTGTGATAGATTCTAACATTAATATTTGTACTCAACCGTATACTTATTAATAAAATCTCGCGAGAGCATTCAAGCCCGGGATTAACAACCCCGGCAAATCCTGTGTCATTTAATTTCTCACGGACGTGCTCCCGCACTTGTTGGTTACTCGATCATTCCAGCAACATTATCTTCGGATAATATTTTGGGTAACAACATATGATATTACTGTTTGACCGAAAACTCGTCTGTGATCAAATTTCTCTGATATATTGTGCTGACCAGAACCCGCATGATACTTATATTGGTCAAACCTCTATGATATTTCGTGTTGACCAAAACTAGCCTGATAGTATCTGTAATATCCGCAAATTCGATTTCCGGTAATTTTCATTTTCCGGCGGAGGTCCGCTTCGACAACTCGCTTGTCGCTGTTTTGGAATTCTGAACCTATTTTGTTCTTGGAGTTTCTCCGCTTAGATGGGTCTCGATGATGTTTTTACGTAATTTCATCTTGTGTTATATTTTGTCTCATGTGAATTTGTCTCTCGTTAAACTCGTTCGATTTCGTCATTTTCTTACTTCCATGAGTTCGTATGATTGAGTAGAGCATGTTGTGAGTTTCGGATTGTTAATCCGACGTTGTGTCGTGATTTTCGGATGTTTGGGCCGTTTTTGTAACTTCCTAGAAATTTAGGGAATTTGTTCCTTGTTCGACCTTGGTTGTGTTCGTCCTATCGTTTTGTGGTTCGGTACTTCCTTTTCTTGTTTTTGTTGCCCAAATATCGATTCCTATTGCTTTTATTCTCTTTAGGATCTTTTTCGTCATTTTGGGACCCGTGGGGGTGTGTGAGCCGCAGCACAAGGATTGTGCGCCGCGGCACACATACTACCAGTTGTTGGCCGAGCAGTCTGCAGTGTGCCGCGGCACAAGGATTGTGCGCCGCGGCACACAGCCGAGTCGGTGCCGCGGCACACTTGTCCGGGCCGGCACACCGTGTGGCACTGCCGGCTAAAACCTCTGTCTGCGTGCCCGCACGATCCGGCGATCTTGCCGCGGCACATGCCGAGTCCGAGCGGCACACTCCGAATGAGCCGCGGCACATCGAGCGGTCAACCGACCACTGGCGCAATTTTGGCCACGTGCGCGGCCTGCATTAGCCGCGGCACCTGACACAATGCGGCGGCTATAACGGGTGTTTTCAGCGAAGTTTCGCTCATTTCCTCCTTTTCTTCCACCGTGCGCGAGAGAGAGGGTTGAGAGGGGGATTTCTTCTCCATCCACCCTTTTGATTGTGTGTTTTCTTCATCTTCCTTCGATCGTGTAGCTCGGATTGTGGATCTAGCACGTGTTCTCCGGATTATAGGGTTTGTATCTTCTAGAGGTAAGATCTCTTATACCCTAGTATGATTTTTGGGGAGGGTTTGGTGGTGATCTTGTGTTTTAATCCGAATTAACCGATGTTGTTGTTAGATTTTGATAGTACTCTCGTGACCCTTGGCTTTCTTGTTTTTGGTTGGGATGAAATCCCGTTAGTTCACCGTTAACCGATTTCAATTCCCTACGCACTCTTGGTGTTCGATAAATTGTCCCAACGGGTAGAACTAGGAGGGATTTCTTCGTATTCTTGATATGAGATTAATTGTATATCATTATTGTGTTAGGGTCGGATTTGAGAGGATTGTTCGGACCGAAACCTATTCCTTCGTCGTCTCCTTCGCGTCGTATTACCAAGGCAAGTACCTCGATATACGAATTGTAACTGCGTGAAATCATTGTTGTCGAAGTGTATGAGTTTATATGGAGGTATATATATATATGTGTTTATATATATAGTTACATGTTAAATATATGTATGTATATACGTATATTAATATATATGTTTATGTCGGTGATCGACGAGTGTTGAATTCTACCATTAGTTGACGTACTCAACTTGGATTGATGGGCGAACTATAGTTATTCATATAATATAGTGAGGTTATATATTTATATATATATATATATCTATATATATAAATGTGTATATATTCGGTTGAGTCGCAACATAGAGATATATGTGCGGTGTTGATTGAGTTTGATTGATAACGTGTGTGTTATTGTTTATTTGTGTGGATATGGACTGGCGGAGAAATTGTGTGACTTGATGTACCGAGTTGAAAATTTTTGTGACAATTGTCCGTGTGCTTGATGTTTGAACAATGTGGATACTTGTTGTGAGAAACGTCATATCCGGGAACCTCTGAGGGCGGGGCGGTGTACTCCGGCCTGGTGTACGCTGCAATGTGCGGCTCCATATGGGTGGTGAACGCCGGTGTCACCTAATGCGCGTGCAAGGGGCGGCTCTTGCGGGAGTGACGCCGGTGCGGTGACATGTTCAAGGAGCGGCCGACATAGTGGAGTGAACGCCGGTGCACAGGTGTGCAGTGGAGGCGCCTGGCAGGCTTATTGGTTACGGGTATTTGAGTGATAGCTAAGACCCGATACCGAACGATGTTCGTATCTCAAATTCTTTCAACTCATTTTTAATGTTTGTCTTGATACAGACCGCAATCCGTGTTTTTGAAAGCTTGTTTCAAATTGTTTTTAAAGCGTTGGTATCAGGGTTAGTTAACCACGGAGGTTTGTGAAATCTCAGGGTTAATGTCGGGGTCTTGAGCAGGATATGTCGAATGAGAGTTATGTACCTTTGATTGTATTGTGGTGCTATTCATTGTATTGGGTCGAGGACCCTGTGGGATGTTGAGATGATTGGTTTCGTGATGATGTTATTTGGAATGGGTTGAGAACCCCGTGAGATGTTGTAATGATTTCGTTGTGACGGTGTTCTATAAATTGGGTCGAGAACCCCAAATAAGTTGACTTGGTTTTTGTGTAATCGTTTTCCATACGTTGGGTCAAGGACCCGAGAGTTTTTGAAATTATTTCCAAAAGTATTCCCATTCGATTTTAAAAACCCCTAAACGGCCCGAGTCAATAATAATGTTTGCAAACTATCTTATCGAAATACTTTTCCTTTTACAAAAGGGATCTTCCCGACTCCTTGGGCTCGTTTAAAGTTTCTTGAATGTTATTTTCCGTAAGGAGAATGTGACTATGTGATTACCTTTCACCTTGTGTATGCGAGTGTCATTCTGGCCGATTGTGGGAATGTATGGTTTGTGTTAAGGCTTCACGGCGGTTGAATTTTGTGTTGTTCTTGTTTGTATATCTTGTATATTATGTACTTGCACTAGCAAAATTCCGGTTGCTAACCCCGAGTTTTCGGGGTGGGTGCTGTTATGCGCTCAGTTTTGGCGGCTCGGGAGCGATCACGGGATTGGCTTGGAAGGAGATGGAAGACGACGATGCTAATCACACCAGAGTCAGAGTCTTTTCTTTTGTTTCATTTTGGTCGGTATTTTCTTTGTCGTTTGAGTATTCACCCTTGCATGGGTGTAGTTATCGATTTTTAAATTGAGTTGTCATTCTTTTCTGTGTTCAAGTTATTGTTGTCATTGTTGTATGAATGTCGTTAGTTTATGAATTGGTTTAAGACCTTGTCGGTCTACTTTGTATTAAATTTCGACCCCAGTCGGTCAATCTTTGAGTAGTCTTTTGGAGTTTAGCCTGGTGGATCCTTGTGATAAGGGTCTACGGCGTGTGACATTCCCGGTCGTATTCTGGGGGTGTTACAGTATCTTGCCTGATATCTCGCCCGCGGTCAAACTTCTCTGATACTTTGTGTTCGACCAGAACTCACCTAATAACATCTCGCCTGATATTATGTTGCCTTCTGAGCTCGTTGCTATAGTGTTTTAGTCAAACCTCGACTGATACTTCAGTTGACCAAAACTCGACTGATAATAAACTTGCCTGATTTTTTGACAGTTCTATACTTAGCCAGATATCTATATGATCAACATGATCAATATTTACCTTAATCTTTTTAAGGCCTATAGAAAATACTCATTATGTTCTTCTTTACAATGCTAAGTACATACATTTGAATTAATCATGAATACAGGGATGACATCACCAACATCTAAAATAATATTCCTAACACGACCAACGTGGTTGCCATTTCCACCTTACCTAATGAGGATGCGACCGATGAAAGGATGCTACGATGGGCACTTGTGAGTGAGTTGCATGACAGTATCGGGATCATCAAACCCCGATAAAATCAATCAGACCTCATAGATGATGCAAGGTTCTTATGGATGTGGCCTGCCGGGAGCATTTACCCAACATCGACTCTGACTATGGTTTCTATCGGCCATCTAAGAGGCATCTACGCTATCCGCCCAGGAGTGAAAATGGATTTGGGAATTCACATTTATAATACCATTTGCCACTATGCCGGCACGGTACCTACAAGACAGGAAATGTCATACCCCTCCCTTATTACAGGTATTTGCAGAAGTCAAATAGTTAAAAATCAGGCAGGAGGCGATATATTGACATACGGGGACCATCTTAACATTAGAAGCACTATTATTCGCAGTATACATTTGAGAATCAAGCGGGCACATGTCGAGCCGGAGGGGGATGCTAGTAGTGTGGAGGATTAGGATGCCGATGGTAGTGCTAGGGATAACAGAACCCCTTTTATGAGAGATTTTTCGGAGAGTGTTTGGGGAGTAGAGACGTCCCAGGCAAAGATAGTAAGGAGTCAGAATGAAATAATCGACCATTAAATAAGGGCGAAAAAGTGTTTCGAGAAACTTTCGCTATCTAAACATCCATGAGGATGCACCCGGTGGATCACAAGGCTAAATTTCAGGGAGTATTCTAGTTTTCTCCTTAGCTTTTCATTTTTAAAAAAAAACTTAAGACAGTTATTTCTTTAAGTTCTAGGGTGGTGTGTTTTTAACAGTTTGGTTATTTGTTTTTGAATTTCTGTGGTTTGTCTAATAATTTGATTTTGGTGTGATTGGTTTGTTTATTTGAATTGATCTTTGTTATTCTTGTGTGGTGTGATGTTCGGTTGGATTGGAGTGTATATATATATATATATATATTTTCTAGTGATATTTAGATATTCCCATAACACCAATAAGTTAGCTATATACAAATTTTTTTAATCATTTTAACCGGTTACAATTGTATATTTTAAAAATTTTGAGCCTTAATCTTTCTTTCCAAGCCTTGTAATTATCCACTTAAATCGAGTCATTCATTACCTTGAGAAAATAAGCAGAATCAGTCAGCTGATGAAAAGTAGAAGTGAAATTTACTTAATTTGAGGAGTTTTTGATTTTTCATGCTTAACTAATAAATAATTTGTCTACGAATATTCTATTCCCTAAAAAAATAGAATATCTAATATTGTTTGTGTCATCATTTTCTTGCCTTTTAGTTCGAGTTGCTAAGATTTAAGGGTTTTTAACCTGATGCCCTGGGTGGAGAGTTTCAGAGTCGTCGACTGAACACTTGCTATATGGACTAACTAGAAAGTTTGACTTTGAGACATTGCATTATTTTGTATTGCTTAAATAAAAGGGATGTAGATTATGAGCAGATTTGAATTACTTGGTGACTGAATTTTAATACATTCAATTTCGTGAACTATCACAATATTTGATGACGCCGATGAAATTCTCCTTAAAATTGAGTCGGAAAATAAACGAGTTATCGAGCACAACCAATTAAGGGAATCGTGTGTCACGAGTGGGAAAGGAAATTGTCAACCTTTTGGGGAAAACCTTGCATTTCGGAAATTACAAATAAGCCGAGTTTTAACTTCAAAATCAATAGTAGATTTATTTTGAATCTTGATTCATTTCTGTCTAGTGTATAAAGTTGGTTGTTGTGTAATAATGGCATTTTGATCTCTCTCCCTCCCTCTCTCTCTCTCTCTCTCTCTCTCTCTCTCTCTCTCTATATATATATATATATATATATATATATATTTGTGTCTTATTCTTTTATTTATGTTGTGTGCGAAAAATAAATGGTCTTGCTCGGGACTAGCAAGAGTTCAAGTTTGGGGTGTGATAAGTGCCAGTTTTATACACTTATGAGTAGTATTTCACCCATAATTATGAGCTAGTGTACTCATTTTTTCTTCTAATTAGTTTTAATTAATTTTATTTTTATGGGATGAAGATGTAAATTTAACCTTAACCGGACTGAATTATTGATTTAATCAATAAATAACATTTTTCTAAAAGATTCTCTTTATTGAATTTTTATATATTCATGCTATAGAGCTTTACGAGACGAGTTCGACAGTCTTTCCGGATTCAAAATCAGAGTTACATATCAAAAGTTATTATCCAAAAATGATTTGGGGCTAAAACGCAAGAGTCAAAGAAATTCTTGGCTAAAAATAAAGTCTGAAAACTCCTTACGTCCCTACAACTATCTTTATGGACGTACAACACTCATCAAACAAAGATCAAAACAAATAGCTTAGTTACGGACGTAAAATTCAATGTTACGATCGTATGTTTTCTATGTTACGGCCCTAACTCCCTAACGCTACGGCCGTAACTTTTGACAGATTGTATGATCTTATCATATCTTTCACACTTTTGGACCTATATAGACGGGGTGGTTTGTCTTGATCCGATTTGATGTGATATTGATGAAGTTTTGGAGCTATTAGATGACCCTGGGTGTATAAATAGATCCCTTGAACCATTCTATAATCATCTCCCATTTTTTATATCTTTCATTTTATAAGTGTAATAAACGTAATTTTTATTTTGTGTGAAGAACACACTTGTGTTCTTGAGAGTTTATGTAAGAATATGAACCATATATTGTGGAGGGAGTTTATTGCTTCTTTCTCTTTTATTTAAAGGGAGTTAGTACCATTTCCCCCCTTTTTCAACTGATTATGGTTACTAGTTCATGTAATATGTTGAATAAAGCCTTTATGGGCTAAGTTCTCCTAGTTGGGATTATAAATAAGATTTCTCATGTCATTTAAGTTTATATAAAAATATATTATGAATTATTTATTATTGTGTGTGATTTTCATTGTTTTACAATCTTTATTTATTTGGCCAATAAATGATGATATTTATGGTCTTCATATATTTTGAAAGAAAATACGTTGAGTAGATCAAATTATTTTCACTCTAAGGGCAGTTTTGACATTCGAAAAATAAGCCGTATTTTTAAGGGAAATCGAATCTACACAACTAATACATATAATGATCTCATATACATCTTCTATAACTAATGATAAATTGAGTTTGTAATCCAACTATTTTATTTTATAACTTATAATTCTATTATTAATACAATCATTTACTTCTTTATAATTATTTGAACTATAATTTTAATTCCTTGCAATTTTCAAACTCAACTTTTAAATTGTGTATTTTCATTCATCCTTGATAACTATAACAAAAGGATAATAGTGTATAAATCCATAAATAACCATACTTTCTCATGGGATCGATTACACGGACTCAAAAGTCCACTTACTACTTGATGCGATATCGTGCACTTGCGATAAGCTACACCAAAACAGGTGTCATCAACCATCCACCTTGATGACAAGTCATGAATCATAATGTACGATGATGTAGAACCTCGCTCAGTTGGACGAAATCAACATAGAGCTAATTGGCCTATAAGAAAAATATTCCAGGCAGAACTAGATTCTCTGACAAAGAGACAGGTATTTGGAGTAGGTAATGCTAACCTAACCAAGTGTAAAGCCTGTAGGATATAAATGACCGTTTGTCGTAAACCGTAGTTTGAATAATAGAGTAATCTACAAGGTTCATGAAGTAATGCTTATAAGAACGGTGAACTGTGTTCCTACATATTCACAAATAAGTTCGAGATTCACGATCATCGCAACGTATATCAATAACATGAACATAATCGGTACTCTTGATGAAATAAGAGAAACCACTTGATATTGGAAACCTGAGTTTGAGATGAAAGATCTTGGGAAAACTCGGTTCTGTCGAGTCATTGACATAGAAGATCGAGTTTGTGGAACTCTTGTCCACCGGTATGCCTATGTCCAGAAGATTCGCAGGCACTTTAACATGTATAAGGTACACCCGACTAGCACTCCCATGATAGGTTGAACATTTGGATGCAAAGGAAACATTCATTTCATCTAAAGGGAAGTGACGAAGAGCTTTGGGAGCTGAAATTCCCTACTTGAGTGCAATAGCGCATTATTGTACTTGGATCAATGTACACGACCTGCTACCACTCAGTTAATTCGCTGATTAGATTTAGTTCAGCATCGACGCGACGTCAATGGAATTGTATCAAGAATACCTTCTGATACTTAGGAGAAATCATTAACTTATGACTATTCTTTCAGGTAAAGGAAGTTGCTTTCGAAAAGACAAATACTAAAGTAAATGTTGATGTCAAAGTAACTACCACAAATTACTTATGTTTTGGAAATTGACTAAGCAAATCCCTTTTGGCTACCTCCTCTAATCAGGACAAGATTATTGTTTTGAACGAATCAGTCTATGAGTGTACATGATTAAGAACTATCATTCCACACTTGTGAGGAACTAGCGGTCAAGTACTGCCGCTAATGACTATACGTATATTTATAAACATAATGTAACTTGTAAATCCCCTTGATTGATGGAATGATCCTAACAAGAAATGTGTTAGATATAAGGGAAATACTCACATAGTCACTCCTTTTCTTAGACCAAAGTTTATTTTTCCCATTGAATTTTGTTACTTGACAAGGTTTTTAACGAGCCAACAATATATAAACGTAAGCATTAAGGGAGCTGTAGATTTTTCAACCTCCGAGATCGATGTAAAGATCACAGGGAAATGGTGATTTATAAAGAAACTTAATCACATGTTTTATACTTTTTTGTTTGACCAAGGTTCATTTTCCCCCATTGAGTTTTGTTACTTGTCGAAGTCTTTTAATGAGGCAACGACTACTTGATTGATGTAAAAATCAGGGAGAGATGTAAACTTGAGGGGGAGTCTTACATCCACATCGTACGTTATACTCTTTTCCTTCCAAGGATCAATTTTTCCACAGGGTTTCTATCACTTGGAAAGGTTTTTAACGAGGTAATCAGATGTGTGATTTTAGGGATCGATGGAATGATCACCTCTGTAGCGTCAGGATTAATGTGACGATCGTATGAAAACATAGACTCAAAGGGCGAAGTTACTTGATATGTCTAGATGTTGTACTCTTTTCCCTACGATCAAGACATTTTTGTTTGAGTTTTTGTTTGAGGGGGTTTTAACGAGGCAACATGACATACGCTTGTAGACTAGACACAAAGGGAGCGTTAAAGTAATAATACCTTATATGCTTTAGTCTGTTATTTATGGCTATCCTAATTAAGGTAAGATTAGACCTACTTCTATGTAATATCTCACTATATATAGAGGTATTCTCAATAAAAATATACATCTTTTGTCCTACTTTTCTGTCTCAATTATTTTTCATTCAACAAAACAATAATTCTCTTTAATATTTGTGTATTTCCTTTACCATATTATGCATAGGATGGAGGGTCTTTCACCGCTAATATATAAACTTCTAACGAACTATATAAAACTATAAGAAAGTACTCATAGCATCTCCCTGTATGACACCACCAAGAATGAGACGAATAACAGCTGCAAGCCACTAGCCTCTGATTCTTTAATGCGAACAGTAGACAAGAAAACAACAAATCCTACAGATTTAATAAGTTCTTGGTAGTAGATCCAATCTCAATAGCTTAATTCTGCTTCTGCCCTTGGGTATCATCCTCACTGCTTGCTTCAACAAAAAATGAAGCATATATGGCAGTGATCACATACACCGCGAGCCCTGCGCCCGCAAACACAACGAGTATCACTAAACCATAAACAGGTTTCCCTCCACAAGAAAACACCCCTAACTTGATCTGAATAAAATCCACCATTGAGAGCATCAAGAACACACATCCCAGGACGGATCCCGTGGCGGATCCAAACAGCCCGTATTTGATGAAATCCGGGTCGATGTCGGCTTTATGTGGGTCGCTTGGATCCATGTTGTTGAGAAGGTTGATGGCTAGTTTGAGGCTTTGAGCCATGAGGGATGAGAAGAGGAAAAAACTGAAGGAAACGACTTCGAAGACGATAAGTCTCCTCACAGTTTCGCGGCTGGCGGTGCACTCAACGCTGGTGGCGGCGGTGGCGGCTTCAGGGATGGTGAGGGAGAAACCGATGAAGGTTGCCATGCTGAAGAGGGAGTTTACATTCACTATGCCGTCCAGGGCTGTCACGTGGATGCTCGTCTTCACCCGACCAACCCTTGTAGTGGAGGGATCCGCCGAGGTTGTCGTGGCGGTTGTCGTGGTGGTGGTGGCGGTTGTCTTTGACTGCAGTTCCATCCTGGAGTAAAAGAATAAATACTTTTTATATATAGATGTGTGCCTCAGTGTGTGTTTGTGTGTGTGGGCGGGGGGGAGGGAGGGTGGGAAGCGATGGTCATATTGATACATATTCAGCTAGCTTGGTTGATTTTTTTTTTTTTTCTTTGACCGCCGTGACTATTCTGATGATTTTTTTTTAATGAAAATTAGCAGGAAAGTTCTTCCTGATGTGCCGCAGGAATTTAAAATTTAAAAATGAGTCATCTCGCAAAATACACACCAAGAACTTAACTGATAAATTGAAATATCAAATAAATAGAAGTAAGAAATGAGAGAAAGAAAGTACGTACCCATCTACGGTTGGAGAATCGATAGGCGAAACGGAAAGAGGGGGACGCCGCTTGTTCATCATTCAATTCAGTTAACACAATATATATATATATATATAATATTTCTACCTTCTGCTTCGGGTATGATAGTTTTTGTTGCTGCAAATTTTATTTGTGGTGGTTGTTTATATAGAGTCAATCAGCTTTCCACTCTAGGACTAGGTACACATGTTAGGGGGGAGGGAGTGGGGCTCGGGTAAGGGGATCGGGTACCCTTACCCGAGCGGTAACACCGCCGCCGCGGTATCGGGTAAGGCGGGCGGGTTACCAAATCGGCTTCGGTAGCCGATCGGTGGGGGGGGGGGTTTGGTTTGAAAATACTAGCCGTTGCAACGGCTAGTTCAATAAAAAAAAAAATTCCCTATAAAATCAAACTTTCTCAACTCATTTTTTCAAAATAAAAACACACTAATCTCTCCAAAACAAAAAATAATTACTAAAATGTCTTCCGATTCTTCCGAATTCGAATGCATTATTCCGTCTTCGTCCGACGAGATATCCACGGGTAGCTCGTTTCAACTTATGCTTCAAACGGCTCAGTACCTTTAAGACACGGCAAGCTCTAGCCGAACTAGCGTAAATCGTCAACGGGAAATAGGTCTTCAAACGTTGGAGAATGATTGGTTCGTTGAAACACCAAAGTACAACGAAGAGTACTTTAAAAAAAATTTCGAATGGAGAAAAGCATGTTTTTGCAAATAGTGGGCGACATTGAAGCGAGATACCCAGATTTTCAAGAAGGCTACGATGCGCGTTCGAAAAAAGTTTCACGTGAAACAAAAAATCACTTAGTTAGGCAACTCGCAAGCAATCCCCGATGAGTATGATGAATATTTATGCATGGCCGCAAGAACGTCACGTGAAACTCTTAATTATTTTGTGAGGCCATCATTGAGTTGTACGGTCGAGAGTACCTACGTAGGCCGACAGCACACGACCTTGCTCGCATTTTGCAGGCCCATGAGGCGAAGCATCACATCCCTGGAATGCTTGGTAGCATCAATTGTACACACGTCAAATGGAAAAATTGTCCTAGACAATTGAGAGGGCAATATACGAGAGGTGACTATGGTGTTCCCACTATTATGCTTGAAGTCACCGCGTCACAAGATATGTGGATTTGGCATGCTTTTTTGGTCCACTGGTCAAACAACGATATCAACGTATTGAATCGATCGACTTGTATCTTACAGATCGAAATGGAACGGCGATGAACAGTTCATTCAACGTGAATGGACGCTTTTACAAACGCGGCTACTATTTGACAGATGGAATCTATCCTAAGTGGTCCACATTTGTTAAAGCATACCCGTATCCAACCGACCCAAGGGAAAAGAGATTTAAGAAGTTACAAGAGGGGGCGAGAAAGGATGTCGAGCGAGCTTTTGGTGCTCTCAAAGAAAAATGGAAAATTCTCGATCGGCCTCTCCGAGCTATGACCAAAGCGAAGATTGCCAATCAGGTTCATGCGTGTGTTATTTTGCACAATATGGTTATAAAACGCGACGGGAGGGCAATCTCACCGGTTCATATAATGGATGAGCCGGTCCAGCCAGTGTTCGACGACAATGTGATAGTGGAGTTACTAAACGAAGTTCTCCATGACCGACTTCGATATGATCTCACGGAGCACGTAGCACGTCAATACTTGCCGCATCTCGATGATTAGTGGGTTTTTTATTTTAATCTAGTTATTTTTAAGTATTATGTTATGTTTCTTTTTTTTAAGTATTATGTAATGTTTTTATTTTTAATGAAATGGTATGTTTTTATTTTAATATTGTATGTGATTTTATGTATTAAAAATATAAAAAAAAAAATCGGGTAGTATAGGTGATCACTCCCTCCACTTAGGGTAGTGTTAGGGTAGAATTGGGTAGTTTTGAGTTGGAGGGTTTTTATTGGATAGAGGTGAGGTGGCACCTAGGGTATTAGGTGACCACTCCCTCACCCCTTATGGGAGCCAAGACTCTTCTTAGGCCTGCTTTCTTTTACTTAATCGAACATCTTGTCGAACTTAATCGATCAGCTATATTTTGTTGTTTACTTTCTACTTAATGATCTTAATAATGTCTTTTTCATTAAGCAACTTTTGGGATGTCCTTACCATTAAGACATAAATGCTTTCCCAATATACCAAAATTACCCTCTTTAATAATAAAAGAATTGAGTATATATAGTATAAATTATCATATAATCTTAATTTTAATTGAGTATAAATAATATAAATTTAACATATATATTAATATTATACATTTAAAATTCATAAAATATAAGCTATTTATTGATAAAAAATTAATATAACTATATATATTAAAGTATAACTTAATATATTTATAAAAATATTGTCTAATTATTTAAATATATCGAAAATTATAATATGATTTATGAATATAAATATATTATAATATAAATTAAAATATATATTATTTTATATTATATAAATTGATTTTTTTATAGTGACTATTAAAAAATTAATATAACTATATATAATAAAATATAACTTAATATATTTATAAAAATATTGTCGATTATTTACATATACCTAAAAATTATAATATGATTTATGAATATATATTATAATATAAATTAAAATATATATTATGTTATATTATATAAATTGATTTTTATATTGACTATTAAAAAAATAATATAACTATATATTAAAATATAACTTAATATATTTATAAAACTATTGTCTAATTATTTAAATATATCTGAAAATTATAATATAATTTATGAATATATATTATAATATAAATTAAAATATATATTATGTTATATTATTTAAATTGATTTTTATATTGACTATTAAAAAATTAATTTAACTATATATATTAAACTATAACTTAATGTATTTATAAAAATATTGTCTGATTATTTAAATATATCTAAAAATTATAATATGATTTATGAATATATATTATAATATAAATTAATATATATTATGTTATATTATTTAAATTGATTTTTTTATATTGACTATTAAAGAATTAATATAACTATATATATATATTAAAATATAACTTAATATATTTATAAAATATTTTCTGATTATTTAAATATACTTGAAAATTATAATATGATTTATGAATATATATTATAATATAAATTAAAATAAATATTATGTCATATAATTTAAATTGATTATATAAACTAAAATGCTCAATCCGTCCTTTATCAAAAAGGACTTAATTCATATTGAGGGGTAAAATGGTCATTTCTGTCATTCAGATAGTTCATTCAGAAAAGAAAGAAACAACAAGATATTTTTTCAAATCAGACAGATTAATCCACTCAGACAACTTAATCCATTCAGGTATTAATGGAAAAAAAGTAAACAGCCCCTTACTCGTGTTGCTTAACTAGGACCCACCTTTTGTTGACCCAGCAATATTTTGGCGTTCAATCTGGATTAGTTCAATTTCCACTTGTCTGCTAAGAATAAAGCAAGAAAATTATTGCACCCCATACGTAACTAAGGGGGAGGGAGTGGATATTTCTTACCCTAATACCCTAAGGGTGCCACGTCACCTCTATCCAATAAAAACCTTCCAACTCAAAACTACCCCAATACTACCCTAACACTACCCTAACAAGTGGGAGTGGTACCCTAGTACCCGAATTCATTTTTTTTTTAAATACATAAAATCACATTCAATATTTATAATAAAAACATACCATTTCATTAAAAATAAAAAACATTACATAATACTTAAAAAAAACATAACATAATACTTAAAAATAACTAGATTAAAATAAAAAAATCCATTAATCATCGAGATGCGGCAAGTCTTCACGTGCTACGTGGTCCGTGAGATCATATCGAAGACGGTCATGGAAAAATTTATCTAGTAACTCCGCTACCACACTGTCGTCGAACAATGGCTGGACCGGCGGATCCATTATATGAACCGGTGAGATTGCCCTCCCCTCGCGTTTTATAACCATATTGTGCAAAATAACACACGCATGAACCTGATTGGCAATCTTCGCTTTGGTCATAGCTCTGAGTGGTCGATCAAGAATTTTCCATTTTCCTTTGAGAGCACCAAAAGCTCTCTCGACATCTTTTCTCGCTCCCTCTTGTAACTTCGTAAATCTCTTTTCCTTTGGGTCGTTTGGATACGGGTATGCTTTAACAAGTGTGGACCACTTAGGATAGATTCCATCTGCCAAATAGTAGCCGCGTTTGTAAAAACGTCCATTCACGTGGAATGAACTACTCATCGCCGTTCCATTTCGATCTGTAAGATACAAGTCAGACTGATTCAATACGTTGATATCGTTGTTTGACCCTGGTGGACCAAAAAAAGCATGCCAAATCCACATATCTTGTGACGCGGTGACTTCAAGCATAATAGTGGGAACACCATAGTCACCTCTCGTATATTGCCCTCTCAAATGTCTAGGACAATTTTTCCATCTGACGTGTGTACAGTCGAGGCTACCAAGCATCCCAGGGAGGTGATGCTTCGCTTCATGGGCCTGGAAAATGCGAGCAAGGTCGTGTGCTGTCGGCCTACGTAGGTACTCTCGACCGTACAACTCAATGATGGCCTCACAAAAATAATCAAGACTTTCACGTGACGTTCTTTGAGACATGCATAAATATTCATCATACTCATCGGGCGGATTGCCGGTTGCGAGTTGCCTAACGGCCGATGTGATTTTTTGTTTCGCCGTGAAACTTTTTTTCAATCTCGCGTCATAGCCTTCTTGAAAATATGGGTATCTCGCTTCAATGTCACCCACTATTTGCAAAAACATGCTTTTCTCCATTCGAAATTTTTTTTTAAAGTAATTGTCGTTGTACTTTGGTGTTTCAACGAACCAATCATTCTCTAAAGTTGCAAGACCTATTTCCCGATGACGATCTACGCTAGTTCGGCTAGAGCTTGCCGTGTCTTCATAATACTGAGCCGCTAGTTGAAGCATATTTTGCAACGAGCTACCCGTGGATAGCTCGTTGGACGAAGAAGGAATAGCGTAATCGGAAGAATCGGAAGACATTTTTTTTTGGAGAGATTAGTGTGTTTTTTTTTTGAAAGGTGAGGGTAATTATTTTTTTTTTTGGAGAGATTAGTGTGTGTTTTTGAAAGATTATTGTGTGTTGTGGGTTTTTATTTTGAAAATAGAGGTGAAAGATTAGTTTAAATTGGAGTGGGAAATTTTTTTTTTTATTTGGGCCATAGCCGTTGGATAACGGCTCAAATTACCCAACGGCCATTTTTTTTTGCAAGGTTCACTCGGCTTCGGAGCTCGCAAATCCAACCCGCTCAACCAACCCGAGCTACGCGGAATGGTGTTGCCGCTCGGGTTCGGCTACCCGCCCCCCTACCCGAGTACGACTCCGTCCCCTCTAAGTTGGTGGGTAAGTGAATACGAAACTCAAAAATCACGGACTTCAATTTTTTCTGCCAATATTTTTCGTTTGAACATGTTTAACACGGCTTCAGAGTCTGATTTAACTGTTTGCTTTAGTTGGTAGGCTATTACGTTCAGTTCAATGATTTATTCCGTATGTACTCGAAAAATAGTGACCGTGGGTTCCCCGTCATAAAAAAAAACAAGAAATTATTGCTCAAATTATTGATCGACGCAAAGTGTAAGACATGTTATTAACAAGTAGGAAAATTGCAGAAATCTTTTTATAGATATTAAAATATCAGTCACGTCCCATAACATGTGCAATTGCAATTTTGGTTTGGACCCACAACGAATTACTTAATATTCGTATTGCAAGTGTTACTTTTAAATGCTTAAATATACGTTTATTTGTCTATATTTATACAATTATCCAAGATCATTTATAATGGATCGGATCTAATTGGACACAAATAATCGGACTGTTTCCAAAGATTCGAGCTGGAAGATCGACGGAGTACTTGAAAGAACACCATGGACTCGAGTCATGTGAATCATCTCTAAAATTACCAATTCAAGTAATTGACATTGATATTCAACTTTTTACACCCACATCTATCTATCATCCACTTTATCAAGCTAAAATTACCACTCAGAGTAATGAGTACCAACATTTAATTTTATATTCTTTTATTCCTCCACTCACTTACTCCAATGTTGTGTCGCGATTAACACATCTCGACGGCGATCGACGTAAGGGCCGAGCGACCGAGTCAGCGTCAAATGAGTCACGGTACACCTCCAAACGAAGATCCCATATCAAGTCCAACTGTCGAGCGATCGACATCCAGGGCGATCGTCTCTTGGCACATAGCGATCGACTCTGGTGCCCGGTCAAGGACGACCGCCTCATACCACGTGTAAAACCAACATCCGTCGTATCTACCAAGACCGGATCTCAGAGTAAAGACCCACGTGCAGATCCGGAACAGGCACTGTAGGAAAAGGCCTTTGACTCCAGCCCATCAACAGCTGTCAACGACAAGGACAAGTCTCACCTACCGACAGACCCGCCGAAAGGTCCAAAGTGGACCTCCCAAGACAGCGACGTAAGGCACATGGCGTCTTCTCACTGGTTCGCACAGCTGGCTGTCAGTAGCAGCCAACTTTAAGGGAACCGACCCACGTGCTGAGACGATCGTCCGCTTATTATAATGCATGAGAGGCGATCGCCCGCTCGGGATCAAGACATCCCAGCTACCTCCTCTCCTATAAATAGAAGCCTTTCTGCATTTGGAAAGCTCTCGGCTTTTCTCTTGACTCTATCTAGGATTTCTCTCTCAGAACCTCTTAACCAAAAGACGGTCGGCAGAAACGAGAACTCCCTACAGTTTAAGAACTCACAGAGCAGCACTCAAGAGCTAGATAACTAGGGTCTTTACACTCATTGTAATTGTACTCTTATATTAATATCTGTACTCCCAAAGTATTCGTATTAATAATATCTCGCGAGAGCATTCAAGCCCGGGCCTAACAAACCCGGAAAATCTTGTGTTATTTACATTCCCACGGACGTGCTCTCGCATTTTGTTTGCTACTCATCCATTCCAGCAATATAATATATTTTGGGTAACAACAATTGGCGCCAGAAGAAGGGGATATCTACCTTCAATTTTCTTTCCGACCATTTCAAAGAACACTCACTATTCTCCGGAGCATATACTTGAAGAAACACTCACTGTTCTTCAAACAAAGCCTTCGACATCATGACGTGTGCCACCACATCGAAGAGAGCCACTCTCCGATCCACCGGACCCCTTATTCTAGCTCAATCTGAGCCCCAACCTACGGCGGAGGGCAGTCGTGGCGGCGCGAGACTCTCGATCCCGCCTCCGAGGGACGACCCTAGCCTCTCGCTCGATCAGTTCCAAACCACGGAACAGATCGAGGAGGCCATGGCCATCCTACGGGAGCGATGGAGAGCATGCGAAGCGCCCGCTATAACCCCCTCAGACATTAGCCGCGCGGGAAAACGGAAGCTCAAGGGGTTACTTGTCGAGCGATCGTCAGGAAGCCCCGATTCACGAGAAGAAGCACTCGCGAGGCGGGACGGTTCCGTTTTGAGCCACCTAGCAAGCGACCCATCATGGCGACCGGGGCATTCTGGCCCCAGCCATGAGACGACGGAGCCCGAATTCGTCACCAGGAGTTCGGTGTACCCAACTCCCAAAAGACAGGTCGGCCACTTGGCTCCCCCTCGCCGAAGAACCAAGATCGGCGACGACGACCTCGCGGAGCCAGGAGATCGGTACACGATCGCCTCGGCTCTCGCTCCAAGAGCCAAACCACGGGCGACCAAGCTACGGCGGTGGCCGCAATGCAACGCCAGCTCGATGGCATGAAGGCGCTCCTAGAAACTGGGGTAGGCGCCAAAAGAAAGATTGTCGGGCCTAGTGAGCCGCTCGCGGTCCAGATCGAACTCGCCCCCGTGCAGCCAAGGATCGTTCCTCCTCAAACACCTTTGTACGAGGGGAGATCGGACCCTGAGACTCACCTGAGCAAGTTCCGGATCTACATGACCGGATGCGGGGCATCAGACGCGACCAGGTGCCGAATGTTCCCGTTAACACTGGGCAATCTGGCCCATGGGTGGTACATCTCATTGCCACCGCGATCCATCAGTTCCTTTGAACAACTAGCAAGCGACTTCACATCGTACTTCGCCGCCAATGTCGCTCGACCAGAAGGTCCCCACCGCATGATGAAGATCAGGCAGGGGGAAGACGAATCCGACGAAGACTACATCGATCGGGTGGATGAGATAATCCTCAACGGCGAGCCCGTAAGCGACGAGATCGCCCTCTACTCGGTCTTAGGGGGATTCAATGGTCTTTCGCCCATGTTCAGGCACCTTACGAAGGACATCCCCCCAACCTACGCGATCTTCCGCGCCAAGGCCGCAGACTTCTTGTCCAGGCGGAGGTTGCTCGCCCTTCGCAAGGCGAGGGGGCAGAAATGACGATCGTCAAGTCCAACAAGGCGATCACCAAGCCACCCGGTGATTTCAGGACCTTCGAGGATGTGGAAGCCCATCTCCACCACAACCTCAATCTATCTCCGGCCCATATTTTTTACTCCATCCAGGGACGCGAGCGGCTAAGCAAGCCGAAGGCGATAAGGGACAACTGTCATCTGGACCGCAACAAATTTTGTGCTTATCGCAAGAGTCTCGGCCACAACACCAATCAATGCCGCGACCTCCTCAGACAACTCTGGAGATTGTTCGAGGAGGGCAAGCTAGACAGTCTAGTCAATTAGCCGGAGCCACGGGCGAAAAGGATCAAGGGTCTCGATCGGCGACCGAACGACGGTCATCAATCTTCCAACCCGATCGCCAGAATCAAGCACGGCGAGCCGGAAGACTTGTACTAGTCGATCCCCTTGATCGACCCTGGCGGCCAGATCCTTATGCTTCAATCAAGAGGTGGAAACTTCGGAGGTCTTTCCCCAGTTTCCATCATGTCAAACGAAAGGCTACTGCCCAAGCAAAATTTCCAAAAATGGAGGACTCGCTCGCCCTCTAAAGTTCATCATCTAACATGAAAGACCTGGGCACGAGATCGCCTCCTCCAGCACAACGTGTACCGTCGAGGATCGCCATCTAACATGACGATCCAAGGTAGAAGAGTGCAGCCATAGTCCTGGAGGTCGATAAAACCGACAGCTTCGTCCATGCAAGGTTCATTTGGGCTACGATCGCTCGCCCTTCGTTTAAAAACAAGGCTGGCATAGCCGAATGACCCTCCAAACAGATCTATGGACACGCTCGCCCGCCCTCAAAGGTCCATCATCTAACATGGTGGGCCCGGACAATGCGACTCGTCCCTACCCCCGTCACAACGTATACCATCGAGGATCACCATCTAACATGACGATCCGAGGTAGAAAAGTGCAAGCAAGCCGCGGCCGTGGAGTCGATTAATCCAACGACGCCCCGTGCAAGGACTCCTCCAGACCGAGACCGTTCGCCCTTTGTTTAAATACGAGGCGAGTGCAGCCTACGGAGGCCCCTCACAATAAAGTGAATCGCGAGACAAACCTACAGCACAAGACATGGTCACGGAGGTCGGTCCATCGAACCGTGCAGGGTTTCTCAAGACCGAGATGATCGGCCTTCCTCGAGGAATCTGCAAAATTGAGGACCGGAAAAAGCTGAACCAAGAGTGAGTCCGCTCAAGAAAACGATCGTCTGGTCCATAAAGAGTTGAGTCGCTCGTCTGTAATTCAAACGATCGTCGGTAACACCACCTCACCCAATGCCTTCAGCATCGGAGCGAGCTGGGGGGCAATTTTTGTGTCGCGATTAACACATCTCGACGGCGATCGACGTAAGGGCCGAGCGACCGAGTCAGCGTCAAATGAGCCACGGTACACCTACCAAACGAAGATCTCAGATCAAATGAGCCACGGTACACCTACCAAACGAAGATCCCAGATCAAATGAGCCACGGTACACCTCCAAATATAACTTTGACCATTAATAATTTTAGTTATATATGAATAAAAATTATAAAAAAATAATATTTTAAAAATACACATTAAGACAAATCTAACAAATACTTACACAGTTATGATATATTTATATAATGGTTATAGTTCATGGTCAAAATTTATTAATTTTGATAAAAAAAATCAAATGTGTTACAATTTACGCAGGGAGTATAATATAAGTATTCGAGTTATGCAAACGATTATTACAGACAAGCAAGATAAAACTTATTATATTAAATAATATACTTGTATGCATAATTATGGATATTATGTATATTTATTATAAATATTAAAAAATGAGAATGTAAAATATTTGATGTTATATGTTATATTATTTAAAAAGAATGAATAACTAAACAGTTATTGTAGTATGTGAATTTAATAATCACTCAATATAAATATCAGACTAATAAGAAGAGTTGTTATTAAAAGATAGGGGTGAGCAGAAAAACCGACAAAAACCGATAATACCGAAAATACCGAAAAAACCGAAACCGAAAAACCGAACCAATAAGATATTGGTATGGTACGGTTCTTAAAATTTTGAAAACCGAATTATGCGGTTCGGTTTCGGTTTTAGATATGGATCCCGACTTTAAAAACCGAACCGAACCGATAAAACAGATGACTATTCTGCAGAATTTGTTTTTTCTTTGTGCAGGTTGTTATGAATTGATGGACCTGTGCTGAGGAGGAAATTCAAGACTTTTGTTTAATCTGATATTGGACTTTTTGAATCCTTAGTTATTATCATGTTATTGAAGTAGATTTTATTTTTATTCAAGCTTTGAAGTGGATTAATTATGTATAAATCCTTCTATTTGAACTTACAATTGTCTGATTTAGCCCAAGTAGTTCAATTTGGGCCTGGTGCAAGTCCAACTTAAGTGGCCCATTTAATCAGCCCATTGACACCGAACCGCTACCGAACCGACACCGAAACCGATCACACCGAGCCGATTAGAAACCGAATCATTTCGGTACTCAAATGCTAGATACCGATAAGATACGGTTCGGTATCGGTTTTAGCTAGAAACCGTACCAAACCGAACCGAGCTCACCCCTATTAAAAGACATCAAATAACCCTAGAGTAAGGAGAACCGTCCACCCAAATTAGATAAATAGGTCGGGCTTCAATAGTATATTTCAGTTGCCTCATCTGTCTCCAAAAAATGCTACAGTCACAACCGTTAATAATTGTGATTATTTTGGATCATTGATTATGTGAGTGGTGAGGTTGGTGATGGAATAAATAATGAATTTAGTGATAAATGTGTGGTGAGATTGTGTGTTGTAAAAGTTAGTGGTGTAAATTGATTGTGTATGTAGCATTGTTGTTTGTCTCCTCCCCCAATTATTTTTGATCATATAATCCTTCTAGCAAAAATTAATTGTTGCATCAATTGATAACTATTGTTCGTGAGATCTAGCTATTCAGATTATACCAATTGTTCGTGTATGGATCATCACAAGAAGAATGTGATTTTATCAAATTGTGGTCCACACTTAGCTCTATTTTTCCTCTTAAGGTACTTCGAAATACTTCAATTTAATATACTAGTAATTAAATTACTACATGTGATCCTTTTATTAGGTTTTTGATATTTTACCCGCTATATTTCACTTTAATTTATTGCACTTTACTGACGGTGATACAAGGATCATACTCACAACTCATGATTTTACGTAGAGCCTAATCTCAAGTTTTTTGTCTTCTTTGGAACTCGAACCTCAACCCTCTAGATTTAGGTACAAATTTATTACAAGTATGTTACTAATAACTATAGGTATTTTTACTCCTAAATATCAATTTTAACTACTTTTTTAATCTTATTTTGTTTGATCTTGTCCTATAGGATAATACTCCTTCCGTCCCATATATATAGGCCATACTTGACTAATTTTAACCAATCGTTTCTGACTTTGACTACAAATTAATCTTAAACCGTAAATATAAAATCTTCAATTAATTATATAATGAAACTTTAGTACATAAATTTTCATTATATAATTCAGTCGAACATTTCACATTTGCAGTTAAAATTAATTCATAGTCAAAGTCGGTGATGGTTGACTGAAAAAGTCAAATGTGACCTATATATATGAGACGGGGGTATATATTATTGACATGATATGATTTTTAGTTTATTTGAATTTTTTTTTAGACTGTTTGATTTTGCTTTTCTAATTTTTGCTACTCCACTATTTCAGTCTAATTACAATATTTAAAAAAATTGGTGTTTTTTATATGAATGATTGAATCTGATAGTTGTGTAAGTTCTGCAAGTATTGATGGTAAATATTAGTGAATATTAAAAGGTAAAAAGTATTAATGGTGAATGTGTTATTGTGATAATTTGATATGAATGGAGTTATTTAATGAAATATAGCACTTTTGATAAAATACTTTTTGGGGTTAGATATAACACTTCGGGCGAGAGTGAAAATTTAGATGTTCTTTGGGGGCGTTTGGTTCGTTTAGGCTAAAAGGAATGGAAATGAGAAAGGGAAACAAGGTGAAATGAAAGGATTGATCCTGAATTGTTTTCTTTGTTTGGTTCTCAACGAGAAACAAAGTGAACAATCAACCCATTATTTTTGTATCTGTTTATTTCAAATCAGGGAATCAACCTGTAACTTTGTATAAAACCAAACCAAACCAAACCAAACATACCCAGTATATCCCGCTCAGAGCAGGGTCTGGGGGGGTAAGATGTACGCAGACCATGCCCCTACTTATTACGGTAACCTTGTTATGG